>CM016619.1:7139856-7761855 GCA_005393395.2 Gossypium australe | reverse complement strand
TATATTCTTATATATCTAATTGACCCATCAATTGAGTTTAACTATTAATGTAATCAAAGCATAAAGTAATTATTTATAATAAAAAAAAGTAATTAATGAAAATATTTAATTAATTTTTTTATTAACGACAAGAATTTAATTGGAAACCGTAAGCCAAAACACTGAAATAGATTTTAACACAAAAGGCATGCCTCTCTTCCATTAGTCTTCAAAACTTAAATAGATTTTATGGATATGAGTGATAATTATAAATATGTTAAAAGAGTAAGAAATGAAAAGTTAAGAGATGTTATCACCACCATAGGATTTTTATTTTATTTTAATAAAGATGATTATATAATTTAAATATATTGGATAAAGATGAAAATACATCACATACATATAATTTTTGTAATATTAATTCAAATTTGTTTATTAATGAACCAAAATAAATAATCATTCATTGGTTATTCAAATATGATTAATATATGAATTTAGTAAGTTAGAAAAATAAAAATATTTAAATGTAAATAGAATAATTCAAATCCAAATATGTTATATGCATAAGTATAGTAAGTTTATAATGAATATTTGAAGATTAAGATTGTGTCTGCTCCAGGGAGGAAGGAAAATTTCTTTTTAAGGGGCCGAAATTAAATTGTAATTTTTATGATAGTAAAAATGTAATCTCATCATTTTAATAGTCTATATCTTTATAATTTATAGAAGATTAAATTAATTTTTTTATTATTTTTAAAGAGACCAAAGTGTAATTTAAGTGTAATTTAATCTTTACTAAATAAAATTTTAAAAAAATTAAAAGGCCTAATAAAAAATCTTTCATTTTAGGGGGGCGAGCCCCTACCAACTCCTAACTACGCTGCTGGTTTGCTCTAAATTTGCTATGAATAGTAATTAGAATATCTAGTTTCGGATGTTATTGGAATCTATAGTTTCCCTATGTTGCCATAGAGTCTAATCAAGCTTCTTAAAAAAAAATAGTATAGAATTATAATTAGTAGTTTAAGTATATCATACGTTGTATATAATGATAAGATATATTGCACTCTTAAACAAAGAATGTAAATTTGAACATTGAAGACAACATTCTTGAGAAAGATAGTCATGAACTACGAAAATAAATAATAAAACAAACTTGAAAACAAGTAAAAAAAAATGCCATTGTTTATAGTAATAATAACTTAATTATTTTAATTTTTTAAGTTTTGAAATAATCCAAAAATCCATTTCAAGTTTTCCAAGAAAATATGTATATGGTTTACAAGTTTTGGAAATTACTCAAAACCATATTTATTAATCCAATATTAACATACTTAAAATTATTATTCTATAACTCTTAAATTAGTAAGAACAGAAATATAATATGTTATACATCATTGATCACCAACCCGAATTTTAGATAAAATTCGGGTCACTTACCCATGACCCGAATAGGTCCCACCAAATGATTTGAGTGCAAGGTGAACCATGAGAGGGCAGCAAGGGAGTTCGCAAATCTAGCTCGCAAGGCGAGCTCGCGGATCTAGCTTGCATGAACCAAGTGAGGATTGCAGCCCCAGTTCGTATATACCCAAGATGCTCGCTGAAGGTCTAATGTGTTCACAAAAGGGAGATCACGTGTTCTGCAGGCGACCTGTAACACCCCCAAACCGGGCCCAAGAGCCTTGACCGAATCTGGTATGTCACTGCAGAAACCGTTCAAAAAAAATATTTTTTAACTTAAAGTAAAGACATAAAAATTTATGGTCTTTAGTAAAGCATTGTGTATTTAAAATGTTAAGTAAAAGTTAGATGTTATAAATTAACCAAATTTGAAAACTTTAATATATATATATATATATATATAAATTTAAGAAAATAATATCATTTGCAAATAACATTTCATCGTCAATCCATAATAAAACATAATAATAAACTTCAAATGCTTAAGTGGCCTTATTACAATAATACTTATCGAAATACTGAAATTATAAAATATGAAAACAAATAAAATTAACTTCTGCATGGGCCACCTCGTATCCACTCCAACCCGGTCCAAGCTTTATGCATCACCTGTGATGTTGGTAAAAATTTGGGTGAGTCATACAGACTCAGTGCGTAGTTATCGCACTGTTCTCTTGATTGTTTATATGTGTTATATATGTATATGTATGATGTGAATGGTAGCCGAGATAAGGGCTAAGATGGTGGATACCCACGATGGGTAATCGTTTAATCAGGTCAGTGTTGATTATTAAGAATGTGAATATGCCAATGAGAATATGATTGTATGCCGAATAGCATGTAAATGAATTATTTTATTATGTTGTGACATTATCGTATGTTGCATGTGCATGGGATGGGATAAGAATGTGACTATCGAAGGAAAGGGTGTACATTATGTACGTGGTCTAATGTTAGCTTTGTGCTACATTGGCGCTTGATGTTAGCTGTGTGCTTCATCAAGGGAGGTGTTGGCTAGGTGCCACAACTCGGCGGATGATAGCTGTGTGCATCACCGTGGACTGAGGATGACTTCGAGTCACCTCGTGGATACAGATATGTGGGATCACTCAGGTAATCGGTGGCTTAGCCACGGCCTTGAGCAGCAAGTCTGCCGAGGTAAGATATGTGGGATCACTTAGGTGATCGGTGGATTAGCCACGTCCTTGAGCAGCAGGTCTGCTAAGGTAGGTGTAACGGATGGACTTAGGTTGGGTTGGGATGCATTTTTGCATGACTGCTTATGTGGACTGTGTGGATATGGGCCAAGCCCATATGTATGGAGACATGTGAAATAACTATGCACTGAGTCTGTATGACTCACCCAAATTTTTACCAACATCGCAGGTGATGCATAAAGCTTGGACCGGGTTGGAGTGGATACGAGGTGACCCATGCAGAAGATAATTTTATTTGTTTTCATATTTTATAATTTCAGTATTTCGATAAGTATTATTGTAATAAGGCCACTTAAGCATTTGAAGTTTATTATTATGTTTTATTATGGATTGACGATGAAATGTTATTTGCAAATGATATTATTTTCTTAAATTTATATATATATATTAAAGTTTTCAAATTTGGTTAATTTATAACATCTAACTTTTACTTAACATTTTAAATACACAATGCTTTACTAAAGACCATAAATTTTTATGTCTTTACCTTAAGTTAAAAAATATTTTTTATTGAACGGTTTCCGCAGTGACATACCAGATTCGGTCAAGGCTCTTGGGCCGGGTTTGGGGGTGTTACACGACCCAGAGTGAAACACATGTCCAGCGGGCCTAAAGCCTATTCAAAATTTCAACCCCAGGGACAGAGAGGGCCGCATACACTACAGGCAATCCAGGGCGAAACACGTGTCCAGCAGGCTTGAAGCCCGCGTGGAATGTCAGTCCTAGGAACAATGGAGTCAAGACAAAACAGTGGAGTTAGGTCGTAAAGCTGTGACAGTATAAATACCCGAATGCTCCTATTGATGAGATACGAAAAAAAGAGTTACTCAACCGAATGTAAGCTTTATGTTTTGAAGCCTAATTATTTTAAATTTTGTTAAAAATTTCCATTGTTCTGTCTTTACTCATTTGAAATTTTCTTTTAATTTTTTTAAAGAAATTAGGGTATCCACCATTGACAACATAACATTGATTAATTCTCTTGTCGAAAATGTTTTTTAAATAAGTAAACGATTGGCCATAAAATATACTTTATTCTCATAAATAAGGATCAAACCCTCGTCCAAATTCATATTTTTTTATTATAAAATAAAACGAAACATCATTTCAAATTTATATTTTAAATAGACCTTCACCTCAGCACAATGCTTTTAAATTAAGCTAGAAAGCCTTTGTCTTTATCATATAAGCCTTTCAAAACTTAGGACAACTTATTTAATCGTTTCTCTAATCTATTTCATGTTTCTTCTTTGCATGCTGGTGCCAGAGGAGTTAAGTTGACAAATTTTGATGAAATTTGCCGACTAATATTAGATTAGAAATTTTAAATTGAAAAGGTAAGAAAATTAAATTTTTTAACTTTTTAAGTATAGGAATTAAATCTCAAATTCTGAAAATTATAATGACTAATAGTACATTTTAACTTCTATATTAACGGTGTGTAACATTTTCTATAAAAAAATATGTATTTTTCAATTTTCTTAAAGTATATATGTTTGACGCATATTCAAACATGAACACACATGGATATGATTCTCTAATGACCATTCAAATACGTGTAAAAATTCAGAAAATTCTCAACATACCCATGTTAATCCTATACCCCTATCCAACACTCAAACTCGAGTTTTAGAAATTTAGTACTTTTTGATAACTCCAAAATATGTCTAACAAACCTCTTCCTTATACTTTTTGACATCACAAACGTTATGATTAAAACTGAAGGTATTTATGGGTCGGAGTGGATCGAATTTGGGTTAGGCTTAAATATGATATTAACATACTTTATGTTTATCCAAGCCCTGCTCGACCCGAAATCTGTCCATATTATTTTTAAAATTTTTAAAAAATATATTTATATTATTTTATTGTAATATTTAATAATTTTATACATTTATTTTTTTAAATATGTTCTAAATTACATAATATATAAAAGTAACATAATATAAAGTGTTATAAACTTAAAATGGGTCGAGTCGGGCTGAGCTCAGGCCTTAAAAGTTCAAGTCTGAACTTGACTCATATTTTAAATAGGCCTAATTTTTTTATCCAAGCCTATTTATCGAGAGTAATATTTTTTTCCCAAACCCTCCTGAATTTCAAACGGGCTTTCGGGCCTAGACGGGTAACCCAACCTATGAACAAGTCTAATTAAAACTCTACTTTTATCTTTACACATCTGAACTGCTAGGTAAAATATAGATGGTTTATCCAATTTTTGAGGTCAATTAAAAAGTTATCTTAGGAACCACAAAAAAATATGATTGGTTGGATCAATGGATTAATTTGCTTAAGTAATAAGAGATGTTCCTCCTTGAAGAATGATGATACATTGAATACATATTTGTAATCCTCTCACAGGAGAAATTATGGAGCCTACCCATTGTTATGATGATTTTCTTGTCTGCATTAGCTTTTGGTTTTGTCATAAATTCAATGACTATGAAGTGGTAAAGGTTAGCTACAGTTCTTCTTCCCTTCATCAAAGGTTCAGGTTCAAGTTTATAGTTTAAACATGAATTCTTGGAAATAGATAAAAATGGTAAATTTAGGGTGGGATTTGCTGTCTTCATATCGAGGCTACGGGTGTTTCGATGGTGCTTTTCATTGGCAAGGACTAAATTTATGAAAATTATCCAAACCATCGTATAATTTCAATTTGATAAGTAGGTTTTTCGAGAGATTGATTTTTCGAATGATCCAGACTTTCATGATGATGTTAAATTTTTTATTACAGGATATCGAAACTTCTTTCTCTTTAATGGTCAAACAACGCTGACAAAATGTGAGTGTTTATAAGGTATAGGTGATGAAAGAATATGGCGTATCGGATTTGCGGATTAAACAACTCAACATTAAGTACCATCTCACAAGATCTGTAACATCCTAGAAATAGGGGTTCTACATTTTGCACTATATTTTTTTTTTGTTTTTTTTGTGTGTGTTTGGCTTAATAAGCATGTATTAATTATTACCAATTGTGTCGTCCACCATCTTTAAACCCATGGATTTGTTCACATGGGAAACAATGGTAAGTAGTTATTCAACATTATTTTACCATGTTTCCACTCATCTCTTTATCGTAATAATACTTCAATGTTTTATTTTATGAAATACTATTAATTTTTTTTCCTGTTGCCGTCCACTCCATAATGTTTTGTCCTAATTTTTTTATTATTTTATTATTTTATTTAATTGGTTGCTTTATTCCTTCAACTATTCCCATGTTTGGCCCATAAATTAATGTCTTTTTTTTTTAAATCTTAAGTTCTTATTCATGCCGTCCCACCAATTCATCTTCCACCTTTGTTTTTTTTTTTTTTTTTAAATCAACTCATGCTTAACCTTCTTGCCGTCCCACCAATTTTTGTTCTCTTTTAAGTGCTATCCATAGCCTTATTATATTAAGGCTCCACCAAACATTAAGAAAGAATTCATAAATAATAATAATAATAATAATAATATGGGGGACATATTGGCACAAAAAGGAGAGTGTATGGTTGACAAACTTTTGACCATTTGGCTATGAATATGGATGGTTTTTGGGACTAGGGGGATGGCCGGATTTTTGTTAGTATTTGTTAGGCTTAGGTGCTAGTTTTGGTCCTTAGCAATTGGTGGAAGTTTTGGTATTTGTTTTGGCCAAAAATTCATCTAAGCAACATTGGTGTCTTCTTCTTTTTCTTTTTTTTTTCTTCTTTCTCTAAATTTTCCTTCTTGCCGATTCTTCAAGTCTTTGGTGAACTTGTTCCCATCCTTTCTTTCTTTTGATTGCCGAATGTACATCAACCTTTGAGACCATATTTTTTTTTTTCACTCTTTCACCTTTTGAAAAATCGAAACCTCACAAACCCTTCTTTTCATCTCTTTTCTCTTTTTACAAAATTTTCCAAACACCTTTCTTCTTCCTCTCAAATCAATATTTTTCATAACCGAATATTGATGTTCTTTTTCCCTTATAGCCAAATCTTCCATCTCATCCATATTTTCCTCTCAACTGTATTATTACTCATACTTTGATCAATCAAAATACAGTGAAAGGCCGAAACTTGGAGTTTCCGAAGTCATCATTTAATCGCTAGAAAACAATTCTAAAATCTTAGAGGTAAGAGTTCTTCACGGATTTTATAATCACTTTTTATTCGATTAAGATGGTGATGATTAACCGATATTATTATAGGGACTCTATCGCTCGATCTTTCATCTTGAGATCATACGGGCTTTTTGTGGTAAGCCGACCCTATTCCTTAAATCAATCGTTCATAATAACGTAATATTAGTTTGGACTAATATTTGTTCGCAATTGGGAGACATCAGCTATTCAGAACTTTCCATCGATTTGTGAACCGTTAGCCGGGGAAAACCGACAATTCGTAGCAGTTCACGGTTCCGAGGGTAAATTTTAGATCGTTTGTTTTAAAGTAGATTTATTAAAATGCATGTGTCGACTAATCAAGCGTTATAAAATTTTAGGTGCCCACGATCGAGAGAGCATAGTGTTTACCGTAATCAGGTGTGTAATCTCACACCATATTTCATGGGTTAGATAACTATATCGTATTAACCGCTTGATTAAATCATAAGTTTGTGAAATCGGGTAAAATGGCATACTTATCACTTTAGTGGCAAAGTCTATGAAATCAGTATTAACACCGTGAAAAAAAATTACAAAAATGCCCTTGATGGGCCAAATCGATATAATTTGATAATTTCCTATATGGGTCAATTCAATAAATTGGCTATATGGGCCAAAACGATAAGTTTGCTATGTGGGCCAAAATGATATATCTTACTATATGGGCCAAATGTAATAATTGATAAATGGGCCAAATGTGTTATTTGATAAATGGGCCATATTGATATGTGATAAATGGGCCGAATTGTGAAATGGGCCAGATTTGTAATAATTTTATTTATTTATGGGCCTTATGTTGGAATTATCATATAAATGAATTGTCATGCATTTTATATACATGATTGCATGGGTTGGGATATTTGACGAAGAGAAGATGGCTTCATGCCCAGTTAATGGCTTCGTGCCAGTTCATGGCTTCGTGCCCAGTTAATGGCTTCATGCCCAGTTTAATATATGGCTTAATGCCCAGTTGGTGTTTTGGTGGGGTGGGTGACTAAAGCTCCCCACAGGTGTGCTGGTTGGTACGGGTGGTGTGTAGCGGATGGAAATTTAGGCTTGGTTGGGAATTGCATATCACATGCATTTTATACTTGTTATATTGTTAATTTGTAAATGGGCTCAAGCCCAATTAAATGCTTAAATGGTTTTGGCCCAGTGGTGGGTTACACACTGAGTTCTAAGTAACTCACCCCGTTTTCTTTACCCTTCTCAGGTAACGATCATTAATGGAAGCTTGGGCCGGGAATGACTTCGTGGAGGCCATACTTCGAAAGATGGTTTTTGTGAACTTTGAACTACTCTTAAATATTTTATTTAATTACTATTTCAGTTATGATGTAATAAGACCTCTGGTATTATTTTTATGGATTTTACTTGTGGATGGATTTTAATTATGTTTAAATACTTAAATGGGACTATTCTATGTTTTTATAAATGTTTTCTTAAATTCTCGTGCAAAAAAAAAAAAGAGTTTTTCTTAAATATTTTATTCTTGTAAATTTTTCCTGTAAAAATTTTTAGAAACTTGTTTTCAAATTTCTTTTGAACTCCTTTAAACTCCTCGTGAAATTTTAACCAAATAAATTTCTAAGTTTTAATTTATAAACTCTTATGTCTTAAATCATAGATTTTAAAATTTACCTCAGTTTTTAATAAACTTCAATTCCAAAATAGTTTTGAGAATCTGTTTTCTTTAAATCATTAGATGACTAGATGCATGTTCTTTTTGTGTGTGTAATCTGGTGACTAAAGCTCCCCACAGATGTGCTGGTTGGTACGGGTGGTGTGTAGCGGATGGAAATTTAGGCTTGGTTGGGAATTGCATATCACATACATTTCATACTTGTTATATTGTTAATTTGTAAATGGGCTCAAGCCCAATTAAATGCTTAAATGGTTTTGGCCCAGTGGTGGGTTACACACTGAGTTCTAAGTAACTCACCCCGTTTTCTTTACCCTTCTCAGGTAACGATCATTAATGGAAGCTTGGGCCGGGAATGACTTCGTGGAGGCCATACTTCAAAAGATGGTTTTTGTGAACTTTGAACTACTCTTAAATATTTTATTTAATTACTATTTCAGTTATGATGTAATAAGACCTCTGGTATTATTTTTATGGATTTTACTTGTGGATGGATTTTAATTATGTTTAAATACTTAAATGGGACTATTTTATGTTTTTATAAATGTTTTCTTAAATTCTCGTGCAACAAGAAAAAAAAAGGTTTTTTCTTAAATATTTTATTCTTGTAAATTTTGCTGTAAAAATTTTTAGAAACTTGTTTTCAAATTTCTTTTGAACTCCTTTAAACTCCTCGTGAAATTTTAACCAAATAACTTTCTAAGTTTTAATTTATAAACTCTTATGTCTTAAATCATAGATTTTAAAATTTACCTCAGTTTTTAATAAACTTCAATTCCAAAATAGTTTTGAGAATCTGTTTTCTTTAAATCATTAGATGACTAGATGTATGTTCTTTTTGTGTGACATACCAAATCTGGTCTTAACGCGTAGACTGGGTTTGGGGTGTTACATCTTATGGTATCAGAGCCAGGTTTCAAAACTCGATTTGTGGTTTGGTCTAAAAAAATGCTTTCAAAGCTGTTTAAAATATTAATTTGTAATGCATGTTTTAAAGGAAGTATGGCACCACGAGTATCCGGCACCAAGTCAAGTAAGTGTATGTGATTGAATAATTCTTATTATTGTGATATACCTATAGGAACACTCTAGAACTCTTAGTTTTGGGTATTGAAACTATAGAGATTAAGACTATAGGATACGTTTACGAAAACAACTTACCTCTTATATCTCATAAAATATCGTTAATAAATACTGAAATTGTGTACTGATTCATAAAACTTATAATCAGATTAAATCGAAATACCCAATACGAGCACTAGAGGACGCGGACGTGGACGTGGAAGTGGTAAACGTGGCCGTGGTAGAGGCCGAGGTGCTAGGGTTGCGTCTGAAGCGCCGGGTCTTATGCCGGAAATAGACGCACCTGCGTCACCCGGGAGTGAGACTGGATCACACGACCACATGAGAGAAGACATTGCTTTGACCCAAGCAATGTTGTGAGTCCTAGAAAGGGTTGCTGGAGCTAGAATTGGGCCAGTAGCTCGTGGGTCAATATCGGAACGACTTAAATCAAGTGGTGTCGAGGTTTTTAGGGGTGTCTCCGGTGTAGCTCCGAATGTAGCGGAGTATTGGCTCGAGGCAGTGGAGCTAATCATGGATGATTTAGAGTGTACCACCGAGCAGAAACTAAGAGGCGCTGTGTCCTTGTTGAGGGACGAGGCGTATCAATGGTGGCTCACTGTTCGGGAAGGCACTCAGGCTGAACTTGTTATTTGGGATTTCTTCAAGACTGAATTCCAAGGAAAATATGTCGGGGCAAGTTATGTGGATGCCCGGAGGAAAGAATTCCTGAATCTGGTCCAAGGGAATAAATCGGTGGCAGCTTATAAGGCAGAATTTCTACGCTTGAGCCGTTATGCTCGGACAATTGTGCCAACCGATCATGAGCGCTGTGTACATTTTGAGGACGGGCTGAATGATGAGTTGCAGGTACTGATAGCCCTACAACAAGTAAGGACTTTTGCCAAGCTTGTAGAGAAGACCAAAATAGCTGAGGAGCTAAAAACTCTGTACGACAGAACCGAGACAGAGGCAGAGGTAAGAGGGACTTCAGTTATTCGGGTTCCACTAAACGTTTTCAGAAGAGGCCTAGACATGATGAACCAGCCCAAGCTAGAGCACCTGCTGCTACCAATCAGATTCAACCTTGTGCTGACTGTGGGAGACGACACCCAGGTGAATGCTGAAAAAGAACTGATGGGTGTTTCAAATGTGGTTCGAAGGACCACCAGCTTAAGGATTGTCCTCGAAGGACTGCTCAAACTCAAGAAGCTCGTGATCATGACGCACAGCCAGCTAGAGGCACTCAACATTCACCGAGAGGCCGTGGGCCAGGTCGAGATGGTAATGGTGGTGGTCGTGGTCAAGGTGCACCGGGTAGAGGTAATGGTTTCAGAGGCAATGGGGAGGCAAGACAGCCAGGGTTAGTTTATGCGGTCAGACGCCGAGAGGATGGCGATGCACCTGATGTGATAACCGGTACATTTCTCATATTCGATGTACCTGTAACTGCTTTGATAGATATCGGATCCACCCATTCATATGTTGCTAGTGCTGTATCTGGAAATCTGAACATTAGATCTGAGATTAATGATAGAAAGATGACAATAATTAGTCCTTTAGGACAGTCAGTGATAGTAAATAAATTATTTAGAGATGTACATTTAGAAGTTGAAGGAGAAACATTTTTGGCGGACTTGATGGAACTGCCTTTCGGTGAGTTCGACCTTATTTTGGGCATGGACTGGTTGGTGAAATACCATGCAAATTTGGATTTTGTTGTAAAGCGGATGACGCTAAGAACTCCAGAAGATAAGGAAGTGGTGATGATAGGTGAAAGGAGGAACTATCTATTGAATGTGGTGTCTACTTTAAAGGTAGAAAAGTTTGTACGAAAAGGGTGTGGAGCATTCTTAGCCTTCATTAGCGCGTTGGATGCCAAAGAAGTGTCAGTAGAAGGAGTTAAAACGGTAAAGGAGTTTTCGGACGTCTTTCCCGAAGAACTTCCTGGATTGCCTTCGGACCGGGAGGTAGAGTTTGGCATTGAGCTATTACCAGGTACGGCTCCGGTGTCTATTGCTCCTTATAGAATGGCGCCGAAGGAGTTAGCGGAGCTTAAAGCTCAAATTCAGGAGTTTTTGGATCGGGGATTCATTCGACCGAGTGTGTCACCATGGGGAGCACCGATCTTGTTCGTCAAAAAGAAAGATGGGTCGATGCGTATGTGTATCGATTATAGGCAGTTGAATAAGTTGACGATTAAGAATAGGTATCCGTTGCCGAGAATTGATTATCTATTCGACCAACTACGAGGAGCTTCAGTTTTCTCGAAGATAGATTTGAGATTTGGTTATCACCAACTTAAGGTCAATGAGGCAGACATTCATAAGACTGCATTTCGAACTCGTTATAGGCATTATGAGTTCTTGGTGATGCCATTCGGGTTGACTAACACACCAGCTGTATTTATGGACCTGATGAATCGGGTCTTCCAACCCTATTTAGACCAGTTTGTAGTGGTGTTCATAGATGACATCTTGGTGTACTCGAAGAATGAGGAAGAGCACAATTCACATCTGCGGGTAGTATTGCAAATATTGCGGGAAAAATAACTTTATGCCAAATTCAGTAGGTGTGAATTTTGGCTGAAAGAAGTGACCTTCTTGGGGCATGTTGTGTCGGCCGAAGGAATTAAAGTTGATCCCCGGAAAGTAGAGGCTGTGTTGGATTGGAAACCACCGAATTCAGTGGCCAAAATTTGGAGTTTCTTAGGGTTGGCTGGTTATTACCGGCGTTTTGTTGAGGGGTTTTCGTTGATTGCTGCACCCCTAACTAAATTGTTGCGCAAGGGAGTACCTTTTGTATGGTCAGATCAGCAACAAGAAAGTTTCGAGAAATTGAAGAAGATTCTAACAGAAGCACCAGTACTGATTCAACCTGAAGCTGAAAAAGAATTTGTTGTTTACTGCGATGCGTCACACACGGGCTTAGGATGTGTATTGATGCAAGGTGGGAAAGTGGTGGCTTATGCATCTCGTCAGTTAAAGCCGCATGAAGTAAATTACCCTACTCACGATTTGGAATTGGCGGCAGTGGTGTTTGCTTTGAAGATTTGGAGGCACTACCTGTACGGTGAGAAGTCGTTCATTTATACGGATCATAAGAGTCTAAAGTACCTCCTTACCCAAAAGGAGTTGAACTTAAAACAGCGGAGATGGATAGAGCTGTTGAAGGATTATGACTTCTCAATCCAGTATCATCCCGGAAAGGCTAACGTGGTGGCAGACGCATTGAGTCGTAAGGTGATATCGGATTTAAGAGCGATGTTCGCTCATCTTAGTTTGTATGAAGATGGTAGTCTGCTAGCTGAACTTCAGGTGAAGCCTGTGTAGTTAGATCAGATTAAGGAAAAACAATTATCAGATGAAAAGTTGAGTTCCCTATTTCAGCAAGTGGAAAGCGGTGAGAAAGGGGATTTTGAAATGAATAATGATGGAGTATTGTGTTTCCGCAGAAGAATTTGTATGCCCAAGGATTCGGATTTGAGACAAATGATTCTGCGAGAGGCGCATAGTAGCCCCTATGCTATGCACCCTGGAGGAAGTAAGATGTATCAAGATCTCCGTGAACAGTATTGGTGGCCAGGGTTGAAACGGGAGGTTACTAATTTTGTGAGTAGGTGCTTAACATGTCAGCAAGTGAAGGCAGAACATCAAGTGCCGTCGGGATTGCTGCAACCGGTGAAGATTCCATTATGGAAATGGGAAAGAATAACGATGGACTTTCTTAGTGGGTTACCCTTAACGCCTACTAAGAAAGATTTTGTTTGGGTAATAGTGGATCGGTTGACGAAGACTGCCCATTTCCTACCTGTTCGTATGGATTACTCATTGCAGAAGTTGGCCAAGTTATACGTAACTGAGATCGTGAGGTTACATGGGGTACCAGTGTCTATTATTTCGGACAGGGACCCTAGATTTACATCACGATTTTGGAAAGCTTTGCATGAGGCTTTAGGAACAAAGTTAAACTTCAGCACAGCTTTTCATCCTCAATCAGATGGCCAGTCGAAAAGAGTAATCCAGATTTTGGAAGACATGTTAAGGGGTTGTGTGATTGACTTCAAAGGTAGTTGGGAGGATTTTCTACCGTTGGCAGAATTCGCGTATAACAACAGTTATCAATCCAGTATCCAAATGGCACCCTATGAAGCGTTATATGGTCGAAGGTGTCGTACCCCTACTTGTTGGACGGAATTGGGAGAACGGTAGTTATTGGGTCCTGAATTGATATCTGAGACGGAAGAAAAGGTAAAGTTGATTCGAGTACGGTTAAAAGAAGCTTCAGATAGACAAAAATCTTATGCGGATCTGAAGCGTAAGGATATTGAGTTTGCGGTGGGAGATTAGGTATTTCTAAAGGTCTCACCTTGGAAAAAGATCTTCAGATTTGGAAGGAAGGGCAAGTTGAGCCCTAGGTTCATTGGACCGTACCGTGTGTTGAAGCGTGTAGGACCAGTGGCTTATCAGCTTGAGTTACCTCCGGAGTTGAGTTAGATTCATAGTGTTTTTCATGTTTCTATGTTGAGGCGTTATCGGTCGGATCCGTCTCACATTGTACCAGTAAAGGAAGTTGACATAAGACCAGACTTGTCTTTTGAAGATGAGCCAGTACAGATTTTAGATCGAGATGTTAAGGTGCTGAGAAGGAAGACGGTTCCGTTGGTTAAAGTGTTGTGGCAGAATCATGGTTCCGAGGAAGCCATGTGGGAACCAGAGGACGTGATGCGACATCAATACCCTCACCTCTTTTGATCAGGCAAATTTCGAGGCTGAAATTTCTTTATGGAGGGTAGAATTGTAACATCCTAGAAATAGGGGTTCTACATTTTGCACTATATTTTTTTTTGTTTTTTTTTTTGTGTGTGTTCGGCTTAATAAGCATGTATTAATTATTACCAATTGTGTCGTCCACCATCTTTAAACCCATGGATTTGTTCACATGGGAAACAATAGTAAGTAGTTATTCAACATTATTTTACCATGTTTCCACTCATCTCTTTATCGTAATAATACTTCAATGTTTTATTTTATGAAATACTATTAATTTTTTTCCTATTGCCGTCCACTCCATAATGTTTTGTCCTAATTTTTTTATTATTTTATTATTTTATTTAATTCGTTGCTTTATTCCCTCAACTATTCCCATGTTTGGCCCTTAAATTAATGTCTTTTGTTTTTTTTTAAAAAAAAATCTTAAGTTCTTATTCATGCCGTCCCACCAATTCATCTTCCACCTTTGTTTTTGTTTTTTTTTAAAATCAACTCATGCTTAACCTTCTTGCCGTCCCACCAATTTTTGTTCTCTTTTAAGTGCTATCATAGCCTTATTATATTAAGGCTCCACCAAACATTAAGAAAGAATTCATAAAAAATAATAATAATAATAATATGGGGGACATATTGGCACAAAAAGGGGAGTGTATGGTTGGCAAACTTTTGACCATTTGGCTATGAATATGGATGGTTTTTGGGACTAGGGGGATGGCTGGATTTTTGTTAGTATTTGTTAGGCTTAGGTGCTAGTTTTGGTCCTTAGCAATTGGTGGAAGTTTTGGTATTTGTTTTGGCCAAAAATTCATCTAAGCAACATTGGTGTCTTCTTCTTTTTTTTTTTCTTCTTTCTCTAAATTTTCCTTCTTGCCGATTGTTCAAGTCTTTGGTGAACTTGTTCCCATCCTTTCTTTCTTTTGATTGCCGAATGTACATCAACCTTTGAGACCATATTTTTTTTTCACTCTTTCTCCTTTTGAAAAATTGAAACCTCACAAACCCTTCTTTTCATCTCTTTTCTCTTTTTACAAAATTTTCCAAACACCTTTCTTCTTCCTCTCAAATCAATATTTTTCATAACCGAATATTGATGTTCTTTTTCCCTTATAGCCAAATCTTCCATCTCATCCATATTTTCCTCTCAACTGTATTATTACTCATACTTTGATCAATCAAAATATAGTGAAAGGCCGAAGCTTGGAGTTTCCGAAGTTATCATTTAATCGCTAGAAAACAGTTTTAAAATCTTAGAGGTAATAGTTCTTCACGGATTTTATAATCACTTTTTATTCGATTAAGATGGTGATGATTAACCGATATTATTATAGGGACTCTATCGCTCAATCTTTCATTTTGAGATCATACGGACTTTTTGTGGTAAGCTGACCCTATTCCTTAAATCAATCGTTCATAATAACATAATATTAGTTTGGACTAATATTTGTTCGCAATTGGGAGACATCAGCTATTCGGAACTTTCCATCGATTTGTGAACTGTTAGCCGGGGAAAACCGACAATTCGTAGTTGTTCACGATTTCGAGGGTAAATTTTAGATCGTTTGTTTTAAAGTAGATTTATTAAAACGCATGTGTCGACTAATCAAGCGTTATAAAATTTTAGGTGCCCACGATCGAGAGAGCATAGTGTTTACCGTAATCAGGTGTGTAATCTCACACCATATTTCATGGGTTAGATAACTATATCGTATTAATCGCTTGATTAAATCATAAGTTTGTGAAATCGGGTAAAATGGCATACTTATCACTTTAGTGGCAAAGACTATGAAATCAGTATTAACACCGTGAAAAAAAAATTACAAAAATGCCCTTGATGGGCCAAATCGATATAATTTGATAATTTCCTATATGGGTCAATTCAATAAATTGGCTGTATGGGCCAAAACGATAAGTTTGCTATGTGGGCCAAAATGATATATCTTACTATATGGGTCAAATGTAATAATTGATAAATGGGCCAAATGTGTTATTTGATAAATGGGCCATATTGATATGTGATAAATGGGCCGAATTATGAAATGGGCCAGATTTGTAATAATTTTATTTATTTATGGGCCTTATGTTGGAATTATCATATAAATGAATTGTCATGCATTTTATATACATGATTGCATGGGTTGGGATATTTGACGAAGAGAAGATGGCTTCATGCCCAGTTAATGGCTTCGTGCCAGTTCATGGCTTCGTGCCCAGTTAATGGCTTCATGCCCAGTTTAATATATGGCTTAATGCCCAGTTGGTGTTTTGGCGGGGTGGGTGACTAAAGCTCCCCACAGGTGTGCTGGTTGGTACGGGTGGTGTGTAGCGGATGGAAATTTAGGCTTGGTTGGGAATTGCATATCACATGCATTTTATACTTGTTATATTGTTAATTTGTAAATGGGCTCAAGCCCAATTAAATGCTTAAATGGTTTTGGCCCAGTGGTGGGTTACACACTGAGTTCTAAGTAACTCACCCCGTTTTCTTTACCCTTTTCAAGTAATGATCATTAATGGAAGCTTGGGCCGGGAATGACTTCGTGGAGGCGATACTTCGAAAGATGGTTTTTGTGAACTTTGAACTACTCTTAAATATTTTATTTAATTACTATTTCAGTTATGATGTAATAAGACCTCTGGTATTATTTTTATGAATTTTACTTGTGGATGGATTTTAATTATGTTTAAATACTTAAATGGGACTATTCTATGTTTTTATAAATGTTTTCTTAAATTCTCGTGCAAAAAGAAAAAAAAAAAGGTTTTTCTTAAATATTTTATTCTTGTAAATTTTCCTGTAAAAATTTTTAGAAACTTGTTTTCAAATTTCTTTTGAACTCCTTTAAACTCCTTGTGAAATTTTAACCAAATAAATTTCTAAGTTTTAATTTATAAACTCTTATGTCTTAAATCATAGATTTTAAAATTTACCTCAGTTTTTAATAAATTTCAATTCCAAAATAGTTTTGAGAATCTGTTTTCTTTAAATCATTAGATGACTAGATGTATGTTCTTTTTGTGTGACATACCAAATCTGGTCTTAACGCATAGACCGGGTTTGGGGTGTTACAAGATCTACTAATACTTACTTCACTTATCAACTTCGAATACGATGAAAAACTTCTTCTCTTTCAACATAGACATCACACATTTGTTGACATGATACCAAAACCAAGCAAATTGAAGGGGAACTCGAGTTATTGTTACAATTATAGCATTTCATTAGTTGCAGGGAAAGCTTTGTTTTATTGAGTGGAGTGTGGCTCGTATTCTTCTCCCAATTAAACTCTACGGTTTCTATTTGGGGGCAACAATATTTAATTGGATATGAATTTTAATGAGAGTTTCATGATAATTATAGATAATGTTTTATACCCTCTGATGAGTGTCTTATGAGATTTAGAATTTTGTTTACCAATTTACTTTGTAATTTTGAGCTTTTTATTTGGGGGTTTGGATAATGTAATTTAGTACATTTAGATTTATTTTCTTCATATAGTACTCTCGTTTGTTTACTCAGCTAGTGAAAAGTTAAAACCTCCTTTACCCGTAATTTTTCCCTATTTGAGGGTTTTACACGTGTGTTCGCCTTCTCCAAATTTACTTATTTACTATTTATACGAGTCAGTCCCCGACACATTGTCAAGGTGGTACAATTTCTTTTGAATAATGAGTTTAAATTTACCATTAGAATTAATGATTAGTTATTTATATTTTTATATTTTTTTTATGGATTTATTAGCCAAAAAAATGATTATCTCCTAGCCTATTAAGCCTGACCCGCCGTGACTCAAGAACGTGAAATGCCAAGCTTTAATATCGAACAGTGCAGAAATCGAAACCCCTACCAATGACCAATGAACATCTCTATCTTGTTTCCGTAAACAACAATTGTTGAACAATGAACATACCAGGGTCAAATCAAACCCTTGACAATGATCAATGAACTCTCATTTATTGAACCTGATCTCGGCCCTGTAAATGATGCTAAGAATTAGGGTCAACATATAGTATTATAGCTACAACATATGCAAAGATGGCACCATCACAGTGTTGAACCCATATTGTTGTACTATATGAAAAGCTACAACATATGAAAAGATGGCAAGCAAAAGGCCATCACACATTGTTCTACTTTAGAAGCCGTATCCTAACGTCTCCATGGATTCATAGCTGTTCAAGTCCACATAACGACTTCGACTTCACTTTTCTATATTTTCTGTCCCATAACCATGTCCGAGCCTAAAAATAAAGAGTTTTTTTTTTCTTCGATTGAAAAATAATTACAATTACAATTACAAATAATTCGTGTGAATAGTTACAACAGAAATCAATCATTACCATGCACACTAATTGTTAGACTAGCTGCATGATTATGTACCTGGGTACTATTATATTCATATACTGTATCTCATCGACTCATACTATAAAAGATACTATAGGCAAATAATTGAGCTAATGCACATAAAATTTGCTCCATGTACACTATATATAACATAATAAGTCAGTAAGTTCGTCACTCACTTGCGGAAACAAACTTGGGCAGGCCAGTCTGCAGTATGCTGGGCACGTTTAACGGCAGCAGATGAAGTGGGTGCCTCTACCATTGTAAAGTTGTTGAAGTAGAATGCAGACAAATTGTTGATAGCAGACGCACACTAAAATAATGTGTTCATACTCCTACATTCAACTTTAAACAAATATAATAGTTTGGTTACGGAAAAGTCAGCAATATTTTTTTTTAGTTATTGTAAGCACTGAATTCTCAATAATTAATTTAACTCTAATTAATTAACTAGCCAAAATAAAGATGGAGGACAACCCACAAATTTATACAAGATGAGAATCGAACATAAGGTCTCCTTATCCTTTTATTTGTATCTAGAAATTTGATTCGAGTAGACTATCAAATAAGCCTTTAGCCTATCATCTATATCCAAATATAAGCACTTAAGAGCTTATTTCAATACAAATCGAAGGTTTGAGGGTTCAATGTGGGTAAATTAGAAGGTTAATTCAGGCTTCGTTCATCCAAATCGATAGAAAAATAAACATTAAATTCAAATCATTTATAATTTAAATTTGAAAATATAGTTAATTAAATTCCTCTCATCCTACTATAAAACTAAATTATTTATATTTAATTTATTAATTTTAAATTAAATAAAATCAATTTTAAACAAAATATTTAGTTGATTCATTTACATGTTTACAGTAAAAAAAATTATTTAAATGGTTTAAATATGGCAACCCACAAATTTAATAAAATTAATTTAATTTTAAAATATTAAATTCATATTAGGGGTCAATTTTGGAAAATATGCAAAAAAATAATAGTATTATATGTCCAGAATTTGATGCTCCGAACATATTATTATATGTGTAATGTCATGTTCGCTTATTGTTTACACATCTTACTCACTTTACTGATTAACGACTATCATTTGTGTCAAGATTGAAATTTCAAAATTCGACAAGTATGAGGACTTAGAATGACGCAATTGGAGAATATGGAGTAAAACTACAAATGTACGCATGGTGCAAGACTAGTCGTTGAATTTAACTAAACGGATTTAACTGCTACTAATTGGGTCAAGACTAATATTTCGAATTTTGAAAAGTACAGGGAATAAAATTAACCCATTCAAAAAGAATAGGACTAAAAGTGATCAAATAAAAGGAGAAGAGCTATATCCACAACTTGGGTAAAGTACAGGGACTAATAGCGAAATTTAACCTATATATATATTATAAAGGCTAGGGTTAATGGCAGAAGAAAGCGCAATTCTCCGTGAGTTTCCTTTCTTTTTCGTTTGAATTTCTCTGTTTCTGATTTCCATTGGTAAAAGTAGCAATTGCAAGTTGTTGTTTATTTTCTTAATCGTAAAATTGAGAAAAAGAAATGGCAGAAGATTTGAGGTAGGGTTTTGAAAAGAAATCCCTAAATGTACAACGGAATCGGACTGACCACTCCAAGGGGGTCAGGCACCAATGGTTACATTCAGAGCAACAAATTCTTCGTAAAGCCGAAGACGAATCGGGGAACCGGTTCCACCAAGCATTTCGAGGCAGATCAAGGCACCGCAGGTCTCACCACCAGGAAACCTAACGAGGAAATCCTCGAGCATGATCGCAAGCGTCAGATTCAGCTCAAGCTCGTGATTTTGGTAGATAAACTCGCCGAACAAGATTACACTGAATCTGAGATCGCTGATAAGCCTGTCGAAGCCAGGAAAGCTCTCGAAGATGCTCAACAAGAGAAAGACGAAGAAGAAGGAGAAGTTATACCAATCCCAACTCGCCAGCAAAAGTAATTTCTTGTTTGTTTATTGATTAATAATGAATGATTTATGTTTTTCCTTTATTATTTATTGATTCATTCATGTTTTGGTGGTTAGGGTTTCGGATACACAGACCCACCAAATTGCTGCAAGGAAGGAGAAGCAGATGGAGACCTTTAGGGCTGCTCTCGGGATTGGAGCTTCTGAATCTGGGCCTCCTCCTCTGCCAAATCGTCGAAAGAACATCGATTTTGATCAGTGCAGACAAGAAACATGAGGTAACCATTGGTGTAGGTACTCTATGAGCCTGAGCCATATGACACTTCTCTAAAAGTTCCATGATATAGATACAACCTTTGATCAGTGCAGACAAGAAACATGAGCTAGCCTGAGTTTCTGGTTGAGGGTTTGATGCGCCTTTTCCTTCAATACTTTCTTTATGCCTAAACCTTTTTTGATTCCTCTTCGGAAGTAATTTTTACCCTAGCCATCTGACTGTGAGCAATCGAATAGAAGAACGATTAAAGTGAGAATAAAAGTTGTAATATGAATCGATAAGGGCCACTGACTTTCGGAAATACAATCCAATCAATTTCGAATCCGCCATCTAATGAATTCCCACCATCGTCGCCACTATCATCACACCTTTTCTCCCTTGTGATCTGGAGATAGAAACGTGAATCAACAAGCTTTTGCGTTTGGATGCCTTCCAATACCCATTCAAATTATTCAAACTTGACCCACACCAATAGAGGATTTCAAGTGCTCCGACGCCTAAAATAGGATTTGTCAACTCAACTAACTCGGAATTTTTTTACTCAATTCGACTCGACTCAATCAAATATTCACCCCTAACCTTGCAACGGTTTAGTGAAAAAATAAACTAGTTAATATTGTGTAGACACAAACTTAAGCTCAACAACATCGTTCTCAATCAATTCCCTTATAAAATAACGTCTTATATCTATATGTTTAGTCCTCGAATGCTACATTAGATTCTTGGAAATGTTAATGGCATTTGTATTATCACATAATGCAGTAGCCATGTCCAATCCAACACCAAAATTCTTCTATAGTTGCAATGTCAACCATTCTAATACTAAAATTGGTCCAAGATTATTAAATAAAAAAAAAGTACAATGACCCAATGTCTCAATCAAAGTATAATGACTGAATTTTAAATTTCAAAAGAGTATTGAGACCTCTATCATATTTAAGCCTATTTAGATAAATAAAAGCTATGAAAGCTTATTAAAATAAATTGCCGAAATTCAAAAGTTACTAACAGCGGCCTGATTTTATAAATACTAATAATGCCCAAGTTTGTATTGTGTTTAGAGGTGATCATAGGTTAGGTCGGGCTTAAGTAGAATTTTAGGCCCATTTTCTAGGTTTGGGCTTGACCCAACCTAAAAATTGGGCCTGAAAGTTAGCCCAAGCCCGGCCCAATCATATTAAAAAATTATATTATTTTTTATATGAATATAAATTTAAAAAATATAATACATCAAATACACTAAAATATTGAAATAAATATTTCCAAACAAATTAAAAAATTATTTATACTTAAATATATCACTAAGATAAGTGCAACTTAACAAGCAAATACCTTGCAAAATTAATAATAAAATAAGAGTTATATAATATCCAAATAATAATAACAAAATGGTAGTAATATAATAGCAAAATGGTAACAAAGCAACAACAAAACAAAACAATAGATTCAGGCAGATTCGGGCAGGTCAAAAATATGAATTTTATGTTTATTAATTTATTAATTTTTTATACATAGAATCAAGAATATATGAATTTCATTTTTATTGGAATGTAACAAAATTTTTATATGAAATTATGTTTTTATTGTGCTACCAATCAATTTAAGAATGACATTTTATAATCATAAATATAATTGTTATACTTTTTGATAAGTCGTGTGGATTTGAAAAATTTTGCACTCCCAACGCACATAGAGATCGTGATGTTATTTGTTGGGCCTATAATGGTGTAAACGCGACACGATCGCAGATACAATTTAAATCATCTTCAGTTCTGGATACAACAATATAGAAATTTATATCCAAAATTGATCCAAGAGTTCAAGATTATTAAATAAAATAAAATACACGAACTCAATATCTCATTTAAAGTATTAAATTTTAAATTTTAAAAAAATATAGAGACCTTTACTGTATTTACGCTTATTTTGATAAATAAAAGCTACAAAGGTTTATTTAAATAAATTAGTGAAATTAAAAGGTTTTTAATCGCAGTTTAATTTTATAAATACTAATAATGCCTAAGCTTGTACTATGCTTAGAGGTGACCATGGCTGGATAAGGCTTCAATAGAATTTTTGGCCTATTTTCTAGGCTTGTGCACGACCTGACTCGAAAAATGAGCCTGGGATTTTGTCCAAACCTGGTCCGGATAAAAATATTAAAACCTAAGTCTGGTCCGGTCCGAACTGTCCGTATTAAAATTTTTTTATATTATTATTTTTATATAAAAACAAATTTAAAAATATAATACATCAAATACACCAAAAATATTAAAATAAATGTTTCCCAACAAATTGAAAATAAATTAATTTTTTTATTTATATTTAAATAACACTGAGATAAGTGCAACTTAACAATCAAATGTCTCTAAAATAGTAGCAAAATTAATAATAAAATAAAAGTTATACAATATTCAAACAATAACAATAAAATAGTAGCAATATAATAACGAAACGACACCAAAACAGTAACAAAATAACAAAATAGTGAAAACAACAGTTAAAAGCAGCAGGATTTTTTTTTTTTTTTTTGCAAATTTGAGCTGAGTCGAGCAAAAAAAATTTACTCGAGGCAAGCCTTTTTTTGTCCAAATCTTTTTTTGAGCCTATATTTTTACTTAAATTCTTCCATTTTTTGGACGAATCCTGGGGTTGGGGCGGAATAATTTAGCGAATGATCATAATTGTGCTTAACCCAATCAATTGATTTGTTTTATTGTTTCAAAAAGTATTAATGTATTTTTTCCATCCTAAACTTCGAAGAGGCGGGTGAGTGTAGCAGATTTTAAGGGTGAGGCAGTGGCAAATGATGATGATGCTTTCTTACATAACGTTGAGTTGGATTTTGATATAACTGTTTTTATTTAATATTAATATAATTATTTTAAATTATTATTATTATATTATTATAAAATCTATATTTTTTAAAATTTTATGTATTTTTTTTTGAATTTTTTAGAACTAGGATCAAATTGAGATCATTTGTAAATTTTAAGGGTTAAAACTTAAAATTATGCCTAAATTGATATAATACGTAAAAATTAACGGCTAAATTTACTATTATACCATTTTTTTAACTGTCACATCATCCCCGTTAGACACTTAAATGGCAATTAACGAAAATGAATAATAAAAAAATCTCAATTAGTTAGGTGACTAATTTAAAAGAAAATTGTAGTTGGGTGACCAAAAACAATAACCCATAATTGAGTGACCTATGATGTAATTTACCCTCTTTTTTTTGGCTATTTAACTTGCTATAATAACATTCCCATTTATTTATAGTGCTCAAACTTTTTTCAAAGTCTTATTAAATATAAATGATTTGGTAGATTTTAATCCAAGCCATCCCTCCAATCTGCAATTTTACCATTATTCATATCTAAAACATGAACAGAATCACACCAACCAATAGTATGTCACTACATATAATCACAATCCTTTTTCATATCCATAAAATCAGCGGTGAAGTCAGAATAATTTTTTAGGGGAAGCCGAATGAAATTTTAATTTTTTTATAGTCTATATCATTATGGTTTTTAAAGGATTAAATCGAATTTTTATAATTTTAAGGGAGGCTAAAGTACAATTTTATCTTTACTAATTTAAAATTTAAAAAAATTAGAGGGCCTAAATGGTAATTTTTTATTTTAGGGGGCCAACATGCCACCCCCTTAGAATCGCCTCTGCATAAGATTAAATAAAATCACACCAACCGATTTAACTGATATAATCAACAAGATGTCGATGGTCAAATATAATTTGGTCGGAAGTCGGTTAATAATTTTTTTAAAATTTCTATTATTTGTTAATTCGGATAAAAACCGGATAATTAACCGAATTAGCCAAAATAAATAATATATTTTTTATATTAGCAATGAATTTTTTGAACTATTATTCTTTATATTAATCTAAATAAATAATATATATTGCATATAATCCATTTTTTTGAACTATTAAAAAAATGAACAAACTTTTTATATGTTTTATACTTATTTTAGCCAAAAGACAAAAACATGTAAATTTCATTTAATTCGGTTAACTGACTGAATTAACCAATATATTTCAGTTGGATTAATGTATTTGAAAATTTTTCGGTTCAATTAAGGGTTAAAAATTTTTACATTTCGAATAATTCAATTAATAATAATTCAATTCGATTAATAATCGAACCGACCCTTTAAACACCTCCAACTAAAAACAACTAATAATATAAGAGTGCATAAATAAATAAGCAAACATAACAACTTCCAGCAGCAACATGTTGGGTATGGAAATTTCATACTTAAATCAGCACTTTCATTCAACATCCAAAATAAATATTTCAAACTTATTAAATAAAATTATTTAAGTATTAATAACATAAATAGTTTAAGATGTAATTAAATATATCAATTAAAACAAAATAAATTATATTATTATAAGAACATTTTTGCCATTTTATATTTTACAAATCAATAAAAACTTAATTATAAAAGAAATTAAACCCATAAACAATAATTATTAAACATTTAATTTAACCAGTTCAACTTACAAACTTTTAATAAATATATTTCTTCCATAATTTAAAAGATAAAAACAGTTAGAAGCAAGCCAAAAAAAGAGTTAAATTACAAAAAAAGCCCTCGAGCATTAGAGTCTGGCAAATATGTCCTCTTCCCTTCGTTGTTTAAAGTCACTTTCAAAATTATACACAAAATATGCTAACCTATGCTATGCACAAACATGTTTAAAGGGAGCAGTATCTCGAGGTAGCGGAAGAGTCGAAGGTGGTGTACGAGGCAGAGGAGAGAAGGTATCCTAGTCAATGATTTCTCCCTCTACTTCACCATTCCTCACAAGTTCTGCTACTTTCTCCCTAACATACAAATTAACTGGGTCAACTTGAGTGTCATGTTTTTCGTTGTCGTCATCATCATCTTCTTCTTCTTCTTCTTCTTCTTCTTCATCAGCATTGTTGTTTTCGATATCATCATCACCAGCAGCATCAACGATACTTTGGGTCATTGTCTTGTTGCCACCTTCAATATTATCTTCAGCATCAAGCAAGGTGTTAATCTCACCCTCGGATACACCATCTTTAACAACTACTACAGGAAATTTCAAGGGCTTCTCAGGCCAATCCTTAAAGAAAGAATTCATAACCATGAAGCGGAGAACCTGCAACAACCGGCTTTTATCTTTCCTTATATCAGCGCGAAGAAGTTTTTGCAAAAGGGTCGGACTCCTCTTGCTGAAAGAACTGCCATCAAATGATTCCTCGGTTGTTGGTCTTGGTTTCTTGGAAAAATGGTCTCTCTTATCTGGTCTCCCTCTTTTATCATTCCTCATTCCAAATCTCCCCCTCTTGGTTGACGGCCTATGGTTTTCTTCCCTTCCATTCACCCTTTTCTTCAAACCTAGCAGATACTGTGGCGGAATTTCTGCAACTTCGACTCCTAACTCAGCTTGCTTTGCCAAAATCTCCTTGAGTTGCTACAACAGAAGGTTACAGTATATAATAAGAAAAAACTTCAGTTACATAGATTGTGACAATGAAGAATCAATCCGGCCACCTTGCAGAATTTTAGTCACTAAATGCCTATTTTTAGATTGAAACAAGTTTATAAACCCAGAATTTAAAACTTCAGTTATCTTTTCATGAGTATTTAACATTGTTTGACATGCTTAGACAAAATGCCAATTTTCTCGAATCTTGGATGCTAATACTATAACTATTACATAGGGGTGAGCGTTCGATCGAATCGAATGGAATAAAAAAATTTCGAGTTAATCGAGTTGACAAATCATATTTTATCATCCTAATTTGATTTAAAATTTTCTCGAATCGAGTCGAGTGAGATGGAAATTCGAATCGAATCGAATATATTTGTTCGAGTTAAATTTTAAAAAATAAACTTGAGTCCTTGTAACCATTGTCACCCATCGTAATAAATTTGTTCACCTTAACCAATTTTTTTATTAACTTTTATCACCAAATAATTTATTTATTAATCTTTTATATACGGGTTAGGTTCTTTACTTGCTTAGTTGTTTTAATTATCTTCAGATTCTTGTCACTATTTATTTTGGAATTAAAAAATATATTAAATGTAAAAATATGATTTTTTAATAAAATCTATTTTAAAGATAAAATGTGAAATTAATACCAGTATAAAATTTTAACATGAATATTTTATGGCATAATTAATAATTTAATTTTAATATAAATATTCAATATGACTAAACAATTCAATAATATAAATTATATAAAATGTGAAATTTAATTTAATAATATAAATAATAGATATAAATAAAATTATTACTATTTATGTTTAGTGATCTTTCTTTGGATAATTTTGACTTTTTATTTGAGAGTAAAGGGTGAGAAGTAAAAGTTTAGGGGGAAAATAAAAAGTTTTAGAGAATAAAAGTTTGAGGAAAAGTAAATAGGGGGAGTAAAATTTTAAAGGGAAAATATTAAAAAAAATTGGAGGGGGGATGAGTTTGGGGTAGATGGGAGGTGAGATGGGAAGGGAGTAAAAGTTTTAGGGGAAAAGTGGGAGGGAGTAAAAATTTTGGGGGAAAATAAAAAGTTTTGAGGGTTTTTGGGAGTAAAATTTTGAGAAAAAGTAAATGAGAGAGTAAAATTTTGGTGGGAAATGGATTTTGGTTAGATTGGGGGTTGGGATGGGAGGGGAGTAAAAGTTTTGGGGGGAAAGTGGGAAGGAGTAAAAGTTTTGAGGGAAAAGTAAAAATGTTAGTTTGGGGTAAAAATGTAAAATATTATAGTTTGACATTCGAATTATTCGAGTTATTGGAATTCAAAAACTCAACTCGATTCGAACTCAAAATTCGAAAAAAAAAATTTCGAGTTGACTCGAATAACTCGATTAACTCGAATAACTCGATTCGTTTAACTCGAAATTCGAATTTTTTTTCGATTTTTTCGAGTCGAATCGAGTTTTGCTCACCACTACTATTACATATATCTATGTTATTTGGACCCGGGTGTGAGTTCAAATACGGGTATGTGTCTAACAAGGTTATGTTCAATTTGAAGGGTTGTATTCCCATACCCAAGTCCAGATATGTGCCGGATACGGGTGTCAAACAAGGATACTTCAAGAAAAAAGAAAATTCAGAGCACCATAGACATATATGCCGAGGACGAGACACAAGGCAGTCTTATAGGTGGAAAGCATCAAACGTTTATTGACCAGATGGCTCCCTTTTAAGATGAGATTGGCCTTATGCTCAAGCTTATGCAATACTAGTAAGTTTTTTATAGATCAGGAAAAATTAATAAATGTACCTCGCTACGTGATTTTGCAACCTCGGAGTCAGCTACTTTTCCACTCAGTTTCTGCAGCGACCAAAGTCAATTATCATCGAATGCATATACACTTTAAAGGGAACAAAAAGTGAAATGAAAGAACATTCTGCAGCTATATCCAACCTTCTTTATGTTGGCTTTTGTTGGATAAAACTTCTTACGTTCTTCACGCCACTTTCTTATCTCTTCCTCCGTATAGGTCAAAGCAAGCGATCTTCTCATTTACGAAAGAATTGTGGACACATCAAAGCAGAGATTAGTAAGAAAGAAGGTAATTATAAGAGGAGAGAAAATACATGACAATTTATGAGAAATATTAATCATAAGTACAGGAAAATACGGTTCTGCTGTAGATGATTTCACTAAAATGTCAACTGCAATTGACTCGGTTCTATTAGCCTCCCTGTTCGGAATTATTTTCAAGGAAAACATTAACTCTTTCTCAAAAGTATTTGGAAAGAACAGAAAGAAAATCCTTTAACATAGCTATTTACAAGGCAGCTTGTAAATTAATTGAAACTTATGTTGCTCCGACTCTTCAACTCTCTTGATATACTTGTGTCTAATACATAACCAGACATAAGTTGGGAGATATGATCATCCAAAGATCCTCCAAATACATGAAAAAACTTTAAATGAAAATTGAACATACATACATATTTGACAATCACAATCAAGTCCGAATAACATAGCTGAAAACTACCTAGGCTGTCCATACACATACATTTCCTGTACCCCAGCAAACAACTAAATACAGAGAAAAAAAAACCAACACACACTAAAATCTTGTGAAATTTTAAAAGTTCTGGCATTTATACCAAATCAAAACAAGTTAACCAACAGAGCATGAGCATTCCTTTTTCTGTTTTCATGCATACGGTGGGATTTCATCCACAAACATTTCAGGCCTTGACTTATCATCAATAGTTCAAAATTATACAAGCAAGAACTTAAGCACCTCACCAAAACAGAATCAATTAAGGATTAAGTTGGACAACAAATGGTTTTTTAACATCATTGCTTAGAATTATTCCAGTTGTGACCACCGTTAAAGTATTCAAGGAATTAAGTTTCTAAAATTAATCACATAAAGCTCATTGATCCAAACTCAATGCAATACATCCCCATTTGTCAACTCACTCTAATCCCATACCACTTAACTTCTATTTAAAGTGATTCACGTAAATACTCAACAGATACCACCATTCCATTCTCCATACCAATAAAGCTCCCATGATAAAATAGACATTGCCAGCCAAAGAACTGCTTCAACTATAAGAAAGCATGAATAGAACTGTCTATTTTCAGGCTAACGACTGTCATAAGTGTAGCAGCCATCATTTGTAAAAAAGCAGTTTCAACTAAATAAATGTCTCATGTTAACACAAAATTATTCTCAACTGAACGTCTCTGTCAAAAAGCAAGAGTTTTCTTCACATCTGACAAGCAAAATTATGAAACGAGTATGAGCAAACAGAAGTTACCTTCTCTTTTCTTTAGCTGGGTTTGCAGAATTAGAATGAGCAAATTTAGCAGCCCTCTCATTATCAGGCCCTGTTATTTTTTTCTCAAGGTGAGGAGAAACTAGAATTTCTTTTCAAAAGAAACAAAAGAATCTAGTAGCAAAAAACAAATACAAGAATAAGAAGGTACAAAGGAAACCAATATCTATTTTCAAGTTGTAGACACCAAAAATGCAAAGTTGTGCATGGAAAAAAATGTCTTGTCTTGTTTTTTAAAGAGCCAAATACAAATAAATTCATTTCAAACATAAAGCTTCAGATATCTATACATTGGTATTCACATGTGAATTCAAATAAATCAAACAAACCATATCTTCTAATATCCCTTTCTTGGTTTTTTAGTTTCCAACAGAAATAGAAGAATTTAAGCTTCACAACAGCTTTAGCTCTACCGATCTCATACTTCAGTGATCCAAACCTATCCCAGAGTACTCTTAAGGTCTTTGTTTATTTAAATAGAAAACCTTCGATCTTTTTTTTGCAATGCTAAATTAAATGTTTGAATAAAACATATTTTGTGCTCTTAAACATAGTGATCAAAACTAAAAGCAAATTCCATCGATTACTCCATACACCTTGCACATCCTATTCTATTTCTTGAAACCTGTGACTAGCTGGGACTTCCATCTTAAACCCTAATTCACTATTCCAAAGAAAGTCTTGTTTCACCCAGTCGCAGTTTATTTTCAATCAGATCACTGGAATTACTAGTCAGGGAACAAACACTATATCATATTCATTTATAATTGAGATTTTTTTCAATGAACTACTACTTGTCCCAGTTGAATCACTATATAATCTTTTAAAAAGGGGCTTAAATCAGCTCATTTATAATCAAATTCCATTTGAGTTATAAAGCCAGACGAAGTGACAACTGTATTAATAGTGAAAATGTCAAGTAACTTTTTAGTTTTATGCTTTATGACAAAACAAAGAAAACAGAAAAAAAAAGTTTATTTATCCACAGCCCAATGTATCCAAGAAAGGCCATTTAAGTTATTTGAAATTCATTAAAAGGTTAACCTTTTTTCTTATGTCCATTAGAAGATGCAAATGCTCTCTTTGCATTATCTGCTTGATGGAACCGAGGCTGCTGGAACTTAGACTTCTGAGATCTACAAAAATTGAATTTCAGCTGTATAAAAAGCCAAAAATCGGAGTCTTTCACAAAGAGAAGCTAGAAACCGTAAGATGTTTAAGAATACCAACCCCCATTTTGAATCCCTTTTAGCATTTCTTCCTGGAAAGTTGCTCATATTCTGACTGTTTCTACCAGGACCACCCTTCAACAACCGAAAAGACTTGCATTAATTTCAAAACCAAATCAAAAGATTAAATAGACATCAAAAACATCGTGGAAAAGAAATTTTAACACCATACATCAACCATTTCCAGCTTAACAATTACGAAACTTTCACATTAAATAACATCAAAGCAGCTTGAGAAGTTCTGCTTAGGGAATAGGTGTAACATAAGCTATTTAGAACCCAAATGGAGTATCTCCAATGGTACGTATATCTTTCCAAGTTACTGCACAACAAATAATGCAAATTCTCATTTGACATCGTCAACTTTTTGAATCTTCACAGTTAACTTTACAAGATGTGTTTAACCCAAACTCATACATCAAAGAAAATGGCACAGCTGCACCATTGGAACTTTGAAAGAATAATATTGCTAAACTTTATGCTTTTATCCACCAAAGGCAATCAGACTCTCTTAAACCACTTTCAGAGTCAGCATTCAAAACCAAACTACCTCCTTAGTTCTAGCACAAAGTTAAAACAGTAAGGGGGTAAAAACAGATACCATTGGCCTTCTGAAAGAAGGGTCTCCTGGTACTTGTGAAGCAGGTGCAGAAGACAAATTCGATGCATTAACATCCGCTAAATTTTGCTGACTCTGATTGGGTTGCTGCTGCATCTGGTTTGGCTGCATAAACCCAAAATGCGGATTCGGAACAACGGCTTGGCCACCAGATACAAACTGTGAGAGATCTGGGAGTTGAGCATTCAAAAGTTGGCTCACATTCTGCAATTGGTTCTGTAAAAAAAGCTGTTGTTGCTGTAGTTGTTGCCGCTGCTGCTGCCCATTTGTCAAACCCATATTATTTTGTTGAGGCAAATTCAACCAATTTGGTTGATTTGGATTATGCAAAGAGTTATTGAATTGAGCAGGAAGTTGTTGGAACATTGCAAGATTGTTCATGTTTGGGAAAATTGGACCAATTTGAGGAAACCCCGTACTGTTATTTTGTGTAGGAAACTGCTGGTTAGCTCCATTCATGAATCCAACATTATTTAGCAATGGCATAACACTAGAATTCTTATTAATACTATTAATATTATCACTCAACGGAGTTGGCAGCTGAGGATTAAAAATACCCATTTGAGGTTGCATCATAAGCATGTTCATGTTGTTATTGCACTGGCTTGCCACCGCAGAATTTGATTGAAAACCATTCTGCTCAAAAAAAATCAAATCAAAACCCAAATTTCAAATTCGAAAAAAGAAAAAAGAGAGAGAGTAAGAAAGAGAAAATCAGAGAGGCTACCTGCTGGGGTCGGTGGGGAAACGAATTGAAAGGAGGTCTCATAGAGTTACAATGAGAACTAAAGATGCCGATTGCTTGAGCTTTCGCGGTGGAGTGTTTTGATGTTTTTAGGGTTTTAGATTGTAAAAATTGAAAAACCTCTAATTCTTTGGTGGGTTTTGGTACGGGTTTTTAGGGTTTTAGATTGTGAAAATTGAAAACCCAGCTGATTATTGGGCTTACAACAGGCCGTAGGGTTAGTGAAATAATTTTGGCATAATAATAAATTTAATATTTAATATTTATATTTTCTGTCAATTTGATCTTTATTTTTTAATTAAATTTGTCATTATCCTTTAAAAAAGAGTCAAATTATTTTTTTAATATATTAATGTGGCAACTCGTATGGCAGTCTACGTGTACTTAATGCTAACATAGCAATATTTTTTTATATGCCACGTCAACTTATAATTTAATAAAAATAAATCAAAATTATAAAAATTTCATAAATATTTAGTAGAACAAAATAGCATGAAGTACACGTGGATTGTCACGTTAATTAATTTAATATTTTAGTCAATAATTCCATTAAAAAAACCATTTCAACTCTTTTCCAAATGATTAATAGTCAAATTTGACTCTTTTCAAAATGTTAAGAGAACTAAATTTAGCTCAAAAAATAATAAGGATCAATTTGACAAAAAATGTTAACTTTGAAGGGTCAAATTTGAAATTGTTCCAATAACTTTAGCCTTGCATTTTTCATATTGTTAATTGCGTTGGGTTTAAATTATCTTAACCAGGTCTCAGCTTCTTTCTTAGTTAATGTAAGACATCAAAATATAAAGTTAATCTCCATATTCCTTAAGTATGAAATTTATCTGTAGGACAAAATTACCCTTTTATTTATTTTTATAATTTTTATACTATTTTTTCTCCATAAAATCAAAAAAATTATTTCATTTTAAATTTATCTTAAATACTGTTAAATTAAATTTTAAAATATATTACAATTGTAGTACATACTAAATATTTAAAATTCATTTTAAATTTAATCACATTATTGATTTTTATTTAAAGTAAAACAAAGATAAAAATAAATTGATTAACCATTTAAAGTATTTTTTTTAACATTAATCTTTATCATATATGATCTTTGATACAATGCTTAAAACTACCCATAACCCCTCCCAATCCTTAAATAATAAGACAATATGCTTTAGCACACTGGAACCCACGTCTTGCCGATGTCAATCGAGCTAAGACTCCATCGAAATAATTTCAAAATTTATCATCACATTCCTAATAAAATGCTTAATACACCAAATGTATCAAACGATTTTAATAAGCACTTCCCCATATGTACCAAACTTTATAATGACATATATCATTATTAGCAATTACATTCCATTGAAATCTCAATCTCAAAATCGAAAAATATCAATTTCCTCCTGAACATTGAAGGACCTAAGCTTGTTAAAAATTTTCTATAACAAGAACAATATAGTAAATTCTGCTTATTTATCAACCAAACAAAAAAAAATAAAATTCATTCCACCTAAATATACCGTACAGGATCATATAACATTGATAAATAATCTTTCATTCCCGTAATTCTATTACACAGATAATCTTATAGATCGATGTCACCTCGACTTTACTTTCGGTCTGATGTTTGAATCCCATGGCGCTTGAAGAATTCTCTAAATCCATAAGCACTGAGATCGTAATTGAACTGCATAATACCATAGATGTAACAATAGATATAGATAATATATCAAATAATAATAAATACAGAAGATAATATTGCATCAACAGAACTTACAAAAATACACTTTTACCAGCATTTATGTACATTCATGATTGTGAAATTCTAGATAGTTGAGTTTATGTACAGAAACCAAGTGACAGATGAATGAATCTAACAATAGTTAAGCATATAAGGGGTTTAATGCACAGAATGCCCACAAACCTAAAATATTAAAAGCATTGTATATGTAAAGCACAATGAATATCTGAAATTTGTGTTTGCATATGGAATCATATTGAGCAAAGCAAAAAAAAAAAAAAAAGTCAAGAACCAGCACCGATGATGCTAACAGATTTTAGGGGAAGAAGGCTACAAAACTTACAGGTAGAACTTTTACGGAATATCTTGTGGTACTTGGATCGACAACCCTCCCTTGATCTGCTGCCTGCAATAGAATGTTCTTATTAAATGCATCAAACATTCGGGATTAAGCTCTAATATTATTACAAAAAGTAGACTCCAACATAAAACAGGGAACAAGTTATAGATTAAAACATATTTCACGCTTGCAAGATTCATTTGAATGCAGCTTGAGTGCTGGTTAACTTATGGGAAAACAACGTAAATAACATAACTACTAAGCTATACAATCTCTCATAATTCCCACTATCTGTGCATTTTGGATCGGAAGTGCCTACAGGCCACATGTTTAAGTTGCAGAAACAGCCATTCTGCAAAGATAAAGCTGCAAAGCTGCATAGTTCATATACTTCCCGGAATCCAGAGAAGCGTAGCGTATGCTTGAGCTTCTTTTTTATCTATCAGAACTCTCCCTCGAGATTTAACCGCTGAAAGTGATCAACTCCATGGTTCCACAAAAAGTCTAATCTTGCTTATAGTAACCAAACCCCACATTTTATTCAAACTGAAATATATATATATATATATGTTCACTAGCCAAAACATGCAGCAGAGACTATTGTTTGTCATTAACACTTGCTAGCAGTCGTTTAGCCTTCTTTCTCTTGACTTTTAGTTATTTCCTACACCAACACACTGTCCCAAGTTTATACTTCTTTCTTTTGACTTTTAGTTTACAGCCACAGAGTATATGGGAACTAGTTTTTCATTAATTCAGAAAATAGAAGCAGTACTGGTTCATCTATTTCTTTCCTTACCTTTTTATTTTTTCACCTGACAAGTTATCTATATTGGTCATTCTCAGCAAGGCAGCAAAGCTAGTAAATTTTCATGCAAAACCTTTACAAGTAATGAGGTTTTTGCAGGAGTAAACCACAATGATTTGGCTACGTGCTCTAGTTCTACAAAGGCATACTTGTTAAGAAGCCATAACTGAATCAAAAGTAGCAAGATAGTAGAAAGTTCAATTGGCAAATATTCTTAAGGTTATTATAGTTTCAGCAACTATTACACTTCTGTATGTTAAACAAAAATCATACAATCCTTGAACAACTCCGAACTAGTCAACTTTAAGTTTGGGATGCTTTAACCAGTTAACAGCAAATGGTTACAACAGACCAAAGCAAGCAAATGGCGCCGTAGAGGGAGAAAATAGAAATAAAGAGAAGTTGCATACTTGCTCTGGACTATGAAATATTTCAATGAATGGGTATTCATTCTTCTGCCGTGTTAGACAAAACCCTGGATATTTTGGGCACTCAACCTGCAAGAGAATAACACAAGAAACTAAGATGTGAGTGTAAAGAAAGAATAAAGAAACTAAGCTATATAGTAAGTTAGTAGAACTACTATCACCATATGACAGTAATCACTACAAAATTTAGGGGTTGTTATATGCTGCAATGGTAATTTAGGTAGGTACAAAAAAGCCTCTCCAATTTCATAAACCTCATTCCAAGGCCTTGAAGTTGAAAGTCATAGGATATCCGCGTAAGAATGACAAAGGTTTATACTAAGAACAGCCAGTTTAAAGTGAAAATGCTAAAAAAATAGAGGCATGGTGAAGAGGCCCCTGTACAAGGAGCCAGATTGCATCTCAAAAAATGGGTAAATTAGTTTTTGTACATTGGATCAAAGAGAAAACTCATCAAAATACAGAAATAACCATTTTCCTCTTTGTACTAACGTATAGGGGTTAACTTGCCCATTTTTTGAGTAAAGGGGCAAAATACATACAATGACCTCCAAGGTACTTTTACCATAGAAGCATATACTCTCATACTAGAATACACCCACTCTACAACAACGCTATGATGAGACTGTAAAAATGTAAAAGTAATGACCTGTTTCATCATTTACACAATATTAGAAGAAGAAGAAGAAGAAGAAACATACGCGCATAAATTGAACATTCGGATAGAACTCAACAGCAGCTTCCTCCAGTACTTTGTCAAGATGCTTTGTGTAGTTCCCCCTGCAATATACATACAGGATGAGCTAGGGGAATATACATGCAATGGGTAAAAGGAGGGATGGGGTTCTATATGACCTGATAGTGAATGCAACAACAACGGGATGACCTTGCTGAAGTAGCTGCACAAACTCACGCTCGGATTTGAAATGAATAACCCGTGATGGTCCAAGATCTTTAGGATAACCAGTATAATACCTTCAAATTTTAACAAGAAAATAAACATAAACATGAATGCTTTATACTACAATTTATCTGCTTAAAGCTTGATAGGAAAAAAAAATTTGAATTGAAAATGCAAGATCAAAGATAAATGAAAATTTATCTTACTTGCAAGATGAACGGAGATGAGTGATCATTCTATCAAAAAATGATTGCTCCATTTTTGGAACGACAAGCTGAATCTGAGTCACTAAACCAGAAGCTATTTTTTTTTTTTATATCAGAGACATAGATGAGCTGAGAGAAAGCAATAGAAGAAAAGAAAGGGAGAGAGTTATACTAACCTGGGTTTTGGCTAATGTAAAAGAATGAAATGCTGTTGACTGGCTGCAAATTGAAACAAAAAAAAATTGGGGAAAATACTTTTGGGAAACTAGGAGAATAAACGAAAATGGTGGCTCTGCAAAAGGGTTTTGAGTTTTGGGACAAATCAACATTTTAGTACCGCATTTGTCAATTTTTCTCAACTTAGTTGCTGAACTTTTTTCACATTAGTCCTTTAACTTTACATTTCTTCTAGTTTAGCTTTGACATGTCAGAGGGGATCAATGTTGGACTTATCAGATCCTTAGCAATTTATGTCAGGATTGGTCATTGGGGCCTCTAGAAAGTCCTTTTTATAAAATCTTTGAGAGATATAAAAACCACATATGCTTTATTTATCCCCAAGTCAATATGAATACTACATGATAGCGGCAGAAAATTATTTAGCCTTGAATCATAGTATTTAGGAAGAATAGATTGTTTGAACTCGATACCGCCAATAATTCCTAACTATTGCATGGGAACAATTTCATCTTCGACGTATTTTTCCTTTTCAATATTTTCTACTGAAGCACCCCTCGTTCCTTTTATCGAGCATAATGATATGAATCGGGCTTTAATGAGTTCTAATATGCAGCGCCAAGCAATTCCACTTTCTTGTTCCAAGAAGTGGATTGTGGGAACTAGGTTGGAATGCTAAATAACTCTAGATTCAGGAGTTTTCGCTATAGCGATCACTAGGGAAAGATCATTTCTACCTATACTGACAATATTATTTTATCGGGCAATAGAGATGCTCTAGGCTAGAGGTGATCATGGGTTGGGCTACCCGACCCGGCCCGACGGCCCTCCCAAAAACGAAATTTTAAATTTTAGATAGAAATTAAATTAAATAGTTTAATTAATTTTTGTATTATAATAACAATGTTGCTGAGACTATCAAGTAATACAAATTTCCCAACAATTTATTTAATTGATTTTGTATTTTAAATTTTTAAATTTAAATCAATACTTAAAAAAAAAGTTTTGGGTGATGAAAATGGAAGCGATCTAGAAATTGAGCTACCAAAATGAAAGTATAAACATGAGTGACTAAAATGAAAATGCCCTAAAATTTGAGTGACAATATTGCAAGGGTAATCGAAATTCTACTATTAGTAACTTTACTTTGCAAAAGTTGAGGATTTAATTCATTTACTTTTATTTGGTCGTTTTTAGACTTTAGCCCTTGTACTTTTCACAATTTAAAATTTTAGTTATCATCGAACAATAATCGTAAAATTCATTCGGTAAAGTTTTGTTATTTTTAAAATCTGATGCGCTACACATATTATCATATGTGTAATGTCATGTCAATTTATTATTTTTATATCTTATTCGCTAAAAATCTAGTTAATAGATTAACGACTATTATTTGTGTCAAGACTAAAATTTCAAAATTCGACAAGTACAAAGTCTTAGAATGATGCAATTGAAGAATATGAACTAAAACTACAAATGTAGCATAGTGTAAGGCTAGTAATTAATTTAATCAAATAAATTTAACTGATAGTGATTGAGTTAAAACTAACATTTTAAAATTTAAAAAATACATGAATTAAAATTGATCGTTTTAAAAAATACAGGACTAAAAGTGTTCAAATAAAAGGATAAGAGCTAAATCCACAACTTGGTAAAGTACAGGGACTAATAGCGGAATTTAAGCTATATAGATAGACTATAAAGTTAGGGTAATATCCAAAAATCGATTTTGAAAGGCAGAACAGAGCACACGATTCTATCACAAATCTCCGTGAGTTTCCTTTCCTTTTTTTTTTGAATTTCTCAGTTTCTGATTTCCATTGGTAAAAGTAGCAATTGCAAGTTGTTGTTTTTTTCTTAATCGTAAAATTGAAAAAAAGAAATCGCAGAAGATTTGAGATAGGGTTTTGAAAAGAAATCCCTAAATGTACAACGGAATCGGACTGACCACCCCTAGGGGGTCAGGCACCAATGGTTACATTCAGAGCAACAAATTCTTTGTAAAGCCGAAGACGAATCGGGTAACCGATTCCACCAAGCCTTTCGAGGCAGATCAAGGCACCGCAGGTCTCACCACCAGGAAACCTAACAAGGAAATCCTCGAGCATGATCGCAAGCGTCAGGTTGAGCTCAAGCTCGTGATTTTGGAAGATAAACTCGCTGAACAAGGTTACACTGAATCTGAGATCGCTGATAAGCTTGTTGAAGCTAGGAAGGCTCTCGAAGATGCTCAACAAGAGAAAGACGAAGAAGAAGGAGAAGTTATACCAATCCCTACTCGCCAGCAAAAGTAATTTATTGTCTTTTATTTTGTTTTCAAATTTGGTGATTATGGATTTTTTGGTTGTTTATTTATTGATTAATTTATGCTATGGAGGTTTTGGTTTTGGGTTACGCAGGCTCACCAAGTGGATTAATAGTTTATTTTTTAAAAAAAATTACTTTGATTAATAATGGATGATTTATGTTCTTTTATTATTTATTGATTCATTTATGTTCTGGTGTTTAGGGTTTCGGATACACAGACCCACCAAATTGCTGCAAGGAAGGAGAAGCAGATGGAGACCTTTAGGGCTGCTCTCGGGATTGGAGCTTCTGAATCTGGGCTTCCTCCTCTGCCAAATCGTCGAAAGAATATCGATGAGCGTGAACATTCCTTTTTGGATAGAGATCCACCTGTTTCTGCAGCCATGGATGTGGATGGTCCTAAGGCAAAAGCAGACAAGAAAAAAGGTCAAGTAGTTGAAGATGAAATTGATGAGTCACGACACCGGAAAAAGAAAAAGGAGCAAAAGAGGTCGAGGCATCATGACTCTGATACAGATGATACTGATACAGATAGCAGTTTAGAGCATTCGAAGAAAGCTACTCGCAAGAAGAAGAGCCGTAAGGGTTATGATAGTGGAAGTAGTGATTCTGATGACTATGCCAGTGGCAGGAAGCTAAAAAAATCAGTGAAGAAGCATGATAGACGCAGACCATCTGATCTTTCGAAGCTTGGTGCTGATAGTTTGGATGTTGATGATAGACAGGTGACAATTATATTTAATTTAGATCCTTGTTCCAAGCTTAAATTTTGCCATAGCCTTTTGCTTTTCTGGTGAATGTGTCCTGTAGAATGCAATCTAGTGGTGACTATACTAATTTGCATGAATCTTGATAAACAAGTTAATTAGGTAAAGCATTGCACATCATAATGTGCATTCAGGAAATTTTTTTCACCAAGGATGAGATTCTTATATATTAAAGAATAAAAGAGGATTGTGATATTTTAATTTTCATCAAAATTGATTGACTGGATAGCTGCTTCCATGCAAGATTTTGACCTGAACTTACTGAAAGCTATGCTATCATTTAATCACATTGTGTAGATTTATGTTTAATGGTAATACACTGACCTCTTGGTTTTTGGAACTCCCTGATGAATCATTCAAGAAGTAAGATTGAAAATCTGTTATTGTCGTTAAATTAATGGGCATTTTACAAAGCGACCAACTGTCCTCATCCCACTTTTCCTTCTCTTTTTCTCCTTCCCTAACAACATCGTTGGAGCTTTAAAGTTCATTGGAAAAGTTCCAGCAGAACCATGTATATGATTGGAAATGTCTATACTGATCTTAGGTTATAACAGGAAGTACTCTTTTTTACCTGTTTTCTAACCATTGTGAGGCTATTACTCCCCCCTGCATTTATGACATTGTGGTGAGCTAATTGAGAGCTAATACAGGGGTCTGATAGATGATTGTGAGTTAATACTGATCTATATGACGTTTTGTTACCCTGTCATTTGTATTTCAATTATTTGATTTCCTTAAATCTTGCAGGCACAACATCGACGTAGACATGACTCTAGCGAGGATGACTCTGAAACTGATGGTGGGAGGGAAAAGAATAGAGGTGAAGTTCAAAAGCAAAAGTTTGAGGGTAATGAATCTGATTCTGATGCTGACAGAGCGAGAGGTCGTAAAAAGGAATTGATTAAGGAAGGTCGTCAAAGGCATGACTCCAGTGAGGGTGACTCTGATTCTGATGGTGGGAGGCAAAAGAAGAGAGGTGAAGTTAAAAAATGGAAGATTGAGTCAACTAGGAGCCAGAGGAGAGAGGGGAACATGGGTAGTGAATCTGATTCTGATGCTGACAGAGAAAGAGGTCATAGAAAGGAAATGGTTAAGAAAGGTCGTCATAGGCACAACTCCAGTGAGGACAACTTTGATTCTGATGGTGGGAGGCAAAAGAAGAGAGGTGAAGTTCAAAAAGGAAAAATTGAGTTGACTGGGAGCCAGAGGAGAGAGAGGGACATGGGTAGTGAATCTGATTCTGATACTGACAGAGCGAGAGGTCGTAAGAAGGAAATGGTTAAGAAAGGTCGTCGTAGGAATGGCTCCAGTGAGGATGACTCTGATTCTGATGTTGAGAAGAAAAAGAAGAGAGGTGAAGCTCAGAGAGGGAAGATTGAGTTGACTGGGAGCCGGAGGAGAGGCAGGGATAGTGATTCGGATTCCGATGTAGACAGAGCAAGAGATCATAAAAAGGAAATAGTACAGAAACGTGGTCATAGGTATGATACAGGAGATGACAATGATTCTAATACAAGTGATGTAAAGGTAGAAAAGGGTAGGAGAAGAGGTAGAAGACATGATTCTGATGATGAAGATTCCAATTCATCCTATGGCAGGAAAATTGGCAAGGCTACAGCAGCTAGAGAAAGGGCGGGTAGAAGGGGAACGGGCTCTTTGACAGATGATAGTGATGCAAGTTCTAGTGACTCTGACAGCACCAATGTAAAGCGTCAAACCATTGAAAAGAAGAATGCTGCTGACAAAGACAGGAGAGGACATAGAGGTGATGCTGACAGTCATGGTGTTAGAGGTAGTCGTCGGTATCAAGAAGAAAAAGACTCTCCTTATGCAGCCAAGAATGATGATAGAAGGGGAAGGACCTTAAATGAGGATGATAGATTAGAGAGATTGCAGAAATCAGAGAGCAATAGAGAAATGATGAAAGGCAAGAGGAAGCTTGATGGTGAAAATCATGACGAGCAGCCAGAATTGAAGTCAAGAAGTAGAAACTTAGGAAGTGAATTGGAGCGCAAAAGGGATAATCCAAAGGATGCTAAGCTTGATTCTGAATCAAATGCCAAAGCTTATGGGGAGAATGATGATCGGAATAGGGATGAATATTCTAGGTGGGGGAAAGATGACCGGAATAAGGATGAATATTCTAGGTGGGGGATGAGTGACCGGAATAAGGATGAATACTCTAGATGGGGAAAAGATGATCAGAAGAGGGATGAATATTCTAGGTGGGAGAAAGATGATCTGAAAAGGGATGATTATTCTAGGTCAGTTAGGTCTGGAGGAGAGATTGACTGTGATAATGGTAGACAAGATGGCAGACTTCAAAGTAAGATCACCAAACCAGATAGTGGATCAATGAGAGATGATCAGGATTATGATGACTGGAGAGGTGGAAGGAAGCGTAGTAGGGATGAAGAGGAACCTCGAGGGAGAGAACAAGAAAGAGATGAGATTGACCATAAATATAGAAGTCGTGGAAGGGATGAGGAGGAGCACCATGGAAGCTGTAGGCACAGAAAAGGGGAGGAAGATGATCGAGGGAACAAAGGTCATGTGCGGGATAGACAATTGGATCATTCTGAGAAAATGGCATATGATGATACTCGGTCTAGTGACAGAAGGCCACGTAGAGATGACCGACGTTGATGGTTGTGGCAGCATACTGGTGAGTTGTAAAACTTGTTATATTTTACTATCTGTTAGTTTGAGTTGCATTTGTGATGAAAATCTTTGACAAATTCTGTTTCTTCGTATTGTTGACTCAAGTATATTATCTTTTACTTCTCTTGGCAATTTGAATTTTCTTGCTTATACATTGGTTGCTCCATTGATGACAAAATAAGGGATTTTCGATTATTATCTTGATACTTGATGTTCAACAAAAAAGTTATTGATAGGCTATGTTATCCTTTTTTCTTTGTTCACTTATTGAGATTAGACATGGGACAATCTTTTTTTGGTGCCTTTTGCTTAAAAAGAAGTGCGCTTAAGAACCTAAAGCCTGTGCAAATGCCTCCCTAAGGGGTTGGGTGGTTCTGACTGATGATTATGCCTTAACAAAACCTGTCTTGATTCTTTGTTTTCATTTTTGTTTTTGCCTTCCTGATGATACATATTGGGAGCTGACTTTGTTTTATTTTTCCTTTCTTTCTTCATCTGTGAAGGCTGCAAGTACGAAATGGAACCACTTCAAATTGTCTCCAGGCTTTTCGAAAGCGGGTGTCCTTTTTTCTGATTGTTGTGGAAATTGAATATTCTTTTTGTGCGTGTGTTTTGTTTCCCCATCTTCCTTTTCTCATTTCCGTTGGTAAGGGATTTTTTTTCATATTCTGACTAATGAATAAGCCATGTGTATGTTTGGAGGAAGTAGTAGTATTTATAGTGGCTTTTTGGTTGCATGTCCAAACTTTTTCTTCTTTAATGTATATTTGGTATTTGTTAGCTGCTATCCCATTAAGCAAGTAGTGAGACATAGTTTCTTCTTCCCCTCAGTGTGGTCCAAAAGGATTTGCTTGAAGCTTTAAATTGGAAGGTTCTTAGAGGGTCATTCTTGTACCCCTCTCGATATTGTGTTCGGGTATGTGTTGAACATAGTTACTTTGAAGAAAAGGGCGGTGTTTGAAGTGCAAAATAGGCTTGAAGTAAGAAAATATGTAGCTAACAGTTAATGATAAGAAAATCTTGTTATTCTTCAGATGAAGTGGTTGAAATGATAGTGGCTTGCATATTTTGTATTCATGAAATGGGTGGCTTACGATGTTGTTTGAACCTGACCGATTGGATCTGAAATCAGCATCGGATTTGTGAATCAATATAGATTATCCTTCTATAATGTTATCTCCAATATTTGAACTTATATTCTTCACTTAAGAGTGCACTTAAAGTGCAATGTATGCTATCATTGCATCGAAAAGTGCAATGTATGCTATCATTGCATCGAAAACTTGTTCGTATTAGAGGTATTCATAGGATGAGTAAAACCAAAATATTAGGCATGTTTGTTAGGCTCAGATCCAGCCTGAAAAATGGGTTTAAATTTTTTTTCCCAAACATGGCTTAGATTATATATGCAGAGCTTGAGCTAGGCTTGGTATTTTTTTTTAAAAATATTTTATTACATAAAATAAAATTAAAAATATAATATATCAACCTCATTAACAAATCTTTTATTCATGAATTGAGTGGCTGCAATGCTGTTTGAACCTGACCGGTTGAATTCGAAACCGGTTAGGTAGTTCATTAGAGGGGTTGGATTGATTGATTTGGTTAGATTGATTGATTTGGTTATGTAGTTCATTAGAGGGGTTGGATTGATTGATTTGTTAATCAGTATGGATTATTTCTTTCAATAATAATGTCTCCAATATTTAAATTTATATTATTCACTTAAGAGTGCAATGCATAATAATGTCTCCAATGTTTAAATTTATATTCTTCACTTAAGAGTGCAATGCATATTATCTATGTATCTAATAGGGGTGTTCAAACTTCAATTAAAATTTAATTAATCGATTGAATTGATCAAATTTGGTTGATCGGTTTGTGGTTGAACTTAGTTTGATCGGAGGTTGGTTAACGATTTTTTGAAATTTCAGTTATTGGTTAATTCGGTTCGAAGTTGGATAATCAATTGAATTAATCGAACTTAATAATTAGTATTATGTATTAATTATGTGTTAATTTCAAGGTTTATTTAGTGTTTTAAGATAAACTTTTGGGTAATTCAGTTAATTTTCAAGATAAAAACATATATTTCGGTTAATTTAATGTATTTTTTGATATGTTTTATAGTTGTTTTAACCAAAAGACAAAAATATATAAATTTTAATTAATCGACTAAATTAATCAAAATATTTTGATTCGGTAAAAGGATAAAGAGGTATACAGTTTGATTAATTTAGTTAAAATTAATTCGGTTCTATTAATAATTAAATTGATTGTTTGAACACCTTTAACATCTAACAATATTAATAAACAAATAGTAATATTTTGGATTCAAATAGTAATATTTAGATTTAATTCATTAATAAACAAATTATGAAATTTCATATTTGAATTTTATTACAAAAAATTATATATTAGAGTTATGATTCTTAAATTACACTTAAATAATTTTTTGGCTTATAGGCATAGGTGTATTTAGGGGGATTCGCAGGGGCCTGGTCTCCTCTAAAATGAAAAATTTTCCATTTAGGTCTTTTAAAATTTTTAAGATTTAAATTTAGTAAAGGTAAAATTGCACATTGCCCCCTAAAAATTATAAAAATATAGGCTATTTAAATGGTGAAATAGTATTTTTGCTATTGTAACGATTACAATTTAATTTTGGCCTCTCCTAGCAAAATTTGCTGACTTCGCTAGTAAAAAGTTAATTATGATTTTAAAAAAAAAAATTAAGCTCATCTGCTTAATTGGCTCCAAATTAAGTCTTTCAATTAACTATTTCTTTCTCTAATAACATTAACCGTTGAAATCGATTGATGAATCAATTAAATATATAAGAATATATAGATAACAATGAAATTTGAGTAAAATATGTAAGCATAGCAATTTCTTATGGTTTTCGACTGATGTCCATGTATTCACGGCACGATTAAGTAATCTTAAACCCATAAACAACTAAAATAATTGTCTAATTTACAAGAAAAGAACAAATTATAATTTAATAAAGAAAGCAAAGTATTATTCTCGTAGAAATACTTTACTTAATTTGGATTTTTATAACATATAAACTTTACTTTTACTTTAATTATTTTTTCTTTTAAGAAGTTCTTTACTTCTTTGAATTGGTATGCTTTCGGATCAAATTCTTTGAGAATATCATACATTTGATGCATTAAAAAAATTTAACTATGATATAAAAATTAAGACTAAAGGATCTTTAAAGCCCTTAAACAAATCAATTAAACTCTCCCACTTATTTTGCATCCAATTGAGTCATTGAACGTTAAAATTTCAATTTATTAAGCATTTAACAGTTAAAGAGTATGGAGGTTGCTTTCGCCACCTGATACACAAGCATTGTGTCATGTGGCGAAATATGGTATTTTATATTAAAAATTATAAAAAAATATAAAAATAATAAAATATACAAATTTAAAATATTATAAATTTATAAAAATATATAAAAATGAAAAAGTTATAAAGATATATTATAAATAAAATAAATAAAATGTAAACATTATTAAAAAAATTGCAAAACAAAAATAAACAATAATACTAGGACAAATTGAAAATTTTTATAATTTAATAACCAAAACAGAAAGATGCTAATAATAATATATATTATTATTCATATGCATAAAATGTATTTATAAGTTTAGGAATAAAATAGAAGAGAGGCATGGTTTTTTGTAGTATTTCCCCTTTAAGTAGACAAAGTAAAGTCTGTGCTTGAATATCAAGCAAAGCACAATACTTTAAATTTCTTTGTACTTTAGCATCTCAAGCTTGCAACTTACTCATGCATATACCTTTCTTCCTACAATTTATTATATGAAAGGATATTTGCTACTCTTTATTTACTTATCTTTCTTCTCAATAAATTTCTTCTCAAAAAAATAAAGTATATAAATGAAAAAATATTAAAATTTGAAAAAAAAAATTAAAAAGCATTAAAATTAAAATTTAAAACTATGAAAATTATGAAAATTATCTAAAATATAAAAATTTATTTAAAATATTATAAAATATAGAAAAGTGAAAATATTATAAAAAAAGTTTAAAAATTAGATGAATTACAAAAAGGGTAAACTACCAAAATAGTCACTTTTGTTTACCTCAGGTTACATATTAGTCGCTTACTTTAACGTGTTGTCACATTTTAGGCACTGAACTGTTAATTGTCGTTAACGGTGTAATGGTAAGCTGACGTGGCACATTAAATTGTCATTTCAAAGAAAAAAAATTTGGCTAAATTTTACAATTGGTCCCCATATTTTTTTGTTTTGAGCAATTTATTTTTTTTTCATTTTGGTCCCATAAAAAAGTTTTAACATATGGAAAACATAGAAAAACTACGTTAAAAGAAATGAAGGAAGGAGGAAAATAGAGGGAGAAGAAGAGAATGAAAAAAAAAGGGAAAGTTCAAAAACATAAATTAAAACAATTAAATTGCTCAAAACAAAAAAAATATAGGGACCAATTATATAATTTAACCTAAAATCTTCATTTGAAATAATGATTTAACGTGCCCCGTCAACTTATCATTACACCGTTAACAGAAATTAAAGCTCAGTGATTAAATATTATAATACGATAACGTAAGTGATTAAAAATTATCAAAGTTATAAAAAAATATATACAAATTGTAAACATATATAAAAGTGAAAAAATTACAAAAAAAATTTATATAAATGAAAAAATTAAAATTTAAAAAAATTAAAAAGTATTAAAATTAGAATTTAAAACTATAAAAATTATGAAATATTTTAATATAAAAAAATATTTAAAAATTACAAAATATAACATTTCAAAATAAATGATTAAAATATAACCCGAGACAAATAATTTGCCCTTATAAAAAAATACAATATCGTACCAATTATGAAAAAATATGAAAATTATAGAAAATTATTAATAAAATATTATAAAAAAAGCATAAAATTTTTAAAAAATAAATTAATTTTTAAAAATAAAAAATTTAAAATTTAAGTAAATAACAAATTGAAGTTATTTGTAATCTTTTTCTTGTCATTTTAGCCCTTTTCAATTTCAAAATAATTTGTAATTCTTTTTTTTTTGTTGTATATTAGCCACTTTTCAATTTTCTTAATTCTCATAACACAATAAACTTGATTTACCATTTTTTTAAACAGCTTTTCAAATCTTAATCCATCTAATATGTTTTTAAAAAATTTAAGTAAATAACATCATCTCTTCCTTTTTACATTTTACAATATTTGTTTCTAATCTACTTCTTCACTTTTTTAATGTTATCAAATGAGACATCTTACTCTTAAACCACACCTCCTCCAACTACCATTTCTCCATCATTCCTCCTTTTTATCTTTATCCCTTCTTTTCTTCCCTTCCTCCCTATTATCTCCTCCATTTCTCACTAACTCACTAATCAATGGAGATGGATAATGAGAATGAGAAACATCCCTCGCTGCAACAGATTACCCATCCTTTTCACAAGCAACATCCCTTGGTGCTACTGGCAGAGCAAAGCAATGAAGCTCTCAAAGCTTACTGCCATGGATGTGGGGAACTGCTTTCAGCTCCATGCTTCTCTTGTATTCCTTGCAATTATCACCTTCACAAGCAATGTGCAGAGGCACCCCGTAAAATTCCTAATCACCCTCTCCATCCCCGGCACTCACGCTCAGGTCTTTCTCTTAAACAAAGGCCAAGTTCTTATTTCCGGGTATATGGTTGTGCATTATGCAAGGAAAAACGTAACATGTTTTTTTATCAATGTAACGCATGTTGGTTTTCCATTGACATCAAATGTGCTCATTTATCTTCTTCATATAAGTTTAACCAACAGCCCAAACTTGACATCCACCCACATCCATTGACCGTCATAGAAAGTCCCATGGCCATAGATGTACTCAAAAGATTCAACTGCTGCTGGTGTCATGAACCATTGATAGATGCTATATATTTTTGTTCTGACTGTCCATCATTCATCATTCACAAGAAATGCCTTGATGAGTTACCCACTAAAATTAATCACCCTTCCCATCACATACACCCTCTGTTTCTTAATTGTGGTGATGATGATAGTTTTTGCAAGCTATGCCAAAAGAAACATTCCGGAACTTTTTATGGCTGTTCTCTTTGCCATTTTAACATCCACCTTGAATGCGCTTTGTTGAGGTCCATTGTTGAAGATAAAAACAATCATCAACACTCGTTCACCTCATTTTGGAAACAAGACTCATTCATTTGTGATGCATGTGGCACAGAAGGAAATTATATTTCTTACATATGTTCTACATGTTGCATCATAGTCCATAAGAAGTGCACTTCACTCCCACGCATCATCAAATTTTCTCGACATGATCACTGCATTTTTCACAAATATTTTCTTGAAACACAAGAGCTTACAAAGCAAGATTGCAAGATTTGTTTCAATGAAGTGAAACTAGATCGTGGGAGTTACTCTTGTGGGAAGCCAGGTTGCAATTACGTTGTCCATGTGAATTGTGTCTTAGAGAGAGCAGATTTGTACGAGGTAATTGAGGATGAAAAGCAATGGGAGGAGCTTTATGAAAAATCTATGCAGTCTTCCATCATTCGTGTTATTGAGGTGAATGAAGCTGGGGAAGCTACAAAGATTGAACATTTCAGTCATCAACATTGCTTGGTGTTAGCAGACAAGATGGAGGAGGAAATTGATAGAAAATGTGACGGGTGCATGCTATCTATCTCAACGCTCTTCTATTATTGTTCAGAATGCCCCTTTTTTCTTCATAAAACCTGTGCTGAATTGCCAAGAATCAAGACTCATTGGTTTCTTAAATACAAAGCCACCCTCAATTTCTATGGCTTCAGGGAATGTGAGTTTTGCACGCAATATTGTAGTGGTTTGTTCTACGATATAAGAGAAATTTGGTATATGTGCATAAGGTGTGCTAAAGTTGCCGATATCAATGAATGTGAAGGACACCAACACTTCCTCTTTTTTGATTTCAAATGCAATGGGAAATGTAATGGTTGTGGTAACTGTTGTTGGCGTGGTGCATTCAGATGTGGAGTGTGCAGATTTGCTTTGGAATTTAGATGCTTAACATTACCACATTCAGCTCTTCACAAAATTGATGAACACATGCTAAAGCTTACTTATGATGATGATAAAGAGCAAAGGTATTGTGATATCTGTGAACAAGAAAGAGATCCAAGCCTTTGGTATTATTCCTGTTCAATTTGTGATACTTCTGCTCATACCGAATGTGTTCTTGGACAATTTCCATTTCTCAAGGATGGAAGCCCATGGCCTCATAGGTATGGTCATGATCATCATCTTAAATTTTTTAGGAAGGCCGATGGTTTTCCTGAATGCTCTCATTGTGGTAAGTTTTGCCAAGAAGAAATTCTCAAATGTGAAGAGTCTACATGCGACTATATTATCCATTGGAGATGTTTGTGGTAAGTACTATAGATGATTAAAGAGCTATTGTTTTTTTTAAAAAAAAATCATCAATGCTATTATTATTTCATGATTTTATTTTCATTATTAACACCAATTTTAATTGTCTAGGTGATTGAAGATGTGATTTGCTCAAATGGAAGGCATCAGAAGTTTTATCCGATCCGATCCAAGGAGTTCACAGAGGATTTGCCATTTCATGCCTACTTCTTGGATGAAAAGATGCTCAAATTCTAAGTGTGATTTGGTTGAAGTGTTGGTTTGTTTAAGATATGTTTGGGTTTGAATGATTTGAATTGAAAATTAGGTTGGAGTTGATGTATGAATTGTTGGAGTGTGTAAGATTTGATTTCAATATGATTGTGTGATTTATTGGATTTGAATTATGAAAATGAATAGTTATTTGAATGATTTGGGCAATATTAATTAAGTAATTAAAATATGTGTTATTGTATATATTAATGAAACACCAATTTTGGTTCATGCTAAATGCTTTTCTACTACACTTGTTTGTTTCGCATATATTTATTTTTATATGAAATTTTGAATACAACATTAATCGTTGAAATCAATTGATGGCAATAAAATCTAAGTAAAAAAACTAATAATTATTAAAATAACAAAAAGTATATGTAAATTACAAAAAATAAAATTTTAAAATTATGAAAAAATATTTAAAAATATAAAATTATTTAAAATGTTAATAAAAATATTTAAAATTATGGTCCAAGTACTAAATTGCGGTCAAATTAAAAAATTAAGAAAAAGTAGCAAAATGACTAAATTAAAACAAAAAAAGTGGAAGGATCGGGGTTGTAAATAACCCGTTTAACGAAAACACGCGGATCCTAGGCGGTTATGGGTCGGGTTAGTTACGCACAAGGACGGTATTAATTTTCAAAAATACGAGTTTAATTTAATATTTAATCGTGATCCGATTGAAACACAAGAATTTTAATAAATAACATATTATCATATATATGTTCATTTAAACATAATTTGATAATTTACAAAAAAAAAAAGAAATAAATAAGTAAAGATTTTATTTTTAAAACACGAGAATTTTTTGAAGCACAAGAATTTTGAAAACACGAAAATTTTTAAAACTCGAGAATTTTTTGAAACCCAAGAATTTTTGAAAACATGAAAATTTTTCAAAATATAAAAGGCATGGTCCAAATACTTAATTGTGCACCCTAATTTCAAAATATTCAATATCCATTCCAATCAAAATGTTAATAAATTTCAACCTACTATCCCCTAAAAAATGATATATATATATATATATATATATATATATATATATATATATAATAGAAAATCATGGGTAATTTCTATATCTATTATTATCAAATGATTAAGTTATCCTCTAGACACAAGGTATATATTTTCCATACCGCTCTCATGGTCAATATTTTTGGAATTGAATCAAATCAATTACTAATTATTGATTTATCCCAGTTCCTACTTCCCCATGAATTTATCTTGAATCGTGATCTTTTGACTCAATTTTATCCTAGTTTTGCCAAGGAAGCAACCCCATTTTTTACCTTTTTTTACCTTGAATTGGTCAAAATATGCGGAAGTTCTTACTTTTCGTGGAGGATTAGATCCAATGACTGGGGGTTTACAGTTGACTGATATTGCACACCATCATTTAGCTATTGCAATTCTTTTCCTAATGGCGGGTCACATGTATAAGACCAACCGGGGCATTAGGCATAGCCTAAAAGATATTTTAGAGACCAAAACAAGACAAATTTTATTTTAAAGTGACGTTTAAAATTGTACTATAAAAAAATTGTACTATGGAAAGCGAACAAGAAAAGCTATACTATAATGGCTTTAGCAAAAACCTTTTGAATAATTAAGTAGTTTAAATAAAAACTTTAAAATAATTCAATAATTATTTTATAATTTTTTAAAGTTGAATGATCTAAACTTCCTAATAATTTAATAGAATCATGGGTAATTTCTATAACTATTATTATCAAATGATTAAGTTATCCTCTAGTCACAAGGTATATACTTTCCAGGCTGCTCTTATGGTCAATATTTTTGAAATTGGATCAAATCAATCACCAATCTGTCAATACAGTTCATATATATATATATATATATCAAAAGCATGTCTGAGGAAATGCATACAATAAAATCATATAGGAATATAATGCCAACAATAGTTCAAAGGTGTGATTCTTGATTATATGAAGTTCACTGCCAATTATTTTGGCATATTCTTATTTCTTATTTCAACCCCACATCCCTGTTTGAATATATATTTATATACAATAAATCAATAAATTTTAAGTATGAGAACAAAAACTTGAATGGCAAATAGTTTAAACTGGCAAAAGTAAAATACCATGTATTTTGATACTGTTAGTCAGGTTCTCTCATTTTAATCTCTTGTCTAGTCGCATTTCCGACCATCGTAAACGACTCATATTCAGGTATGAATATAAGAATACAATTCACATAACTTAGGAACACACAATGAACAAAACATATTCATATCCAACATATCGAATATTCGAGACTCACTCCCTAATAAAAAGCTACTAACATTTAACGTAGGATTACACAGAGAGAGTTGCATGATTACACAGAGATAAGCAAAGATCCCACACGTCTCCGATGACAGGATACGATAATCCGACGACTCTCTAAATACATGAAAATCTACTTGCTCTCAGAATACAAATGCTTAAAGCTACTAGCTATCCCCTCTAAATCACACCCTTACTAAACCCAGAATATAACCTCACCAAGCACTACTCCATTTGGAAGATAAGCGATTGTCACCGGTTCCAACATCAAACAGCCCGGATTCTCATGTTGCCACCTTTCAACTCTGCATGTTAAACAATGCCAGAATTCGACTCGTTCGCCTCTTCCATTTGGCTAAGCTTTTCTCCTGCTAGCATCAAACCTCAAAAGCACATTTTTCTACTTATTCCATGTTAACATTTTTATTGTTCAGACAAACTAATTCCAGGATTGAAACTAACCGATTGTGGTTTCTAAGGAAACCGAGTCCTCGGTCTTCCCCTTCCCCTTTTCTTGACAGGATACGAAGGAGCCGGTTTTTGTCCTTGATTAACATGTGTACCCATCGGTGACACATTTTGGCCATTGGAAGTTTCAGCTGTAAATGGCCGAACCGGGGCAGGAGTTGGATTGATATCGTTTTGATTAGGGTTAGGATTTGGGTTTGATCCACTAAATGGGAAAAATGGGGAAAACCCAGACGGGAAAGGGCCGTTAGGAGGCACGCAAACAAACGGAGGACCCTCGGACGGCTCTGGGAATATAGGAACCAAGGTACGCACTGGTTTTACATCCAAAACTTCAGATTTGTTGATTGAATTTGGATGAACAGTGTTTCCACCCATCACTCCTTCCATTTCAAACAAAAATCAAGTCTTTCAACTACAAAATTTATGCACTAAGCCTAAAGGCCCAATGAGAACCAAAATTACAGCAATATTAGTCCTTTGAACCTTTTTCTTCAAAACCATGAAAAACCCATATAAGTGTCCTCCATCTTGACTTGTTTATGCACTAAACAAAGCTGTGCTGAATTGCCAAGAATCAAGCAACATTGGTTTTGTCAAAGCAATGCCATCCTCAAATTCTACAGCTTCATCTTATGTGGCTTTTGCGATCGACATTGTAGTGTTTCTTCTACTATATTCAATATCAGCGGATGTGCTTAAGGTGTGCTAAAGTTTCTGATATCCTTGAATGTAAAGGACACCAGCACTTTCTCTTTTTTGATTTCAAATGGGACGACAAATATTGTAATGGTTGTGGCAACCGTTGTAGGCGTGGTGCATTCAGATGTGGAGTGTGCAGATTTGCTTTGGATTTTGGATGCTTAACATTATCACATTCAGCTCTACACAAAATTGATGAACACATGTTAAACTTTACTTATCATGATGATAAGGAGCAATCTTATTGCGATATTTGTGAACAAGAAAGAGATCCAAGCCTTTGGTATTATTCTTGTTCAATCTATTATGTGTTTTTGGAGAACTTCTATTTCTAAAAGATGGGAGCATAATGCCTTATTTTTATGGACATAATCATGCTTTTAAATTTTTTAGTAAGGTCGAGGGTTATCCTGAATGCTTTCATTGTGAAAAGTTTTGTCAAGAAGAAATTTCAAGTGTAAAAAGTATGCATGTAATTATATCATCCACTACAAATTCCACTGGGGTTCTAAGCCTAAAGCTTTGTGGTAAGTATTCTAAATGAGTAAAAAAATGTTTTTCAATCATCAATGCTGTTGATTGCTGTTATTTCCTGATTTTGTTTTTATGATTAACATCAGTTTGTAATTGTCTTCATGGTTGTAGATGGGATTTGACATTTCATTCCTACTTCTTTGATGAAAGGATGCTCAAATTCTAGGTGTGATTTGGTTTCATTGTTACTTTATTCATGATTGATTTGAGTTTGTATGATTTGATTTCAATATTACTTTGGGATTCATCTTTGGGTTTGTAAGATTTGAATTATTTCTTATTTAAATTAATAAAAAACATGAATGTGGTAGGGAGTTGACTACTTTCACTGATCAATCATCTATCATTTTAGAGAATACTCGTGACAAGATGATTAATCACTGTTGTGACGCTCATGATAAATATCTTAATTTCTTTAAATAATTTTAACAAAATATGAAAAACTCTATTTTTTAAAAAAAAATAATTAGTTTTTCAAAACATAAAGCCTACATTCTATTGCTTTTCTTATTAATCTGAATAATGATATGAAGTATGGTTAATATTGGATTAATAAATATGGTTTTGAATGTTTTATAAAACTTATAAAGTAGTTACTTGGAAATTTTGAAATGAGTTTTTGGACTATTTCGAAACTTAAATATCTTTTCAAGTAGTATTTGATTTAATTATCATTTACTCTTTCAACATTTATTGGACAATTTTAAAAAATGATTTTATATATGAATAATCAAAACTTTAATCTTAATTCTTTAAAAAATTATTTTAAAAAATTATATATAATAATAGAATTATAGAATGATAGAAAATCAATGAATGCACCCATTTCTAAATTATATACGAAAAATTTAACCGCAATGATTATTTCACCTAATTATATTAATTAGAATAACTAAATTGAGAAAAAAAATTAGAGTGACAAAAATTGGACAAATTTTATTTTAGAGTGACTATTTTATGTTGTTTAGGTTTTTAATTCACTATCCGCGACGTTTAAAATTGTTTTATGAAAATAACTGAATAATAGAAAAGAAGGAGAAGGAAAGCTTTCGTGGTGTGAACAAAAAGGCCATACAGTAATGGTTTCAACAAAAACATTTTGAATAATTAAGTGACTTAAATGAAAACTTTAGAATAATTCAATGATATTTTATAATTTCAGCAATGTTAATTAATTTGATTTAGGGCATATATTAATGAAGGTTTTGGAAGCCACAAATTACCCTTTACGCTACATGCTTTTCTACTACATTTGTTTGCTTTTGAATATAACATGAAATAAAAACATGAAAATGATACAAATAGAAACATATTCATTCGATATAAAAAATATGTATACCTAAATTAAATTGTCAAATACATGTCTCAGCTATAAACTCAAAGAAGAAGGGGTTTCCGATACCCACCTGATACGGATTTGATGCAGAAGCAACAGTGATGAATTTCTGTCCCTAAAACAACATTACAACAATAGATCAAGCGGCTTATTCGAAACAGTCGTTAAGATTAGCATCCAGACCCGAAATGATGTCGAAGAACTTTGACATGAAATTTCAAAACGAAAACTAACGCTTACCCTCGCAAAAAATCAATAGTACAAACTTAGAACGTTGGAAGAACGTTACTCTTGAGAACTTTGTCTGATAAAGACTTACACAAATCAGAATCCATTCCAAACAAAAAGAACGTAACTTCGAACATCATCAAACTCAAGCAAATCAAACTTGACAAAGGACACTTACAGTTCGATTGAAGATTAATCGCACAAAGGAACTTGGCATAACGAATATACAGAAGGATTTAAAGACAGAATAACAGAGCAGAAGGAAAAAATATAATTGAACAGAAGAGGAGTAAAAACAAAAGAAAGAAAAATAGAAGGAGAAGAGGGCGTTTTGTGAAAATGAGAATCGGAAGTCAATTAACTTGTAACTAAATTACGAAATAGTATAAAATATTTCCCTATTACTTAGGCAGAGACTCGAACACAAAACTAAAAGGTATATAGAAATTTACCTATTGAATCAATAGGTTCATTCTTATCCTTAATTGATCGTAAATAAAAACTTATGTCGGACAATAATGAATAAGGGTTTGATAAAAAATAAAAAAATTTCAATAAATATGATTGGAACCCAAAACCTCACACTCAAACCAAAACACCTAACCACTGAATCAGATCAATTTACTTTTTAAAATTTCTAAGATCTTAACTCATAAATCAAGAGATGACCACTCTTAATTTCATACTCAATTTCTTCTAATCCGATTTTTGGGATGTTACACATGTATCAAACAGTTAATATGAGCAATCAGGCTTCAAGCCAACTAAAGCAAAATAATGATGTCTGCCTCACGCTTCCACAAGTATCACTCCAAGTGACACAACACATTGCCTAGCTGATACTGGTGCAGCAGAGCCACCATCACCAATTCAAACTAATAAATATATTACAAACTATCAATGAAAGCAAAAGTAATTATAAACAGAAGAAAGGCTACAGGAAAATGTAATTGGATAATACAAAATAATCAAGACAAGATAGCATCATTGTTAGTGAAATCAAGTTTTAGGCCAACTTTCTTTCCTTCTCCATCCAATGGTTCACAAGTTGTCCTTGAAAGAAGCCTCAGCAAATCTAAGTTAACATGAGAAGTAAAAGATGAAGTCAACTACCAAACTATATATGAATGCTACACTTAAGCTTAATAAATGGATTTATTTAGAAAAGAGAAATATATTAATAGGATAGCTGCTAATGATGATTCATGAGGAAAAAGAAAGCCCATATATTCTCAGACTCCAAACCGTATAGCTGCTAGCAAGAGAGATTAAACTCTATATCCTTCTTTTTTCAGCCATAATTTAAATACAATCATTTTTTTTTTTCATAACCATATTGATTTTGAGCTAAAAGACTGAATATAACAAATAATTTGATTGTAGGATTCTTTCCTTATTTGAACCACCACGTCTTATATACTATCATATGCAGCAAAGAGGAGAAGAAAAAGAAAAGAAGATGGAAAAGGGAGAGATCCTTGAAATAAGTTATATGGCTGGCATTTTAATTAGGATGCTGGAAGTCATTAATCAAAGAAACAATCAGATAACCAAATTTTATGCTTTATGCTCTCAACTCTCAAACCAACTGTAGGAAAATAATATCTGACACTTCAACACAACTATCTAACCCTTGATGGTGTTCTTGCTGGTGCTTCAAGAGCCGGCCTAGAGGAACTAGCTGGTGCAGCCTGCAAGATTCAAATATCAGAAACAATTCATTTATAACCATAGTGAAATCTTGACACCAAAGACAGAAAGGAGAACATATAGTTCATTGCAGACCATGATATATAGGTTGCAAAAAAGGTCGCAGTCACTATGATCTAGGAAAAGAGCGTGTATGTAATGGGAAGGGTGAGTAATTTTCGTGGTATGCGAAAAGCAACATCCTGGACCTTTTTATGGTTGTTCTCTTTGTCATCTTAATATCAATATTGGATGTGCTTTTTCGATGTCCATTGTTGAAGATAAAAGCCGCCATCCGCACCCAGTCACATTACTTCGGAGACGAGGTTCATTCATTTGTGATGCATGTGACACTGAGGGAATTTTTTTTTCTTATATATGTTCCACATGCAGCGTCATGGTCCATAAGAAATGCACTTCACTCTCACGCATTATTAAATTTTCCCGACATGATCACTGCATTTTTCATAAATATTTTCTTAAAGATCTTACAAGGCAAGTTTGCAAGATTTGTTTCAATGAAATGAAACTAGATCGTGAGAGTTACTCTTGTAGGAAGCCAGGTTGCAATTACTTTATCCATGTGAATTGTGTCTTAGAAGATGATGATTTGTACAAGGTAATTGAGGAAGAAAAGCAATGTGCGGAACTTTATGAAAAATCTATGCAGTCTTCCATTATTCGTGTTATTGAGGTGAATGAAGCTGGGGAAGCTACTAAGATGCAGCAGAGCCACCCGAGACAGATTCACTGTTTATCACCTATTCAAAATAATAAATATGTTACATTTTTAGAGCAATAAAAAAAAACTTTTTAGAGCAATAAAGAAAAAGATAAGAACTTCTTCCTAAAAAAAAAAGGTGCCTTTGACACAACACATTGCTTCTGCTGTTAAAATCGTGGTTTAAGTTGCTAATAAAGAAAAAAAACTAAAAAAATTGTACCTTTGACATTTTTAGAGCAATGAAATAAGTTATATGGCTAGCAATTTAAATAGGATGCTGGAAGTTATTAATCAAAGAATCAATAAGATAAACCAAATTTTATGCTTTATGCTCTCAACTCTCAAACCAACTGTAGAAAAGTATAATCTGACACTTCAACACAACTATCTAACCCTTAATGCTGTTGTTGCTGGTAATTCAAGAGCCGGCCTAGAGGAACTAGCTGGTGCAGCCTGCAAGATTCAAATATCAGAAACAATTTATTTATAACCACAGTGAAATCTTGACACCAAAGACAGAAAGAATGAGAAAGAACATATAGTTAATTGCAGTCCATGATTATCCAGTAGATGAGAGATTTGACCATTACTCTTGGAGGCTTGTCATTAGAAGAAATCTCCGCTTGATCTGGGAACAAAGTTATAAACAGATATGCGCCTGCGCCATTTCATGAGGTTAGATTAAAAGAGAAAAAGGGCTTCAACGGAAGTTTTTTATGGCTATTGAATCACTTACAAATGTGTGCAGTTCCAAGCATGGCTGAATTCATGCCTTGAATTGTGACCAAACCAGCTTTGCCGGCATCTTGCAACTTAGTTGTACCTACAGAATCAAATGTACCTGCAAAAACAAGAACTATTTCATGCTTTGCTCCTTGCATACATCACAACCACGGTCATTACAACAGCAAGCAGTTGATGTTTAACCTGGTTTTACAGTTTGAAGCCGTGATGTTATACGTGCTATATTCTGAAAACCAGCTTGCTCCAATTTATTGGCAGCAGAAGTCGATCTTTTTATTAAGCATGTGGGAGACCCATGTCCGATGCATACTCAACAGAGTAAAACAGACTGAACCCATAAAACCACTCTAAGTTGCAATATTAAGTGAGCATAATCCATGAAGCTAATTGTACAAATACAAAATAAACAGAGAAGGAACCCGACATCCAAAATTGCACAAGAAAAAATATCTTAGAGAACACTTGCAATTAGAGCATTAATCATTGTTATGTCACTCACAGTGAATATCTTAATTTCTTTAATTTCTTTAATGAATTTTAAAATAATTAGTTTTTCAAAACTAATTTGAAGTGTGATTAATATTGGATTAATAAATGTGGTTTTGAATGTTTTATAAAACTTATACTTGGAAATTTTGAAATGAATTTTTGGACTATTTCGAAATTTAAATATTTTAGATAATTATATGTTTATTTTTATTTTACTGTTTTTTAAGTTCATGCATAGTTAGGAATCGTGGCAAGATTGAATCAAATTTTTTAATATATATTATTTAATCAAATCAAATGAGTTAGTTGAATTGAAATCAAGAGTTAGTGGTTTGGCGGGTTGGATTATTGGTCTAATTTTGCAGACTTTGATGGCATCTATTCTTGGTTGCCCTCACTTGAATTAAAATTTTTAATAATAAACTTAATATTTTTTATTTAGATTTATTTATAAAATATATTTTTAATTTTTTTAATAGTCAAATGGATTAAATCTCCCAAAATTTTCATATAAGAATTTTTTTTTTATAAAATGCTCAAATAAAAGTTATTAAATTTTAAATTTTTTATATTTTTTAAGTATTATTTTATTTAATTATCATTTACTCTTTCAATATCTATTGGACAATCAAAAGTTTAATCTTAATTTCACTATTTAATTTTTTTTAAATATTTTATCTATTAACTGCCAACAATTTTTTTAAGAATAATAGAACAAATGCGAAAATTATATATAATAATAGACATAGAAAATGAGTTAACGGACCCATTTCTATGCTATATCTTATCCAGGCTGCTCTTCTCAATGTTTTCGGCAAAAGTCGCTCGTCCACAGAGGTTGATGATGATGATGGGGGAGGAAATATAATTTCCAATTTTAACTGTAGTAGAGTTTTGAAAAATTAAAAAAAATGTCATGTCAACAAATCATCGGAAGAAAATGGAAAATTTAGCTGTAATGATTATTTCACACAATTATTTTATTAGAGGGATTAAAATGTGAAAAATATTAGAGTAATCAAAATAGGATATATCTTATTTTAAAACTGACTCTATTTTATGTTGTTTGGATTTTTATTAATTGATCCGTGACAATTAGAATTGTTTCATGAAAAAAACTAAACAATGGAAGAGAAGGGTAAGGAAAGTTTTCACGGTGCGAACAAAGAAACCATGATAATTAAGTGACTTAAGTGAAAACATTAAATTATTTTATAACTTTTTGAAATTGAACGACTAAAACGTAATTTTTTTAATAATTTAATAATTTTTGTTTTAAAATATGATTTTTATAGATCTTAATTAGACCATTTTTTTTAAATATTTAATCCATTAACTACCAAACATATTTTCTAGAAAAATAAAACAACCACAAAAACTATATATAATAATAGAAATAGACAATGACTTTTGGAGTTAAAAGGAAAAAAAAAAAATCTAACCCTTGATGGTGTTGTTGCTGATGGTTCAAGAGCCAGTTTAGAGGAGGTAGCTGGTGCAGCTTGCAAGATTCAAATATCAGAAACGATTAACTTATAACCATAATGGAATCTTGACACCAAAGAGATAAAAGCAGAACATATAGTTCGAAAAGCATGCGGGGAAAAGAAATATCAGACTTTCAACTAACTATCATGCTTTAAATTAATAGATTAGCTAAACAATATAAAAGAAAGAAATAATTAATAATTACAAACACAAAAATTAAGGATTAAGGAAAACTCTACTGGAACTTTTAAATAAAAGCAAAATAAGTTGCTAATTTGAGATTTTTCCGATGTCATTTTGAGTCCTAGTTTTCTATGCTACCTGACAAGAAAAGAAAGGGGAATGAACTTACAACGATTCAATATGAGGTTAATCTTAAATCATTATATATAATTATTCAAACAATAAAGTATTTAATTCATAGCATAATAGCATTTTACGCATTATGCAATGATCGTTCAATAAATTAATGCATGTACAATTATATTCATGGTCATACGTACGTACGGGTAATGCTGCTAGAGGTCACTGGTGTAGCTGTGGAGGTGGTGAGCGACGCTGAGCACTAGGGGTTTTCTTTTTTAAGAAATGGAAGGAAATTAGGGATTGAGAAGGGGAAGGAGAAAGGGAATGACCGAATGAGGGATTGGGTCTAGGAGGGAATACGGTAGAAAAATTTAGGTAATAAAATCAGGATGGGTCCGGAGTGAAAAACTTTACTTGAAGCCCGATCCATTTTTTTAAACGGGCTTTATTTTAAGTCCAAACTTATTTTTAGGGTCTATATTTTTGTCCAAATCCTTCCACATTTCAAGCAAGCCCCATGGACAAATCTAATTGGTATGATATACTTAAACTACTAATTATAATTTTATACTAAAAAGTTATTTATTTTAGTAAGCTCTAAAGCAACATGGCGAAACAATAAATCGGGTCCTTTAAAAAATTATAAAATATGATACAATAAAATAAAATCATATATTAGTAATTTCATTAAAATAATATGTTTTATGACATTAAGCAAATAATATATTTTTCTAACAAAATTTTAAAAAAAAAAAAGAAGAAGCATTTTTCATCTAAAGTTGCTATATTGTTTCATTTGTTTTCTTCCAAAAAAGAAAATAGAGATTTTAGTAAAAAACATAAGCCTCAAAAATGGGTTTGGAAAAGAAGAGCAATAATCTTTTTAAACTGGTCGGATTTAGGATAGGATTTTTAGTTCAGCCCTGACTCAAATTTATCTAAATTTTTTTCTCATTGCTGTTTTGTTGTTGTTTATTACTTTTTCAATTTGTTGAGAAATATTTACTTCAATGTTTTTAGTATATTTGATATATTATATTTTTTAAATTTATTTTTATATAAAAAGATATTATGAGCAGGTTGAGTCGAGCTTCGATTTAGCATTTTTTTTGTTTGGACTGGACTTGGGTAAAAGTTTATGCCCATTTTTTGGGTCGGGATTGGACCTAAAATTTTACATTGGCCCAACCCTAAACCTAGCCCGACTCGACCCATCATCAGGTTTACTAGAAAATATAAAAGTATAAAGTTAAAAATAGCATGTAATAATATTAACTATCTTTTAAAGTAAAATTAGTTGAATTGGTGTTAAGTCGATTCATGACACTAATTCAGTTAGCCACTTTATATCTAGTACATATATCTAGAAGAGTTTATTAGTTTTCTTAAATTATATGAAGCGGTGGTTAATTTTTTTATGAAACACTAGTTTGGCAAAGTTTAAACACTGTGCACCTTTAACCTCAACCCAATATTGTGGTAAATACTCTAAATGAGTAAAAAATAATTTTTCAATCATCAATGCAGTTGATTGCTTTTATTTCATGATTTTGTTTTCATTATTAACATCAGTTGTAATTGTCTTCATGGTTGTAGATGTGATTTGTTCAAATGAAAAGCACCAAAGGATTTATTTGATCAAAGGAGTTCACAAAGGATTTGACATTTCGTTCATACTTCTTTGATGAAAGGATGCTCAAATTTTAGGTGTGATTTGGTGTAACAGCCCGATTTAGACCCTAATCGGAATAGTGGTTTCGAGACCACAAATCCGAGTCCAAAAAATATTTTAATTATTAATTTGATATCCATGTTATATGTTTGAGCATGTCCTAAAATATGGTAGGTTAATTCTTTTGTTTGGATGCTTAATGTAGATAAGGGATTAAATTGTATAAGTGTAAAAGTAGCTATCTTCTAAATTAATGATTGAATTGATGTGTTTATATATGAGAGAGGACTTAAGATGTAAATTGTCCATTTGTTGGCCTAGTGGACGGCATCATGACTTGATTTTATATTATTTTGTTTTTAATGGGAATAAAATATGTGTTAAAGCTTTATATTATAATATAGGATAATAATAATAATAAATAAAAGAGACATGCAAAAAGAAGGCCATTATCTTCATCCTTGGCCGAAAGTAAGAAGAAAAGGAAGAAGTTGAGTTCTCTCTAATATTCGGCTAATTGCAACCAAAAATAATCAAGAACAAAAGGAAACGGGTTTAGATCAGGGAAAAGCAAAATTAATTGAATAGTCGGGAAGCGTAATTCGTCAATTTACGAGGTAAGTTTTAAGCGATTGGACGAAATGAAATTTGAATATATATTTAATGTGTGTATGAATAATTAAATTAAGCATATTAAAATACATTTGCCGAATGTGAAATGGAATGGGATCAAATATTTATAAATTAGCCGAATGTAGAGTTGGATGTATAGTTAAGGATCGAATAGAATTAAATGTATACCATGAATTAGATGATGGTTGTGATTGAATATTTGATTATGTATTTATTAAGGTAAAGCGATTGTGATGGATAGATATATAATGAAGAATTTGATTTTGAATGTTGATATATAAGTATGTTATATGTGCATAATGTATTCAAGAAGATGAAATAAATTATTGGGCACTGTGTGTGCGGAATAAAACTAGTAATGGCACTATGTGTGCGATACATTACTAGGGAATGGCACTGTGTGTGCAGAATAAAATGGCAACGGCACTACGTGTGCGACACGTTGCATGAATTGCACTAAGTGTACGATACGTTACATGAGTTGCACTGTGTGTGCGGATTATCGAACCTCTCAAGGACATGAACCAATGAATGGATATAACCAAAAGAGACATGTAGGTAAGTGATGTGTAACACCCCAAACCCGGCCTAGAAGTTAGGCCCGAATCTGGCATGTCACATTGAAGAGTTTTTTTTTTTTCGAAAACCATGCTTTCATTAGAAACTCTTCTTAAAGAATTTAAAACTTTCTGCTATTCAAAACCTCAAATTTTGTTTGCTTATCTTAAAAATGTATTTTATTAAAAATCATTCCCTTGCAAAAACATTATTACTACCATTTCTGAAAACCTTTATTTACGTTTTTAGAAAAATTCTCGTTTTAAACAGTTTAAGCAAATAATAAGTATATCAACCATAAAGCAAATAATAAAATACTCCAGAGGCCTTATTACAACATTTAACCCAAAATAGTAAATAATTAAAAGTACTAAAAGAAATCCAATTTTCAAATTAAACCATTTTGTAGTATGGCCTCCACCGAGTCATCCATGGCCCAAGTCCACGTCACTGAGCATTACCTGAAAAGGTTAAGAGAAAGGGGGTGAGTTACAAGAACTCAGTGTAATCCCCTTACCATCATCCACTGGGTTGGAACACACATAGCAATATTTTGGGCTTAAGCCCATTACAATCATAGCATAATATCATATATATAGCATGCATGTGTTATGCAATTCCCAACCAAGCCTAAATTTCCATCCGCTACTGTAACACCCCTTACCCGTATCCTATGCCAGAACCAAGTACGAGTCATTACCAGACTTAACAATACATTTGGTCAAATTAATTAACACATATACAAAATGACTTAGTCAAGCCCCTATACATGCCATAACTTAAATCATTTATAAATAAAGATACATATAGATAGCTTGATAGTGTGAAGCGATCTCCGACGACCTCAAACTCGAGCTTGTTTAGTAGGACTCTGTAACATGGGAAAGAAAAGGGGGTAAGCTTATAAAGCTTAGTAAGTTCACATGTAATAATAATAAGCATTAGCAATGAATTTAGCTTACTACTAAGCTATCATAACTTGCATAAATAATGCTAAGTTCTTACTTTCCCAACTTATTTGTAGCCTTATCAAAGCCTCAACATGACAAATCCTCACAACAAGTTCTCAAGATAATGCAATCATAATTGTACATAGTTCCACCATTTTTTCATGTTCATCTTAAGCTGTCTACTTGAGTCATAGTAACTAAATTATTTATGTCTCAAGCTACAAAACTCAAAATTAAGATCCGTTAATTTTCCCTAAAACTAGACTCACATATATTTATACCATAAAATTTCCAGAATTTTTGGCTTAGCCAATTAGTACAGTTTATTCATTAAAATTTCCCATGTTTCACTGTTCGACTATTCTGACCACTTTTCACTACGAATCAATTTTCTCCTTGTACAGAATTCAAATGATGTTATAATTTGTTTCATTTGAAACTAGACTCATTAAACTTATACCCCATAATTATTTTTGTACAATTTTTGATAATTTTTCCAAGGTAGAATAGGGGATCACGTAATCATTCTGAACTAATCTCACAAGAATTTAAGTATCTCAAAATATAAAACTCCTTTGTTTGCTCTGTTTCTTTTATATGAAAATAGACTCAATAATATTTAAATCAATATCTCATCCAACTTATAATTCAATTTCTACTATTTTTGGTGATTTTTCAAATTCAAGTCACTGCTGCTGTCCAAAACAGTTTTATTGTAAATTTTTGCTCTCTCTGTCTTTCTCCCTTTAGTTGTATTCATTACTTACTTATAAAAATCTTTCTAATTTCCGATTACACATCGGGCATATTGCTCATACATTACACAGGTATATAACTACACTTATCACTACAAAGTCACACATAATTTCACTTAATCAATTTCTCCGTTGAACACTCGGAATATACACGGATACGTAGAGAATTAGCACATAAGTGCCACATTGATATGTAGCCGAAGCTACCACTGTAATGTAGCCGAAGCTACCACTATTCACTGATTAGGTAGTCGAAGCTACCACTTTTCACTGATCAGGTAGTCAGAGCTACCACTTTTCACTGATCAGGTAGCTAGAGCTACCACTCTTCACTGGTCGATAACACTAGAAATGTCCACGGGCCTGCTCACACAAGCTGTCAGGTGTCTGCAACACATGCTAGATCACCCAGCACCCGGGACTCACTGTAACACTGTAACACTGGTCTCCAGTATCCACTTCTATTCCTATGTTCAACCGGGAATTTACTCTTACACTTGAATAATTCATGAACAATTTTTCTTCCACATTCAATATTAATTCACCATTTATATAAAAAATATATCACTATTATTTACACATAACTTACATAATTACATTCTCAATCTCATCACATCATCAATTTAACTTATCCTCCCCAAATTATTCTATTCAATACTTTCTTGATATTACACAAAGCCATCTTTCTAATTTGATCTTACATGTAATTTATACCAATTTTCATTAAAATGTCAAGTCAATATCGAACATTATAATTATATTGGAAAATCAATACTAAAGTATTAATAACTAAAATTTCAATCTAACATTCAAACTTGCATCATTAAATGCTTATTAAACATATGAACTTACCTCGATACCAAAACGGCCATTTTACCAACTTTCCTGATTTTCAATTTTCCTCCCGTTCTAGGTCTAAATCTCATTTTTCGGAGTCTAAAACATCACATTTCACTTATTTAATTAATTTACTATTCAAAACAATCCTTAACTCAACTTTTTCAAAATTACATTTTTGCCCCTAAACTTTTACATATTTGCACTTTTGCCCCAATATTCACTGATCACAAAAGTTTGAAGTACTTGATGACTCAGAAAGATCTGAACTTGAGGCAAAGAAGATGGCTAGAGTTGATTAAAGATTATGAGCTAGTGATCAATTATCACCCGGGTAAGGCAAATGTTGTTGCTGATGCTTTGAGTAGAAAATTGTTATTTGCATTGAGAGCTTTGCACACTAGTTTGGCATTATCAGATGATGGTTCTATCTTAGCTGAGTTGAGAGTTAAATCGACGATTCTTGAAGAAATTTGTGAAGCTTAGAAGGATGACAGTGAGTTGCAAACCAAAAGAGTTCAGTGCGAGTCAGGTGTAGAGTCTGACTTTCATATCGGTTCTGACGGTTGTTTGTTGTTCAGAGACAGAGTATGTGTACCAAAGAATGATGAGCTTATTAGGAAAATCAATGCAGTTGATTGCTATTATTTCATGATTTTGTTTTCATTATTAACATCAGTTGTAATTGTCTTCATGGTTGTAGATGTGATTTGTTCAAATGAAAAGCACCAAAGGATTTATTTGATCAAAGGAGTTCACAAAGGATTTGAAATTTCGTTCCTATTTCTTTGATGAAAGGATGCTCAAATTTTAGGTGTGATTTGGTGTAACAGCCCGATTTAGACCCTAATCAGAATAGTGGTTTCGGGACCACAAATCTGAGTCCGAAAAATATTTTAATTATTAATTTGATATCTATGTTATGTGTTTGAGCATGTCCTAAAATATGGTAGGTTAATTCTTTTGTTTGGATGCTTAATTTAGATAAGGGATTAAATTGTATAAGTGCAAAAGTAGCTATCTTCTAAATTAAGTGATTGAATTGATGTGTTTATATATGAGAGAGGACTTAAGATGTAAATTGTCCATTTGTTGGCCTAGTGGACGGCATCATGACTTGATTTTATATTATTTTGTTTTTAATGGGAATAAAATATGTGTTAAAGCTTTATATTATAATATAGGATAATAATAATAATAAATAAAAGAGACATGCAAAAAGAAGGCCATTATCTTCATCCTTGGCCAAAAGTAAGAAGAAAAGGAAGAAGTTGAGTTCTCTCTAATATTCGGCTAATTGCAACCAAATTTAATCAAGAACAAAAGGAAACGGGTTTGGATCGGGGAAAAGCAAAATTAACCGAATAGTCGGAAAGCGTAATTCGTCAATTTACGAGGTAAGTTTTAAGCAATTGGATGAAATGAAATTTGAATATATATTTAATGTGTGTATGAATAATTAAATTAAGCATATTAAAATACATTTGCCGAATGTGAAATGGAATGGGATCAAATATTTATAAATTAGCCGAATGTAGAGTTGGATGTATAGTTAAAGATCGAATAGAATTAAATGTATACCATGAATTAGATGATGGTTGTGATTGAATATTTGATTATGTATTTATTAAGGTAAAGCGATTGTGATGGATAGATATATAAAGAAGAATTTGATTTTGAATGTTGATATATAAGTATTGTAAGAGTATGCCCAAAGATCAATCATGAGATGGTTGTAATAACATACTTAATTTACCATGTTTATTAATATAAAGCGTTGTCATTATTATTTCAGTTTTTCTTTCTGTGTGTATAGATAAACTGTTTTATAATAATGTCCTGAGAATAATATGATTATTCTTAAAAGATCCTTAGTCGAGTATTATTGTTGACTAGGACAATAATAATGCATTAAGACTAACATGTAATTGATTGATGATAAAGAGTTGTCATTGATATGGAGTGTCAAAATCAATGCATGAATATGTGTGTTAGAGAACAACATATTGGATTGACCCGCTATGAGTATGTTTCTTGGATTATTATGTAATTGTCACAACATTACTCATAGTGATTAATATGTATATGATCCTTAGACTTGAGATCATTATTATCCCAGTATCGTGAGTTGTATATTTTGATACAGTCAAACGTACACCGTAACAGGTTGTTCTATAAAGGCTGATGTTGGATATACCACAATCTATGTAGAGGGATATGGTTGATCAATAAAGGATAAGTCCCTCCTACATAATAGGAGTAATATCTTAGGCCACTTGATTGAGTGAGACTAGAAATGCATGGCCATGCTCAAATAAGTTGATATGAGATGTCATACTAATTTGTATATCATAGTCTACTCAAGATATCAAGAAACATGGGATGGATTATGCAAGTGTGACTATCCCATGACTTGTATCCGTTCCAGAGATAAAGGACTTAAGGATTAATGCATGAAAGGTTAATCACGAAAGGTTATGTCGAATCATGACTTCTTGTAACTTAGGTAGCAATGATGCATTGCTAGATGCCACTCATTGTCTGTGACAATAGAATCGTTCTAGTATTACTGCTAACGTTGCAAGAACCTACAGGGTCACACCCTATGGTTGAAATGAACGGAATAAAATATAGTTGGTATTGTGCTTGGTTGTCACATAAATTAAATTAATTAAAGAATTAATTTAATTGGGCAGTCAAATATTGAACATATTATATGTACAAGGATGTTGTACACATAATGATAACATAATTTTATTAATATATGAATTTGATTCATATATAAATTTAAATAAATATAGTTTACCGGAATCCTTATTATAATTAATGTAATTGTAACTTTCAGATATAATTAATGTAATTATAATTTTCGGTTAAAAACTTTATTGTATTTATTTAATCTTGTAATACATTCAAGACATACCAATTATAAAAGGCCCAATTAAGAGGATACCTATTATAAAAGGCCCAATGAAAAAGGCACCCTTTATAAAAGGTATTAAAAGGAGACAAAACAAAATATGAAAACCCTAAGTGATTGCTTGTTAGGTCTAGCAGCCGTCAAGCAAATAAGCCTCCAAAACAGTTTTGGAGATTTCTTCCGTTCATAGTCAAACCGGGTGGATTACGTAGAGGCCGACATCGGAAAAGGTTGAGGCTTGATTCGACAGTAGATCAAAACTCTTGTTGCCAAGGCGTCGCTGTCTACTCAGATTGAAGTTTTGGTAATTTCGAAACCTTTATTTCACCCCGATTCGTTCCTCACACATGGATCCATGATTTGGATCGCCGGATCTAATTTTATTCTGCTGCGCCATGGGGTACCGGCGTTCCAACAAGTATGTTATATGTGCATAATGTATTCAAGAAGATGAAATAAATTATTGGGCACTGTGTGTGCGGAATAAAACTAGTAATGGCACTATGTGTGTGATACATTACTAGGGAATGGCACTGTGTGTGCAGAATAAAATGGTAAAGGCACTAAGTGTGCGACACGTTGCATGAATTGCACTAAGTGTACGGTACGTTACATGAGTTGCACTGTGTGTGTGGATTATCGAACCTCTCAAGGACATGAACCAATGAATGGATATAACCAAAAGAGACATGTAGGTAAGTGATGCATGGAAATTGAATAAGGTGGTGCTAATGAGGCAAGTTGCTTTTGTATACTAAATTATGGAAATATGATAAATTCATTAACCTTTGAGCTTGTTTGAAATGGATATAGGGCTTGTGATCATTCGGTTTTGGGGATCTAATGAATATGATATTGTTGTATAGTAAAATGCTATATGTAATGCTTATACGAACCGGTTAATGATCAAGTTGAATTGATTAAAATTGTATAATGATTTGTTGTATATATTTCCTTTTGCTTATAACTTACTAAACTATATGAGCTTACTGTTCGTGTGTTTATTTGACTATTGTGTAGATCTTGAAGTCTAAGTGTGCAAATTTTAAAATACCAAGCACTAAGTGTGCGAAACCGGTCGTTATGCACTAAGTGTGCGAAATCGGATAAGGAGCACTAAGTGTGCGATTAATTTTTATATCTTGGATTTAATTTTGGGTAAGTGGATATTATGAGATGATATTAATTGAAATCAAATAAGAGTGATAAATTAGTTTGGATGAAATGTATCAATTAATTTTATAGTTCAATTGATATGAGTGGACATGGAGTAATGCTTACAAATTCTCATTGATTTATACATGAATTTTATGTATTGTATTCGGCCATGTGGAAGTTTGTATAAAGAATTCATTTGATTAGTTTTAAATCTTGAATATGTGATTTATATGGGTTTGAAGTGCAAGTATAAGTTCGGTAAGTAAAATATATATATGCATGTGAAACCTATTATCGACGGTTTGGAAGTTCCGCCTTTGGGATATGAGAGGAGAAAGATTTCGAAAGGTGATATGAACTAAAGTCATGGTTATAAACCTTGGTTGTGAGTATATTATTCTGACTTTGCTAGTGTAGTGTTAAAATGCATTATTGTTGTGAAATTGCTTATAACTTACTAAGCTTTTGAAGCTTACTTTGTGTATTTTTCTTATGATTATAGAGTTTCAGAGACTTACTCGGGTTGGAAGTCGAAGGAGGTCTCATCTCACTATCTAGCTTTCGCTTCGGTAAATAAATGCTTGAAGATTTGGTTATGTGGCATGTATAGACTAGTTATGATATGGTTGGTTTTGAAATTATATATATATAGCCATGCGAAAATGGCTTGATTATGATGTTAATGGTTGCGTATTCGGTTTTGTCTTAAGTTAAATTTGGAAGTATGTTTTATGGTAAACATGTTTGTAATGTCGTTATATGATTTTGCAATGAAACAGTTTTTGGTTAGCAGTAGTGACGTGATTTTGACAAATCACCAAAAATAGGATAAATGGAATTAGAAAGTGAATAGGATATAGAATTAAAGCTTATTATGTCTATTTTTATATGAAAGAAATAGAGTAGGCAAATGAATTTTATATTATGAGATATTTAAATTTTAGTGAGACTGGTTCTGAATGACTTCGTGATCCCCTGTTCTGTCTTGGAAAAATTATTAAAAATTGTAAAAAAAATAATAATGGAGCATAGTCTTTATGCTTAGAATCCTTAATGAGTCTATTTTTGATTGGAATAAATGAGAACATAAATTGAATTCTGTACAATGAGATAACTGAGTTTTTGTAAAGATAGGTCAGAACCATCTAATAGTGAAACAAGGGAAACTTTGATGAATAAACTGTACTAATTGGCCATAAGAAAAATTCTGAAAAAATTATAGTAAGAAGATATATGAGTCTAGTTTCAAGAAAAATTTACGGATCTAAATTTCGAGTTTCATAACTCGAGTTATAGTTAATTTAGTCAACATGACGCAGATGGACAGTTTCAATTTTTATGCCCCAAATTAGTAGTTAAGTTTAGTAATGCCTCGAGCTCGACTCCGGAAACGGTCTCGGGTAAAGGGTGTTAGAGTCCAAATCAAATTTATTTAATTAAAAACCTATTTTTATTCCAGCAACTAGACATCCCAGTTGGCATTTAAAACTCATTTGAACTACCACGCAGGATTGTTGTTAGGGAGGTAATAGAGTAAAGTGATCATTTCGTAACAAAAAAATAATGTAAGTGACTAAAATGTAATATTTCAAACATAAGTGACTAAAATGCAACTCAAAACAAACAAAATTGACTATTTTTATAATTTACCTTAAAAGAATTGAATAATAGATAAATAATTTAGTGGGTTTAATCTTAACCCTAACATGGACCTAATATGACTAAGCAGGGCAATTAATATTGGAGGGAAAATCTCATCATATTCAATAAAATTAAATTGGATGAAGTATCGGTTTTGAGAGATTAATTTGGTGATCTGTAAATAACTTAGGATTAATTAAATCGAATTAAAATAATGAGTTGAATAGATAATTTTTTTAAACCTTTAAATTGGAAAGTAATACACATTAGTGCATTCAAATTCATGTCCTTTTATATGAATAATTATACCAATCGAGTTAAACTCAATTACTAGATAATTAAATTGATTGAATCAAATTTTTAATTTTAATAATTTTTTACGAATTAATTTTAAAATTTTTAATTATTTAATTAAATTAAAGAATTGATGTAAATCTAATGAGCGGTCCGAAAGCCTTATCCTTATTCAAAAATATTTGAATAATAATATAAAAATAAATTTAAGAAAAAAATCAAATTAAAAAGTGGGCTGGGTTCTAACTTCCCATATTCAAAAGCCTTTTCAGTTATTTGTGTAAATACGAAGCATTTCAATTTCCAGTTTCTTAAAGGGAGACGTGACTGCAGAAGATTAACGAAGAAAACTTGCAGAGATCGGATTAAGAGGCAAATTCGAAAAGGAAAAAAATGGAAGATTCTGAGAAGAAGGTTTCAATAAAAGACTCAATGGATATTGAACAAGAAAACAGCAATTGCAGTAAAAGCAATGAAATTCTCAATTTACTTCGCAAATTCCTTGAAATTCAACAGCGTAGAGCTCAGGCTTACTCCAAGCTTAAAACGTAAGCCTTCTTCATTTCTTTTTGCTCCCCAAAAAGAAACCCCTAAATTTGATTTGGATTTGTTTAAATCCATTCTTTTATTTCAATTTTTTTTGTTATTCATAACTATTTCTTGGGGTTCGCTAATCAATACTAGTTTTAAATTGCTAAAAATCAGGGATAATATCCATGAATTGTGAATCCATGCGTGTAGTAGTTATTGAAATCCCTCCCTTGGGATTTCATTTTTTTTCTTATTTGTATATATTTTGGCGGTAAATAAGTGATTCCATGCGCCTAATTAGAACCTGGGTTTTTCAGTATGAAATGCATGTACTTATACTAACGCTTACTTAAGCTTTATCTTGAAATGAAAAGAGTAAGAATAGGAAATTGTTTATAAAACTTTTCTTACGACTGATAGTTCATATATTCATGTTGTTTTCGTGTTGGAGTGATAAGAATGTACTTTCAACATGTATGATATTGAATTCCTTAAATTTGGAAAGTCATGTATTTGTGTAGTTTTCGTGTTTAAGGTATTATATACTTCTAAAATTTTTATGGACATATGCAAGAATAGGAAATTGTTTGTAAAAGGTTTCTTCGATGCTTGATGAACCATTTTCATGGAATAAATTGTGTCCTTGAGTGATGAGAATGTACGTTGTGTAAGTCCCATAACGTGTTCTTTAGACCTGGTGATCTTTGTTTTATGTTGTATTCATGTTATTTATTGTCATAATGTTTAAGGTGTTATGTAGATTTTGATACATTCGTATATTCTTGTCTTGTTCGTATTATTATTTGGATAAATCTGATTTTTATCATCCAAAAGAAGCAGAAATCTGCTACAGTACCAACCCAGTACAACAAAAGAAACTATGAAAAAATGATCTAAAGATAACTATTCATGTTCGTATTATTTTTTGTATCATGTTTTTAGTTGTTTTTCTCGTTTGCTTGTATTGTGTGTTCTTTGCCTGGTATAAATATAACGCTTTGAAAGGCTTCGACTGAATGTAATATATGTTATGTTTACTATGTTTTTTTTTTAGAGAGAATTTTGAACGTTAGTTTTGGCATTAAACTAATCAGGGGTTTTTCGGAGTACATGAAATCTGGAGGGGAATTGGCCTACCAGCAGCTTTGCAGTGAGAATACAGTAGAGTTCAGTGATTGCTCTAAACAAGTTCTGAGTTCAACACGTGATCATATCATAAACTTTGAATTCATTTTTTTCAGATCATATGTTCTTACTACATTGGCTTGAGTGCAGATCCTTGAGATGGAATCTCTGTTTTTAAACCCTGATTACTGCCGAGTTGATCTAGCTGAGCTGCTCAGAGCCATTCAAACACAGGAAAAGCAGAAATTACATTTGGTATGTCTCTAGTCATTCTTGTACCATTGCTGCTAAGATTATTATATTGAACAATGAATTATAATTTAATGTTGTCATTCTATGTTATTGGAGATGAGTGTCAGATATGGGTATATAAAACTCAATTTCGATATTATATTAAATATATATGATACATATTCTTTGTCATCAACCTTCTTACCTGTATGGCTATATTTAATCTGTGCCTTTGTGTAAAATCCTGCTGACGGTGTATTATATATATTCTATACATAGACTGCCACGATTCAGGTCTTGAAGAAGGCAGATCGTCCGTCAGAGCGACTGGTGAACCACGAGAATTGCTCATTTAAGAAGCCAATGGAGCATGAATGTGTGCATCTCCAGGAGATAACAGAAGCTGCCGGAACCGAAGAAGCAGAAGCAAATGCCGAGTATGATAATGCTCTCAAGGAAGCTATTAGAGGAGTGCAAGATGCTGTAACTGCCATTAACGAACATTTATAAGAAGTGAGATATGAAATCGCAGCCCTTAAAATAGAGTAAGTTCAATATTACATAACCCAAAGTGTTTAGTCACTCAAATTATATAGTCTTTATAAGGATTACAAGAAAAGGGTTCGGGTTTGGATTCGGGTCAAGGTTGGTGTAAAGTGCATGTTCTGTGTGCTGGGTTGGGTCAAATTTAGTCTAAATTTTTTTGTGCTTGATACATAGGGTTTGGTTGAGGAAATGTAAGGTTTTAAGTTTCCTTTTTTTTTTAATTTCAGTATAGAAATAGTTTATATTATGGCGTTGAATAGAATCTAGGTATTCTTTTAGGTTTCGAATTGCTTGGTTTAAAATACGTGCTGTTTCTTGCTTTTTAAGTCATATCATTCTTTGTATAATAATTAGACTTGATCATAAATTTAGCCACTGTAACAGCCCAATTACGACCCTAAACGAAACGGTGGTTTCGGGACCACGAATTCGAGCCGAAAAAAAAAAAATCTCATAATATTATTTTATTTTCGTGTATAGTGATATTGAGTAAGAGTGTGTTGAATTGTGCAAATTTTATTGCTTGATGTGCTTGAATTGAGAGAAAGGATTAAATAGATAAAGTATAAAAGTAGCATTCATTAAATAAAAGGGTTTAATTGAAGTAATAGTTGAAAGAAAGGACTTGCATGTCAAACAACCCATTTTGTTTGTAATGGACGGCATTATGATTACATGAGCATTAAATAACAATTTCTTTTTATAGTTAGTGGTGTATTATTATATTTGATAATTTGAGTAAAAGAAAGGAAATAAAAAAATAAAAAGATGAGTGTTCATCTTTTCTTCTTCAAGTGGCCGAAGGCATGAAAGAAACAAAGGAGAAAAATAAACATCAAGCTCTCTTCATCTCGGTTTATGCATGACTTGTTAAGGTTGGTATCTAAGCTTAGTTTTTATTAAATTCAACGTTTTTGAGGTTATTAACATGCATATTAACTAGCCCATTTGTAAATGTATGTTAGATGGCATGTTTTGATTATAACCATGGATATAAATTTGGGGGATTATGTGATTCAATATGGCACATATTAGAAACGAAGTAGACTAGGAGAATCCCTTAAGAATTTTAGAAGAATTTCGGGTATTAGGTTGTTTGATAAGAAGAAAATTTTAGAAAGGGGTTAATTAGCTAAATAATGGAAGAAAGGAGTTGGGAATGGTGAGGTGAACATTCGGCCCTTGATGAAGAAGGCCAAATTGTTGACATTTTGTATTTTGAGCTATATGGATTAAATTGTAAAGCTTAAATAATTGAGGGGTAAAATAGTAAACTTTATAAAATTGAGTTTTGGATGAAATTGAATAGAATTAAATGTGAACAAGCTTTATTTGATATATAGATCAAGAATAAAAGGGGAAGGAGTTGGATCGTGGGAAGACCAAGGTAAACGAGTAGCGGGAAAGCTTAAATCATATAATTCCGAGGTAAGTTTGTAAGCAATTGGATTGATACAAATTTTATTCAATATTGAATTGTATATGCTAAAGTGAAATAATAGACTTAATTGTATAAAGCCGAATGTGGTATGGGAAATATTTTATTATATTCGAAATGAGATTAAAATGCATATTTATATATGTAAGCTTGAATTAATTGGGTGGATTGAATATTTGTATATGTATCAAGGTATAGTTATACGTGAAAATGGAATGTGATTGATGCTGGAAATTGAAAATGAGGATTTATATATGTATATTATTATGTATAATAGTTGTTGCCGAATGATACATGGGAATACTAAAATAGACTAGCCGAGTGGGGTTTATTATATGCATGTAAATATGTATATCTCTTGATTAGTTGAAATAAGCATATTGAAATCCGGTTTTTCTTTAATTGCCGAATGTGATGTGGATTGGGATTAAACGTTCATAATAGCCGAATGTGTGGTTGATTTATGTATGAAATTCGGTAGCATAGGGCTGGATAAATATTTATGGATTGAGTAGTAGTAGTTAAATATGGATCTTGGAAATAGGTGATGGTATTGAATAATTAATTTAGTATATATATGGGCGTGGCCGAATGTGATATAAGGTGATAAAAGAAATGAGTTGTTTTTAAATCTTTAATTGTATGTGTATTTATATGGATGGAATTGAAATCATATGTATACATAGTACTAATGAGAAGATGGATTAATGGCACTGTGTGTGCGGATTTATTCACCGAGCACTGTGCGTGCTAGATCGGTAGAATGGCACTGTGTGTGCGGATTTATTCACCGAGCACTGTGTGTGCGAGATCGGTAGAATGGCAGTGTGTGTGCGGATTTATTCACCGAGCACTGTGTGTGCGAGATCGGTAGAATGGCACTATGTGTGCGGATTTATTTTCCAATCACTGGGTGTGCGAATTATCGTTTTTCATCTCTTCAAAGACTGAAACACCTAATAAAGGTAAATGAAAGTGTCAGGTAAGTATCTATTGATAATAGTTCATTATTCTGATGAAATGAAGATTAGGTAAAACACTTCGATATGGGTACGGAGTCTATGATTATTTGATTTGTACGCTTGAGATTGAAGAGGTAAATTATTGATGAATGATAACCTGCTAGGTTTTGCGATAATATGACTTGTTTAATAGTTAGATTGATTGTATATTAAAAGAGACTGGGGAATTGCTTGGTTTGTATGTATTACCTTATTGTTTATAACTTACTAAGCTATTTAAGCTTACGTGGTGTAGTTGTTGCATTGTTTTATAGATCTTTAAAGTCGAAGTTCAAGCTCGGGAATTTGTGTCGAAGTCAAGCACACTATCAACCTTTGGTACTCTTTTGTAAATGAACTTAATATTATGGCATGTATAAGCTAGCTTTCCTAGAATAGACTTACATGTTATTTTGCAAATGTATATACAAATGCCATGTGAAAATGGCTATATTTCTATGCTTGGGATTGAGTTGGTTATGTTTGATCATGTTGTTAGCATCTATGTATGTTCGGCCTTGATATAATCTTAATATGGAAATTTATTTCTTGGTTCTTATATATGCATGAGTGAGGTGTTTTGCACTTATGAAATGTCTTAAAATTTTAGCTTGGTGTTAGGTGTGATAATGGACTTATTGGTAAGTCAAATATATGATAAATGGTGGTTTAATCATAAAATCTAGTATGAGCTAGTTGATATTATAGATATGATGAAAAATTTAACAACGTTTAATATTGATAATTTGGGTGTGATATGATTCGGCAAATGCCTTTAGAAAGTGGAAAAGTTGATTACCTATTTATGTCAATGATTTGGTGATCTTTGCTAAGTTCTATAAAGCATGGTTGTAATAGAGGAAATTGTTATAAGTGAAGTATGCTACTAATTAAAATGTTCATTGGTTTGGGTTATTGCATGTGTATTTCTTTGTACATATATTCGGCCTTAAGTATAGGTTTGAATGTACGGTTGAAAGTAGAAATTGTTAAATGTTTGAATGTATTATGTATGTAGCAATTCGGTCAATAGTGGATAAATCATGTGGGGTGTAACATATTTACAAAAAGGAAATCGATACTAAGTGAAATGTTCATGTAATTCAATTATGCGATTTTGATATGAACTCAGCATGTGATATTATTAAATTTTATTTTATTACATGTTTGTTTTTACTTGGTAATTGATTTAGTAATGTCCGTAACTCTAAGCCGGCGACAGATACGAGATAGGGGTGTTACAGCCACCTGATTCGACCTAAAGGCTCATGAGAAGATTTAGATAAGAACATAGGCTTGAAATCAGGCTTGGACAAAATTTTCTGTGTACTTGAAAGTTATTGAACGGTTGGATTATGATATATGCATGGAATTTATAGATGAAAGAAAGTAATGGATGGTGTAAGCGGATTTAAGAGTTACATGTTATGAATTGATTATTATTCTTTTTTGCTAATAATATTAGAGTTACAAATTAATAATTTAAAGCTTAGTTTATTAAGACAGTTTTCTACTTTGGTTGTTTTGGAAATTCTTATCCCGAATCATTAAGTTAGTACTACATTAAGAAATACGTTTTTGAATACGTTTTAAAATTTAAGTTTAATTGTTAAATTTTTTTAGGTTAAATCTAAGTTAATTACATCATTCTTTTACTTATATGGTTATTAAGTTTTTTTTTTGTCAAAATGTCACCAGGGCGAAGCCATAAAATATTTTTTTAGATTAAAATTAAATTGTAATTTTTATGATAGTAATAATATAATTTCAACATCTTAATAGTTTATATTTTTATAATTTTAAAAGATTAAATCAATTTTTTATAATTTTTAGAGAGGGTAAAGTGTAATTTTATATTTATTAATTTATAATTTTAAAAAGTATTTAAATAAATAAAAATTTATTTTAGGGGAGTAGGGCTCCTATCAGCCATTGGCTATACCTTAAATGTTATATCTTTTAACGGTATTAATAATAAGAGTAGGATTTGAATTTTAAAATTTAAAATATAGAGACGAAATTGTTAAAAATAAAAGAATAAAGGCAGATGTTGTTTGTCACCTATTCAAACTAATAAATGTACTATTAACCATCAACAGAAGCAAAAACAGTTACCATTATTATTTATTGTTATAAAAATAATTTAATATGGTTAAGATTTATTGAGTTTTAGTTATTAGATAAATTATGAGTTAAATATTGGTAGATATTTTAGTAATTAATTTTTAATTGACAACGGGTTGATTAGAAATTAAGATTAATTTGGAAAAATTATATATTAGAGTTATGATTCTCAAATTAAATCATTTTTGGCGTATAGGCATAGGTGTATTTTAAAATGAAAAATTTTCTATTTAGGTCTTTTAAAATTTTTAAGATTTAAATTAGTAAAGGTAAAATTGCACATTGCCCCCTTAAAAATTATAAAAATATAAGCTATTCAAATGGTGAAATAGTATTTTTGCTATCGTAAAGATCACAATTTAATTTTGGTCTCTCCTAGCAAAATTTTCTGACTTCGCTAGTAAAAAGTCAATTATGATTTTTTTTTTCTAAAATTAAGCTCATCTACTTAATTGGCTCCAAATTAAGTCTTTCAAATAACTATTTTCTTCTATAATAACATTAATCGTTGAAATCGATCGATGAATCAATTAAATGTATAAGAATATATAGATAACAATAAAATATGAGTAAAATATGTAAGCATAACAATTTCTTATAGTTTTCGACTAATGTCCATGTATTCATGGCATGATTAAGTAATCTTAAACTCATAAACAACTAAAATAATTGCCTAATTTACAAGAAAAGAACAAATTATAATTTAATAAAGAAAGCAAAGTATTATTCTCGTACAAATGCTTTACTTAGTTTAGATTTTTATAACATATAACCTTTACTTTTACTTTAATTATCTTTTCTTTTAAGAAGTTCTTTACTTCTTTGAATTGGTATGCTTTCGAATCAAATTCTTTAAGTATATCATGCCAATTTTTTTTTTTTTTGTAAAATTATGAAAAAGTATTTAAAAATATAGAAGATTATTAAAATTATTAAAAAAATTAAAAAAATTAAAATCATATGAAAAACTTAAAAAAAAATCATTCCTATGCATAAAATCAAATTATAAGATTTGGAATAAAAGAGGAGAGAGGTATACTTTAAGTAGACAAAGTAAATTCAGTGCTTGAAATCAAGCAAAGCACAATACTTTAAATTTATTTGTACTTTAGCATCTCAAGCTTTCAAGTGACTCATGCATATACCTTTCTTGCTACAATTTATGGTAATATGCCTTGTTTTTAATTAATTATTATATGAAAGGATTTTTGCTACTCTTTATTTAGTTTTACTTATCTTTCTTCTCAATAAATTTCTGCTTAAAAAAATTATATAAATGAAAAAATATTAAAATTTGAAAAAATTTAAAAAGCATTAAAATTAAAATTTAAAACTATAAAAATTATGAAAATTGTCTAAAATATAAAAATTTATTTAAAATATTATAAAATATAGAAAAGTGAAAATATTATAAAAAAGTTTAAAAATTAGATGAATTACAAAAAGGGTAAACTACCAAAATAGTCACTTTTGTTTACCTCAGGTTACATATTAGTCGTTTACTTTAACGTGTTGTCATATTTTAGGCACTGAACTGTTAATTATTGTTAACGGTGTAATGGTAAGCTAACGTGGCACATTAAATTGTCATTTCAAAGAAAAAAATTTGGCTAAATTTTACAATTGGTCCCCATATTTTTTTGTTTTGAGCAATTTAATTTTTTTCATTTTGGTCCCATAAAAAAGTTTTAACATATGGAAAACATAGAAAAACTACGTTAAAAGAAATGAATGAAGGAGGAAAATACAGGGAGAAGAAGAGAATGAAAAAAAAAGGGAAAGTTCAAAAAACATAAAATAAAATAATTAAATTGCTCAAAACGAAAAAAATATAGGGACCAATTATATAATTTAACCTAAAATCTTCATTTGAAATAATGATTTAACGTGCCCCATCAACTTATCATTACACCGTTAACAGAAATTAAAACTCAGTGATTAAAATATTATAATACGATAACGTAAGTGATTAAAAATTATCAAAGTTATAAAAAAATATATAAAAATTGTAAACATATATAAAAGTGAAAAAATTACAAAAAAAAATTATATAATGAAAAAATTAAAATTTAAAAAAAATTAAAAAGTATTAAAATTAAAATTTAAAGCTATAAAAAATTATGAAAATATTTTAATATATAAAAAAATTTAAAAATTACAAAATATAACATTTCAAAAATAAATGATTAAAATATAACCCGAGACAAATAATTTGCCCTTATAAAAATAATACAATATCGTAACAATTATGAAAAAAAATATGAAAATTATAGAAAATTATTAATAAAATATTATAAAAAAGCATAAAAATTTAAAAAACAAATTAATTTGAAAAAATAAAAAATTTAAAATTTAAGTAAATAACAAATTGAAGTTATTTGTAATTCTTTTTTTTTTTTTTGTAATATTAGCCACTTTTCAATTTTCTTAATTCTCATAACACAATAAACTTGATTTACCATTTTTTTAAACAGCTTTTCAAATCTTCAGATTTATCAATTTAATCCATCTAATATGTTTTTAAAATATTTAAGTAAATAACATCATCTCTACCTTTTTAGATTTTACATTTTGTAATGAAAACAAAATATTTTATTCTAATCTACTTCTTCACTTTTTTAATGTTATCTCAATTTCTTTTTCTTCTTTTATTCCAAACAAAACTATATTGTTTCTTTTTCTTCTTTTTCTCAATAAAGTGAAAATTTTATAAAAAATGAAAAGAGAGAGAAGAGAGTGAGCATAAAATGAGAAATATTAGTGTTAAACCACACCTCCTCCAACTACCATTTCTCCATCATTCCTCATTTTAATCTTTATCCTTTCTTTTCTTTCATTCCTTCCTATTATCTCCTTCATTTCTCACAAACACACTAATCAATGGAGATGGATAATGAGAATGAGAAACATCCCTTAGAGATGGGTGAAAGTGAAAGTGTGAGCGAAAATAAGAATGAGAGTGAGAGTGAGAGTGAGAGTGAGAGTGAGAAACAGATTACCCATCTTTATCATCTGCAACATCCCTTGGTGTTAGTGGCAGAGCAAAGCAATGAAGCTCTCAAAGCTTACTGCCATGGATGTGGGGAACTGCTTTCAGCTCCATGCTTCTCTTGTATTCATTGCAATTATCACCTTCACAAGCAATGTGCAGAGGCACCCCTTCTAATTCCTAATCACCCTCTCCATCCCAAGCACTCACACAAAGGTCTTTTTCTTCGACAAAGGCCAGATCCTGATGATGATTGCGTATATGGTTGTGCATTATGCAAGGAAAAACGTAACATGTTTTTTTATGAATGTAAAGCATGTTGGTTTTCCATTGACATCAAATGTGCTAAATTATCTTCTTCATATAAGTTTAACCAACAGCCCAAACTTGACATCCACCCACATCCATTGACCTTCATAGAAAGTCCCAGTGCCATAGATGTACTCAAAAGATTGAACTGCTGCTGGTGTCATGAACCATTGATAGATGCTATATATTTTTGTTTTGATTGTCCATCATTCATCATTCACAAGAAATGCCTTGATGAGTTACCCACTAAAATTGATCACGTTACACATCGCTTACACTGTCTTATTCTTAACCGTAGTGATAGTGATTACTTGTGCAACCTATGCCAAAAGAAACATTCCGGACCTTTTTACTGTTGTTCTCTTTGCCATTTTAACATCAATGTTGAATGTGCTTGGCCGAGGTCTACTGTTGAAGATAAAAGAAGCCATCAGCACCCCTTCACCTTATTTTGGAGACAAGATCCATTCATTTGTGATGCATGTGGCACAGAAGGAAATTATATTTCATATATATGTTCAACATGCAACTTCACGGTCCATAAGGATTGCACTTCACTCCCATGCATCATTAAATTTTCTCGACATGATCACTGCATTTTTCACAAATATTTTCTTAAAGGTCTTACAAGGCAAGATTGCAAGATTTGTTTCAATGAAGTGAAACTAGATCGTGGGAGTTACTCTTGTGGGAAGCCAGGTTGCAATTACATTGTCCATGTGAATTGTGTCTTAGAGAGAGAAGATTTGTACGAGGTAATTGAGGATGAAAAGCAATGTGAGGAGCTTTATGAAAAATCTATGCAGTCTTCCATCATTCGTGTTATTGAGGTGAATGAAGGTGGGGAAGCTACAAAGATTCAACATTTCAGTCATCAACATTGCTTGGTGTTAGCAGACAAGATGGAGGAGGAAATTGATAGAAAATGTGACGGGTGCATGCTATCTATCTCAACTCTCTTCTATTATTGTTCAGAATGCCCCTTTTTTCTTCATAAAACCTGTGCTGAATTGCCAAGAATCAAGCAACATTGGTTTCTTCAACACAATGCCGACCTCAATTTCAAAGACGTCCTGAAATGTAAATTTTGCAAGCGACGTTGTAGTGGTTTCTTCTACAAAATAGGAGGATTTGGGAAGATGTGCATAAGGTGTGCTGAAGTTGCTGATATCATTGAATGTGAAGGACACCAACACTTCCTCTTTTTTGATTTCAAATGCAATGAGAAATGTAATGGTTGTGGTAACTGTTGTTGGCGTGGTGCATTCAGATGTGGAGTGTGCAGATTTGCTTTGGATTTTGGATGCTTAACATTACCACATTCAGCTCTTCACAAAATTGATGAACACATGCTAAAGCTTACTTATGATGATGATAAAGAGCAAAGTTATTGTGATATCTGTGAACGAGAAAGAGATCCAAGCCTTTGGTATTATTCCTGTTCAATTTGTGATACTTCTGCTCATACCGAATGTGTTCTTGGACAATTTCCATTTCTCAAGGATGGAAGCCCATGGCCTCATAGGTATGGTCATGATCATCATCTTAAATTTTTTAGGAAGGCCGATGGTTTTCCTGAATGCTCTCATTGTGGTAAGTTTTGCCAAGAAGAAATTCTCAAATGTGAAGAGTCTGCATGCGACTATATTGTCCATTGGAGATGTCGATTTAAAGCTTTGTGGTAAGTAATTTGGATGATTAAATAGCTATTATTTTTTTAAAAAATCATCAATGCTATTATTATTTCAAGATTTTATTTTCATTATTGACACCAATTTTAATTGTCTAGGTGATTGAAAATGTGATTTGCTCAAATGGAAAGCATCAGAGGTTTTATTCGATCCGATCCAAGGAGTTCACAAAGGATTTGGCATTTCATGCCTACTTCTTGGATGAAAAGATGGTGAAATTGTAAGAGTGATTTGGTTGAAGTGTTGGTTTGTTTAAGATATGTTTGGTATGAATGATTTGAATTGAAAATTAGTTTGGAGTTGATGTATGATTTGTTGGAGTGTGTAAGATTTGATTTCAATATTATTGTGTGATTATTGGATTTGAATTATGAAAATGAATAGTTATTTGAATGATTTGGGCAATGTTAATTAAGTAATTAAAATATGTGTTATTGTATATATTAATGAAACACCAATTTTGGTTCATGCTAAATGCTTTTCTACTACACTTGTTTGTTTCGCATATATTTATTTTTATATGAAATTTTGAATACAACATAATATATGAAATAAAAACTTAATTTCAAAATATTCAATATCCATTCCAATCAACTAATTTCATCACTTATCACTTGTGTCTATTTAATTTTATTTTATTTTATTATATGATTAACGTATTACCTAAAATTTAGTACGGGCGCTAACTGAGAAAATTATTGAAAATTTGAAAACAGAGTTTAGATTTTATTTTAAAAAAAAGGGCCTAGTTTAGGTCCACGTCAAAATTCCAGAGAGAAATAGGGTTCGGGAGTTAGTTACGCACAAGGACGGTATTAATTTTCAAAATACGAGTTTAATTTAATATTTAATCGTGATCCGATTGAAACACGAGAATTTTAATAAATAACATATTATCATATATATTCGTTTAAATATAATTTGATAATTTACAAAAAATAAATAAATAAATAAATAAAGATTTATTTTAAAAACATGAGAATTTTTTGAAGCACGTGAATTTTTGAAAACACGAAAATTTTTGAAACTCGAGAATTTTTAAAACCGAAGAATTTTTGAAAACACGAAAATTTTTCAAAATATAAAAGGCATGGTCCAAGTACATAATTGTGCACCCTAATTTCAAAATATTCAATATCCATTCCAATCAAAATGTTAATAAATTTCAACCTACTATCCCCTAAAAACGATATATATATATATATATATATATAGAAAATCATGGGTAATTTCTATATCTATTATTATCAAATGATTAAGTTATCCTCTAGACACAAGGTATATATTTTCCAGACCGCTCTCATGATCAATATTTTTGGAATTGGATCAAATCAATCACCAATTATTGATTTATCCCAGTTCCTATTTCTCCATGAATTTATCTTGAATCGTGATCTTTTGGCTCAACTTTATCCTAGTTTTGCCAAGGAAGCAACCCCATTTTTTACCTTGAATTGGTCAAAATATGCGGAAGTTCTTACTTTTCGTGGAGGATTAGATCCAATGACTGGGGGTTTACAGTTGACTGATATTGCACACCATCATTTAGCTATTGCAATTCTTTTCCTAATCGCGGATCACATGTATAAGACCAACTGGGGCATTAGGCATAGCCTAAAAGATATTTTAGAGACCAAAACAGGACAAATTTTATTTTAAAGTGACGTTTAAAGTTGTTTTACAAAAAAAAAAATTGTACTATGGAAAGCGAACAAGAAAAGATATACTATAATGGTTTTAGCAAAAACCTTTGAATAATTAAGTAGCTTAAATAAAAACTTTAGAATAATTCAATAATTATTTTATAATTTTTTAAAGTTGAATGATGTAAAACTTCCTAATAATTTAATAAATTTCAACAATTTCTATAACTATTATTATCAAATGATTAAGTTATCCTCTAGTCACAAGGTATATATTTTCCAGGCTGCTCTTATGGTCAATATTTTGGGAATTGGATCAAATCAATCACCAATCTATCAATACAATTCATATATATATATATATATATATATATATATATATCAAAAGCATGTCTGAGGAAATGCATACAATAAAATCATATAGGAATATAATGCCAACAATAGTTCAAAGGTGTGATTCTTGATTATATTAAGTTCACTGCCAATTATTTTGGCATATTCTTATTTCTTATTTCAACCCCACATCCCTGTTTGAATATATATATATATATATATATATACAATAAATCAATAAATTTTAATTATGAGAACAAAAACTCGAATGGCAAATAGTTTAAACTGGCAAAAGTAAAATACCATGTATTTTGATACTGTTAGTCAGGTTCTCTCATTTTAATCTCTTGTCTAGTCGTATTCCCGACCATCGTAAACGACTCATATTCAGGTATGAATATAAGAATACAATTCACATAACTTAGGAACACACAATGAACAAAACATATTCATATCCAACATATCGAATATTCGAGACTCACTCCCTAATAAAAAGCTACTAACATTTAACGTAGGATTACACACAGAGAGTTGCATGATTACACAGAGATAAGCAAAGATCCCACACGTCTCCGATGACAGGATACGATAATCCGACGACTCTCTAAATACATGAAAATCTACTTGCTCTCAGAATACAAATGCTTAAAGCTACTAGCTATCCCCTCTAAATCACACCCTTACTAAACCCAGAATATAACCTCACCAAGCACAACTCCATTTGGAAGATAAACGATTGTCACCGGTTCCAACATCAAAACAGCCCGGATTCTCATGTTGCCACCTTTCAACTCTGCATGTTAAACAATGCCGGAATTCGACTCCTTCGCCTCTTCCATTTGGCTAAGCTTTTCTCCTGCTAGCATCAAACCTCAAAAGCACATTTTTACTTATTCCATGTAACATTTTTATTGTTCAGACAAACTAATTCCAGGATTGAAACTAACCGATTGTGGTTTCTAAGGAAACCGAGTCCTCGGTCTTCCCCTTCCCCTTTTCTTGACAGGATACGAAGGAGCCGGTTTTTGTCCTTGATTAACATGTGTACCCATCGGTGACACATTTTGGCCATTGGAAGTTTCAGCTGTAAATGGCCGAACCGGCGCAGGAGTTGGATTGATATCGTTTTGATTAGGGTTAGGATTTGGGTTTGATCCACTAAATGGGAAAAATGGGGAAAACCCAGACGGGAAAGGGCCGTTAGGAGGCACGCAAACAAACGGAGGACCCTCGGACGGCTCTGGGAATATAGGAACCAAGGTACGCACTGGTTTTACATCCAAAACTTCAGATTTATTGATTGAATTTGGATGAACAGTGTTTCCACCCATCACTCCTTCCATTTCAAACGAAAATCAAGTCTTTCAACTACAAAATTTATGCACTAAGCCTAAAGGCCCAATGAGAACCAAAATTACAGCAATATTAGTCCTTTGAACCTTTTTCTTCAAAACCATAAAAAACCCATATAAGTGTCCTCCATCTTGACTTGTTTATGCACTAAACAAAGCTGTGCTGAATTGCCAAGAATCAAGCAACATTGGTTTTGTCAAAGGAATGCCATCCTCAAATTCTACAGCTTCATCTTATGTGGCTTTTGCGATCGACATTGTAGTGGTTTCTTCTACTATATTCAATATCAGCGGATGTGCTTAAGGTGTGCTAAAGTTTCTGATATCATTGAATGTAAAGGACACCAGCACTTTCTCTTTTTTGATTTCAAATGGGACGACAAATATTGTAATGGTTGTGGCAACCGTTGTAGGCGTGGTGCATTCAAATGTAGAGTTTGGATTTTGGATACTTAACATTACCACATTCAGCTCTTCATAAAATTAATGAACACATGCTAAACCTTATTTGTCAGGATGATAAGGAGCAATCTTATTGTGATATTTGTGAACAAGAAAGATATCCAAGCCTTTGATATTATTCTTGTTCATCCTTCTGCTCATCTCGAATGTGTTCTCGGAGAACTTCTATTTCTAAAGGATGGGAGCATAATGCCTTATTTTTACGGACATAATCATGCTTTTAAATTTTTTAGGAAGGTCGAGGACTATCCTGAATGCTCTCGTTGTGTAAAATTTTACCAAGAAGAAATTCTCATGTGTGAAAAGTCTACATGTAATTATATCATCCACTACAAATGCCACTGGCATTCCTAAGCCTAAAGCTTTGTGGTAAGTACTCTAAATGAGAAAAAAATAATTTTTCAATCATCAATGTTGTTGATTGCTATTATTTCATGATTTTGTTTTTATTATTAACATCAGTTGTAATTGTCTTCATTGTTGTAGATGTGATTTGTTCGAATGAAAAGCACCACATGATTTATTTGATCAGAGGAGTTCACAAAGGATTTGACATTTCATTCCTACTTCTTTGATGAAAGGATGCTCAAATTCTAGGTGTGATTTGGTTTCATAGTTACTTTATTTATGATTGATTTGGGTTTGTATGATCCGATTTCAATATTACTTTGGGATTCATCTATGATTTGTTTGGGTTTGTAAGATTTGAATTACTTCTTATTTAAATTAATAAAAAAACATGAATGTGGTAGGGAGTTGACTACTTTCAGTGTAACACCCCAAACCCGGCCTATGCGTTAAGACTAGACTTGGCATGCCACACAATTCAAACTTACATCTAGACATAAATGCTTTTAATGAAAACATTTTTTTTCAAAACGATTTTGAAGTTGGAGTTTATCAAAAATCGAGATTTATTTGAAAACCATGATTTTTTTTTTAAAACATAAGAGTTTACAATTTCATTTTCAGAGAAATATTTGGTTAAAATTTTAATAATTGGTTGAAATAAATTTATAAAAGAGTTTTCACAAAATTTATTAAGTGATATTTAAGAAAAATCCTTTTTTTTATACGCAAGTTTAAGAAAAACATTTATAAAAATTTAACAACCCCATTTAAGTAATTAAAACATATAAAAATCCATCCACGTACAAAAATCCATAAAAATAATACCAGAGGCCTTATTACATCATGCAAACATTTAGAGAGGTATGAGATTACACACCCCATTTCAAACATGTATTCGGAAAGTAAGGGATTACACACCTGATTACGGTAAGGACTAAACCTTCTTGATCGTCGACACCACTACTTCCAAAGGTCAACGAATAGAGAAGAGCAACTTAACTATGGTATATCCGACTTCCACCGATTTAACTTAAGGCTAAAGATTAGTTGGCAAGGATGTGTTATTCAGCCAAACTACTAGAGCACAGATTCAACCAAAGGAAGAAATGTCCAATACACAAGAAAGGAGAAGAGATATAGCTAAGAGGTTTTTGCTTCTTCATTTACAAACAAAATTGAAGGGCTGAATGTTCATCCAATATACCTAATTTTAAAGAATTTAATTCATCTCCCATGCCATCCACCTCATACCCCTTATCACAAAATATATGTTTACCCCACCATGACAAGAAATATTCAATATTTGAATTGTTTGTTATGTAAATCATTTGCGCAATGTTAATTAACTAATTAAAATATTTGTTATTATATATATTAATGAAACACCAATTTTGCTTCATGCTAAATGCTTTTCTACTACACTTGTTTGTTTCGCATATATTTATTTTTATATGAAATTTTGAATACAACATAATTATATGAAATAAAAACTTAATTTCAAAATATTCAATATCCATTCCAATCAACTACATTTCATCACTTATCACTTGTGTCTATTTAATTTTATTTTATTTTATTATATGATTAACATTTGTTTTTAATATTTAAAAAGAATATTTAGTTATTTATGTGACATACACATGAATTTTTTTAGTAGATGCTCCAAATTAAGTCTTTCAATTAACTATTTTCTTTTTTAATAACATTAATCGTTGAAATCAATTGATGGCAATAAAATCTGAGTAAAAAAACTAATAATTATTAAATAACAAAAAGTATATGTAAATTACAAAAAATAAAAATTTTAAAATTATGAAAAAATATTTAAAAATATATAAAATTATTTAAAATGTTAATAAAATTACAAAATATTATAAAAAGCATGGTCCAAGTACTAAATTGCGGTCAAATTAAAAAATTAAGAAAAAGTAGCAAAAGGACTAAATTAAAACAAAAAAAGTGGAAGGACCGGAGTTGTAAATAACCCGTTTAACGAAAACACGCGGATCCTAGGCGGTTATGGGTCGGGTTTGGGTCGACCTCCCCAAAACGACGCTGTTTTGGCGTCTGGGAGGCCTCATGAAAACGGCGCCGTTTTATTACTTTATAAAGAGCCCAAATTTTTTTTTGGACTTCATTTTTAGCCTCCCCTTTCAAAAAAATAAAAACCAAAAAAACTTTCAAAAACTCTCTCTCTCTCCTCAGAATCTGGCCAAGGGTTCGGCCACCAACCACCGCATTGGCTGCCAGTCGCCGGCGACGGCGCCGCAGTCCGCGGTGGCCGAAAAACACCAAAATCCTCACGAAAACGTCACGAATGTTAAACAAAACCCTTCGGTTTTCGGCCACTTTTCATCAGAAGTGTAATACCCCTTACCCGAGACCGTTGCCGGAGTCGAGCACGAGGCATTACTAAACTTAACTACTAGTTCGGAATTACCGAATTTAAAGCTTTGTGGTAAGTACTTTGGATGGATTAAAGAGCTATTATTTTTTTAAATATTATCAATGCAATTAATTGTTCTTATTTCATGATTTTATTTTCATTATTAACTTTGCTCAACTGGAAAGCACTAGAGGTTTTATCCAATCCAAAGATTTCACAAAGGATTTCACATTTCATTCCTACTTTTTCGACGAAGGATGCTCAAATTATAAGTGTGTTTTGATTTAAGTATTGCTTTGTTGAAAATTTGTTTGGGTCTGTATGATTTGAATTCACTATTACTTTGTGATTCATCTATGATTTACTTGAGTTTGTAAAATTTAATTTCAGTATTATTTTGTAATTTATTGGATTGGAAACATGAAAATTAATAATTATTTGAATTATTTCTGCAATTGTAATTAATTATTTAAACTATTGTTTTACCCCATATATAATGAAACTTTTGGGAGCCAACAATTTCCCTTCATGCTGCACTTGTTTATTTTGCATATATTTATTTGAGAAATATAAATATATGAAGTTTTGAATACAATAACATAAAAAAGTTAGGGAAATTATGTAAATATGAAGCTGAATTGAGTTCAATCTCAACTATAAATAAAGTTAATTCCAATATTAGGCCCCTTGCTAGAGTGAAATGTTCAATTGGACATCTTAATTTCAAAATTATAAATAAAAACTGCATGGTACAACTCACATTCAGAACCATTTGAAGAAAAAATTATTTATTTTATAAATTTTTATAAAGTTCATAATGTCAAAATTTATTTATTTTCATGAGCTTGATGGCAGCATAGGAATTGAGGATACAGTACCACATAATTAAATAAAAGTTAAAAAGGAACTAAACAAAGATTATTCATTGAATGATAAGAGTGTTTGCTTCAACTTGTCTCACTCAACACCATCACCTAAACGAAAATAATCACCCAAAAAACCATTTATGTTATACAATCAATATAACGTATCACATTGAAATATTTTGGACAGATTGACAAACTTAAGGGGCATCTTAGCAATTATTTGCAGGAACAAAATTGCAGTTCAATGCTGCTGCTGTTGCGGATAATCATTGGGGTCTCTAAAGCACATTGGCCATCAACATGCCTCAAAAGTCAGTCATATGTATTAACAACACAAAGTCGGAAGTAGCAGATCCACTCACCAAAATGGTTTTCAATTTTAAGATTCATTCATAGGTTACTTACTAATGTCCTTGAAAAAGCATGGATCATCAAAGTTCAGGCCAAAGCACCACCCACGTCCGCAATGAGCGGAGGGACAAAATTGTAACCTTCAAGAGTCTGCTCAAAGATGTGACCCAATTTTACTAACTTTTCCTGCAACAACAAGGTCATGAGAAAAAGAGATGACTTTGATTATCAGCAGATTTCGACTATTCCGGTTTTCCAATGCCTGTGCATATTTTGGCGTTCCCTCCAACACAATGCTACAAGCTCTTTACCTAAAACAAATATTTTCTCACTGAAATTACAACAATTCTAGCTACACAACATTGATTAGCTCGCACCAAGTGATCCATGTCTCCAAATTATACACTACGCTCGAAGAAGCCATTTCATAAGCATTGGTGCTTGGCAAACTTCGTCAGCAATTTGCACCACTAAATAGTTTAGGGGAACTTGCAAAATGAAGAATAACAAGTTAATTAAAAAATGAGCAGCATACCTCATCAAATGCCGGACCAATGATTTGAAGGCCAACTGGAAGGCCAACAGCTCCCCCTTCAACAAATCCGCATGGCAAAACCAATGCAGGTAAGCCCGCCGAGTTAACATTCACCTGAATATGGATATGGAATCTCAAAATGGGACAAGGGCAAATATATATTTCAACTATTCTACCACCTTTGAAGAAGTGAAATGGAATTACTTGCAATAAAGAAGAAAAAATATGACACAACAAATGAGGCCAGAACAATGCAGGGAAAGCCACAACCTTAACTATATATATTCTTAACCAGCCAAACATTCATGTACTAGTTCAAAGCTGTGGAGCAATGACTTAAATAAGATAATTGCAGCACCTAAATGTTCTTACCGTCATAATATCTCCGCCATACATTGCCAATGGGTCATTCTTCTTCTCACCTGCAAACATCATAATCAACTTTGTAATTCAATGTTTACCGTTAATGACCATCTATGCACGAGTCATAACACCCCTTGCACTATCATGCAAAGAAGGAACAGAAAATAGATTAGACAAACAAGTAAAATAAGAAAAACAGCAATTCAACTAGCATACCAATCTTATATGCAGTGGACGGAGCTGCAGGTGAAATCAGGATGTCATTTTCATCCAATGCTGCCTTGAAGCTTTTCCGAAACACTTATATAATCATGAATGTTTTTCTTTAATAGCAATGCTCCTAAAAGAATCACGTGTTTGAGCATATGACAAGTAAAATGGTCAAATTAACATACACATTCAAAACTATATATAAGGTTAATTACATATTTGGTACCCTTACTACAGTCAAATGTTAAATTGGGCACCTTAACTTCAAAATATCCAACAATGGACTCAAATTTTGAGTCTGTTTAGCAGATTGGACATACAACTAACTATATTCGCTGAAAAATGTGTAGCATATGTCATCATATGGCTCTGATATTAAGGACACATCACATTTTCCAGAACGCAGTTAGTAGAATGTATAATCTGGTAATGAGAAACAAAGTTTGAGTAACATATTGCACATTTTAGACTTAAGGTACCAAATAGACATTTGACCATAGTTCGGTACCAGATATGTGATTAACCCTTATAAATAAATTGCGTGGCCAAAGAATCACTTACACAAGAATAACAATGGAAAACCAAGAGATTGCTAGAGACTATAGATTAACTTCGTGATTGAAAATACCAATACTTTAATTGCTAAAAGAAAATAATTACTTGAATTAAAAATTTAATTTAAACATCAAAAAGTTGTTTTGTGCATCTATGACAGCTATTAAGAATTTTAGCAGCTGAACATTTTGACTTTAAGGTGACACATTAGATTTTATGAGAAGGCAACTACAGGTATATTGCTAGCCAGTTATGCATCTTCAGATTAGGACCCTGTAAGGGATTCTTTTGGTTAAGTGAGGAAACGTTACAAATCAGTAAAATGGAGTGTCGTGGAGAGATGGAAGAGAAGAAGGTCGGAGTAGACTCTAAAAAGCAAATACGGTGGTGATGGAAGCAACAGGGGCTGAGAAAAGTGAGAGTTACTGTGGTTGTAAAAAATAATAGCAAGTGAGTTGCAAGGAGAGTTTTAGAGTGCTTCAGTTTGCCAAAAGATCAAAAGTCCCCTAAATGATAACTTTGGGTTTTCTATTTAAGCCTTTCCAAAGTAGTTACCGCAACTAACGGTTATGAAAAAAGTCAAATATTTGATTGAACATAGGAGAGGTGTGGGTTAATTCACAAGAACGTGTAATGAATTTTTGGGTAATGAGAGTGGATGGCATCACGTTCATGTTGGTTGTAGTGAGCAATGGGAGAGCAGTCATGAAAATAGTGGATATAAAGGTAGTTTAGTGGAAGTTACACTTATGTAACTCATTTTACCAAGGAGAGAGCTACTTGCAAACTGAAGTGCAAATGCACACTTTGATCAACGAGGAGAGGGAGAGAAAAAAAAAAAAAAAGAAAAAGAATTGAACTCCAAAGAAAGGTTAAGAAGTAGAATTCTTAACAATATATGTATCTAAAGCCTCCAAGCCATGCTCTCCAAGACATCCTGACAGTGGAGCAAACCTAAGAATTCTGCCAACCTTCTTAAGCTTAGCTCCACAGTCTTCTCAACAAGGAGTGGTCTGAAAGCAACAATATTTCCTGACACTACTATTGACAGAAGCGTTAACAACCAAGGACGAGTATCTACAGACCCATAAGATAATCAAAGTAAAGATGTATTTACTGTAATAGGAATGACACCTGTTGAGCACGCTTGTAATATGCATCATAATATAAAGCGCATATGTTCCCATTAATATTCTCATTTTGACCTGCACAAATTGAAATGCATTCATGTCAAAATTCCAGATTGCTATAACTAATATAACACAAATTTCTCAACAGTGAACTCATAGACAGACCTCTGATCCAAATCCTTTAGCCCTCGATTCTTCATAAAGGGCATTTAGCTCATCAGATGAAGCTTGATTCCCATATCTGGATTTATTGAAAATCAAGGAAAACCATGGAATAGTAATTAGTTCCAAACTAGCATTTATCCATCTGCATAATGCATGCTTGAAAATGGAAAAACATTCCGTAGCATGTCACCTGACACCATCATATCTTGATAAGTTTGAAGATGATTCTGATGATGCAAGAATATAGTAAGCTGGTAAACCAAGAGAGAACGATGGCAATGAAACCTGCAATAGTTTCAAAAGAATAATGACCATGTAAAACCAATATGCATTGGATTCCACACACACACAAAAGAAAAAAATGAAGCCCGTGGCACTTTTAAATTACACCTCTTTCAAAACACATCCTAGTTGTTCCAGATGAGCTGCAGCACCCTGTATTGCTGATTTAACTCCAGGATCAACACCAGCATCAACAGTTTCACGGATAAGACCGACCCTTAACCCCTCTAATGGTCTGGATTTCAAAGAACTTGCAGAAGTGAATTGAGAAGTGATGTCAGGCACCTCCTGAAAAGCAATATTCTTACACAATTAAGCCATATATTAAAGCAATAAGGCTAAAAATAAATAATGCTAAAATGTCTTCAACTCAAAGTAGACGGAAAGAGCCAAAGTAGCAGTCACGGTAATCAAAGTCTAAGATTCTATAGCATGGTACAATCATTAATGCGACTAAATGCCAAAGAGAAGAGAAAATATAGGAGCTGAATGCAGAAAATATAGGAGCTGAATGCAGAATAGGTTAGAAAAGTAAGCAAGAAGGTAAAGAGAAAAATGGAGCCCTTAAATCAGGGTAGCAAAAAGGAAAACAGGAAAGTCACACAAATAAAGGAACCTTCTCATTCAAAAATGATCACACCAATGATGAATCATATCATAAGAAATTTCACTTCAGTAAGGTGATTAAAAGGCACAACCGCTTAAGCTCTAGGTGGTAGTACTCAGATATAGACTCATTTTCTAAGCAGCTCAACAAATAAAGAACATATGCACGAGGCATGACAATTTGTTCTTGGATATGTATATCACTGTCGCAATCTTCCAAACAAATGTATATGGTTAATAAGATATTCTTTGTATTATCAGCACCTAAACAAAGAAAACATCACTGCTACTTTTAAATTGAAAGAGCACTTAACTCGTTTACTGCAAGTAGCATCGAGTGAATCATGACCAGAAATTGCATGAAGAAGAATCCCAGTGTCAGCAACGGAGGAACCAAAACATCCGATAACATCAAGGGATGACGCATATGCCATAAGTCCAAATCTCGAAACACATCCATAAGTTGGCTTCAAACCAACTACACCGCAAAATGATGCTGGTTGCCTCACACTTCCACCAATGTCACTCCCAAGTGACACAACACATTGCCTGGCTAATACAGATGCAGCAGAGCCACCCGAAGATCCCCCTGGCACCCGAGAAAGGTCCCATGGGTTCACTGTCACCTATTCAAACTAATAAATGCATTACTAACAATCAAATGAAGCAAAAGCAGTTATCAAACAGAATTAAGGCTCTACTTAGCATTATTGTTGGTACAGCTTTTGACCTCAAAAGCTATTTTTCATAACAAAAGCAAGTACATATCTTGGCTTCTGTTGTTAACATCATGATTTAACAAACCAAACCCAAAAACTTGGAAAAATGATGTTTTTAGCTTTTGGAAGTTGAGTTTTGGATAAAATAACTTTATTATCCTCTTATCTCTAAAATTTTATTATTTTAAATGTATATCTTCCTTACATTTCAATTTCAGCAACATCAAATGCTTCTAAATTTTCAAAACCATGATTTTTTTACCACATTTTTTTGGATTCAAGCTATTTTCTAAACTAGGCTTTCTCTACACAAACACTAGACTAGCCCTAAATAATCTTGAGTGGGAATTTAACCAAACCTTAAAAGCAGAAGCTTCAGTAGTACTCCCCATGCCAAACTCATCCAAGTTGGTCTTTCCAACAACAATGGCGCCAAGTCCTTCAACCTCTTCACGGCAGTGGCATCGAACGGAGGACGGTAGCCTTCCAGGATGTGAGAGCCACCAGTGGAAGGCATATCAGCCGTACAAATGTTGTCTTTGATAGCGACGAGGACGCCAGCAAGGGGACCCACCTCTTCATTCCTTTTTATCTTGTCGTCAATATCCTGCGCTTGTTTCAGGACCTTGTCAGGGTCGGAGACGTGAAGGAAACAGTTGATATGGGGCTCCGTTTGTTTGAGACGGTCCAGGTAGGAATGGGTCAGTTCCACAGCACTGAGGTGACGGTTGAGAAGCGAGTCACGAATGGAGAGGATTTGTGATTGGTCTGCTGCGAAGGAGGTCTCGGTGACGGGCTGTGCGGAAGAAAGGATGTGAAAGGGGCGGGATTTGGTCTTGCCCCGGAGTGGGAAACGAGAAAGATAACGCGGGGGTTGAATTGTTGATAGCATTTTTTCAAAACAAGGAAACGAACGGACCCAAGAAGAATTTTTCATTTTTATTGTGATGACCCCACGTCACCAAACAAAATAGCTGACCGCATCGGTAAAAAGAAGACCGTTTTGGAAAAAAGGAGGAGAAAATTTTCCCTTAAGCATTTTATCAAACAGATTCTGTGCGCAATCAACCTATATCTCAGTACAACGGCATGAGAAGCGTAAATAGAAACAAAACTTATTAGTGAAAACAAAGCAGTTCTCCGACGAGTGACGAGAGGAGAGAGGAATGGGGGCAAATCGCAACAACGGAATTGAGAGAAAAAGGCCTACCCCAGGCGTCACTCACTTTAGTCAGGGATTGGGCTGGATGTAAGAGTATTTTATTGTCACCAAGTTAACCACCAAGTTAACCGTCTTATACTGGGTATGGATGGGCCGTGAGTTCTGGTGCTGTTAGTTTAATCTTATCTTATAGTATTGTTACAGTATCTAATATTATTGTCACCTTTATTTTTACACCAACTCCAAACCCACCCTTAATCCAAATCTACTTAATAGTATGTCTGTTAAATCGAATTATTTTGGGGTAAATTAGATCATCAATCACTAAATTATGTGTAAATTTTTGTTTTGATCACTTAATTAAAAAAAGTTACAATTTGGTCATTAAATTATTTAAAAGTTTTCATTTAAGTCATTAGGATGTTGCTATATGGCTTTCTCCGTCCGCATAGCCTAAACCAATCGAAAACTCTCTTATTGCTTCTCTTTTACAATTCAGTTTTTTTTTCTTGAAACAAATTCAGATTTTACGAATTTGCAAACCAAAATTCACATAATTTTTTCTTTAATTTCTGACACTGATCATTAGATCGACTTGGATCTAAGGTATGTTCTTCGACTCATTGATGGATATTGATCTACCGTATCAATTGTTGAATTATCGCTTAGAGCTCGCTGCCAAAACTATTTTTTATAAAAAAAACTTAACAATCTAATGACTTCAATAAAAAAACTTTTAAATAATTTTGTGGTTTAAATGAAAACTTTTGAATAATTCAGTAATCAAATTGTAACTTTTTTTAGTTAAATGAACAAAACAAAAACTTACACATAGTTTAGTGGCTAATGGTACAATTTACCTTACATTTTTTAAGGGAGAGAACACGTACACCGATATAAAATTACACATTTTCGCATATTTCAATATGATTAATATTTTAACGATATGAGATCTTTTCTCTTGGCCGGAGGAGAAATTACCAAACGTCTAGCATTCCCTCATGCTCGACGCCAATGAATTTTTTTTTTTTAATTTGATGGAAAGAGAAAAGAAGATTATGCCTTTGCCATATGAAATATGAATTAGTAAATAATAATAAAATGGCACTTCGAATTTAATATGATTTTTTTATTTCTTTTTTTCCTAAAATATTAATTATATATCGAAAGAGTAGTGTGAGAGAAAGGACATTTCCAATTTTATCTTTAATTGTTGTGGACCCATCTCAACGTCACAAACATTTTTTCTTTTCAAACTAAAGGCTATTAATAGTATTTATGTTATGAAATAAAAGAGCACGAAAAAAAAGACTATATTTTCTTTCTTTTTTTCAAAAAAAAGAAAACTTTGGAATTGTTGAATCTAAGACGAAATAAATATATAAAGCAATGGAGCCATCATAGTAATTTTGAACTTTTCTGAAAAAAAGAGAAGGGTGATAATTAGATTATTTAGTGAGAAGAGTAATAATTAGATTATTTAGTGATCTAAGTCTAATTAGATTAGAAATGCAAGACAACCAATTAGAAATGTCATGCAATCCCCTGCTTTTGGGGGATGTCCTCAGCACCAAGGAACGTGTACTAAGATGTATGTGTGATTTGTTCAGATCGTGGGCTTAGAAAAAAGAAACAACTTTTTCAGTATCAGCGATTCGTACCAGTGAATAGAATGGGGTTCGTCCGTTCACTATCTACAAAAGATAGATCTATCATACCCTTTTATTGTGTATGAAATTTATGGTTTTCATTGGTGCAAATCCAATCTTGGAACTTAGGAGGAGAAAAAATTACCCATTGGTAGCAAATGCTTATCCATTAAGAGGGAAAAATCCTATTTAAAAAGCAAAAAGATTATGCTTCGACTCTTGCAAAGAATGGACTAACAGGGTCAACTGCCCAATTAATCCTTATCCTTACATACTGTTACTTTATAAGATAGATCTCGTTGTGAAAGATCTATTACTGGAAAATTTATGAGTAGAGTCGATGAATGTGAACTGCACAAGTTACCTATTAAATGAAGGAATGAGTGTCATATTTCATTCATATAGATCATACATATAAAATTATTTCTCTATCATCATTGCCGTCCACTAACATTAAAGGTGGGCAATTTGACATGCAAGTCCTCCCATGCATGCAAAATAATTCAATTTACCCTTCAAATCTTATATGTACTACTTTTACTACTTTAACCATTTGATCCTTCCTTTTTAATTTAGACATACCAAAGTAATAAAACTCGAAATTTCGACTCATGCTCATTCAAAATTACTACGCACCAAAGTATAAATAATATTATAAAATTTTTCGGCTCGGATTCGTGGTCCCGAAACCACCTTTCCGATTAGGGTCATTTTTGGGCTGTTACAAATTTTACTCGATACATAAATTATGATTTTAAAATAAGTGATACTTCGTATTTTGAGATTCGAAAGGTCGTACCTTAACTTACGGGTTTTCGATTTTCTCAATAAATCCGAATAAATGAATATTTTTTTAAAACTTGAATTTTAAATAATCTCGAGAATTGAGAACAAATCGTGTTCTAACTTACGGAATATGATTTCTTTTTAAAATCGAGATAATCGAATATCTTTCAAAATAAGTAAAATTTTCGACGTTTATTCTCGTATCGAGAATTTAAGAAATTGTGTCTTAACTTACGGGACGTAATTCTCTTTCTTGATTAACGCGAAATATGCCTCTTTCTTGAAAATTTTACAATATTTTAACAAAGGATCGTATTTTAAATCTCTTCAAGATTTTCAATTCTTGGCACTAACAAACATCAAGTAATCAACTAGGTACGAATTTTTGGGCGTATCGAGGGTGCTAATCCTTTCTCGTGCGTAACCTACTCCCGAACCCGTTTTCTGGATTTTGTAGACCAAAAATCATCGTTTTGATAAATTTAAACTTTTATTAAAATGATTGAATTACGAGGTGATCCGATCTCACCTAAATAAAAAGGATAGGTGACGACTCCCATGTTCGTTTTCGTTTTCAAAATCAAAGTCGACCCCTTTTCAGAAAAATGGTTTTAACAATTAGTAAATAAAGTGTTCATATGAAAACAAATATTTTAGGCAATTCATAAAATTAAAGAAACAAAGAATTACTTTAAAACCATTAATAAAATTATGATTGCTCCTCCAAGTATGGTGTTCGACCCTAGTGCTGCGGAAATACTTTTTATCTACCTTCTTATGTTGATTGCCAACGGTAGCCACGTGAGGGATGTTTTAGGCCATCAATAAGTGAGTTAACAAGGTTTTGATGCTTACTCATGCAAGCCTTGCTTTTTCTTTTTGGATTCAAATAATGACTTGTATTAAAGAAATAAAGGGGTTATCTTTGGCCCCCGAGAGAAGATTGCTCAAAAACAAGAGTAATGAGATAAGACCTAAAAGGGTTGTGCAGAGCGGCAATGGTGGGTTTTGGAAATCTTCTACAAGAATAGACCTATTTTGGATGATGATAGTCAAGAGATAGGATTTTTGAAAATGTTATAAATTTTTAGGAATACAGTAGTAATAACGATGATGATGGAAAAAAAAAACATAGAAAATATAATATTATAAAACAAGGTGGCTTATGGATAGTATCAACTCAAGTTGAATAGGAGAATAAGCTTGAAGTATGAATTATTTATAAGATAAAAATACTTTACGTTACAAGATGAGTGGATGCAAAGATTAATCTCAATTAATGGAGTTGAAAGAAGGCTGCCATGTTCTTAAAAGTGATATATTTAAGGCTCCTTTGTTAAATATCAATTTTTATTAGAACAAACTACAAAAGAAAGAAAATATTATTAAATGCTTGGATTATGTTATTTGCATGGAATTTATACATGCAAACAATCACAGCTATATTTTGGAAGAAATGATAGGAAATTTTATTATTAAAGAGTCTTCCTATTTATAGGTCTTCCTATTTTCTGAGTTCATGACTATCTTTCTCAAAAATGTCGTCTTTAATGTTCAAACTTACGTTCTTTGTTTAAGAGTGCAACGTATCTTATTGTTACATCCAACATTTCTTATGGTTTTCGACTGATGTCCATGTATTCATGGTATGATTAAGTAATCTTAAACCCATAAACAACTAAAATAATTGCCTAATTAACAAGAAAAGAACAAATTATAATTTAATAAAGAAAGCAAAGTATTATTCTCATAGAAATGCTTTACTCAGTTTGGATTTTTATAACATATAAACTTTACTTTTACTTTAATTATCTTTTCTTTTAAGAAGTTCTTTACTTCTTTGAATTGGTATGCTTTCAGATCAAATTCTTTGAATATATCATGCTAAATTTTTTTTGTAAAATTATGAAAAAGTATTTAAAAATATAGAAGGTTATTAAAATTATTAATAAAATTAATAAAAAACATAAAATTTATAAAAAAATTAAAATCATATGAAAAACTTAAAAAAAAATCATTCCTATGCATAAAATCTATTTATAAGTTTTGGAAGAAAATAGAAGAGAGACATGCTGTTTTTTTTTGTAGTATTTCCCCTTTAAGCAGACAAAGTAAAGTCTGTGCTTGAAATCAAGCAAAGCATAAAACTTTAAATTTCATTTTACTTTAGCATCTCAAGCTTTCAAGTGACTCATGCATGTACGTTTCTTGCTACAATTTATGGTAATATGCCTTGTTTTTAATTAATTATTATATGGAACGATATTTGCCACTCTTAATTTAGTTTTGGTATTATCTTTCTTCTCACTAAATTTCTTCTCAAAAAAAAAAAGTATATAAATGAAAAAAATATTAAAATTTGAAAAAATTTAAAAAGTATTAAAATTTAAATTTAAAACTATAAAAATTATGAAAATGTCTAAAATATAAAAATTTATTTAAAATATAGAAAAGTGAAAATATTATAAAAAAGTTTAAAAATTAGATGAATTACAAAAAGGGTAAATTACCAGAACAGTCACTTTTGTTTACCTCAGGTTATATATTAGTCACTTACGTTAACATGTTGTAACATTTTAGACACTGACTGTTAATTGTCGTTAACAGTGTAACATAAGCTGACGTGGCACATTAAATTGTCATTTCAAAAAAAAAATTGGCTAAATTTTACATTTGGTCCCCATATTTTTTTGTTTTGAGCAATTTGATTTTTTTCATTTTGGTCCCATAAAAAAGTTTTAACAAATGGAAAACTACGTTAAAAGAAATAAAGGAAAGAGGAAAACAGAGGGAGAAGAAGAGAATGAAAAAAAAAAAGAGAAAGTTCAAAAAACATAAAATAAAACAATTAAATTGCTCAAAATAAAAAAATAGGGATTAATTATAAAATTTAACTTAAAATTTTCATTTAAAATAATAATTTAACTTGCCACGTCAACTTATGTTAAGGGTAAGTGATTAAAAATCATCAAAGTTATAATAAAATATATACAAATTGTAATCATATATATAAAAGTGAAAAAAATTAAAGTTATTTGAATAATAATATAAAAATAAATTTAAGAAAAAAATCAAATTAAAGTTATTTGTTGGTTTCAGTGTAAAAACGAAGCATTTCAATTTGCAGTTTCTTAGAGGGAGGCGTGACTGCAGAAGATTAACGAAGAAAACTTGCAGAGATCGGGTTTGGTTGACGAAATGTAACGTTTTAACTATCCTTTTTTTAATTTCAGTATAGAAATAGTTCTTATTATGGCGTTGAATAGAATATGGGTATTCTTTTGGGTTTCAAATTGTTTGGTTGAAAATACGTGCTGTTTCTTGCTTTTTAAGTCATATCATTCTTTGTATAACAATTAGACTTGATCATGGATTGAGCCACTTGGTTCAATTTAAAGGCTCGTGAGAAGATTTGGATAAGAATATAGGCTTGAAATCAGGTATGGACAAAACTTTCTGTGTATTTGAAAGTTATGGTCTAAGCGAATTTAAGAGTTACGTGTTATGAATTGATTATTATTCTTTTTTGCTAATAATATTAATTTAAGAGTTACAAATTAATAATTTAAAGCTTAGTTTATTAAGACAGTTTTCTGCTTTGATTGTTTTGGAAATTCTTATCCCAAATCATTAAGTTAGTACTACATTAAGAAATACGTTTTTTAATAAATTTGTTTAGGTTAAATTCAAGTTAATTACACCATTCTTTTAATTATATGGTTATTAAGTATTTTTTTTTCAAAATGTAGGGCGAAGCCATAAAATATTTTTTTGGATTAAAATTAAATTGTAATTTTTATGATGGTAAAAATATAATTTTAACATCTTAATAGTTTATATTTTTATAATTTTAAAAGGATTAAATTAATTTTTTATAATTTTTAGAGAGGGTAAAGTGTGATTTTATCTTTATCAATTTATAATTTTAAAAAGTGTTTAAATAAATAAAATATTTTAGGGGAGCCGGGCTCCTATCTGCCGTCGGCTATGCCTTAAATATTATATCTTTTAACGGTCTTAATAATAAGAGTAGGATTTGGATTTTAAAATAAAAAATATAGAGACGAAATTGTTAAAAATAAAAGTATAAAAACAGATGGTGTTTGTCACCTATTCAAACTAATAAATGTACTACTAATCATCAACTGGAAGCAAAAAAGGTTACCATTATTATTTACTGTTATAAATATAATTTAATATGGTTAAAATTTATTGAGTTTTAGTTATTAAATAAATTATGAGTCAAATATGTGAATATATTTTAGCAATTAATTTTTAATTGACAATGGATTGATTAGAAATTAAGATTAATTTGGAAAAAATATATATTAAAGTTATAATTCTTAAATTACACCTAAATAATTTTTTGGCTTATAGGCATAGGTGTCTTTAGGGGGATTCGCAGGGGCCCCTGTCTCCCCTAAAATGAAATTTTTTTTTTATTTAGGTCTTCTAAAATTTTTAAGATTTAAAATTAATAAAGATAAAATTGCACATTGCCCCCTAAAAATTATAAAAATATAGGCTATTCAAATGGTAAAATAGTATTTTTTTTTTGCTGTCGTAAAGATTACAATTTAATTTTGGCATCTCCTAGCAAAATTTTCTGACTTCGCTAGTAAAAAGTCAATTATGATTTTTTTTTCATCTACTTAATTGGCTCCAAATTACGTCTTTCAATTAACTATTTTTTACTCTAATAACATTAATCGTTGAAATCGATTGATGAATCAATTAAATATATAAGAATATATAGATAACAATAAAATTTGAGTAAAATATGTAAGCATAATAATTTCTTATAGTTTTCGACAGATGTCCATGTATTCATGGCATGATTAAGTAATCTTAAACCCATAAACAACTAAAATAATTGCCTAATTTACAAGAAAAGAACAAATTATAATTTAATAAAGAAAGCAAAGTATTATTCTTGCACAAATGCTTTACTTAGTTTAGATTTTTATAACATATAAACTTTACTTTTACTTTAATTATATTTTCTTTTAAGAAATTTTTTACTTCTTTGAATTGGTATGCTTTCGGATCAAATTATTTGAGTATATCATGTCAAATTTTTTTGTAAAATTCTGAAAAAGTATTTAAAAACATAGAAGATTATTAAAATTATTAATAAAATATTATAAAAAAGCATAAAAAACAAAAAAAAAAACAAATTAAAATCATAAGCAAAGCACAATACTTTAAATTTCTTTGTACTTCAGCATCTCAAGCTTGCAACTTACTCATGCATATACCTTTCTTGCTACAATTTATGGTAATATGCCTTGTTTTTAATTAATTATTATATGAAAGGATATTTGCTACTCTTAATTTACTTATCTTTCTTCTCAATAAATTTCTTCTAAAAAAAAGTATATAAATGAAAAAAATATTAAAATTTGAAAAAAAATTAAAAAGCATTAAAATTAAAACTTAAAACTATAAAAATTATGAAAATTATCTAAAATATAAAAATTTATTTAAAATATTATAAAATATAGAAAAGTGAAAATATTATAAAAAAGTTTAAAAATTAGATGAATTACAAAAAGGGTAAACTACCAAAATAGTCACTTTTGTTTACCTCAGGTTACATATTAGTCAGTTACGTTAACGTGTTGTAACATTTTAGACACTGAATTGTTAATTGTCGTTAACTGTGTAATGGTAAGCTGATGTGGCACATTAAATTGTCATTTCAAAAAATTTTTTGGCTAAATTTTACAATTGGTCCCCATATTTTTTGTTTTGAGCAATTTAATTTTTTTTCATTTTGGTCCCATAAAAAAGTTTTAACATATGGAAATAAAAGAATAAAGGAGGGAGGAAAACAGAGGGAGAAGAAGAGAATGAAAAAAAAGGGAAAGTTCAAAAAACATAAAATAAAACAATTAAATTGCTCAAAACGAAAAAAAAATATATAGGGACCAATTATATAATTTAACCTAAAATTTTCATTTGAAATAATGATTTAACGTGCCACGCCAACTTATCATTACCCCGTTAACAGAAATTAATGCTCAGTGATTAATATGTTATAATACGATAACGTAAGTGATTAAAAAACATCAAAGTTATAAAAAATATATACAAATTGTAAACATATATAAAAGTGAAAATTACAAAAAAAAATTATATAAATGAAAAAAATTAAAATTTAAAAAATTTAAAAAGTATTAAAATTAAAATTTAAAACTATAAAAATTATGAAAATATTTAAAATATAAAAAATTATTTAAAATATTATAAAATATAACATTTCAAAAATAAATAGTTAAAATATAACCTGAGACAAATAATTTGCCCTTATAAAAATTATACAACATCGTAACAATTATTAAAAAAATATGAAAATTATAGAAAATAATTAATAAAATTAATGAAAAAGCATAAAAATAAAAAAAAAACAACAAACTAATTTTTAAAAAATAGAAATTTAATCCATCTAATATGTTTTTAAAAAATTTAAGTAAATAACAAATTGAAGTTATTTGTAATTCTTTTTCTTGTCATTTTAGCCACTTTTAAATTTTCAAAATAATTTGTAATTCTTTTTCTTGTCATTTTAGACACTTTTCAATTTTCAAAATAATTTGTAAATCTTTTTCTTGTCATTTTAGCCCCTTTTCAATTTTCAAAATAATTTGTAATTCTTTTTTTTTTGTTGTAATATTAGCCACTTTTCAATTTTCTTAATTCTCATAACACAATAAACTTGATTTACCATTTTTTTAAAACAGCTTTTCAAATCTTAATCCATCTAATATGTTTTTAAAAAATTTAAGTAAATAACATCATCTCTTCCTTTTTACATTTTACAATATTTGTTTCTAATCTACTTCTTCACTTTTTTAATGTTATCAAATGAGACATCTTACTCTTAAACCACACCTCCTCCAACTACCATTTCTCCATCATTCCTCCTTTTTATCTTTATCCCTTCTTTTCTTTCCTTCCTCCCTATTATCTCCTCCATTTCTCACAAACTCACTAATCAATGGAGATGGATAATGAGAATGAGAAACATCCCTCGCTGCAACAGATTACCCATCCTTTTCACAAGCAACATCCCTTGGTGCTACTGGCAGAGCAAAGCAATGAAGCTCTCAAAGCTTACTGCCATGGATGTGGGGAACTGCTTTCAGCTCCATGCTTCTCTTGTATTCCTTGCAATTATCACTTTCATCTGATGACCAAGCAATTCTGATTCATTTAACAGTAGAGCACTTTGAACAGCATCAACTTCAACAAATTCAATATAGGCGAATCCTTTAGGTTGACCAAACTTGTCTGTCAAAATTGTTACTCTGATCACAAGATTGGAATTGCTAGTGAACTTCCTCAGGTGTACATGCACAGTCTACCTGATGTTACAAAGACATATAAAGAAATACAGAGTAAGAGAGATGTACAAAACATTGAGATCATTTATTAATTGTACACCTAAACAGTCTATATTTTACCTAAACAAGGCAAACAAAGCAAATGCCAAACTAAAATAATGTTTCAGCTCCATGCTTCTCTTGTATTCCTTGCAATTATCACCTTCACAAGCAATGTGCAGAGGCACCCCTTGAAATTCCTAATCACCCTCTCCATCCCCAGCACGAAGAATCTGGTCTTTTTCTTCGACAAATGCCACATTGGTCTGTATATGGTTGTGCATTATGCAAGGAAAAACGTAACATATTTTTTTATGAATGTAGAAGATGTTATTTTTCCATTGACATCAAATGTGCTCATTTATCTTCTTCATACAAGTTTAACCAACAGCCCAAACTTGACATCCACCCACATCCATTGACCGTCATAGAAAGTCCCATGGCCATAGATGTATTCAAAAGATTGAACTGCTGCTGGTGTCATGAACCATTGATTGATGCTATATATTTTTGTTTTGACTGTCCATTCATCATTCACAAGAAATGCCTTGATGAGTTACCCACTGAAATTGAGCACCTTACACATCGCTTACACCGTCTTATTCTTAACCATAGTGATGGTGATTACTTGTGCAACCTATGCCAAAAGCAACATTCCGGACCTTTTTATGGTTGTTCTCTTTGCCATTTTAGCATCAATGTTGAATGTGCTTGGCCGAGGTCTGCTGTTGAAGATAGAAGACGTCATCAGCATCCATTCACCTTACTTTGGAGACGAGATTCATTCATTTGTGATGCATGTGGCACTGAAGGAAATTATATTTCATATATATGTTCAACATGCAGCCTCATGGTACATAAGGATTGCACTTCACTCCCACGCATCATCAAATTTTCTCGACATGATCACTGCATTTTTCACAAGTATTTTCTTAAAGGTCTTACAAGATTGCAAGATTGCAAGATTTGTTTCAAAGAAGTGAGACTAGAGCATGGGAGTTACTCTTGTGGGAAGCCAGGTTGCAATTACGTTGTCCATGTGAATTGTGTCTTGGAGAATGATAGTTTGTACGAGGTAATTGAGGATGAAAAGCAATGGGAGGAGCTTTATGAAAAATCTATGCAGTCTTCCATCATTCGTGTTATTGAGGTGAATGAAGCTGGGGAAGCTACAAAGATTCAACATTTCAGTCATCAACATTGCTTGGTGTTAGCAGACAAGATGGATGAGGAAATTGATAGAAAATGTGACGGGTGCATGCTATCTATCTCAACTCTCTTCTATTATTGTTCAGAATGCCCCTTTTTTCTTCATAAAACCTGTGCTGAATTGCCAAGAATCAAGCAACATTGGTTTCGTCAAGACAATGCCAACCTTAATTTCGAAGGCTTCACTTATTGTTACTTTTGCAGCCGATTGTGTAGTGGTTTCGTCTACTATATAGAAGGATTTGGGAATATGTGCATAAGGTGTGCTAAAGTTGCTGATATCATTAAATGTGAAGGACACCAACACTTTCTCTTTTTTGATTTCAATTGCAAAGAGAAATGTAATGGTTGTGGTAAACTTTGTTGGGATGGTGCATTCAGATGTGGAGTGTGCAGATTTGCTTTGGATTTTGGATGCTTAACATTACCACATTCAGCTCTTCACAAAATTGATAAACACATGCTAAAGCTTACTTATGATGATGATAAAGAGCAAAGTTATTGTGATATCTGTGAACAAGAAAGAGATCCAAGCCTTTGGTATTATTCCTGTTCAATTTGTGATACTTCTGCTCATACCGAATGTGTTCTTGGACAATTTCCATTTCTCAAAGATGGGGTCACATTTCCTTCTGACTATCACAATCATCAGCATGATCTTAAATTTTTTAGGAAGCCTGAAGGTTACCCTAAATGCTCTCATTGTGGTAAGCTTTGCCAAGAAGAAATTCTCAAATGTGAAGAATCTACATGCGACTATATTCTCCATTGCAAATGTCGGTATTACTAAATTTAAAGCTTTGTGGTAAGTACTTTAGATGATTAAAGAGCTATTGTTTTTTTTTTAAAAGATCATCAATGCTATTATTATTTCGTGATTTTATTTTCATTATTAACACCAATTTTAATTGTCTAGGTGATTGAAGATGTGATTTGCTCAAATGGAAAGCATAAGAGGTTTTATCCGATCCGATCCAAGGAGTTCTCAAAGGATTTGCCATTTCATGCCTACTTCTTGGATGAAAAGATGCTCAGATTCTAAGTGTGATTTGGTTGAAGTGTTGGTTTGTTTAAGATTTGTTTGAGTTTGAATGATTTGAATTGAAAATTAGGTTGGAGTTGATGTATGATTTGTTGGAGTGTGTAAGATTTGATTTCAATATGATTGTGTGATTTATTGGATTTGAATTATGAAAATGAATAGTTATTTGAATGATTTGGGCAATGTTAATTAAGTAATTAAAATATGTGTTATTGTATATGTAACATCCCGAAATTGGGCCTAGTAGGATTGAGCCCATTGGGCCTTGGGAGTAGGAGTGTTTAAAATTTTTGAGAATAAGAGAATGACATTATTTCAAGTTGGACTTATTAAGAAGATGATTTTAGAAAGTTACGGGGTTCTATGAAGTTTCGGGTTCAAGTTGGGCCTTAATGAAAGTTACTGTTTAAGCCTATTAAGGAGAAATAGTAAGAGGCATCAAAAACTTATGGAAATAAGTGAGTAAATTGTTATCATAAATGAACTATTGGTAAAGAGGTTATGGCATCAAGTGGAGAGCATGGAGGGAAGGGGTTCAAATCCCATCTTTTGCAAAATTTTGGATTTATTTTTGTGTACTCTTCCAAGTGTCAACCATGACATTATTAAAGAAAAGAAATAAAAGAAAAAGAATAAAAAAAGAAATGGGAGAAAAAGGAATGATGGAGAGTGATTTGTGGAAAAAGGAATGATGGAGAGTGATTTGTTGAAAAAGAAAAAAAATAATATTATGATGAGATTTGAAAAGAATGGGGTAGGTGAGAAAAAAAAATGCATGGAGGGTGTAATAGCCCGATTTAGGGGATAGTCGGAACAGTGATCTCAGAATCACTAAACCGAGAATAGAGAAAATTATTTTTATGTTATTCTATGTGTTATAACATGTTTATAAACATGCATGAAATTTTTGGTGTCTCAATTTTAGCGATTGAGGGCTTAATTTCGAAAAAAAGGACTAAATCGCATAAAGTGCTAAAGTTTAATTTTATTTGCTAGAAGTGCCAAATAGCTATGGATTAGAAATTGGAGGTCCCAAATATACAATTTGGCCTTGTCCAAATGAGTAGGCTGGCCATAAAAAAAATATAGGGACAAGGGCATTTATTTTGGTCAAAATTGGTGGTATTGGTAGGTAAAATAAATAAAATAAGATGATATAAGCAAAAGTTATCATCTTTTCTTTTATTCTCCTTCACCAACCAAAAAAATATCAGCCATGGGAGGGCTTTGAAAGCTTGAAAATTTCAGCAACTCATTTTCTCTTCAAGTAAGTGATTTTGATGGCTTTAGTTGATAATTTTTGTATTTTTGGAGTCCTCAAAGCTTAAGCTAGCTAATGAGGGGACTAATTTGTAACATGGTTGAGAGTCTAGGGACTTGCCATGAGAGATTTTATGCTGGTTGCAAGGTCTCGAAGTACTTTATCAAAGGTTCAATCGAAAACCTATCCCTCGTAATAGGTGACTCGGATTTTTGGTGTCGCGGAGAGCATCGCGTTACGGATTCCGAATAAGGTGTGTAATCTCATACCCTTCCATGTACATATCTGAAATGGTATGTAATCTCACACTTCTCTGAAAGTTTGTATGAAATATGCTGTTAATCGGTGGAAATACCGAAGAAAACTAAAAACCGGCATCCGTAATCACTCGGGTGTGCGTATGATCGTAGTGGTAATCGTATTTCGTAATAAAACAGTTTCGGTTAGAAGCAGTGATGTGTTTTTGAAAAATCACTAAAAATAGGAGAAAAAAAATTAGAAAGTGAATAAGATATCAAATTAAAGCTTACTGTGTCTATTTTAATATGGAAGAAACGGAGAAGGAAAAGGAATTTTATATTCTGAGATATCTTGATTTTAGTCAGACTGGTTCTGATTAACTTCGGGGTTCACTGATCTGTTTTGGAAAAATCATATAAAATTGCACAAAGTGAATTATGGGTTATAATTTATATGTATGGATTCCTTATTGAGTCTATTTTCAAGAGAAACAAGTTGCAGTAGTATATGAAAACTGTACAGTGAGATAATTGAAATTAAGTTAAGAGAGGTCAGAATTGCTGGACAGTGAAACAAGGGAAAATTTAAGGAATAAACTGTACTAAATTGATAGGCTAAAAATTCTGGAAAAATTACAGTAAGAAGATACATGAGTCTAGTTTCAAGGAAATTTTACGGATCTAAATTTCGAGTTTCCTAACTTGAGTTATAATCAATTCAGTCAGTATGACGCAGATGGACAGTTTTAAATTTGTATGCCCCAAATTACTAGTTAAGTTTTAGTTGCAAAATTACCCCGTTTGGGCCTAAAATGGAATTTAACCCAATAGTTCCGTAGAGACTCAAATAGAGTTCTATATCACTCGAGGCGATAGTGAATCTTTTGAAACACCGTTAAATATGAAATTATCGAATTACCCTTGGTGGGTAAAACTACAGAATTACCCTTGGAGGGTAAATTACCGAATTACCCTTGGAGGGTAAATTATCGAAATACCCTTGGAGGGTAAATTACTTAAATACCCTTGGGTTGTAAAATTACCAAAATGCCCTTGGAGAGTAAATTATCGAAATACCCTTGGGTTGTGAAATTACCGAAATACCTTTGGGTTGTGAAAATTACCGAATTACCCTTGGTGGGTAAAATTTCTGAATTACCCTTAGAGAGTAAATTATCGAATTACCCTTAGTGGGTACGATTACTGAATTATGAAAATTCCCTTACGGGTCGAGTTACGAAAATGCCCCTAATGGGCCGAATTACGAAATGTCCCTATGGACCAAACTACGAAAATACCCTTTATGGGCCAAAATGTTATATTTGCTATATGGGCCAAATGTGATATTTGTTATATGGGCCAAATGTAAAATTTGCTAGATCGTTTAATGGGCCAAATTTGCTAGATCGTTTAATGGGCCAGATTTGCTAGATCGATTAATGGGCCAAATTTGCTAGATTGCTTAATGGGACAACTTGTGTTATGGGCCTTATGTTGAAATTATTCTATAAATATTATTATGCTTTGTATATGCATACATGACTGCATGGGTTGGGATAAATGACGAAGAGAAGAAAGGCCTGTTGCCAAAATCTAGTTCGGTGGCTCTGCCACAAATATTTTAAATGGCCTGTTGCCAAAATATTTTAAATGGCCTGTTGCCAAAAATCTAGTTCAGTGGCCAAAAATCTAGTTCGGTGGCTCTGCCACAAATATTTTAAATGGCCTGTTGCCAAAAATCTAGTTCAGTGGCCCTGCCACAAATATTTTAAATGGCCTGTTGCCAAAATATTTTAAATGGCCTGTTGCCAAAAATCTAGTTCGGTGGCTCTGCCACAAATATTTTAAATGGCCTGTTGCCAAAATCTAGTTCGGTGGCTCTGCCACAAATATTTTAAATGGCCTGTTGCCAAAATATTTTAAATGGCCTGTTGCCAAAAATCTAGTTCGGTGGCTCTGCCACAAATATTTTAAATGGCCTGTTGCCAAAAATCTAGTTCAGTGGCCCTGCCACAAATATTTTAAATGGCCTGTTGCCAAAATATTTTAAATGGCCTGTTGCCAAAAATCTAGTTCGGTGGCTCTGCCACAAATATTTTAAATGGCCTGTTGCCAAAAATCTAGTTCGGTGGCTCTGCCACAAATATTTTAAATGGCCTGTTGCCAAAATATTTTAAATGGCCTGTTGCCAAAAATCTAGTTCGGTGGCTCTGCGACAAATATTTTAAATGGTCTGTTGCCAAAATATTTTAAATGACCTGTTGCCAAAAATCTAGTTCGGTGGCTCTGCCACAAATATTTTAAATGGCCTGTTGCCAAAATATTTTAAATGGCCTGTTGCCAAAAATCTAGTTCGGTGGCTCTGCCACAAATATTTTAAATGGCCTATTGCCAAAATATTTTAAATGGCCTGTTGCCAAAAATCTAGTTTGGTGGCTCTGCCACAAATATTTTAAATGGCTTAATGCCTCTAGTTCGGTGACTCTGTCACAATCTAGTTCGGTGGCTCTGCCACAATCTAGTTCGGTGGCTCTGCCACAAACATTTTAAATGGCTTTATGCCTGCGATTGGTGTGTTGGCGGGGTGGGTTGACTTGATCCCCACAGGTGTGCTGGTTGGTACGGGTGGTGTGTAGCGGATGGAAATTAGGTTTGGTTTGGGATTTGCATATCATATGCATATTATATACATGTTATTATGTTATAATTGTAAATGGGCTTAGGCCCAAAATATTGCTATGTGTGTTTCGACCCAGTGGATGATGGTAAGAGGATTACACACTGAGTTCTTGTAACTCACCCCCTTTCTCTTAACCTTTTCAGGTAATGCTCAGTGACGTGGACTTGGGCCATGGATGACTCGATGGAGACCATACTTCAGAAATGGTTTATTTGGACTTCAGACTTCTTTCTTCTTTATTTTATTACTCTACTATTTTGGGTTAAATGTTGTAATAAGGCCTAAGATTTTCTTTCAAAATGCTTCTGCAACTCTATTCCCAAACATCCCATTTTCGTAAATTGTTTATTTCAAATATGTTTTCACAACCAAAAAGGTCTTTAAAGATAATTACATTTTCAAGTAGATAACAATTGCTTAAGTGTTTTGGGTTTTAACAAAGAGGCCGTAAATCTCGAACAAGTTTTTAACAATCTCAAAGATGTTTAAAAAAAAAACAAAACTTCCATGTGACACGCCAAATTCGGGCTTAACTTCTAGGCCTGGTTTGGGGTGTTACAGTATATATTAATGAAACACCAATTTGGCTTCATGCTAAATGCTTTTCTACTACACTTGTTTGTTTCGCATATATTTATTTTTATATGAAATTTTGAATACAACATAATTATATGAAATAAAAACTTAATTTCAAAATATTCAATATCCATTCCAATCAACTACATTTCATCACTTATCACTTGTGTCTATTTATATTTATATTTATATTTATTATTATTATTATTATTTTTTTATTACTACTACTACTATTACCATTATCATTATTTTTATTATTTTTTATCATTATTATTGTTATTACTATTATTTATTTATTTTTACTATTATTATTCATTTATTATTATTACTATTATTGTTATTACTATTACTATTATTATTATTATTTTATTACTATTACTTTTGCTATTATTTTTTACTATTATAATTATATTTTCTCTTTGTGTTTATTTACTTATTTTTCTTTTTATTTTTGGCTTGTTTATTTTATTTTATTTTCGTCCTTATTATTGTTATTCATACTGTTGAAATCATTTTTATTTTAGGATTGGAAAAATAGGGATCGACTTTTAAAAATAGGGAGTCACCACCGATCCTTTTTGTCTAGGTGCGATCGGATCACCTATAAAATATTTTGGTCTGCGAAATTTAAGAAAACGGGTTCGGGAGTCGGTTACGTGCAAGGAAGGGTTAGCACCCTTGCAATGCCTAAAGTTGGTACCAAATTGATTAACACTGTCCTAATGTCGAAAACTTGAAATTATTTAGGGTAAAAAAATAAAAAAATTCGTTAAATTGGAATTGAATCTCAAGATTAACTCGTTTCAAAGGAATAAAAGTATCATACCCAGCACGTTAGGATATAACACCTTTATACTCTGACATCGAGATCATCTTTGATCTTCAAAACATATGAAAAGGGTATTTGGTTATTTAGTTGAACGAAAAATCAACACCCAGCACGTTAGGATGTAATTTTCCGTACTTCTAAACACACAAATATTGCCTTGTTTTTCAAATATGCAATCTTGAAATTGGTTCAACATTCGTTTTTAATGTAATAAAGTGTTTAGAAAAGGTTTGAATATGTTGGAATTTGAAAATATTTAAGGTATAAAATTTTTAAAAAAGGTTAACTAACCCTGAATTGAATTTCAAGATTAACTCGTTTCAAAGGAATATAAATGTCATACCTAGCACGTTAGGATTAAACACGTTTATACTTTGACACCGAGATCATCTTTGATCTTCAAAACATATGAAAAGGGTATTTGGTTATTTATTCGAACGAAAAATCGACACCCAGCACGTTAGGATGTAATCTTTTGAACTTCTAAACACACAAATATTGCCTTGTTTTTCAAATAACTTTTTAAATAAGCGATTTTACAACTGACTTAAAATGTGCTTTTATTGAATCAATATTTGATAACAAGAACATAACATCGAGCATAGGATAATAATATGTGAATACAACTTTATGCAAATGGATAACAAAAATAATGATATGAACATACAATCCAAATTATACAATAATCTCACCACTCCTATTTTGAAAATACCAATACTATTAAATAAATGAAAATTTACAAATAAAGCAATACATAATAGAATTTAAAATAGATAAAAAAAACAAGATGAAAATAACTAATACATAATAATATAAATGAATTTTAAAATAAATATATTACATAAGAAGAAATTCAAAATGTATAATATATATTAATTTACAAAATTACATGTATGAAATAAACAAACCAATATAAATAATTTATATATGAAAATAATAACATATAAAAGTTTTTGAAATAAACAAAAATATACAATGAAATATGGACTTAAATGAAATAAATTATGTGATTAAATAAATTTGAAACAATATACCTATACACATAAATAGATTTAAAAGAAAAAAAACATGAATGAAATAACATGAAATCCATAATAGGTATAAATAATTTAATACAAATGGTATATGTATATATATGTATATGAAAATAACATATAAAGAGAAATAATTAATCTCTAGAACAATTTAAAATATAATATTTAATATTAATTTAAAAAAATAATTAAAAATAAGCGAATAATTAAATAAAATGATTAAAGGAGCAATATTAAAATTAGAGGGCTAAAGCAATAAATTAAAAGAAATCAAAAAAGAGGACTAAAATACAACGCTCATAAACTAAAAGGGGCAAAAAGTGCAATATTACCCGAATTATTAAACGCAGAGTTTAAATAAGGACTAAATTAAAACCGCGCAAAATTACTGGGTAAAATCAAAATAAACAAAATCTTAATTAAAAAGAAATAAAATGAGGAAGGGCCAACATAGAAAATATCCCAAAACTTTGAAAAACACGCGGATCTAGCTTGGAGCGGGTCGGATCCGGGTCGAAGGGGTTAAAAGGCGCTGTTTTAAGGCCACTTAAATAGGCCTAAAACGACGTCGTTCCCAGAGCCTATAAAAGGAAAAAAAATTGTTAAAAAATCATTTCTGCCGTGTTTTTTTTTTTAAAAAGAAGGAACCAGGTTTTTGTTTTCTCTGTTAGGGTTTTCAACCCCCTTGCCGCTGTCGGACCACCGCCGTCGTGCGCGGTGGTCGGAGGGTCAAAAAATGGTCGTTTTGAAACCCTCTAAGTGCCTTAAGCCCAAATCTACCCTTCAAGCACCCAAAACCTCTCAAAAAACAATCGAAAGAAGCATGAAACGCTTCGGTTTCGGCTCGAAAAAGCTTCAGTTTCGGCTTCTGATCGTCACCAGAGGTAAAAAAAAAAAACTTTAATCCCTATTCTATTTCTATATGTATATGCTATATGCGAAGCAAGAATAGATTAAAAACTCCAAGAATACCTCTGAAATTGCTATGTTTGTATTCGAAAATCGTAAAATTTTTCTTTACAATGGTTTGTTTCAGCCTTTTTAATGCCGAAAATAAAAAATAGAAATAAAATAATGATAAATACAACTGTCTCCCTCTTTTTTGTTTTTGCTGCTATTTGTTTGCTGTCGTTTATCCTTGTTCTTGCAGGTACAGTGGCCAACTGTGGAGGCTGTACGAGCGGTGTACGGAGGCGCGCTCAAGGCTGGGTTGCAGGGCATGGTTGCTGGGCTAGGGTTTGCTGCCTGATTTAGGTTGTTGTGCCATTTTGGGCTTATTTAGGTTTTGTAAATTTGGGTTTAATGTATTGGGCTATGCACTGATTGGGCTGTAATGAACTTTTAATGGACTGTTTAATGGACTGTTTTATTTTTGGTTAATGAATGGGCCCGGGCAGATTTGGGCTCCTACACACACTACCACAATCATTATTTCATTATGCATATTTGAACCATTTTTTTTACATCTCACTACCAATTTACGTTACTTTAGTCTTTATCCGATACATCAAATTTTTAAAACAAGCAATATATTGTATTTTGAAATTCAAAAAGTCGTTCCCTAACTTACGGGGTTTCGACTTTCTCGATAAATCTGAACAAACGAATGTTTTAAAATTTTTTAAAATAATCTCAGAAATTATGAAAAGATCGTGAATTTTTACGTAGATGCTCCAAATTAAGTCTTTCAGTTAACTATTTTCTTCTTTAATAACATTAATCGTTGAAATCAATTGATGACAATAAAATCTGAATAAAATATGTAAGCATAACAATTTCTTATGGTTTTCGACTGTTATTCATATATTCATGGCATGATTAAGTAATCTTAGACCCATATTTACCTAATTTACAAGAAAAGAATAAAATTTAATTTAATAAAGAAAGCAAAGTATTATTCTTGTAGAAATGCTTTACTTTGTTTGGATTTTTATAACATATAAACTTTACTTTTAATTTAATTATCTATTTTTTTAAAGAAATTCTTTACTTCTTGAATTGGTATGCCTTTGGATCAAATTCTTTTGAGTATATCATACATTTGATGCGTTAAAAAAATTTAACTATGATATAAAAATTAAGACTAAAGGATCTTTAGAGCCCTTAAAAAAATCAATTACAGTCTCATACTTATTTTGCATCCAATTGAGTCATTGAACGTTAAAATTTCAATTTATTAAATATTTAACAGTTAAAAAGTAATAGAGGTTGTTTTCGCCACGTAATACACAAGCATTGTCTCATGTGGCGAAATATGGTATGTTATATTAAAAATTGTAAAAAATATTAAAAATAATAAATATATATACAAATTAAAAAATAATATAAATTTATAAAAATTACAAGTGGCGGTATGGTGCATTCAGATGTGGAAAGTGTAAATTTGCTTTGGATTTTGGATGCTTAACATTACCACATTCAGCTCTTCACAAAATTGATGAACACATGCTAAACCTTATTTATCATGATGATAAGGAGCAATCTTATTGCGATATTTGTGAACAAAAAAGAGATCCAAGCCTTTGGTAATATTCTAGTTCAATCTATGATACTTCTGCTCATCTCGAATGTGTTCTCGGAGAATTTCCATTTCTAAAGGATGGGAGCAAAATTTCTTCTTATTTTCACCAACATAATCATGATCTTAAATTGTTTAGGAAGGTTGAGGGCTACCCTGAATGCTCTTATTGTGGTAAGCTTTGCCAAAAAGAAATTCTCAAGTGTGAAAAGCCTGCATGCAATTATATCAACCACTGCAAATGCAGCCAGGCTTACTAAGCCTAAAGCTTTGTGGTAAGTACTCTAAATGAGTAAAAAATAATTTTTCAATCATCAATGCAGTTGATTGCTATTATTTCATGATTTTGTTTTCATTATTAACATCAGTTGTAATTGTCTTCATGATTGTAGATGTGATTTGTTCAAATGAAAAGCACTAAAAGATTTATTTGATCAAAGGAGTTCACAAAGAATTTGACATTTCATTCCTACTTCTTTGATGAAAGGACGCTCAAATTCTAGGTGTGATTTAGTTTCAGTGTTACTTTGTTCATGATTGATTTGGGTTTGTATGATTTGATTCAATATTACTTTGGGATTCATCTATGATTTGTTTGGATTAAATGGATTAAATCATTTTTATTTATATTTTGTAATTGTCAAATGAATTAAATCTTTCAAAATTGCCATATAAAATAATTTTTTTTATAAAATGCTCAAATAAAAGTTATTAAGTTTTAATTCTTTTATATCTTTTCAAGTAGTATTCGATTTAATTATCAGTTACTCTTTGAACATTTATTGGACAATTTTAAAAAATGGTTTTTTATATGAATAATCAAAAGTTTAATCTTAATTTGATTATTTAATTTTTTTTAAAAATTATTTTTAAAAATTATATATAAAAATAGAAATGAGAACGATAGAAAATCAGTGAATGCACCCATTTCTAAATTATATATGAAAAATTTAACGACAATGATTATTTCACCTAATTATATTAATTAGAATAACTAAATTGAGAAAAAAATTAGAGTGACCAAGTCCTACTCATATTGGACCAAGTGCCCAGGTGGTTTGGCTAATAGTGGGCCAAGAAATCTTGAATTGCGATGTGGGTGGGGGTTTCCGAGGAATACAAATAATCTATTATTTTTTTTAGATTTAGCGAGCATTTGGAATAACTAGTGAATTACAACTCTATTGTACCACAATCGGTGCATTGGTCTTTGCGGCCTTAATGCTTTGTGCCGGTTGGTTCCATTATCACAAAGTGGACCCAAAAATTGGCTTGGTTCCAAGATGTAGAATTTGTGTTGAATCACCATTTGGCGGGGCTACTGGGGCTTCGGTCCTTTTCTTGGGCAGGACATCAAGTACATGTATCTTTATCGATAAATCAATTCTTAAAAGCTAGAGTAGACCCTAAAGAGATCCCATTTCCCCATGAATTTATATTAAAAATAATAAAATAATAAATCATATGAAGCGAAATATGATCTTTTATATTAAAAATAATAAATAATACAAATATACACAAATTAAAAATATTATAAATTTATAAAAATGTATAAAAGTACAAAAAAATATAAAATATATTGTAAGTGAAATAAAATATAAAATTAAAAAAATTATTAAAAATTGCAAAAAAAAAAGAAACTATCACTCGTAGGCATAAAATCTATTTAAATTTTGTAGTCTTCCCTTTTAATTACCAAAACTAAAATTGTTAAAACCGAATTAACCGATTGAACCGATCAAATTCGGTTAATCGGTTTATGGCTGAACTTAGTTCGATCGGAGGTTGGTTAATGCTTTTTTAGAATTTCAGTTATTGGTTAATTCAGTTAGAAGACGGATAATTAATTGAATTAATTGAACTTAATAATTAATATTATGTATTAATTATGTGTTAATTTCAAGACTTATTTAGTGTTTCAAGACAAAGTTCAAGTAATTCAGTTAATTTTCAAGATTAAAACATAGATTTCGGTTAATTTTAGTGTATTTTTTGATATGCTTTATAGTTGTTTAAACCAAAAGACAAAAATATATAAATTTTAATTAATCGACTAAATTAATCAAAATATTTTGATTCCATTAACGGATAAAAAATTATACAGTTCGATTAATATTTCAGTTAATATTAATTCAGTTCTATTAATAATTAAATTGATGGTTTGAACACCTGTAACATCTAACAATATTAATAAACAAATAGTAATATTTTGGATTCAAATAGTAATATTTAGATTTAATTCATTAATAAACAAATTATGAAATTTCATATTTGAATTTTATTACAAAAATTGCATATATGTGATCTATTATCATCTTTATCCATTATATATAATCGTCTTTATTAAAATCATATCGCGGTCATAATATCTCTTCATTTCTCATTTCTTACTCTTTAAATTATTTATATCACTCGTACCCATAAAATCATATGTAAATTGAATGAGACACATCCCTTGCTGCAACAGATCACCCATCCTTTTCATCAGCAACATCCCTTGGTGTTAGTGGCAGAGCAAAGCAATGAAGCTCTCAAAGCTTACTGCGATGGATGTAGGGAACTGCTTTCAGCTCCATGCTTCTCTTGTATTGATTGCAATTATCCCATTCACAAGCAATGTGCAGAGGCACCCCTTGAAATTCCTAATCACCCTCTCCATCCCCGACACTTATTCAAAGGTCTTTTTCTTCGACAAAGGCGTCACTGTTTCATACAATCTCATGAAATGCATGTACTTATACTAACGGTTTCTTAAGCTTTATCTTGAAATGAAAAGAGTAAGAATAGGAAATTGTTTATAAAACATTTCTTACGGCTGATAATTCATATACTCATGTTGTTTTCGTGTTGGAGTGATAAATATATACTTTGAACATGTATGATATTGAATTCCTTAAATTTGGAAAGTCATGTATTTGTGTAGTTTTCGTGTTTAAGGTATTATATACTTCTAAAATTTTTATGGACGTGCAAGAATAGGAAATTGTCTGTTAGAGGTTTCTTCGATGCTTAATGAACCATTTTCATGGAATAAATTGTGTCCTTGAGCGATGAGAACGTACGTTGTGTAAGTTCCATATCGTGTTCTTTAGACCTGGTGATCTTTGTTTTATGTTGTATTCATGTTATTTATTGTCATAATGTTTAAGGTGTTATGTAGATTTTGATACATTCGTGTATTCTTGTCTTGTTCGTATTATTATTTAGATAAATCTGTTTTTATCATCCAAAAGAAGCAGAAATCTGCTACAGTACCAACCCAGTACAACAAAAGAGATTATGAAAAAAATGAAAAGATGACTATTCATGTTCGCATTATTTTTTGTATCATGTTTTTAGTTGTTTTTCTCGTTTGCTTGTTGCCTGGTATAAATATAACGCTTTAAAAGGCTTCGACTGAATGTAGTATATGTTATGTTTACTATGTTTTTTGTTTAGAGATAATTTTGAACGTTAGTTTTGGCATTAAACTAATCAGGGGTTTTTCGGAGTACATGAAATCGGGAGCGGAATTGGCCTACCAGCAGCTTTGCAGTGAGATCACAGTAGAGTTCAATGATTGCTCGAAACATTAATTAATCAATCAATTTGGAACTAATTTTGGGCGTGACGAAGGTGTTAACCCTTCTTCGCACGTAACCGACTCCAAAACTCGATTTCTCAAAACTTCGTAGACCAAAAATCGTCGTTTTAGTAAATTTAAAATTTATTAAAATGATTGAATAAAGAAGTGACCTGATCACACCTCATCAAAAAGGATTGGTGGCTACTCCTGTTTTATTTTCGTTTTCAAAACCCTAGTCGATTCTCGTTTTACAAAAAAGAATGATTTCGACAATAGTAATTTATTTCCTTTATCATATTCTTTACTGTACTACTACTACTATTATTATTATTATTATTATTATTATCTATTGTACTTTATTACAAATTGCACCCCTCTTATTTGTTTTTAATTTGATATTTCATTTTCTTTGATTGTTCATAGTAGCATTAAAATAATGTACATTATGTGATTATCGTATATTGTATTCATTAGTATATTCATTATTGTCATTTCATTAAACACGACATTTCATTCGTATATCATCATTTTGTACCGTCCATCATCAACGTAATATTTTATATCATTAATTTTTATTCGAACACGTCAACAAAATTTTCAAAAAAGAGGCACTGCTCCGTATTTGAAAAATTCGATGAAATCGTGCTCTAACTTACGGGGTTTTAATTTTTTTTTCTCGTTGAATTCAAATAATTGAATATCCTTTCAAAAATTAAAACACATAAGATTTCAAATAAAAATCAAAGGCCAAATTATTCTCAAAGATTCGAAATATCATGTCCTAACTTACGGGATGTGACGTTTTGTTGCCTCGAGATAAGAAAGTCTTCAATATATTTTCGACTTATTTAAGCTTTCCAAAATAAAATATACATTAATGCAAAAAATGGATCGTATTTTAAATTCTCTTCGAGTTTTCGATTTTCGACACTGAGACACTAATTAATCAACTAGGTACCAATTTTGGGCGTATCGAGGGTGCTAATCCTTTCTCGTGTGTAACCGATTCCCGAACCCGTTTTTTGGATTTCGTAGATCAAAAATTGTCGTTTTAGTATATTTAAATTTTTATTAAAATGATTGAATTACGAGTTGACTCGATCACAACTCATAAAAAAAGGATTGGTGGTGACTTCCATGCCCATTTTCATTTTCGTTTTCAAAATATAAACTCGACCCATTTTACAAAAAAAATGGTTTTGACACTCGTGACAAGATGATTAATCACTGTTGTGACGCTCATGATGGATATCTTAATTTCTTTAAATAATATTAACAAAATATGAAAAAAAAATTTAAATAATTAGTTTTCAAAACATAAAGCGCCTACATTCTATTACTTTTCTTATTAATCTGAATAATGATTTGAAGTATTGTTAATATTGGATTAATAAATATGGTTTTGAATGTTTCATAAAACTTATAAAGTAGTTATTTGGAAATTTTGAAATGAATTTTTGGACTATTTCGAAACTTAAATATCTTAAATAATTAAATTGTAATTTTAAATAATTATAATTTTTAATTATTTTTTAAGTTCTTTTTATTATGTATGTTTGAATTGAATTTTTTTATATATATATTATTTTTTTATAAATTTTTAATCATTTATTTAATCAAACTAAATGAATTCGTCGGATTGACCGAATCAAGAATTGGTGGTTTGATCGGTTGGACCATTAGTATGAAAAATTTAACCGCAATGATTATTTCACCTAATTATAGTAATTAGAATAACTATCCGCGACGTTTAAATTTGTTTTATGAAAAAAACTGAATAATAGAAAAGAAGGGGAAGGAAAGCTTTCGTGGTGTGAACAAAAGTGCCATACAGTAACGGTTTTAACAAAAACCTTTTGAATAATTAAGTGACTTAAATGAAAACTTTAAAATAATTCAAGGATCATTTTATAATTTCAGCAATGTTAATTAATTTAATTTACGGCATATATTAATGAAGGTTTTGGAAGCCACAAATTACAACAATAGATCAAACGATTTATTCGAAACAGTCGTTTAAGATTAGCATCCAAACCCGAAATGATGTCGAAGAACTTTGACATGAAATTTCAAAACGAAAACTAACGCTTACCCTCGCACAAAATCAACAGTACAAAACTTAGAACGTTGGAAGAACGTTACTCTTGAGAACTTTGTTTGATAAAGACTTACACAAATCAGAATCCATTCCAAACAAAAAGAACGTAACTTCGACCATCATCAAACTCGAGCAAATCAAACTTGACAAAGGACACTTACAGTTCTATTGAAGATTAATTGCACAAAGGAACTTGGCATAACGAATACAGAAGGATTCAACGACAGAATAACAGAGCAGAAGGAAAAAAATATAATTGAACAGAAGAGGAGCAAAAACAAAAGAAAGAAAAATAGAAGGAGAAGAGGGCGTTTTGTGAAGATGAGAAACGGAAGTCAATTAACTTGTTTCCTTTAAAATCAAACAAAACAAACTAAATTACTAAATAACACAAAATATTTCTTTATTACTTATGCAGAGACTCGAACACAAAACTAAAAAATATACAGAAACTTAATCATTAAACCAATAGGCTCATTCTTCTCATTAATTGATCGTAAATAAAACTTATGTCAGACAACCAAGACTAAGGGTTTCATAAAAAAAATAACAAAATTTCAATAAATATGATTAGAACCCAAAACCTCACACTCAAAACCAAAACACCTAACCACTTGAAAGAAGCCTCAGCAAATCTGAGTTAACTTGAGAAGTAAAAGATGAAGTCAACGTTTGTATATATATATATATATATATATATATGAATGCTACACTTAAGCTTAATAAATGGATTTATTTAGAAAAGAGAAATATATTAATAGGATAGCTGCTAATAATGATTCATGAGGAAAAAGAAATCCCATATATTCCCAGACTCCAAACCATATAGCTGCTAGCTAGAGATATTAAACTCTATATCCTTCTTTTTTCAGCCATAATTTAATTACAATCATTTTTTGTTTTCATGACACCATATTGATTTTGAGCTAAAAGACTGAATATAACAAATAGTTTGATTGTATGATTCTTTCCTTATTTGAACCACCACCTCTTATATACGATCATATGCAGCAAAGAGGAGAAGAAAAAGAAAAGAAGATGGAAAAGGGAGAGATCCTTGAAATAAGTTATATGGCTGGCATTTTAATTAGGATGCTGGAAGTCATTAATCAAAGAATCAATAAGATAACCAAATTTTATGCTTTATGCTCTCAACTCTCAAACCAACTGTAGAAAAGTATTATCTGACACTTCAACACAACTATCTAACCCTTGATGGTGTTCTTGCTGGTGCTTCAAGATCCGGCCTAGAGGAACTAGCTGGTGCAGCCTGCAAGATTCAAATATCAAACGATTAATTTATAACCATAATGAAATCTTGACACCAAAGATAGAAAGAGAGATAAAGAACATATAGTTCATTGCAGTCCATGATTATCCAGTAGATATGAGACATTTGGCCATTACTCTTGGAGGCTTGTCTTTAGAAGAAATCTTCGGTTGGGAAGAGATGCTTAATGATCTTAGATACACCATCTCTATTCACGGGCTGGTCTCTTAGTAAGCCGATAAAATCATTTGGCAGCTTGATGACTAAAGCAATTTTGTAAGGAATCATCTTGGTGGTCAAATCTAAGTTGTTGCATAGATATTTCTTACTATTGCGGCAGGGATAAGGACTCATTTTGGACTGCCTCGGATGTTAGTTGGGTAAAACATAACCCGGACTCATTTTGCAGTGGCTACCTTGCAAGACTCATCTGAAGCAGCTTCTCCGCTTGATCTGGGAACAAAGTTATAAACAGATATGCGCCTGCGCTATTTCGTGAGGTTAGATTAAAAGAGAAAAAGGACTTCAACGGAAGTTTTTTGTGGCTATTGAATCACTTACAAATGTGCGCAGTTCCAAGCACGGCTGAATTCATGCCTTGAATTGTGACCAAACCAGCTTTGCCGGCATCTTGCAACTTAGTTGTACCTACAGAATCAAATGTACCTGCAAAAACAAGAACTATTTCATGCTTTGCTCCTTGCATGCATCACAACCACGGTCATTACAACAGCAAGCAGTTGATGTTTAACCTGGTTTTACAGTTTGAAGCCCTGATGTTATACATGCTATATTCTGAAAACCAGCTTGCTCCAATTTATTGGCAGCAGAAGTCGATCTTTTTATTAAGCATGTGGGACACCCATGTCCGATGCATACTCAACAGAGTAAAACAGACTGAACCCATAAAACCACTCTAAGTTGCAAGAATAAGTGAGCATAATCCATGAAGCTAATTGTACAAATGCAAAGTAAACAGAGAAGGAACCCGACCTCCAAAATTGCACAAGAAAAAATATCTTAGAGAACACTTGCTATCAGAGGATTAATCATTGTTATGTCACTCACAGTGAATATCTTAATTTCTTTAATTTTTTTAATAAATTTTAAAATAATTAGTTTTTCAAAACTAATTTGAAGTATGGTTAATATTGGATTAATAAATATGGTTTTGAATGTTTTATAAAACTTGTACTTGGAAATTTTGAAATGAATTTTTGGACTATTTCAAAATTTAAATATTTTAAATAATTATATGTTTATTTTTATTTTACTATTTTTCAAGTTCATGCATGGTTAGGATTCGTGACAAGATTGAATAAAATTTTTTAATATATATTATTTAACCAAACCAAATGAGTTGGTTGAATTGACCAAATCAAGAGTTGGTGGTTCGACGGGTTGGATTATTGGTCTAATTTTGTAGACTTTGATGGCATCTATTCTTTGTATTATGACATCTAAGAAAGAATTGTATGAAACAGTGACGCCACGTCATCTGTATCCATTTTCCAATAGTTTTATGCCACATCAACATTTTCATCCTGAATTTCAACATTTTCATCCTGAAAAAAAATCAAATCCAAATTAAAATCTTGAAATCTAGGATAAGAATACTGATGTGGCATAAAACTATTGGAAAAGGATACAGATGACGTGGGGTCACTGTTTCATACAATCCTTTCTCATGTATTCATGGCATGATTAAGTAATCTTAAACTCATAAACAACTAAAATAATTGCCTAATTTACAAGAAAAGAACAAATTATAATTTAATAAAGAAAGCAAAAGTATTATTCTCGTAGAAATACTTTATTTAGTTTGGATTTTTATAACATATAAACTTTACTTTAACTTTAATTATCTTTTCTTTTAAGAATTTTTTTACTTCTTTCAATTGGTATGCTTTCGGATCAAATTATTTGAGTATATCATGCCAATATTTTTTTGTAAAATTATGAAAAAGTATTTAAAAATATAGAAGATTATTAAAATTATTAAAAAAATTAGAATCATATAAAAAACTTTAAAAAAAAAATCATTCCTATGCATAAAATGTATTTATAAGATTTGGAATAAAATAGAAGAGGCATGCTTTTTTGTAGTATTTCCCCTTTAAGTAGAGAAAGTAAAGTCAGTCCTTGAAATCAAGCAAAGCACAATACTTCAAATATACTTCAAATTTCTTTTTACTTTAGCATCTCAAGCTTTCAACTTACTCTTGCATATACCTTTCTTGCTACTATTTATGGTAATATGCCTTGTTTTTAATAAATTTCTGCTCAAAAAAAAAGTATATAAATGAAAAAAATATTAAATTTTGAAAAAAAATTAAAAAGTACTAAAATTAAAATTTAAAACTATAAAAATTATGAAAATTGTCTAAAATATAAAAATTTATTTAAAATATTATAAAATATAGAAAAGTGAAAATGTTATAAAAAAGTTTAAAAATTAGATGAATTACAAAAAGGGTAAACTACCAAAATAGTCACTTTTGTTTACCTCAAGTTACATATTAGTCACTTACATTAACGTGTTGCAACATTTAGACACTGAGCTGTTAATTGTCGTTAACGGTGTAATGGTAAGCTGACGTGGCACATTAAATTGTCATTTCAAACAAAAAAATTGGCTAAATTTTACAATTGGTCCCCATATTTTTTTGTTTTGAGCAATTTAATTTTTTTCATTTTAGTCCCATACAAAAGTTTTAACATATGGAAAACATAAAAAAATTACGTTAAAAGAAATAAAGGAGAGAGGAAAACAGAGGGTGAAGAAGAGAATGAAAAAAAAAACAAGGGAAAGTTCAAAAAACATAAAATAAAACAATTAAATTGCTCAAAATGAAAAAAATAAAGGGACCAATTATATAATTTAACCTAAAATTTTCATTTGAAATAATGATTTAACGTACCACGCCAACTTATCATTACACCATTAATAGAAATTAACGCTCAGTGATTAAAATGTTAAAATACGATAACGTAAGTGATTAAAAATCATCAAAGTTATAAAAAATATATACAAATTGTAAACATATATAAAAGTGAAAAGTTACAAAAAAAATTATATAAATGAAAAAAAAAAAAATTTTTTAAAAAGTATTAAAATTAAAATTTAAAACTATAAAAATTATGAAATATTTTAAAATATAAAAAATTATTTAAAATATTATAAAATATAACATTTCAAAAATAAATGATTAAAATATGACCTGAGACAAATAATTTTGCCCTTATAAAAATTATACAACATCGTAACAATTATGAAAAAAATATGAAAATTATAGAAAATTATTAATAAAATTAATAAAAAACATAAAAATTAAAAAAACAAATTAATTTTTAAAAAATAAAAAATTTAATCCATCTAATATGTTTTTAAAAAATGTAAGTAAATAACAAATTGAAGTTATTTGTAATTCTGTTTCTAGTAATTTTAGCCACTTTTCAATTTTCAAAATAATTTGTAAATATTTTTTTTTGTAATTTTAGCCACTTTTCAATTTTCTTTTCTTTTTCTTAATTCTCATAACACCATAAACTTGATTTACCATTTTTTTAAACAACTTTCTAAATCTTCAGATTTATCAACTTAATTCATCTAATATGTTTTTAAAAAATTTAAGTAAATAACATCATCTATTCCTATTTAGATTTAACATTTTGTAATGAAATAAAATATTTTATTCTAATCTACTTCATCACTTTTTTAATGTTATCATCTCCAAACAAAACTATATTGTTTCTTTTTTTTTTTTCTCAATAAAGTGAAAATTTTATTAAAAATGAACAGAGAGAGAAGATAGTGAGCATAAAATGAGAAATATTAGTGTTAAACCACACCTCCTCAAACTACCATTTCTCCATCATTCATCCTTTTAATTTTTATCCTTTCTTTTCTTTCATTCCTTCCTTTTATCTCCTTCATTGCTCACAAACACACTAATCAATGGAGATGGATAATGAGAATAAGAAACATCCCTTGGTGCAACAAATTCAGCATCGTTTTCATAATCAACATCCCTTGGTGTTAGTGGCAGAGCAAAGCAATGAAGCTTTCAAAGCTAACTGCCATGGATGTGGGGAACTGCTTTCAGCTTCATGCTTCTCTTGTATTCATTGCAATTATCAGCTTCACAAGCAATATGCAGAGGCACCCCTTCAAAGTCCTAATCACTCTCTCCATCCCCAGCACTCAAACGCAGGTCTTTTTCTTCGACAAAGGCCATGCCCTTATGATGACCTGGTATATGGTTGTGCATTATGCAAGGAAAAACATAACATGTTTTTTTATGAATGTAGAAAATGTTGGTTTTCCATTGATATCAAATGTGCATCTAATATGGGTATTCAAACTTCAATTAAAATCGAATTAACAGATCGAACTGATCAAATTTGGTTGATCGGTTTGTGGCTGAACTTAGTTTGATCAGAGGTTGATTAACAATTTTTTGAAATTTCAGTTATTGATTAATTCGGTTCGAAGTCGGATAATTAATTGAATTAATTGAACTTAATAATTAGTATTATGTATTAATTGTGTGTTAATTTCAAGACTTATTTAGTGTGTTAATTTCAAGACTTATTTAGTGTTTTAAGACATAAAATTTTGGGTAATTCAGTTAATTTTCAAGATAAAAACATATATTTCAGTTAATTCCAATGTATTTTTTTTATATGTTTTATAGTTGTTTTAACCAAAAGACAAAAATATATAAATTTTAATTAATCAACTAAATTAATCAAAATATTTTGATTCGGTTAACGGATAAAGAGTTGTACAGTTCGATTAATTTAGTTAATATTAATTGATAGTTTGAATACCTTTAACATCAAATAATATGAATTAATTAATAAACAAATTATGAAATTTCATATTTGAATTTCATTACAAAAATTGCATATATGTGACCTATTATCATCTTTATCCAATATATATAATCGTCTTTATTAAAATCATATGGCGGTCATAATATCTCTTCATTTTTCATTTCTTACTCTTTAAATTCTTTATACTTATCACTCATAGCCATAAAATCATATGTAAATTTGGGTTAGGCTCGAGCCAAAAAAGGCATACTCGATGCCCGACTCATTTTCTAAATGGGCCTTATTTTTTGCTCATACTAATTTTTCGAGCCTATATTTTTACCCAAACTCTCTGACTTTATAGGTAAGTTTTCAGGCCGGGCCGGGTGGCCCAACCTATGGATAGGTCCACAGGTGACTAAAACAAAAATAAACAATAATATAATGACAAAATTGAAAATTTTTATAATTTAATAACCAAAACAAAACGATGGTAATAATTCACAAACTGATTATATAATTATCATTCCTATGCATAAAATCAATTTATAAGTTTTGGAAGAAAATAGAAGAGAGGCATGGTTTTTTGTAGTGTTTCCCCTTTAAGTGAGAAAGTAAAGTCAGTCCTTGAAATCAAGCAAAACACAATACTTAACACATTAGCCTGAACCGCTAAAGCTTGTAAATGATCAGCTACTTCTTGTATCTGAGCCACAGCTTCGCTCATGACGTAATCTCTTTCTTTGACCTGGTCTTGAGATCTTTGAAACTGTTCTTCCCATCGCTCATTATCTGCCTCCAATAGTTGCAGCCGGAGTTCACTATTTTGCAGCGCCGTTTCGAGCTCTCCCACCTTTTCTTTCATCTTTTCAATCTTGTTTAGGCTTGTTTCTAGCTTCACCGTAAAGTTGAGGCTTCAACACGACGCCTTCTCTAGTTCTGCTACTCGAGCTCTTAACATCTCTTTTTCGCTTTGACTCTCAAACACAGTCTTTTTCAGAGTATCCTCTCGTGCTTGAGCATCATGAAACCTCTTCTTCCACTGATTGACCTTAGCCTTCTCTTCCTGAATCTCCTGACGCCATTGTTCTAAGGTTTTGCCCAACCCAGTAGTTCTCATAGATGAATGCAACTTTTTGTAATCAGTCTTCAAACTGTCCAAATCTTTCTCGACCTTCCTTTTCCCTTTTCTTAGTTTCTCAACCTCTAATTTCTGGACATCAATATCTAATCTCAAATGCATTTTTTCTTCCTCCAATTGTTCTATCTTTTCCCTTAACTCCGAATTTCTATTTTCAAAGTCCTGTTTTATGATTTTCAACTCAGAAGGGACTATTTGCAAGTATTCCTCATTGGGCGAGCACTATCTTGTGCCGGTATGGGGATATTATCATTGATTCTCCTACTCCGCCACGCATTATATTCGAGGGTCGTCATCGAACCTACAACAACTCTTTTCATTCGGCGAGTCTGCTTCCAAGCATTAGAAATATCTTTAACCCTTTTCTTGTAGTTATCTTTTCCATACGTAAATTCAAACTGAGCTAGCCCATGCGTTGCCAGTATAAACTGTCTTGATCTATATTACCTCAATACAAGCAAATGAACATACCCAACGGCTCCCCAAATTCCTAGCAGAGGGACCCAATCATAACTCCCACACCAGTAGAGAATTTCGTCGGGAACTAACCAAGGAGCTCTCCACTCAACGTCCTCTTCCTGGAGATTCTGAAGGAGCGCGATCCGATTTTCTTCTGATACATCATCTCTTCTGGGCGTGGCTGCCAACTTCTTTAACGAGGAGTAGTTCTCAGAAAAACCCGATAAGAAACTTTATTTACCTTCCAAACATGGTTACAAAACCAAACCAACAATAGTTGCGCGTATCCCATGAATTTACCTTCACCTGCCCTTCAGCATGAGTCCAAAGATCTGAATGTTTCAGCAGAAATCGCTGGTACTAGCGTAACCCCCTTGTCAAGTCAATCAAATAGGTCAGTAACTGCTTCATCTATGTGTCTCAAAGATTTAGGGAAAATTACCAAACCATAGATACTCAAGGCGAAAATGTCAACTTTCCTCTTTATATCTGGATGTGCTACAATTAAGTCTCTCAAGCTCACCCAAAGAATGTATTTTCCTTCACCTTTTTACTAAATTTGGGCCGTGACATACTGTTCACTCATCCTATTAATACTCATTAGCTTCTTTATAAAATATGGTACATTAGAGGCCCTGGGATAAGTTTTGTCGACCCGAACCCTTAGGTAACGGAGCAAAGCCGTGTATTCTTCCACAGTAGGCACCAGGTCCACTTCTCCAAATGTGAAACAGCTATATGCGGGATTCCAATATTGAGTCATAGCCTGAAATAAGTGTTTGTCCACTCCGATGTCAAGCAGGTAGGGTAGATCGCCATAATTAAGATAGAAAAGTTGCTTAGTCGCATTATCCCAACGGGCCCATATATCTCTTAATTCCTGGAGCTCATTTTGTGTTACACTGATACGAGTGAAGTCCCACAACTCTGACGTATATCCCTCGGCTAGACTATCTCCTTTCTCAAGTTGCGTCTTCTTTGACCATATACGGACAGCCGCATTATCCTCTATTTTATCAAGAAGTTCGTTCTCCATGACAAACCTTCTAATTCAGTAACCAAATAGGAATTGACACCTTTTTAATATGGAATGACATGCAATCATAGCCAAAACATAACAAGTTAGTATCGAATAATAGTAACCAAAGTAAGTAAAAAAAATGTCAAACATCTATCTGGGTAACCACTAAGGTTCAGCATGGCTCTATCTAGGGTGGGCTCTTAAGGATCGTTATATGTGGCTTAGTTCTAAAAGAAGGGTACTTGAACCAGCAAATTCCTCAATTCTCGCCCATTATAGGCTTATATGGATCGAGTTCAGCTCAGAGCAATACATTTTTCTATGGCCATGTGGAAGTGAAAACCTCACGAAGACATAGGTACGGATGTATCCTGGAAGCAGCCCACTAGCCAATGCGGAGGTGAAAACCTCACAAAGACATAGTTTCTCGCTCTCACTTAAAGGGTGTAACCACAACGGTCATGCAATATAATGCAGGAATATCCTACGAGACTCAAACCACAACAAACATATGATGCGACACAAACTCATGCGATGGAAGAATCAAAATCAAATTTTAATTTTCGATAAAAGGACATTAATCAATCAATTCTACGGCTTGACTCTCTTATTGGTCCCCAGTGGAGTCGCCAAGCTGTCGAAACCATTTTTTTTGAAAAATGGGCCGACTTTAAAAAAGAAAATGGAGTCGCCACCAATCTTTGAAGTGTGATTGGGTCACCTTATAAAACATTTTGGTCTACAAATCTTAAGAAAACAGGTCCGAGAGTCGGTTACGCACGAGGAAGGATTAGCACTCTCGCAACGCCCAAAATTGTACCTTATTGATTGATTAATGCCCTAATATCGAAAATTGGAAGAGATTTTAATAAGAATCCTTTAGAAAATGTTTGGATAATTCGAATTGGATATCGAAATTCTCTTGTTCCGAAAGAATGACATATCACATCCAGCACGTTAGGGCACGATGTTTCAAACCCTTGACACCAAGATCATTTCATGATTTCCAAAATTCATACATTGCAATTTAAAAAGGATATTCCGTTATTTGGCCAAACAAAAAAAAATCGAAACCCAGCACATTAGGGCACGATTCCTCGAATTCCCAAACATGAAATATTGCCTTATTTTTGAAGTTAAGAAAATACAGTCAGAATCTTAAAAGGATATTTAGTCATTTGGATGAACGGAAAATCGAAACCCAGCACGTTAGGGCACGATTTCTTGAACTTCCTAACACAAAATATTACCTTTGTAAAAAACCCTTTTATGAGTTTGGGTAAAAGTGAAAGAAAAAAGATAAAGTCAATGTACCCCAAAAATAGAAAGTTGGTTAAAACGTAAAAATGGTCATACTTAGCGAATAGTGACAAAACAATATATACGATAATAAGAACCATAGAATAATAGTGATAGTAACAAAAAAATGCAATAATAATGATAGAATATATTAATAAAAAAAATAATAGTAAAAAATAAAAATAATATAAAATAATAATAATAATAAAAATAGCAGTAGTAATGTTGAAGATGATAATAATAATAAATAATAATAATAATAATAATAATAATAATAATAATAATAATAACAACAACAACATCATTATAGTAATAATAATATATAAAAAAGAAGTGGTAATAATATAATAATAATAATAATAAATGAATATAATAATAATAACAAAGTTAATTATAAATAAAATAATAACAAAATAATAGTAGTAGTAACATTAGAAGAATAATTATATAGTAAAATAATAACAATAATAATAATACTAAATTAGTAACAATAACGTAATAATAATAATAATAGTAATGAAAATAATAATAAAATTAATAGTCAAGATAAAATAGTATTAATAATATAATAATAGTAATAATATTATAATTAATAGTGATAAATAAAAAATAATAATAATTATAACAATAATAATAATAAACAAAATAGAAACATATGATTTTAATAATATATATCTATATAAATAGTGGCAATAATAAAATAATACTAATAATACTAATGAATATAGTAATAATAATAAATTAAAAAAGAATAATAGTAATGGTAATATTAAAATAATAAGTATAATAATAAATATTTAGAGATAATTGATTTGAAAATAAAGTAAAATAGAGACTAAATTGAATTTAAAAAACAGGAGTTTGAGGCAACATTAAGAACAAATGAAGGTAAAAAGACCAAATCGTGATGTGCGAGCAACATAGTGGGACCGAAATAGAGAATATCCCCATATTTTGAAACGGTGCCATTCGAATGCGGACCAAATTGAAACAGAGGAAAAATTATTGGGCAAAATTTGGAATAATAAACATGCGGATATTCCCTTTGGAGCGGGTCGGGTCGCGGGTCAGAGGCCAAAACGACGATCCAAATTTTCCTTAAAAATTTAATTTTCAACCTTTATTTTCCAAAAAACTTCAAAAACCTCTCTCAAACCTTTTCTCTCTCCCCCTTCTGATCGAATGCCGGCCAATGTCCAGTCGTCGGACCGCCGTGACGCCACTGCCAGCCACTATACACGGTGGCTGAAATTCAGAAAAATGTAAGCTTTTCTTCCTTTTTTTATATTTTAATACTTATATACCGTTTTAAAAACGTAAAAATCTTTAAATATATACATGCAATCTAGTTCCGAAAAGAAGAAGAAATATAGATAAAAGAAAATAACAGAACCTTGAGGATCTTTGCTATTGCTCTTGTGTATCCGAAAAAAACAAATCGTATATTGCTTTAGTATATTGAAAAACCGTTTCCCCAATCGTTTTTTCTTTGGCTTTTTATAGCCGGATTAAAAATAAAATCTAGATTCTGTTTGCTGTATTTCTTTCTTTTCCGCAGGTGGAAGAGCGCACGTTACGGGGTAGTGGCGTCCGGCGCGCGAGGGAGGCGTAGGCAGCAAACCTAGGTGCGACGCACCTAAGGTTTTCTGTTGATGGTTGTGGGTTAGTATTAAGTGGGCTAGGATTTTGGGTTAAGTGTTTGGTTTGGGTCTTATGGGCTAACATTGGGCTAGGTTTGGGTTAATTTATTAATTGGGCTTGTAAATGTTGTAATGGACTTTTAATTTTGGTTAACGGACTGTTAGATTTCCTTGGATTGGGCTCCGGGCTAAAATCAGGCCCTATAGTTTCTTCTTTTTTTTTTCTCAATAAAGTCAAAATTTTATTAAAAATGAAAAGAGAGAGAATATACTGAGCATAAATTGAGAAATATTAGTGTTAAATCAAATCTCCTCAAACTACCATTTCTCCATCATTCCTCATTTTAATATTTATCCTTTCTTTTCTTTCCTTCCTTCCTATTATCTCCTTCATTGCTCACAAACACACTAATCAATGGAGAAACTTCCCTTGCTGCAACTAATTCTGCGTCCTTTTCGTCGGCAACAAATTCAACATCCTTTTCATGAGGAACATCCCTTGGTGTTAGTGGCAGAGCAAAGCAATGAAGCTCTCGAAGCTTACTGCGATGGGTGTGGGGAACTGCTTTCAGCTCCATACTTCTCTTGTATTCATTGCAATTATCACCTTCACAAGCAATGTGCAGAGGCACCCCCTTCACTTCATAATCACCATCTCCATCCTGGGCGCTCAGACAGAGGTCTTTTTCACAGAGGTCTTTTTCTTCGACGAAGGCCAGATTCTTATTACCTGGTATATGGTTGTGCATTATGCAAGGAAAAACGTAACATGTTTTTTTATGAATGTAGAAGGTGTTTTTTTTCCATTGACATCAAATGTGCTACATTATCTTCTTCATATAAGTCTTACCAACAACCCAAGCTTGACATGCACCCACATCCATTGACCTTCATAGAAAGTCCCATGGCCATAGATGTACTCAAAGAATTGAACTGCTCCTGGTGTTATGAACCATTGACAAATTTTGTTTATTTTTGTTCTGAGTGTCCAATATTATTTATCATTCATAAGAAATGCCTTGATGAGTTAACCATGAAAATTAATCACCCTTCCCATCATATACACCCTCTTTTCTTTGATTATAGTGTTTGCAACCTTTTTTGCAACCTATGCCAAAAGCAACATTCTGGACCTTTTTATGGTTGTTCTCTTTGTCATTTTAACATCAATATTGGATGTGCTTTGCCGATGTCCATTGTTGAAGAGAAAAGTTGCCATCAGCACCCATTCACATTATTTCGAAGACGAGGTTCATTCATTTGTGATGCATGTGATACTGAGGGAAACTTTGTTTCTTATATATGTTCCACATGCAACGTCATGGTCCATAAGAAATGCACTTCACTCCCACGTATTATCAAATTTTCTCGACATTATCACTGCATTTTTCACAAATATTTTCTTCAAGATCTTACAATGCAAGATTGCAAGATTTGTTTCAAAGAGGTGAAACTAGAGCGTGGGAGTTACTCTTGTGGGAAGCCAGGTTGCAATTACGTTGTCCATGTGAATTGTGTCTTAGAGAATGAAAAGTTGTACGAGGTAATTGATGATGAAAAACAATGGGAGGAGCTTTATGAAAAATCTATACAGTCTTCCATCATTCGTGTTATTGAGGTGAATGAAGCTGGGGAAGCTACAAAGATTCAACATTTCAGTCATCAACATTTGCTAGTGTTAGCAGACAAGATGGAGGAGGAAATTGATAGAAAATGTGACGGGTGCATGCTATCTATCTCAATTCTTTTCTATTATTGTTCAAAATGCCCGTTTTTTCTTCACAAAACTTGTACTGAATTGCCAAAAATCAAGACTCAATGGTTTAGTAAATACCAAGCCATCCTCAAATTCACAGGCTTAAAAAAATGTTACTTTTGCAAGCGACATTGTAGTGGTTTCTTCTACCATGTTGGAGGGATTGGGGATATGTGCATAAGGTGTGCTAAAGTTGCTGATATCATTAAATGTGAAGGACACCAACACTCCCTCTTTTATGATTTCAAATGCAATGAGAAATGTAATGGTTGTGGTAACCAGTTTTGGGAAGGTGCATTCAGATGTGGAAAGTGCAAATTTACTTTGGATTTTGGATGCTTAACATTGCCACATTCAGCTCTTCACAAAATTGATGAACACATGCTAAAGCTTACTTATGATGATGATAAAGAGCAAAGTTATTGTGATATTTGTGAACGAGAAAGAGATCCAAGGCTTTGGTATTATTCTTGTTCAATCTGCAATACTTCTGCTCACACCGAATGTGTTCTTGGAAAATTTCCATTTCTCAAGGATGGGATCACATTTCCTTTTTATTATCACAATCATCATCATGTTCTTAAATTTTTTAGAAAGGCTGAGGGTTTCCCTGAATGCTCTCATTGTGGTAAGTTTTGCCAAGAAGAAATTCTCAAATGTGAAGAGTCTATATGCGACTATGTCGTCCATTATGAATGTCGAAAATACTAAATTTAAAGCTTTGTGGTAAGTAATTTGGATGATTAAAGAGCTATTATTTTTTTAAATCATCAATGCTTTATTATTTCATGATTTTATTTTCATTATTAACATCTGTTCTAATTGTCTTCATGGCTGCAGATGTGATTTGCTCAAATGGAAAGCATCAGAGGTATTATTCGATCCAAGGAGTTCACAAAGAATTTGCCATTTCATGCCTACTTCTTGGATGAAAAAATGCTCAAATTGTAATGTGATTTGGTTGAAGTGTTGCTTTGTTTAAGATTTGTTTGGGTTTTGAATGATTTGAATTCAAAATTAGTTTGGAGTTGATGTATGATTTGTTTGAGTGTGTAATATTTGATTTCAACATTATTGTGTGATTTATTGGATTTGAATTATGAAAATTAATAGTTATTTGAATTATTTGTTATGTAAATCATTTGCGCAATGCTAATTAACTATTTAAAATATTTCTTATTGTATATATTAATGAAACACCAATTTTCCTTCATGCTAAATGCTTTTCTACTACACTTGTTTGTTTCGCATATATTTATTTTTATATGAAATTTTGAATACAACATAATTATATGAAGTAGAAACATAATAAAAACTTAATTGCGCACCCTAATTTTAAAATATTTAATATCCATTCCAATCAACTACATTTCATCACTTATCACTTATGTCTATTTAAATATATTTTATTTTATTATATGATTAACATTTGTTTTTAATATTTAAAAAGAATATTTAGTTATTTATGTGGCATACACGTGAATTTTTATGTAGATGCTCCAAATTAAGTCTTTCAGTTAACTATTTTCTTCTTCAATAACATTAATAGTTGAAATCAATTGATGACAATAAAATCTGAGTAAAATATGTAAGCCTAATAATTTCTTATGGTTTTCGACTGTTATCCATGTATTAATGGCATGATTAAGTAATCTTAAACCCATGTTTGCCTAATTTACAAGAAAAGAATAAATTTTAATTTAATAAAGAAAGCAAAGTATTATTCTTGTAGAAATGCTTTACTTTGTTTGGATTTTAATAACATATAAACTTTACTTTTAATTCAATTATTTTTTTAAGAAGTTCTTTACTTTTTTGAATTGGTATACTTTCGGATCAAATTCTTTGAGTATATCATACATTTGACGCGTTAAAAAAAATTAACTATGATATAAAAATTAAGACTAAAGGATCTTTAGAGCCCTTAAAAAATTTAATTATACTCTCATACTTATTTTGCATCCAATTGAGTCATTGAACGTTAAAATTTCAATTTATTAAGCATTTAACAGTTAAAGAGTAATGGAGGTTGTTTTCGCCACGTGATACACAAGCATTGTGTCATGTGGCGAAATATGGTATTTAATATTAAAAATTGTAAAAAATATAAAAATAATAAAAATATATACAAATTAAAAAATATTATAAATTTATAAAAATATATAAAAGTGAAAAAATATAAATATATATTATAAATAAAATAAATAAAATGTACAAATTATAAAAAAAATTGCAAAAAAAATTAATAAGTATTAAAAGACAATATATATAAATTACAAAAAAAATTTGTAAAATTATGAAAAAGTATTTAAAAATATAGAAGATGATTAAAATTGTTAATAAAAATTACAAAATATTATAAAAAATAAAAGTTATAAAACAAAATAAAAAATATGAAAATTTTTTAAGTAAATAAGATGATGTATTGGTATTTAGATTTAAGATACGTTAGTTAATTTACAATAACGCATGTCCAACATACAGTTAATTTACAATAACGCATGTCCAACATACTTTTTCAAATAAAAAAATATTTTTTTCTCAATAAAATGAAAAGAGAGAGAGAAGATAGTGTGCATAAAATGAGAAATATTAGTGTTAAAGGATCTGTTGTAACATCCTCGAAATTTCTTTGAGTCACCCCATATACTTACCGTCTTTTCTATTCAATAATAGTCGTATTATCCATGTCTCCAACTCCTCATGCCATCCACTTTGAAAGACCATGAATGATTTGTTTCACATAATGCTTGTTTTATCCTTTAAAAAAAAAAAATCTTCCAATTGGCACATGGATTTAATTATCTTTCCGTCTAAGTGTTCATTAATCTTATGGTTTCAGTTCTAATTATTTATTCATCCCATATTCAATTGTTTATTCACAAATCCAAATTCTATTATTTCCAATCACATGCTTGCCGTCCATACCATAGATATTCCTTCTTTAATTCACCAATAATGCCATGTTTATTTAATTCAAATTCAAAGATTTCCCTCAATCAACAACTGTTTTTGGCTTTTATTTGTTTATTCATCCATTACCTTATATTCCTTATAATCCCCAAATTATGCCGTCCATGCTCTCTATAATTTACTTCAACTTTGTACCATCCTATAAAATAAGATATAAAATCCAATTGCCATCATTTGGTGTGGCCGAATATCTCCCACAATCTATCTTTCACTTTTGTTTTTTTTAAAAAAATAATACAACACATGCCCATCCATTTTGCCGCCCCACTTATGTATATATATATTTTTTTAGGAATTTAAAATTTCCCATGCTTCCAACCAACTTGCCATCTTAATTTATTAAACACATGTCATTTAAAATTCTACCCACAATGCATTAAAAAAAATTCACCCACAATTTTCTTTTCATTTTTTTCCCAATTTATTAAACACATGTCATTTAAAATTCCACCCACAATGCATTAAAAAAAATTCACCCACAATTTTCTTTTCATTTTTTTTCCTTTTCGTGCATCTCCAATTCCTATTGTCATTCATATACTCCATATGTTTTATATTTTTTTCTAACTTTGTCCAGCACTTAGGACATTATTAACAAAGAAGACAAAATTTATTAAAAGTGTACCGAAAATTTTATAGGTCTTAGGAATTTGTTTCACTTCATCTTAGTATATTCGGTCCTTTAAGGGGGGAGAGTGCCAATTTTTGCTAAGTCTCATTGGGTTCTTCTTTCCTCTCATTTGGTCTCCTTATTTCCTCCATAACCGAACTTTCATCTTTTCTCTATTCCTTCTTCTCATCCATATTAACATCCACTTCTTGATCAATCGAAATATAGTGGAAGGCTGAAACTTGGATTTCTGAAGTCATCTTTTAATCACTAGAAAACGGTTCTAAAATCTTAAAGGTAAGAGATTTTCACGGATTTTATAACCATTTTTTTTACTCGAATAAGATGGGATTCACTAACCGATTTATATTAGGGACTCTATCACTCGGTTTTTATCCTTTGAGCGAAAGGATTTCGTGATCAAATAAAAAAAAAGGAGAGAATTCGTGATTCCCTCTAGATTCAAACGAATCAGCGATCCGAGATTTTCCCAACGGGTTGTGGACCGTCAACCGGGGAAAATTGACAAATCGTAGTTGTTCACGATTCCGAGGGTAAAATCTTAGATCGTTTGTTTTAAGAGTAGATTTATTAAATTGTGTTCATTGTCTAACTGAGTGTTATAACATTTTTAGGTATCGACGATCAGGAAAGTGTAGTGCTTATCGTAATCAGGTGTGTAATCTCACATCGTATCACATGGGTTAGATGACTATACCGTAATTAAAGATCAGACTAAAAATCGCAAAGTTGGTGAAATCAGAAAATATGGTATATTAACACTATAGTATTAAGTGCATGAAATCGGTATTAAAATCGTGAAAATTTCGGAATAGCCCTTAATGGTCTAATATGTTAAAAAGTGATATTTTGGGCCTCATGTGATAAATGGGCCATATGAGTTATTTGATAAAATAATGAGATGATAAGGGCCAAACTATAAAGTTGGCCAAAATGTGAAATGGGCCAAATAGTGAAATGAGCCAAAGTGTAATATGGGCCAGATTGTGATAATTCTTTAATGGGTCTTATGTTGGAATTATCTTATGAATGAATAGTTATGCATTTTAAATACATGATTGCATGGGTTGGGATATTTGATGAAGAGAAGATGGCTTCGTGCCCAGTTAATGGCTTCGTGCCAAGTTTAATGGCCTCGTGCCCAATTTAAATTATGGCTAAATGCCCAGTTGGTGTGTTGGCGGGGTGGGTGACTAAAGCTCCCCACAGGTGTGCTGGTTGGTACGGGTGGTGTGTAGCGGATGGAAATTTAGGCTTGGTTGGGAATTGCATATCACATGCATTTTATACTTGTTACATTGTTACATTTGTAAATGGACTCAAGCCCAATTAAATGCTTATATGGTTTTGGCCCAGTGGATTTGGTAAGTGGGTTACACATTGAGTTCTAAGTAACTCACCCCGTTTCCTTTACCCTTCTCAGGTAACGATCATTAATGGAGGCTTGGGCAGGGGATAACTTCGTGGAGGCCATACTTCGAATGATGGTTTTTGTGAACTTTGAACTACTCATAAGTATTTTTATTTAATTACTATTTTAGTTATGATGTAATAAGGCCTCTGGTGTTATTTTTATGAATTTTTGCTTGTGGATGGATTTTTAATTATGCTTAAATACTTAAATGGGACTATTCTATATTTTATATATTTTTTTAATTCCTCGTGCAAAAAGGGGGTTTTTCTTAAATATTTTATTCTCGTAATTTTTCTGAAAAATTAATTTTTTTGAAACTTGTTTTTTTTTCAAATTTCTTTTGAACTCCTTTAAATTTCTCGTGAAATTTTAACTAATCAATTTTTAAGTTTTAATTATAAACTCTTATGTCCTAAATCATAGATTTTAAATTAACCTCAGTTTCTACTAAATTTCAATTTCCAAAATAGTCTAGAAAATCTGTTTCTTTAAATCATTAGATGACTAGGAGTAAGTTCGTTTTGTGTGACATACCAAATCTGGTCTTAACGCGTAGACCGGGTTTGGGGTGTTACATCTTTAAAGCTCTTGAATTTTTCCAAAAAGATCAATTAAGCCCTTATACCTTTTTTAATTTCAATTAAGCTATTGAACATTAAAATTCCAATTTATTAAATTATTTAACCGTTAAAGTTAACGGTCAATCATTAAAGAGTAACGATAACTATTTTTAAGGGTTATTTTTGCCACGTGGCACACAAGGATTGTACTATGCAGCGAAATATGGTTTTTTATATTAAAAATAATACAAATATAAAAATTAAAAATATTATAAATTTATAAAAATATAAAAGTACAAAAAAAATAAAAACATACTATAAATGAAATAATATATAAATTATTAAAAATTGCCAAAAAATTAAGCATTATTAAAATAACAAAAAGTATATGTAAATTACAAAAAATAAAAATTTTAAATTTATGAAAAAATATTTAAAAATATATAAAATTATTAAAATTGTTAATAAAATTTATAAAACTTTATAAAAGCATAAGATTGTTAATAAAATATTTAAAATAATTAACTTAGTATAATAAATAACGGCACTTTTTTTTTTTTACTATTTTTCAAGTTTGTTTTATTGTTCATATTCTAGGTTCATGACTGCCTCTCTCAATAATATTGTCTTCAAGGTTCAAACCTACATTCTTCGCTTAAGAGTGCAATGTGTATTATTAGTACAACGTGCAATTGTTTTTGGATTATCTATTGAACTGGTTTCTAATTAAATTATTGTCGTTAATAAAAAATAAATTAATTATTTTCCTCTTTAATCACAATAATCATTAAACTCAATTGATGGACCAATTAGATATATAAGAATATATAGATAACAATTTCATATGATTGTGGATTGTTATCCATGTATTCATGACATGTTTAAGTAATATTAGACCCATAAAAAAACCAAAGTAATTGCCAAATTTGCAAGAAAAGAACAAAATTTACTTTAATAAAGAAAGCAAAGTATTATCATTGTAGAAATGCTTTACTTTGTTAGGAATTTTTTTATAACATATAAACTTTAATTTTAATTTAATTGTCTTTTCTTTTAAGAAAATTTATGTTTTCGAATCAAATTCTTTGAATATATCATATGTTTAATGCATTGAAATTTTTTAACTATGATGTCAAAATTAAGGCCAAAGGGTCTTTAAAGTCCCTGATTTTTTTTAAAAAATATCAATTAAGCCCTTATACTTTTTTTTTGCATTCAAGCGAGCTATTGAACATTAAAATTTCAATTTATTAAACCATTTAACTATTCAAGTTAACGATCAACCGTTTAAAAGTAATGATAACTATTTTTAGGGGTTGTTTTCGCCATATGGCCCACCAAAATTATGCCATGTAACGAAATATGATATTTATAATAAAAATAATACAAATAATACAAATATATAAAAAATATACAAAAATTAAAATATTATAAATTTATAAAAATATATAAAAGTGAAAAAAATTATAAAAATTATAAATGAAATAAAATATATAAATTATTAAAATTATTAAAAACTGAAAAAAAAAAACCATTAATGAATATTAGAATAACAATATATATAAATTACAAAAAATTAAAAATTAAAATTATGGAAAAATATTTAAAAATATAGAAAATTATTAAAATTGTTAATAAAAATTACAAAATATTATAAAAAGCATAAAATTGTTAATAAAATATTTAAAATAATTAAGTTATTATTATAAATAATGACATATTTTTTTATACTATTTTTCTAGTTCGTTTTATCGTTCATGTTCTGGGTTTATGACAGTCTCTATCAATAACGTCGTCTTCAAGGTTCAAACCTACATTCTTCGCTTAAGAGTGCAATGTATCTTATGACTGCACCCAAAACTTGTTGGTATGATATACTTAGACAACTAATTGTAAATCTATACTAAAAAATTATTTAATTTAGGAAACATATTTGGATTTGAATTATTCGATTTACATTTAAATTTTTTTTAACTTACTAGATTCATATATTAATATATTTGGATAACCAACAGATAATTATTTATTTTGGATTCAAATAGAAATATTTAGATTTAATTCATTAATAAATAAAATTGAAATTTGAAGCACTTATATGCAATTTCATATTAGAATTTTATTACAAAAATGGCATATATATATATATATATATATATATATATATGATATATTATCATCTTTATCTAATATATTTAAATTATATAATCAACTTTATTACAATAAAAAAATCATCACTCATAATTATTTAAGTTTTGAAGAATAAGGCCTTTTAATTAGCAAAAGTAACATTCTTTGTGCTTACAATTAAGCAAAGCACAATACTTTAATTTTTAATTAATCATTCATATGAAAGAGAGGTTTGTAGTAAGGCCATTTTGCCCGGGCTTAAAATAAACAAACCAATAAATAAATAAATAATAAATAAAAAACCAATTTTTTTACAGTCCATTTTACAAACCCATTGAAGCCCAAAACCATTACACCCTTAGCCCAATACCTAAACAGCCTACCCAGATACCCAGACCCAAAATCTACACGGCCCAAAGGGGCCCAAAAACTCAAACAGTTTCAGTGGCCTAGGGTTTTTGAAACCCTAGGCGTCGCAAGCCTTAGCGCAATCACGCCCACCTTCTCGTGCTCGCGCTCGGTCATGCCGCTATCAACACACGAACAAGCTCCTCGCCACCAAGATCTGCGCCATTCTCCTGCACAAGAAAGGAAAGAAAACAACAAACAAATATAGGAAAAATAGAAAGAAATTTTGTATTTATTTCTAGTTTGTTTTTTAGGGTTATAAATAACCCTAATGAACCTGTAAAACGGACAAAGATACAGAGAGAAAACAAATAGAAAAAATACATCGAAACAGAATACATAAATTTTTCTTTAGCAAAGGTGATTTTCATATTATTTTGTTTATTTTTAGATCTACGCCATTTTCTTGTATGAATACTAAAAATAAAATAAAAAAAAGGGCGAGAAAACTACCTTCGAAACGGAGGTATTTAGCCTCCGGCCACCGTCTACGGAGGTGCATGTGGCACGTGGCCTACGAAGTTTGATGACCACTCAGGATAGAGGTGAGAAGGGGTTTGAGAGCGTTTTCTGGGATTTTTTTTTTTTTAAAAAACTGAGGACAAATGAATTTTTTTTCTCCGAACATTGATTTAAATACACCAAAGAAATGACACCGTTTTGGTGTGGTCAGTTAATGACCAAAACGACGTCGTTTTAAATAAAGATCCGCGCATTGACCCGATATCCAGGGAAGAATCCGCGCGTTTTGTATTAAATGGTCTAATTGCTTTATAAACCATTCCGCTATTTTAAGTATTTTCAATTTCGTCCAATTTCACATTTTCCTAAATTAGCCTTGAAATTTTGTTTTTGTTTCAATTGAGACCCTTAGGCTATTTAATAGCTAATATCAAACGATGTCGTTAAAAAAATGGCATAATTGCCATATTGATCCCTATAATGTGACGCGTGTTTTAATTCAATCCTTTTATATTTATTTAATCTTCTTTTCTTTGTTTTTATATTATTTTTAAATTACTCTAATACTATATTATTTTTATCATATTAAAATGTTATATTATTTTTATTATTTTATTAATTTTGTGAATAATATAAAATTCATATATATATTTTGTATGTATTATATTTATATATTAAATTACTATTATTTATTATTTCACTTGGTTTAATACTATTTTTTATATATTATGATTTATATTAATTATTATATTATAAATTTTTAATTTGTATATTATATAGTATTATATTATGTCATATATTATTTTTTAAAATTTTGTTTTATAAATTTATTTATATTATATAACCTACTTTATTTACATTATTTATTGCATATATAATTTTATGTTTAATGTATATGTTTTTTTATTATATACCATTTATTAATTATTTTATAATCATATATATATATGCATAAATTATTAAATTATATATATTTATTATAAGTATTTTTTTACTTTAAATTATTTATTTATATATATATTAAATTATTCTAAAAATCGCTACATTTTTTTATTTCAATGTTTAAATATATTATTCCCTTTTTATTTGATTTTATTATTTCGTGAAAGTCTTAATTATTGCTATTTACTTTATATCACATGTTTATTTATTTATGTTCTTTTAATCATTTATTATTGCTTAACATAGTTCTTTATATATTTATGTTATATTATTCTTTTATTATTTATTGTTAGTATTTGATTAAAGGAGTTCACAAAGGATTTGGCATTTCATTCCTACTTCTTTGATGAAAGGATGCTCAAATTTTAGGTGTGATTTGGTTTTAGTGTTACTTTGTTCATGATTGATTTGGGTTTGTATGATTTGATTCAATATTACTTTGGGATTCATCTATGATTTGTTTGGATTAAATGGAATAATTCATTTTTATTTATATTTTGTAATTGTCAAATGAATTAAACCTTTCAAAATTGCCATATAAAATAGTTTTTTTTATAAAATGCTCAAATAAAAGTTATTAAGTTTTAATTCTTCTATATCTTTTCAAGTAGTATTTGATTTAATTATCATTTACTCTTTCAGCATTTATTGGACAATTTTAAAAAATGATTTTTTATATGAATAATCAAAAGTTTAATCTTAATTTGATTATTTTTAAAAAAATATTTTTAAAAATTATATAATAATAGAAATAGAGAACGATAGAAAATAAGTGAATGTACCTATTTCTAAATTATATATGAAAAATTTAATGGCAATAATTATTTTACCTAATTATATTAATTAGAATAACTAAATTGAGAAAAAAAATTAGAGTGACCAAATCCTACTCACATTGGACCTAGCGTCTAAGTAGTTTGGCCAATAGTGGGCCAAGAAATCTTGAATGGCGATGTGGGTGGGGGTTGAATCACCATTTAGTAGGGCTACTGGGGCTTGGGTCCCTTTCTTGGTCGGGGCATCAAGTACATGTATCTTTACCAATAAACCAATTTTTAAAAGCTGGAGTAGACCCTAAAGAGATCCTACTTCCTCATGAATTTATCTTGAATCGTGATCTTTTGCCTCAACTTTATCCCAATTTTGCCGAGGGAGCAACCCCAATTTTTACCTTGAATTGGTCAAAATATGCTGAAGTTCTTACTTTTCGTGGAGGATTAGATCCAGTGATTAGGGGTTTATAATTAACTAATATTGCACACCATCATTTAGCTATCGCAATTCTTTTTCTTATAGCGGGTCACATGTATAAGACCAACTGGGGCATTGGGCATAGCCTAAAAGATATTTTAGAAACCAAAATAGGACAAATTTTATTTTAAAGTGACGTTTAAAATTGTTTTACAAAAAAAAAATTGCACAATGGAAAGCGAACAAGAAAAGCAATACGATAATGGTTTTAGCAAAAACCTTTTGAATAATTAAGTAGCTTAAATGAAAACTTTAAAATAATTCAATATTATTTTATAATTTTTTGAAGTTAAATGATCTAAACTTCCTAATGATTTAATAAATTTCTATAACACCCCAAACCCGGCCCACAAGTCTTGACCGGATCTGGTTTGTCACTGCGGAAAAACGTTTAAAATATTTTAACCTTAAAATAAAACATGGAAATTTGTGTTTATTTATAAAACATTGTTTATTTAAAATGCTAAGTAAAAATTTGATGTCATAAAGTATCTAGATTTGAAAACTTTAATATATATATATAAATTTAAGAAAATAATATCATTTGCAAATAACATTTCATCGTCAATCCATAATGAAACATAATAATAAACTTCAATACTTAAGTGGCCTTTATTACAATAATGCTTATCAAAAATACTGAAATTTATAAAATACGGAAACAAATAAAATTAACTTCTGCATGGGCCACCTCGTATCCATTCTAACCCGGTCCGATCACCTAAAATCATCTGCGATGTTGATAAAAATTGGGTGAGTCATACAGACTCAGTGTGTAACTAGACCACTGAATTTCATCCACATGTCAAACCATATAATAACCCATATAACAGATATTAAGATAATTTAATCACATGCTTTCACTTATTGGGATTGGCCCACAACCACATCACATTCTTATAATAGTGTAATCAACCACATGTTTCCACATACTGGGCTTGGCCCATTTCCACATTAATTCACATAGCAGACAGATTTATGCAAAATGCACCCAACCCAGCCTAGGGTCCATCCTTTACACCTACCTTGGCAGACCCCCTACCCAAGGCCGTGGCTAATCCACCGATCATATAGTAATCCACATATCTTACCTTGGCAGACTTGCTGCTCAAGGCCGTGGCTAGGCCACCGATCACATAAGTGATCCCACATATCAATCAATCTACGGTGATGCACACAGCTATCAACCGCCGAGATGTGGCACCTAGCCAACACCTCCCTTGATGAAGCACATAGCTAACATCAAGCGCTAATGTAGCACAAGGCTAACATTAGACCACGTACATAATGTACACCCTTTCTTCTTTCACATTCAGATCCCATCCCATGCACATGCAACATATGATAATGTCATAACATAATAAAATAATGCATGCACATGCTATTCGGCATACAAACATATTCTCATTGGCATATTCACATTCTTAATATTTAACACTGACCTGATTTTCGATATACCCCTTAAGGGTATCCATTCATAATTGTCACTGCACACATTAGCATTTACACCACACATACAATATAACATAAACCCGGAAAACAGTGGATTAATCACACATCTTACTATTTAGCGAAATCCTTAGCTACTTGAATTTAACACGATCCCGGAACTTCCTTATGCCTGTCAATTTACCCTTAAAAACCAAAATACACAATTGGTCATCACTTATACCAAATATGGCCTATGTAGCAAATATAACATTTGGCCCATATAGCAATTATAACATTTTGGCCCATAAAGGGTATTTTCGTAGTTTGGCCCATAGGGACATTTCGTAATTCAGCCCATTAGAGCATTTTCGTAATTCAGTAATCGTACCCACTAAGGGTAATTCGATAATTTACTCTCTAAGGGTAATTCGGTAATTTACCCTACAAGGGTAATTCGGTAACTTCATATTTAACGGTGTTTTCGAAGATTCACTATCGCCTCGAGTGATACAGAACTCTATTTGGGTCTCTACGAAACTATTGGGTCAAAAATCCATTTTAAGCCCAAACGGGGTAATTTCGCAACTAAAACTTAACTAGTAATTTGGGGCATACAAATTTAAACTGTCCATTTGCATCATACTGACTAAATTGCATATAACTCGTGTTAGAAAACTCGAAATCTAGATCCGTAAAATTTCCTTGAAACTAGACTCATGTATCTTCTTACTGAAATTTTTCCAGAATTTTTGGCCTAGCCATTTAGTACAGTTTATTCCTTAAAGTTTCCTATGTTTCACTGTCCAATGATTTTGACCTCTCTTGACTTAATTTCAAATATCTCACTGTACGGTTTTCATATACTATTCCAACTTGTTTCTCTTGAAAATAGACTCATTAAGGAATCCATACATGTAAACTATAACCCATAATTCATTTTGTACAATTTTATATGATTTTTCCAAAATAGATCAGTGAACCCCGATGCCATAACCTCCTTGCCATATGCTCATTTATGCTAGCAATTTACTCTTTTATTTCCATAAGCCTTGATGCCACTTACTATCTCTCCTTATTAGGCTCAAACCCAAAATTTTACTAAGGCCCAACTTGAACTCGAAACTTCATAGAATCCGGTAACTTTCTAAAATCATCTTCTTAATTAGTCCAACTTGAAATAATGTCATTCTCTTGTTCTCAAAAATTTTAAACACTCCTATGCCCAAGGCCCATTGGGCCCATTCCTACTAGGCCCAATTTCGGGATGTTACAATTTCAACCCACTTTCCCCTAAAAAATGATTTATATATAATAATAGAAAATCATGGGTAATTTTTATACCTTTTATTATCAAATGATTAAGTTATCCTCTAGACACAAGGTATATATTTTCCAGGCTGCTCTCATGGTCGATATTTTTGGAATTGGATCAAATCAATCACCAATTCTTGATTTGATCAAATCTATCAATACAAATATCAAAAGCATGTCTGAGGAAATGCATACAATAAAATCATACAAATATCAAAAGCATGTCTGAGGAAATGCATACAATAAAATCATATAGGAATATAATGCCAACAATAGTTCAAAGGTGTGATTCTTGATTATATTAAGTTCACTACCAATTATTTTGGCATATTCTTATTTCTTATTTCAACCCCACATCCCTGATTGAATACATACATACATATATATATATATAATACAATAAATAAATAAGTCAATAAATTTTATGTATGAGAACAAAAACTTGAATGGCAAATAGTTTAAACTGGCAAAAGTAAAATACCATGTATTTTGATACTGTTAGTCAAGTTCTCTCATTTTGATCTCTTGTCTTATTGTACCCGACCATCGTAAACGACTCATATTCGGACATGAATATAAAAATACAATTCACAAATCTTAGGAACACGATGAACGAAACATATTCATATCCAACATATCCAATATTCGACACTCACTCCCTAATAAAAAGCTACTAACATTTAACATAGGATTACACACAGAGAGTTGCATGATTACACAAAGATAAGCAAAGATCCACATGTCTCCAATGAAAGGATACGAGAACCTGACGACTCTCTAAATACATGAAAATCTACTTGCTCTCAGAATACAAAAAGCTACTAGCTATCCCCTCTAAATCACACCCTTACTAAACCCAGAATATAACCTCACAAAGCACAACTCCATTTGGAAGATAACGTGTAACATCCTAAAATTTAGAATTTTATAAGGCTAGTTAAAAATATTAATTGTGTATGTTTAGGGGTTCAATGAGGGCTCGGGGTTGAATTTGGCCTTAGTATAACTTTTGTGTTTAAGCACTTTAAGGAGATATAGTAAGAGGCATCAATGCTTAAGGAAATAAGTGTATTTTGTTAGCATAAATGAACATATGGCAAGGAGGTTGTGGTGTCAAGTGGAGAGCATGGAGAGAAGGGGTTCAAATCCCATCTATTGCAACTTTTGGGATTTAAATTTTTGAGCTTCTCAAGTGTTGCATGGTAAGTGTCAGTCATGGCATCAAAGGAATGAAAGAAATAAAAGAAAAATGGAATGATGACTAAAAGATAAGGTAAGGAAGAAAACAAAGAAAGTGGAAAGAAAGAAACAAAAAGAAATTATGGTATGGAGGGAAATATGAGAAAGTGGAAAGAAAGAAACAAAAAGAAATTATGGTATGGAGGGGAATATGGAAAGGTGGAAGGAAAGAAACAAAAAGAAAAGGAGTAAAAAGGAGAATATGTTGGCATGTTTCATGGGTGATGTTTTAGAAAGTGTTTTTGGTCAACACTTATCCCTTTTTGGAGAAGCAACACACGGCTTGGGAAGGAGTAATTGGGTAGCCAAATTCTTCATTTGTCATTTGGCAAACTTTGGTGCTTGTTAGGCCAAATTCCTTTTAGCATTACTTTGTGTCATTTTTTTCTTCTCCAAACTTCTTCTTCTCTAATCCATACCTCCATATCCGAACCCTTCATCTCTTCCTTATCATTTCTTCCCATTCGTGTTGACACTGACTCCTTTGATCAATCAAGTTATAGTGGAAGGCCGAAACTTTGATTAATCCGTAGTCATAAGTCAATCGATGGAAATCGGATTCATCATCCTTTAGGTAAGGAGTTTCTTCTTGGATTTTTCATTATATCTCTACTCGGCTATGTTGCAAATCGGATCGAAGTTTTGACTAATCGATTATTTTTTAAGGACGAAATCACTCGGTATTCTCTACTTGTTAATCCTTTAGAAATAGTGGTAAGCTGAATCTTACCCCTAAACAACTACTTTCTCTCATCGTAGTATTTTTCTAATCGAGTGTTAGGGTGTCATAGGTGCCGACGATCAAGAAGGTTTAGTCCTTACCGAAATCAGGTGTCTCATACCCTTCCAAATACATGTTTGAAATGGTGTGTAATCTCACACTTCTCTAAAATTTTGCATGAATGTTCTGTGATTTGGTCGAAATACCAAAGAAAACCAGAAATCGGCATCCGGGATCACTCGGGCGCGCGTAGGTTCATAGTGGTAACCATGTTTTTGTAATAAAATAGTTTTGGTTAGTGACAGTGACGTGATTTCAAAAAATCATGAAAAATAGGAGAAAGGGAATTAGAAAGTGATTAAGCTATCAAATTAAAGCTTACTGTGTCTATTTTGATATGGAAGAAACAGAGAAGAAAAAGAAATTTTATATTCTGAGATATGTTAATTTAGTGAGACTGGTTCTGAATGACTTCATGGTTCTCTGATCTGTCTTGGAAAAATCATATAAAATTGTAAAAAGTGAATTATGGGTTATAATTTATATGTATGGATTCCTTAGTGAGCCTATTTTCAAGAGAAACAAGTTGTAGTAGATATGAAAACCGTACAGTGAGATATTGGAAATTAAGTTAAGAGAGGTCAGAATCGTTGGACAGTGAAACAAAGAAGAATTTAAGGAATAAACTGTACTAAATGGCTTGGCTAAAAATTCTGGAAAAATTATAGTAAGAATATATATGAGTTTAGTTCCAAGGAAAATTTACGGATCTAGATTTCGAGTTTTCTAACTCGAGCTATGGTCAATTTAGTCAGTATGACGTAGATGGACAGTTTAAATTTGTATGCCCCAAATTACTAGTTAAGTTTTAGTTATGAGATTACTGAATTACCCTTAGAGGGTAAATTACCGAATTACTAAAATACCCTTGGAGGGTAAATTACCTAAATACCCCTGGGTTGTGAAATTACAAAAAATACCCTCAATGGGTCATTTTTATCAAAATGCCTTAATGGGCCGAATTGCTTAAATATCTTTAAAAATGTTGATTTACTGAAATGACCTTATGGGCCAAATTACAAAAATGCCCTTATGGGCCAAATTACGAAAATGCCCCTAATGGGCTGAATTGATAGATTGCCTTAATGGGTTGATTTGCAAAGTGTTACAATGGGCCGAATTTTTGTATTGAATCTTTGAATTAATTATTGTTGTTTATATTTTTAAATATCATGATTTACTATGTATGTTGCATTTGTATATTTTGCATGGGATGGGAAAAATGTAAAAGAAGAAAAGTGTAGCCTGATTGCTCTGCCACATTTTGATTTTGGTGGCTCTGCCACATATTCTGGTGGCTCTGCCACAAGTTTTGATAATGGCTATGTGCCAATTTAAATATGGCTTTGTGCCATAGTGATTAAGGCTGTGTACCGACTATATTACCGTATATGATTTTGGTGGCTCAGCCACAAATATTATAAATGGCCATTGGCCTGCGAATTATTATAGATGGCTTAATGCCTGCATATGGTGTGTTGGCGGGGTGGGTTGACTGATGATCACTCACAGGTAGAGGTGTGCATGGGTCGGGCCGGGCCGGGCCCAATTAAAAATTTAGGCCCGTTCATTGGGCTCGGGCCAGGCCGGGCCCAAAAAATGGGCCTAAAATTTTGCCCAAGCCCGGCCCATATAAAAATGCTAAAACCCGGGCCCGGCCCGGCCCGCTCATATTAATTTTTATATTATTTATATAATTTTAAAATATATATAATACATCAAAAATATTAAAAAAATCAAAATAAATATTTTTCAACAAATTGAAAATAAATTTTAAAAAATATGTAGACTTAAATAACACTAAAATAGATGCAACTTAACAAGCAAATGCCTCTAAAATAATAACAAAATTAACAAATGTCTTTAAAATAATACCAAAATTAACAATAAAATAAGTTTTATATAATGTCTAAACAATAACAAGAAAATAATAGAAACATAATAGTAAAATGGTAGCAAAATAAGAAGAAAAACAATAAGAAAATAATATTAAAAAAATAGTTTTTTTCCTTTAATAGATTCGGGCCGGGCCGGGCCCTGGCCAAAAATGCCTTACCCGAGCCCGGCCCATTTTTTAAACGGGCCTTATTTTTTTGTCTAAGCCCATTTTTCGGGCCTATATTTTTGCCCAAACCCTCCCACATTTCGGGCGGGCCTTCGAGCCGCCCGGCCCATGCACACCTCTACTCACAGGTGTGTTGGTTGGTACAGATGGTGTGTAGCGGATGGATTATTAGGATTGGGTTGGGAATTGCATCATATTCACATGATATTATAGATACATTATTATGTAAATGGGCTTAGGCCCGAGATATTGTTAAATGGGCTTCGGCCCAAGTTATTGTTTAATGGGCTCAAGCCCAAGTTTTTGCTAAACGGGTTTAGACCCAGTGGATAATGGTAAGGGGATTATACACTGAGTTCTTGTAACTCACCCCCTTTCTCTTAACCCTTGTAGGTAATGCTTGATGATATGGACTTGGGCTATGAATGACTCGAGGGAGGCCATACTTCAGAAATGGTTCATTTGGACTTTAGACTTCTTTCTCGTTTATTTTATTACTTTACTATTTTGGGTTAAATGTTGTAATAAAGCCTCTAGAATATTTTTATTTTGCTTTATGGTTGGGATGTTTTTATTATTTTTCTTAAATTGTTTAAAAAGGGAATTTTCTGAAAAACTTAAATAATGGTTTCCAAAATCGATTAACAAATGAATTTTCAAAATAAACTTTTACAAATATTTTTATACATCGGAGATATTTCCTTCGAATTTTATTAAAATCAGTTTTACTTTATTTTTAAGATTATTTTAATTTGGGTTTAACATTATGTAATAAGGCCAATGGGGTTTGTTTTTCTTTAAATTTCCATTTTCAGTTATATGCAAACTATAAACGATAAATTTTTGGATCTTCTTAAACAATGACAGCAACGGTTTTAAATTAAGTTTCCGCAACAAAAGGTTTTAAGCAAAATAATGTCTTCCAAGGATGATTTCTAATAAACCACATTTTTAAATAAGCAAACGAAACCTGAGGTTTCAAATAGCAAAAAGTTTTAAATTCTTTAAGAAGAGTGAAAACATGGTTTTCGAAAAACTCTTCAATGTGACGCGTCAAATTTGGGCCTAACTTCTAGGCCGGGTTTGGGGTGTTACATAACGATTGTCACCCATTCCAACATCAGACAGCCCGGATTCTCATGTTGCCAGCTTTCAACTCTGCATGTTAAACAATGCCGGAATTCGACTCGTTCGCCTCTTCCATTTGGCTAAGCTTTTCTCCTGTTAGCATCAAACCTCAAAAGCACATTTTTCTACTTATTCCATGTTAACATCTTTATTGTTTAGACAAACTAATTCCAGGATTGAAACTAACCGATTGTGGTTTCTAAGGAAACCGAGTCCTCGGTCTTCCCCTTCCCCTTCCCCTTTTTTTGACAGGATACGAAGGAGCCGGTTTTTGTCCTTGATTAACATGTGTACCTATCGGTGACATATTTTGGCCATTGAACCGGGGTAGGAGTTGGATTGACATCATTTTGGTTAGGGTTAGGATTTGGGATTGATCTACTAAATGGGAAAAATGGGGAAAACCAAGACGGGAAAGGGCCATTAGGAGGCACGCATACAAATGGAGGACCCTCGGACGGCTCCGGGAATATAGGAACCAAGGTACGCACTGGTTTTACATCCAAAACTTCATATTTATTGATTGAATTTGGATGAACAGTGTTCCAACCCATCACTCCTTCCATTTCAAACAAAAATTAAGTCTTTCAACCACAAAATTTATGCACTAAGCCTAAAGGCCCAATGAGAACCAAAATTACAGCAATATTAGTCCTTTGAACCTTTTTCTTCAAAACCATGAAAAACCTATATAAGTTTCCTCCATCTTGACTTGTTTATGCACTAAACAAAGCTGTGCTGAATTGCCAAGAATCAAGCAACATTGGTTTTGTCAAAGCAATGCCATCCTCAAATTCTACAGCTTCATCTTATGTGGCTTTTGCGATTGACATTATAGTTGTTTCTTCTACTATATTCAATATCAGCGGATGTGCTTAAGGTGTGCTAAAGTTTCTGATATTCTGATATCATTGAATGTAAAGGACACCAGCACTTTCTCTTTTTTGATTTTTAAATGGGAAGACAAATATTGTAATAGTTGTGGCAATCGTTGTAGGCGTGGTGCATTCAGATGTGGAGTGTGTAGATTTGCTTTGGATTTTGGATGCTTAACATTATCACATTTGGCTCTACACAAAATTGATGAACACAGTTGTGCGGAAGCGTGTAAAAGAGTAAAATTATTGTACTGAAAAATCACATTAAGTTTAATTCCCAGGAAAGAGAGGTGGATCACGATGATCACTTAAGTACCAGATCTTTTCTAGCCAGAATATCCCTTTATCGTAATTTAATAGCACAATAAATAACTACAATCACACTCAAAATATATGAAAAATAAATAATAAAGAACACCAGAATTTTAACGAGGTTCGGCAAATTTTGCCTACGTCCTCGGGCTCTACCAAATATATTTCACTCCAAAATTACAAGTGAAAATTGACAAATAGGGAGAGAGAACAATGCCTTAAGTAGAGAATGGCAAATGTTGGGATGAAGAAAATGAGAGATGGTTAGGCCTATTTATAGTTGAGGTTCAGGGATCAAGTTGCAAGGTACCTATACAAATAGGGACCAAAATTGCAATTATCCCATGCCAATTGTCACCCATTAATTTTCGGTGCCTATTGCCAACTACAGCCACTATCTTTGATGCCAACTACAACCACTATCTTTGACTTTTCAAAGATAGTTGCTGCCAATAATCTCCACCTTGAAGATTTGATTAGGATAATCTTATCCTCACACAATTCTTTCTGCCCTTGCCAACAATATTTGATAGTGCCTTCTTCAACTGTTAAACTTGCAGGATATTGATCAAGTTCAAACAATGTTCGAACTTGGTTGCTATTACCACCTTGGTCATCATATTTGCGGGATTATCTGCAGTCTTGATCTTCTGAAGATGAATTTTCCCTTCATCAATAATTTCCCGCACAAAATGGAATCGTACATCTGTAATACCCATAATTTGCCCAGCCCATTTTTACAAACCCGAATAACCTAAATACATGGCCCAAAACCTATTGGCCCATTATAAGCCAAAATTAAAACACATCAGGGAACCCTAGAGTTCCCTTTCCCGCCTCCTCTCGCGCCGCACCCCTCGGGCGCTGTGCCCACGCCTCCACCCGAGGCACCCCATCCCAAGGCCCCCCTTTTACGTGTCCTTTCTCCGTTGCCTTCTCTCCAGACCTGCAAAACAACAAAATTGCAGAGCAACTGTAACACCCCAAACCGGCCTAGAAGTTAGGCCCAAATCTGGCATGTCACATTGAAGAGCTTTTAGAAAACCATGTTTTCATTAGAAACTCTTCTTAAAGAATTTAAAACTTTTTTTTGCTATTCAAAACCTCAAATTTTGTTTGCTTATTTTCAAAATGTGGTTTATTAGAAATCATCCTTGAAAAACATTTTTATCCTTAAAATCTTTTGTTGCGGAAGCTTAATTCAAACATTTGCGAATTTACGAAAACGTGATGTTTTGAAAATTGTTATTGTCGTTTTAAGAAAATCTAGAGTTTAATAGTTTTTCAATTTGAATATAACTAAAATGGAAGTTTTAAGAAAAATAAACTCCAATGGCCTTATTATAAAACCAAGCCCAATTTAAAATAAACTTAAAATAAAGCTAAACAGAAATTTACTAAATATTTTGGAGAAGTATTCCGATGTATGGCCACCACCGAGTCATCCATGGCCCAAGTCCACATCACTGAGCATCACCTGCAAGGGTTAAGAAAGGGAGGTAAGTTACAAGAACTCAGTGTATAATCCTTTTACCATCATCCACTGGGTCTGAACTCGTTTAGCAAGAACTTGTGCCTGAGCCCATAAAATAATAATTTGGGCCGAAGCCCATTTAGCAATATCTTGGACCTAAGCCCATTTACAATAACGATAATGTATCAATATAACATGAGTATGAAATGCAATTCCCAAACCAAGCCTAGTATTTCCATCCGCTACACACCACCCGTACCAACCAACACACCTGTGGGTGATCTTTAGTCAACCCACCCTGCCAACACACCAAACGTAGGCATTAAGCCATTTATATCAAATTTGTGGACAAGCCACCAGATTAACAAAATTTACATGGCATTGCCATTTTTCAGATTTGTGGCATAGCCACCAGATTTATGTAGCAGAGCTACCAGAACTTCTCTTCATCATTATCCCGTCCCATGCAAATCATGTGTATAATGCATGACAAATCATAATATAATAACCATAATTTATTCGGATGTTTATTACAAAAATTATGGCCCATTATAACAAAATATCAGATTGGCCCATTTAGCAAAATATCAGATTGGCCCATTTATCAAAATATCAGCTTGGCCCATTTATCAAAATATCAGATTGGCCCATTTACCAAAATATCATATTGGCCCATTTATCAAAATATCAGCTTGGCCCATTTATCAAAATATCAGATTGGCCCATTTATCAAAATATCAAAATATCAGATTGGCCCATTTATCAAAATATCAGATTGGCCCATTTATCATAATATTAGATTGGCACATTTATCAAAATATCAGATTGGCCCATTTATCAAAATATCATATTGGCCCATTTATCAAAATATCAGCTTGGCCCATTTATCAAAATATCAAAATATCAGATTGGCCCATTTATCAAAATATCAAAATATCATGTGAATGTAATGCAATTCCCAACCCAATTCTAATAATCCATCTGCTACACACCACCCGTACCAACCAACACACCTGTGGGTGATTATCAGTCAACCCACCCTGCCAACATACCAAACGTAGGCATTAAGCCATTTATAATAATTCGTAGGCCAATGGCCATTTATAATATTGTGGCTGAGCCACCAAAATCATATACAGCAATATAATCGGCACACAGCCTTAATCACTATGGCACAAAGCCTGTAACACCCCCAAACCCGGCCCACACGTCCTGACCGGATCTGGTTATGTCACTGCGGAAACCGTTTGCAAAATCCTTGACTTTAGAATAAAACTTGAAAATTTGTTTACTTTGAAAATCATGTCCACTTAAAAATTAATAAATAATATAAGTTTGTTGAAAATTTCTGAAATAAAATATTATTATAAGTATAATATGAATCTTTTATGAAAATATTTTTAAGTATAGTATTACTTCAACCATCATAAATAGAGTACTTTAAATAAAAAGGGGCCCTTATTACATCAAATAAAATTTCAAAATACTGATAATATAAAATACTTAAATAAAGTAAAACATCTTCTGCATGAAAATCCCCTTCTGCATGGGCCACCTTGTATCCCCTCCAACCCGGTCCGATCAACATGTCACCTGCGATGTTTGAAAATAATTGGGTGAGTCATAATGACTCAGTGTGTAAGTTAACCACTGAAATCCACCCACATGCTAACCACATAATATCCCAATTATCAAATGCAACAAGTAATATATATTCATTTTAACAATTACCACAATCTGGGCTTGGCCCACATTCAAATCATACTCAAATACTGGGCTAGGCCCATTCCTCAATAAACCATATATCAACTGGGCTTGGCCCATCTCCACGTATGTTCCCAAAACATACCTATCCACATGTCATATTGGGCTTAGCCCATTACCATATCTTTTCATAAATGAAATAGTGCAATCATGAAACCCAACCCAAGCCTAGGGTCCATTCGCTACACACCCCCTTATCCAGCCTACCACACACCAGGGGACTATCGAGTCACCCTCTCCTTTTCCCTCCAAAAAGGCAACCAATGCCATCCACGATGTAGCGTATAGCTAACATCAAACCACGATGGAGCACACAGCAATCCATCAAGCCACGATATGGCGTAAAGCCCATATCAACCAGGGTAACCACGCGAACTAAATCGCAAAGATCCACAACGCGACCTCAGTCAGCGCCAATCCACGATGTAGCACAAAGCTGACATCAACCACGTACTCGAAGTACACCCGTACCTTCTTTTCGTAACCCACCCATGCACATGCCACATAAAATATACTCGTGATAATGCATGCACATGCTTATTAATATCCATGAACATACTCATATGCAAATAATCACATTGCAATAGGTCCGATACTAACCTGATCATCACTATACCCTTTAGGGGTATATATATAGCACACTTATTACTGCACTTGTTAGTAAAACATATAACACATAAAACCCGGAAACAGTGGGTTAGTTACACACCTTATAATCTGAAGCTCTAAACCCTCGATTTCGACGCTATCGCTTAGCGAGCCTACAGCTATCTGCCTATCGTTTTCTGCTGCACGACCACACCCCGGTGGCCAATCCCGAACTGCCGAGACGGCTCTTTTCTTAAACTTCGGGATAGGGACCTTCCCTTTCCCCTCTTGACTGGCACTCGCATCCATCGACACTTAATCAGAATCACACGATTAATCAATCAAAGCCACAATCTACTATTAACAAATCTAAGTTACTTACTAACATCCTTACCGAAATAATCTGAGATCCCGAAGGCCTTCCTTTGCTTCTGTCAATTTGCCCTTGATGAGTAACCGAATTCAAACAGTTCCTAAGTGCTCCCTCTCGCTAGCTACATCAGAAAAACACATCATCATGGCCCTAAAGATCATTCGGCCAACCAAAGGAATCAAGGCCTAGATTCATGATTCGGCAACTTTATGGAAGAGAATCCCGGAATATGCCTTAAAGAGAACACTTACCCTTAAAACCGAATGGAGATAAACCAGGGAGATCACCCTTGCTGATATTCGGTCAACCACACTAGGATGCCAACGATTTCGACAATGGTGCCCAATATTAAAGGAGTTTCGGCCTAGCCTAAAGGTTTAAAGAATCAAAGTTGGAGGAAATAAATAAAAAAAAAAGTATCGAAAGGAAGAGAGTGAAAGGAATTCGGCACTGAATTGGTTGACTACAATTTTCGGCAAAACTAAAAGAAAATAAAAGAATAGGGAGAGGGGGTAGAAGAAAAATTTGGCACAAGCAAGTAAAAGGAGAGACTAAAAAAAATATGCAAAAGGGTGTTTCCCCTATTTATAAAATTCGGCCACTAACCGAATGGAGAACTCAAGATTCGGCCAACTCCTACTAATTCAAACTAATTGAATTAGTTCAATTCAAAAACAATTTGAATTGCTCCACCATTATCCCACTTATCCACATAAATAAAAAAAAATAAAATAAAATAATAATAATTATCCTACAATTATCCTACCACTTATCTAAAATAAAAAAAAACAAAAGAATAATCTAATACTTATCTCCTTCAGCCGAATTTAAAACAAAATTAATCCTAATCTTATCCCATTTGAAGCCCCCCATGTGCCGTCCAATACCCCAATCGGCAGCAAAAAGAGAAACCATTCCACCTACAGCCCCCAGGATTCGTACATAGGACCTGGGGGAACCCAGCTGCCAAGTAGCGCCCAGGCCACTTGGGCCACCTTGATTTTTATGCTAAAAACCCCCAACAATTATTCTTAACACCTACCTTCTTCAGCCCATCACCAAAAAGCAAAATAAAAACGCCCCAAATGCAGCTCCAGCCCCTCGAACCCGCGCTCTCTCCTCCCTCCAGCGCCTAAGTAGCGCCTAAGAGACACTCTGCCACTGGACTTCCATGTCCATCAAACCTGCCCTTTTATTTTAAGGCCTACATAGCCCAGCCCCCTTGACGCAAAAATAAAACAAAAATTGCTGCCGCTTGGACTCGAACCCAAGCCCCTTAGGCTCCACCTTCCAAAGCCTTAAGTAGAGCCTCTATGCCACTTTGCCACATCCTTCCTTGCGTCCTAAACTCCAGAAAAATATTTTAAGGCCTTCGTGCCCCATTTCCCCTTTTTACACTAAAAAAATAAAAATTTTCCAAAGCCCTTCCTTTTCCATCCAAGCATTCCTAAACCTCTAAAACACATCCAAAAACACCCAAAACCCTTCCAACACTTAAATTATACCCGAATTACCTAGCCCCTAAACCAGGGTGTTACAATTCTACCCTCCTTAAAATAATTTCATCCTCGAAATTACTTACTGCCATGCAATCCTAACTCCCTACTCTACGCTTCCACTGCGCACTCTGCTTTCAATTTATCATACTTCCCAAACGTAGTCTCTAAGTTCTCACTCAAGATCCAAATCATACAGGAAAGAATTAACTTACAAACAAGGAGAACAATTAAAGAGTATTCCAAAACAAAAGAGCTTACCCGATATCACATCCTTGGTTGACTTTGACTAGAACCACGACCCTTTGTTGCTCGAGGACAATTCCTAACCAGATGTGCCTTAGATCCACACCGAAAACATTCTTTACTATTCCCCCAACACTCTCCTATGTGAGGTCTTCCACACCGAGCACAAGGACGATTCCGATTCTCAGCAACTGGCACAGGTGGACGTACCGTATTCTCAACTCTCGGTCTTTTTCGAGCATCTCCAAACGATGCTGACGGCTCAACCCTTCTCTTATTCTCGTTCCTATTCTTTTCTCGGTTTTCTCTTATAGTCTTCTTAACCTCTTCAGCAATCCGAGCTTTCTCCACTAGCACCGCGAAGTCTCTCTCCCTCTGCGGAGCAATCAGCATTCGAAGTTCATCTCGCAATCCGTCCTCAAACCGGACGCACCTCTCATAATCAGTGGCCACAATTCCCTTAGCATACTGACTAAGTCGCACGAATTCCGCTTCGTACTTAGCTATCGACTTACTTCCTTGTACTAGATTTAGAAACGCTTTCCTCTGCGAGTCCAAATAACTGGCTCCTACGTACTTCCCTTCAAACTTAGCCTTAAAGTAATTCCAATCCAGACGATCTGTAGGTACACCTTGTTTGACAGTGAGCCACCAACGATAAGCTTCGTCGCGAAGCAACGAAACAACGCCCTTCAGCTTTTCTTCATTGGTGCAGTCCAAATCATCCATGATTCTCTCGACTGCTTCTAGCCAATACTCTGCTACATTAGGAGCTACTCCCGACACTCCTCTAAAGATCTCGGCTCCGTTCGATCTAAGCCTTTCCGACACCGACTTTCGAGTTCCATTTCCTCTACTGACTCCCGCTACTCGCTCTAGCACTCGCAACATGGCCCGCGATACTGCATCATCTTCTCCTGTCTGATCTTGCTCCTCCATGTCCACTGCTGGCGGCATTCCACTTTCTGACCCATGGCCAGACCCTATCGGTTCCAATGCTGCCATTCTACCTCTACTGCGCCCCCTAGAATTCATCTCTATTGTCGCGATTTAATCTGATTAACAAATTTTATGCATTAGAAATTTTGTTCCACTATTTAATCGCGAGCAAATTTTTATGAAAGAAGGGTATTCAGAAGTAGTTCTTTCGATCACACAGAGGTTCAGTTCGAGTTTTACTACTCTAATTCAGAGAATCACTTTCACATTCATCAATAGAGACACCTTCATTTCTCAATGAAGACACATTCAGTGGTATCTACCACACACATTCACTATTCGGACCTTTCTGCCCGTTTCTACCCCAGGGGTATTTTCGTCATTTTCCTATAGGGGTATTTCGGTAATAAACCAAAGCGATTCCAAAAACTTTAATGAGTCAGGATCTTTTTGATATTCCCAAAATTGAAGAGTATTTTTGAAAATTTCGCAATTTGAAGATATAGTAGGATTTTAAAAACCAGGGGTATTTTGGTAATTTTTGTCAATCAGGGTAATTTTGTAAATTTTCAAATCAAGGTGTCTTGAATTTCACAAAATAGCATTTTTGAATACTTTTTCCAAATCGGGAAATTTTATTAAAATTGGGGTTAAACTGGAAATTTTGAAAGTTAGGGGTATTTTAGTAATTTTCAACACAGGGGTATTTTTGTAAATTTCCTCAAATCAGGGTATCTTGATATTTTGAAAACTAAAGATTTTGGTATTTTGCAAAGAAAAAAAATCATTTAACAAAAGTTTGAGGGTAATACAGTAATTTACACTACAGGGGCATTTTAGTAATTTTGCCACTAGGGGCAATTTGGTAATTTTGGAAATCAATAATACTTTAGAAAAATTTTCACAAGAATCTTTTACTACAATAAAAAGGGTAATTTATGGATTTTAAGACTAGGAATTTTATAAAACGGTCACGGCTAGTCCCTTTCGGGTTTTAATAATTGGTTTAGCCTATGAACAAGTCCTCTTGGTTAAGGTGAACCGTAGCTACGCACCAGGTAGGATTCGAGTGGAGAGGAGGTGAGTCACATGGACTGCTTAAGTACCAAGCTCCCACCGAATACCAACCCTAGACATGCGCACACAGGTTGCCACACCTTAACTCGGCGACTTATTTCACAAGTTTGTTTATTAGGCACTTTAAATCTTATGCACGTGTTTGAGTAGACTAGTCCTAGGGTCCAATAGCCCTATCATTCTATTCTACGAGCCCAACTAAGCCCATAACAGTTCGTAATAGTAAAGCACTTCAAAAGTCCGAAGTACTTACCTGGTGGACTTCGGGTCGGAGGTACAGGTGCCATGCCAGAAAAACCTGAAAAATTTCTTAAAAGCCCATATTTTTGAAAAGCCCATTTTGAAAATGTTTTTGGGCCCAAAACCCTCAAAGCCGAGTTTTGAACCTGGCTCTGATACCAAACTGTAACACCCCCAAACCCGGCCCACACGTCCTGACCGGATCTGGTTATGTCACTGCGGAAACCGTTTACAAAATCCTTGACTTTAGAATAAAACTTGAAAATTTGTTTACTTTGAAAATCATGTCCATTTAAAAATTAATAAATAATATAAGTTTGTTGAAAATTTCTGAAATAAAATATTATTATAAGTATAATATGAATCTTTTATGAAAATATTTTTAAGTATAGTATTAACTTCAACCATCATAAATAGAGTACTTTAAATAAAAAGGGGCCCTTATTACATCAAATAAAATTTCAAAATACTGATAATATAAAATACTTAAATAAAGTAAAACATCTTCTGCATGAAATTCCCCTTCTGCATGGGCCACCTTGTATCCCCTCCAACCCGGTCCGATCAACATGTCACCTGCGATGTTTGAAAATAATTGGGTGAGTCATAATGACTCAGTGTGTAAGTTAACCACTGAAATCCACCCACATGCTAACCACATAATATCCCAATTATCAAATGCAACAAGTAATATATATTCATTTTAACAATTACCACAATCTGGGCTTGGCCCACATTCAAATCATACTCAAATACTGGGCTAGGCCCATTCCTCAATAAACCACATATCAACTGGGCTTGGCCCATCTCCACGTATGTTCCCAAAACATACCTATCCACATGTCATATTGGGCTTAGCCCATTACCATATCTTTTCATAAATGAAATAATGCAATCATGAAACCCAACCCAAGCCTAGGGTCCATCCGCTACACACCCCCTTATCCAGCCTACCACACACCAGGGGACTATCGAGTCACCCTCTCCTTTTCCCTCCAAAAAGGCAACCAATGCCATCCACGATGTAGCGTATAGCTAACATCAAACCACGATGGAGCACACAGCAATCCATCAAGCCACGATATGGTGTAAAGCCCATATCAACCATGGTAACCACGCGAACTAAATCGCAAAGATCCACAATGCGACCTCAGTCAGCGCTAATCCACGATGTAGCACAAAGCTGACATCAACCACGTACTCGAAGTACACCCGTACCTTCTTTTCGTAACCCACCCATGCACATGCCACATAAAATATACTCGTGATAATGCATGCACATGCTTATTAATATCCATGAACATACTCATATGCAAATAATCACATTGCAATAGGTCCGATACTAACCTGATCATCGCTATACCCTTTAGGGGTATATATATAGCACACTTATTACTGCACTTGTTAGTAAAACATATAACACATAAAACCCGGAAACAGTGGGTTAGTTACACACCTTATAATCTGAAGCTCTAAACCCTCGATTTCGACGCTATCGCTTAGCGAGACTACAGCTATCTGCCTATCGTTTTCTGCTGCACGACCACACCCCGGTGGCCAATCCCGAACTGCCGAGACGACTATTTTCTTAAACTTCGGGATAGGGACCTTCCCTTTCCCCTCTTGACTGGCACTCGCATCCATCGACACTTAATCAGAATCACACGATTAATCAATCAAAGCCACAATCTACTATTAACAAATCTAAGTTACTTACTAACATCCTTACCGAAATAATCTGAGATCCCGAAGGCCTTCCTTTGCTTCTGTCAATTTGCCCTTGATGAGTAACCGAATTCAAACAGTTCCTAAGTGCTCCCTCTCGCTAGCTACCTCAGAAAAACACATCATCATGGCCCTAAAGATCATTCGGCCAACCAAAGGAATCAAGGCCTAGATTCTTGATTCGGCAACTTTATGGAAGAGAATCCCGGAATATGCCTTAAAGAGAACACTTACCCTTAAAACCGAATGGAGATAAACCAGGGAGATCACCCTTACTGATATTCGGTCAACCACACTAGGATGCCAACGATTTCGACAATGGTGCCCAATATTAAAGGAGTTTCGGCCTAGCCTAAAGGTTTAAAGAATCAAAGTTGGAGGAAATAAATAAAAAAAAAGTATCGAAAGGAAGAGAGTGAAAGGAATTCGACACTGAATTGGTTGACTACAATTTTCGGCAAAACTAAAAGAAAATAAAAGAATAGGGAGAGGGAGTAGAAGAAAAATTTGGCACAAGCAATTAAAAGGAGAGACTAAAAAAAAAATATGCAAAAGGGTGTTTCCCCTATTTATAAAATTCGGCCACTAACCGAATAGAGAACTCAAGATTCGGCCAACTCCTACTAATTCAAACTAATTGAATTAGTTCAATTCAAAAACAATTTGAATTGCTCCACCATTATCCCACTTATCCACATAAATAAAAAAAATAAAATAAAATAATAATAATTATCCTACAATTATCCTACCACTTATCTAAAATAAAAAAAAACAAAAGAATAATCTAATACTTATCTCCTTCAGCCGAATTTAAAACAAAATTAATCCTAATCTTATCCCATTTGAAGCCCCCCATGTGCCGTCCAATACCCCAATCGGCAGCAAAAAGAGAAACCATTCCACCTACAGCCCCCAGGATTCGAACATAGGACCTGGGGGAACCCAGCTGCCAAGTAGCGCCCAGGCCACTTGGGCCACCTTGATTTTTATGCTAAAAACCCCCAACAATTATTCTTAACACCTACCTTCTTCAGGCCATCACCAAAAAGCAAAATAAAAACGCCCCAAATGCAGCTCCAGCCCCTCGAACCCGCGCTCTCTCCTCCCTCCAGCGCCTAAGTAGCGCCTAAGAGCCACTCTGCCACTGGACTTCCATGTCCATCAAACCTGACCTTTTATTTTAAGGCCTACATAGCCCAGCCCCCTTGACGCAAAAATAAAACAAAAATTCCTGCCGCTTGGACTCGAACCCAAGCCCCTTAGGCGCCACCTTCCAAAGCCTTAAGTAGAGCCTCTATGCCACTTTGCCACATCCTTCCTTGCGTCCTAAACTCCAGAAAAATATTTTAAGGCCTTCGTGCCCCATTTCCCCTTTTTACACTAAAAAAAATAAAAATTTTCCAAAGCCCTTCCTTTTCCATCCAAGCATTTCTAAACCTCTAAAACACATCCAAAAACACCCAAAACCCTTCCAACACTTAAATTATACCCGAATTACCTAGCCCCTAAACCAGGGTGTTACAAAGCCATATTTAAATTGGCACATAGCCATTATCATAATTTGTGGCAGAGCCACCAGAGTATGTGGCAGAGCCACCAGAATCAAAATGTGGCAGAGCCACCAGGCTACACTTCTTTTCTATTACATTTTTCCCATCCTATGCAAAATCATGTAAATGCATCATGCATAGCAAATCATGATATTTACAATATAACAACAATAATTAATCCAGTAATTTATTACGCTAAATCAACCTATTATAGCACTTTGTCTTTCGGCCCACTAAGGCATTCTAGCAAATCGGCCCATTAAGGCAATCTATCAAATCGGCCCATTAGGGGCATTTTCGTAATTTGGCCCATTAGGGGCATTTTCGTAATTCAGCTCATTAGGGGCATTTTTGTAATTCGGCCCATTAGGGGCATTTTCGTAATTCAGCCCATTAAGGGCATTTCGGTAAATCAACAATTTTAAAGATATTTAAGCAATTCGACCCGTTAAGGCATTTTGATAAAAATGACCCATCGAGGGTATTTTTCGTAATTTCACAACCCAAGGGTATTTCAGTAATTTACCCTCTAAGGGTATTTTAGTAATTTCGCAACCTAGGGGTATTTCGGTAATTTACCCTCCAAGGGTATTTTAGTAATTTTGCAACCCAGGAGTATTTCGGTAATTTACCCTCCAAAGGTATTTTAGTAATTTTACCCACCAAGGGTAATTCGATAATTTACCCTCTAAGGGTAATTCGGTAATCTCGTAACTAAAACTTAACTAGTAATTTGGGACATACAAATTTAAACTTTCTATCTGCGTCATGCTGACTAAATTGACCATAACTCCAGTTAGAAAACTCGAAACCTAGATCTATAAATTTTCCTTGGAACTAGACTCATATATCTTCTTACTGTAATTTTTCCAGAATTTTTTTGGCTTAGCCATTTAGTACAGTTTATTCCTTAAATTTTCCCTTGTTTCACTATCTAACAATTCTGACCTCTCTTACCTTAATTTCAAATATCTCACTGTACGGTTTTCATATATTGATTCCACTTGTTTTTAATGAAAATAGGCTCACTAAGGAATCCATACATATAAATTATACCCATAATTCACTTTGTACAATTTTATATGATTTTTCCAAGACAGATCAGAGAACCACGAATTCATTCAGAACCAGTCTTACTAAAATTAACATATCTCAGAATATAAAATTCCTTTTTCTTCTCCGTTTCTTCCATATTAAAATAGACACTGAAAGATTTAATTTGATATCTTATTCACTTTCTAATTCCCTTTTTTCTATTTTTCGTGATTTTTCAAAAACACATCACTGCTTCTAACCGAAACTATTTTATTACAAAATACGATTACCACTACGATCATACGCACGCCCGAGTGATCACGGATGCCGGTTTTTAGTTTTCTTTGGTATTTCGACCGATTAGCAGTATATTTCATGCAAACTTTCAGATAAGTGTGAGATTACACACCATTTCAGATATGTATACGGAAGGGTATGAGATTACACACCTTATTCGGAATCCGTAACGCGATGCTCTCCGCGGCACCAAAAATTCGAGCCACTTCTTACGAGGGATAGGTTTTCGATTGACCCTTTGACAAAGTACTTCTAGACCTTGCAACCAGTATAAACTCTCTCATGGCAACTCCCTAGACTCTCAACCATGTTACAAATTAGTCCCCTCATTAGCTAGCTTAAGTTTTGAGGACTCCAAAAATACAATTTTTATCAAGAAAGATCACCAAAATCACTTACTTGCTAGAGGATTTGTTTGCTGAAAGTTTTGAGCTCTCCAATCCTTGTTTGCTGCCAATTTTCGGTGGTGATGAAGAGAAGAAAAGATGATACTTATCTTTTCTTTATTTTCATAACCTTTTTTTTTCCACCTACTCCACTCCCCAAATTCTTTTATTTCTTTTTTTATCCACCTACTCCAATACCTTTCAAATCTCATCATTATATTTTGTTCCAATACCGAGTTCCATTATTTTTCAAATCCTATCATTATATTTTTCTTTTATTTATTTCTTTTCTTTTTTCCTTATTTTCCTCCTTACCTTATCTTTTTAGTCATCATTTCATTTTTCTTTTATTTCTTTCCTTTAATAATGTCATGGTTGACACTTGGAAGAGCACACAAAGAAAATAAATCCAAAATTTGCAAAAGATGGGATTTGAACCCCTTCCCACAAAGTCCTTCACTTGATGCCATAACCTCTTTACCAATAGCTCATTTATGTTAACAATTTACTCACTTATTTCCATAAGCTTTGATGCCTCTTACTATCTCTCCTTAATAGGCTTAAACACAAACTTTCACTAAGGCCCGACGGGAACTCGAAACTTCATAGAACTCCGTAACTTTCTAAAATCATCTTCTTAATAAGTCCAACTTGAAATAATGTCGTTCTCTTGTTATAAAAAATTTTAAACACTCCTCTGCCCAAGGCCCAATAGGTCCAATCCTACTAGGCCCAATTTCGGGATGTTACAGCAACAATGGCAAGAAGATAAACAGATAGTAGACAAAATACAATGATTTTGTAATTTTTAATTTGGCTATATAAGCCTGAATATGAAACATTGTAAAGGGAAAGAAATCGAATACAAGAAAATCTTCAAAAAAAAAAAAAAAGAAACAGTTCTTAGATTCAAAAAATAAAAAAAAAACACGAATCATTCAGCAATCAAAACACGCACTAAGGTTGATTTCGAATTTTTTATCTTTATTATTTACTATTTTTTTATTATTACTTTTTACTTTATTTATTTTAAATCTATCATAAATAAAATCGAAAAGAGAAAAACAGAAGTACCTTTACTGGAACCCCACGGTCGCGGCGTCGGGAGGCTCTCTTTCCTCGGCGTCAGAGCTTGGCCGGAGAAAGGGATGCCAAAGGTCTTCCCACCTCTCGCTTTCGGGGCACCAAAACTTGGTCTCTGAAATAAGGTCATCGGACGGGGAAGAAAGCCGTCCCCACGCGTCTTGGCCATCGGAGACGGTGGCGATGTGATGGTGATAGAAGTTCGATCGTCGGACAGAAGCAGAGAGAGTTTTTTTTTTGTTCTTAAAAATAGGAGAGGGGGTTTTGATTTTTGTTCAGAAACCTAAAGGAGAAAATGAAAGGTTTTTTGGTTTAAAATGAAAATACCAAATGCTGTCGTTTCAAGAGGTTCCCCAGGCGCCAAAACGGCGTCGTTTTGGGGAACCCGAATAAGACCCGACCTATAACCGGAGGATCCGCGTGTTTTTGCTCAGTGGGATAATTACCCACTCGGTCCTTATTATATTTATTAATTTTGCCCTATGATTTAGCTCAGTTTGCATTTTAGCCTTTGCAACGACGCGGGGCTAAATTACTTGATTAGTCCTTCCTTTGTTCTGCGCATCACGTTTTAGTCCCGAATCCCCTTGTCACTTCACTTTATTGCTATTTCAGCCCTTAAATTTCATTTTGATATCGATTTAGTCTTTTTTTTTTAATTGCATTGCTATTATTATTATTTTTTTATTTTTATCATTATTATTATTATTATTATTATTATTATTATTATTATTATTATTATTATTATTACCATTATTATTTATTTTATTCATCTTAATATTTCTTTTACATATTACTTCAATTATAATTTTTTTAAATTTATATTTTATGTAGTATCATGTTATATTATGTATTATTTCTAAAGTTTTAATCTATTTTATTTATATTGTTTATATAATATATGTAATTTTATGATTAATTTTGTATTATATATTTATTATTCACTATTTTTTCTATATATTAGTTATTAGATTACATTTTTGAAAAAAAAATTTATACATGGTATAGTATTATTATATCATATTTTTACATAATATATTTATATTGAAAAATATGTTTTATTTATATTGCTATATGGTTATATATTTTTATTTAAAATCATTATATATTATTTTCATTTTATACATTGTTTATATTGTTTATATCATATGTGTGTTTCTTTATCCATTATTTAAACTTACATGAAATATGTTCATATTGGTTTTTATTGTTTATTGTATTTTTCTATATTTCATCATATATTTGTAATTACTTTAGTCTAGAAATTATTATCTGTCGTATTTCTTATTATTATTTCTTTATTGTCTATCTTAAATGTTAGTATATTACAATTGTTAGGTATGTTTGATAATGTATAAATGCAATATTGTCACATGGATTATTATTTAAAATCAAAATACATTTTTACAAAATTAATATTTTACTTAAAGGTTTCTTAAATAAGGCAATGTTTTGGTATTTAGAAATTCGGGAAATAGTGTCCAATCGTGCTGGGTTTCAATTTTTCGTTTGGCTAAATAACTAAATATCCTTTTAACAAGTTTTATAAATTATGAGATGATCTTAGTTACGAGGGTTTAAAGATATCGTGTCCAATCGTACTGGATGTGATGTTTATATTCTTTCGTATCGAAGAACTCTCAAATTTTAAATTAAATTATTCAAAGTTTTTTTTTAGAAATCATATTTTTTAAATCATTTCAAGTTTTTCTACATTATGACATTGATTAATCAATTTGGTACCGATTTTGGGCGTTGCGAGGGTGCTAATCCTTCCTCGCACGTAACCGACTCCCGAATCTATTTCCTTGAATATTCGCAGACTTAAAACCTCGTTTTAGTAAACCGAAACATTTTATTAAAACAAAGGTGATCCGATCACACCTAATAAAAGGTTGGTGGCGACTCCTGTTTTGCATTTTCAAAACCCAAGCCGATTCACGCCCTTTTTCAAAAAAGGATGGTTTCGACAGCTTGCCGACTCCACTGGGGACATATAAGAGAGTCAGGCCATAAAATTGATTATTGTTTGTCTTTTTGTCAAAAATTTGGAAAATTGTTTTGAAAAATCACGTTTTTTAATGCGTTTGTTGGTGCTATGATTGTAATAATGTTGAGTCGCATAAAATACTTTAGCGTTGCATTGCATGATCGTTGTGGTCACACCTTTTTAAGTGGGAGTGAGAAGCTACTCCTTCGTGAGGTTTTTACCTCCGTGCAGGATAGAGAATCGCTTTCGGGATACATCCGTACCTATGTCTTTGTGAGATTTTTATCTCCGTGCAGCCATAGGGAAATGTATTCCCTTGAACCGAACTTGGTCCATATGAGCCTATAATGGGTGAGGATCGAGGAATCTGCTGGTTCAGGTACCTTTACTTTAGAACCAAACCACATATAGTAATCCCTAAGAGCCCACCTTAGGTAGAGCCACGCAAACCCTAGTGGTTACCTAAATAGGTATTTGATTATTTCCTGTTTGCTTTAAGTTCTTTCTGTACATGATACTGACTGGTTGTGATTTGTTGTTATTGCATAGCATTTTATCATAAAAGGTGTTGATTTACATTCAGCTATTGGATAGAAAAGCTTAACATGGAAAAGGGGTTTCTTGATAGAGTGGAAGATAATGCGGCAGTTCAAATATGGTCTGAAAGGATGCAGGAAGACAGAGGAGACAGTCTGACCGTGGGATATGAATCAGAGTTGTGGGACTTCACCTGTATCAGTGTGACTCAAAATAACCTGCAAGAATTGAAGGAAAAATGGGATTCATGGGGCAACGAGACCAAAAAGCTATTTCACTATAATTATGGTGATTTGTCCTATCTGCTAGATATCAAGGTAGACGAGTACTTACTCCGAGCTATCACCCAGTTTTAGAAACCCGCTTACAGTTGCTTCACTTTTGGAAAAGTGGATTTGGTGCCTACTATAGAAGAATATAGGTGCCTACTATAGAAGAATATACAGCCTTACTCCGTTGCTCAAGGATTCAAATTGATAAGGCTTATTCAAGAGTTGCTAATGTGCCGACATTTCAAAAAAGGCTAATAGGCATTATAGGGATGAGCGAACAGTGGATTACATCCCGTATCAAGCAAAAAGGAGATTGTAAGTGCATCCCTTGGAGACATTTAAAGGATCTGATCCTTGCCCGTGCTGATATGAAAAAGAGGATTGACGTTTTTACTTTAAGCATCTACGATTTGGTCGTCTTTCCCAAGGTGTTAGGGCATGTAGAGGAAGCAGTTTCAGACTTATTTGATAGACTTGATAAAGGAGTCACACCCGTCCCTGCGATCTTAGCCGAAACCTTCAGATCATTGAATGCTTGCCGGAAAGCAGGAGAAGGGAGGTTCATGGGATGTGCACAGCTGTTGCTATCATGGTTCCATAGCCATTTTTGGAAGGTAGAAAAGGTCTCGTATAAAGTCTTTTTTGAGAACTATTCTCCTTTAAAAGAATTAGCAGTTACACCAAGACAAGACGACCTTTCTAGAGAGAAATGGATAGCGATTCTCCAAAATTTACAAGTTGAAGATGTCAAATGGAGAGCTCCATGGATGATCCCTGACGGGATCTTGTATCAGTGTGGAGAGTTTGACTGGGCCCCTCTACTAGGGATATGGGGAGCTGTTGGGTACGCTTCATTGCTTGTGATGAGGCAGTACCAATCAAGGCAGTTCATACCTGCGACACATGGGTTAACCCAGTGTGAGTTATCATACAAGGATGATAATTATAAGAAGAGAGTTCGCGAGATATCGAGTGCGTGGACCCAAACTCAAAAAATGAAGAGACTCTCCATAGGACCAATGGCAACCCCCGAATACGATCGATGGTGGGGTAAAAGAATCAACGACAATATCCCAATGCCAAGCCGAGGAAACGCTCGACCAATAAAAGAGCAATTACAAGTAATTCCGTCTGAATTGAAAATAATCAAGCATGATTTTGAGAAAAGGGCACGGAAATTGGAAAAGAAGATAGAACAGTTGGAAGAAGAAAAGATGCAATTAGGGTTAGACGTTGGCATCCACAAGTTCGAGGCATAAACATTGAGAAAAGGAAAAAATAAGGCCGAAGAGGATTTGGACAGCTTGAAGACAGATTACAAGAAACTACGCACGTCAATTAGAACCGCTGTTTTGGGCAAGACATCAGAGCAATGGCTGTAGGAAATTAAAGAAGAAAAGACTAGAGCCGACCAGTGGGAAAAGAAGGGCCAAGATGCTCGAGTACGGGAGGACATTTTAAAAGAGTCTGTTGGAAAGTCAAAGTGAGAAAGAAAAGTTACGGGCTCGAGCGGCAGAATTGGAAAAATCACTGCATCTATAACGTAATCGTAACTCGGTAAGTGAATTAAGAGCCAGCCAAAGCAAGGTCGATGAGCTAAAAAGAAAAATAGAAGAGCTCGAAACTGCATTACAGAACAGTGAACTTCAAGTTGAACTTCTTAATGAACATTGGAAGGAGTAGCTCCACCATTCTCAAGAACAGGTCAGAAATAGAGATTATGTAATAGGCTGTGGCTCAAGTCCGAGAGGTGACCGATCATTTGCAAACCTTGGGGGTTCAGGCTGATGTGTTAAGTCTAATGTATGAGTCAGGATTAGATTGAAGCCAAAATCTAGCTTGGTTTCTTAAGGAAGTCAGGGATTTAGGTGTTAAGGCAAAGCCGTATGTATAATCGTCCACTCTATATAAAGAAATTTGTTTTCCAGTGAAGTTGATCTAATGGAATTGAATCAAAATCAACACCTTTCTTTCTTTTTACCTTCATACCACACATTTGCATTGCATTTCATGCATCGCATCACATCACATCATATAGAGAATCTGATTAGCTGGAATTATACAACAGAGAGAGAAAGAGAGAAAAGAAGGAAACCTGGAAGCTGAACACCCTTATGGCACACGAGCTAAGTCGAAAAAAATGGATCAAAGATATGAGCAACTCCAAAAAAAAATACAAGAACAAGTACAGGCACAAATACAGGAGCAGTTGGCCAAGATCCAGCAAGACATGATGGATAAGATGATGGAGTCCCAGAGAAACATGATGGCTCAGATGACTCAAATGACCCAACTATTGAATGGACTTATGGAGAGAGGAAAAGGCCCCATGGCTATTACTGGAGAAGAAAGTGAAGGCATTCCTTCGGGTTTTACCCCACCACACGCGCCAGTACAGCCTGAAGAATATCTTCAACGACCATCTGTCACAATTAGACCCCAACAAGGTCAAGCTAATATCAGACCTCCTGTGAACCTCCAAGTGGGTTCAGGATCCAACCCAAGGGATGACCCTGTTAACCTAGTTATCCCTGATTTAGATCTAATGGAGAAGGAAGAGACGAGAGCTGAATCCTCAAGGCAGTTAGAGGATCGTTGTAGATGGTTGAAGGCTTTGAAAAACACCGACCATCGCCCTGGCATTAACGCAAAGGACTTGAGTTTGGTCCCGGATCTGGTACTACCTAATAAATTCAAAATGCCAGAGTTCGAGAAATATAATGGGACAAGTTGCCCTGAAGCTCATATTACGATGTTCTGTCGGAGGATGACGGGTTATGTCAACAATGACCAGCCATTAATCCACTGTTTCCAAGATAGCCTAATTGGATCTACGGCTAAATGGTATAACCAGTTGAGTCGCACACAAATTGGTTCATGGGAGGACATGATTCAAGCTTTCATGAAACAATATGGCTATGTAACAGACGTGGCACCCGACAGATTCATGCTACAGAACATGGAAAAGAAATCAAGTAAGAGCTTTAGGCAGTATGCTCAACGATGGAGGCAGGTGGCGATGCAAGTCCAACCACTACTCTTAGAGAAAGAGAGGACCATGCTCTTTATCAATACAGTTAGGGCTCCGTTTATCACCCACATGGTAGGAAGCACCACTAAGAGCTTTGCAGATATAGTCATGGCTGGGGAAATGATCAAAAATGCCATAATGGGCGAAAGAATTGAGGCAGGAGAGGCCACTAAGAGATCTGTTCCTAGGAAAAAGGATAACAAGGTGAACAATATGAGTACATATAACAAATGGTACTCAAAAACAGTCACTATTAACCCACCAAAAGTAGTGACTACTGGGCAATAGGGGTAGACGAGACAAGAGCAAGGCCCAAGAAAAAATTTTGAAAGCTCCAATTTACGCCAACCCCAATGTCGTATGGGGAGCTATATCAACGTTTATTCAACGAGCACGTCGTAGCCCCATTCTATCTGAAGCCTTTACAGCCCCCATATCCTAAATGGTATGACCCGAGCGCTGAATGCGAATACCATGCAGGAGTAGCGGGCCACTCAATAGAAAATTGCACTACCTTCAAAAAGGTAGTGGAAAAGCTCATTAAGATGGAGATCGTGGAGGTTGACGATACGCCTGGGTCAGAAAACCCGTTACCTAATCATGGAGATAGGGTGGTAAATATGGTTGGGGAAAATGTCATGAGAAGGACTAAAGAGGACATCTCGGAGGCGAAAACCCCGTTGAAGACAGTCTGGAGAGAAATGACAAGAAGAGGGCTGTTAAAGTCAAGTCTCGAGGAAGAACGTGAAGAACACGAGAGTTACTGTGCATTTCATGAATCTGAAGGACATGATATCCAAGATTACGCTGAGTTTAGACTGTTTGTACAAGGCCTCATGAACAATAAAGAGATAGAGTTTTACGAAGAAGGCTCAGAAGGAGGAAGCATACATGCAACGGAAGGAGAATTAACCCATCAAAAAGTCAATTATCCGAATATCATCATTTCTCGCCCAAAAAATCCAGAAAGTGGAGCTCAAATGGCGCCTAAGATTATAATCAAGGAACCAGTGTCCTTTCCTTACAAGGATAACAAGAAGGTACCATGGAGCTACAACTGTAATGTAACGGCACTAGGAGTAGAGAACTCAACTAGCATTGCCAATGAGAGCCAAAGTGAAGGGTTCCACACGCGAAGTGGAAGTCGTTATAACTCAGTAGGCGTCAGAATAAAACTAGCAGGATTAAAGGCTAGGACAGTTAAATCAGAAAAAGGACCTAGCACCCTTATTAATGAGCCTGTGAAGGAAGAAGAAGCTAAAGAATTTTTAAAATTCTTAAAGCACAGTGAATACAACATAGTGGAGTAGCTGCGTAAGCAATCAGCCCGTATTTCCGTGCTAGCTTTACTGTTGAGTTCGAAGTACACCGCGAGGCATTGATGAAAGTGCTAAACGAAACTTACGTTACTAAAGATATATCTGTCAACAAACTTGACCGATTAGTTAGTAACATAAGTGCTGACAACTTCATTTCTTTCAGTGATGATGAAATTCCATCTGGGGGTATGGGATCAACCAAGGCCTTAGATATAACTACTCGTTGTAAGGGATCTATCCTACTGAGCGTGTTAATTGACAATGGGTCAGCCTTGAATGTCTTACCATTGTCGACTCTGAAAAGGTTACCAGTAGACAGTTCTCACATGAAGTCATGCCAGAACATAGTGAGAGCATTTGATGGCACCGAGAGCAGAGTGATGGGAAAGATAGACATACCGTTACAGATCGGGCCAAATACGTATGAAGTAGATTTCCTGGTGATGGATATCAAGCCCTCATACAATTGCTTACTGGGTAGGCCCTGGATGCATTCGGCAGGGGCAGTACCTTCATCCCTTCATCAAATACTAAAGCTCGTGGCAGATGGTCGACTGGTTACCATAAACGCGGAAGAAGATATCATAGCAACGGTTACCAATGATGCACCATATGTAGAGGCAAATGAGGAGGCCATTGAATGCTCTTTTCGATCTTTAGAGTTCGTCAACGAGACATTCATCCGTGAGAGGAATGAGATTTCGGTACCAAAGATATCCAGGACCACGAAGATGGGCCTACAAATGATGGTTAGGAAGGGGGCCTTATCAGGAAGAGAATTAGGCAGATATCTCTAAGGTGAAGTTCAAGTGCCGTTATTGAAAGAGAAGAGAGATCATTTTGGCCTAGGTTTTAAGCCAAATGCTAGAGAGAGGAAAATAGAAATAGAGAAGAAGCAAGAGAGAAGAAGGGCTCGACTAACCGGAGAAGAAGTTCAGTGGAAACCAATGACGTTCCCCCACATATCCCAAAATTTCGTATCTGGAGGGATAATCTACCCTGAGAGAGGGTTATTGAATGAAGATCCTCACATCAATGCCATACATGATGAAGAAACCAGACAAAGAAACCTGGCAGGAATTCGCCCTTATGAACTTGGGAGCATTTTGAACAATTGGACTGCGGAGGAACTGCTTGTAGTTTTTAGAGATTACACAGAGTAATTTTCAAAACGCGCTTGTTGTTTTAAGCGTAAGAATAATAAGATCTCTTTTATGAAAAAGGCTCGTGTTTAAAAATCTTTATGAAATGCATTTTGATCTATTTTGAAAATGCTTTGTGTTTTCTCCATTTTTGTTTTTTTCTTTCATTTCTCTTTTTTCTCATTCATGGCATAAATAGTTGGCATTGAATTCATTTGTTCTTTATGCACTCTTTGGCACCCACCACAGGTCCCTAGATATCAACAATATAAACAACGATACTACAGACCCAGAGGTCCATTTTGAGCAGGATATGTGTTTAGAAGAATCTCAAGATTTTGAAGGTGACAGAGATAGCGACTTGTCCCCAGATCTGCTGAGAATGGTACAGCAAGAAGAGAAACAAATCTTACCCCATGAAGAGGAAGCAGAGAACATAACTTTAGAAGAAGGAAAGGTGGTGAGAATTGGAACACGCATAGCTGAGGAAACCAAACAAAACCTGGTGGAGTTACTACGAGAATTCAAAGATGTCTTTGCTTGGTCATATCAAGACATGCCTGGTCTAAGTACTAATATTGTAGTACATCGTCTCCCCATAAGATAAGAATGCAAACCAGTACAGCAAAAGCTACGAAGAATGAGGCCTGACGTAGTGTTGAAAATAAAAGAACAAGTAAAGAAACAGTTTGATGCTGGTTTTTTACAGGTGGTCAAGTACTCAGAATGGGTAGCCAATATTGTCCCAGTCCCAAAGAAAGATGGAAATGTTCGGATGTGTGTAGACTATAGAGACCTAAATAAAGCCAGCCCAAAAGACAATTTCCCTTTGTCTCATATTGACACGTTGGTGGATAATACGGTAGGGTACTCGTTGTTCTCTTTCATGGATGGATTTTTTGGGTATAATCAGATCAAGATGCACCCTGAGGATATGGAGAAAACCACCTTCATAACATTGTGGGGTACCTTTTGTTATAAAGTAATGCCATTCAGATTGAAAAATGCAGGGGCAATATACCAGAGGGCCATGGTAACTTTGTTCCATGACATGATGCACAAATAGATTGAGGTGTATGTTGACGATATGATCGCCAAATCTTGAACAGAAAAAGAACACATTGAAGTTTTGAAGAAATTGTTTTTAAGGTTGAGGAAGTTTCAACTGAAGCTCAACCCAGCCAAGTGTACCTTCGGAGCTCGGTCGGGGAAGCTACTGGGTTTCATGGTCAGCGAGAAAGGAATTGAAGTTGACTCGAATAAAGTCAAAGCTATACAAGATTTGCCTCCACCACGCACTCAAAAGGAAGTTCGAGGTTTTCTTGAAAGATTAAATTACATTGCTCGGTTTATTTCACAATTAACTGAGAAATGTGATCCCATATTTCTTCTTCTCAAGGAACATAACCAAGGTGTATGGGACGAAGAATGCCAGAGAGCTTTTGAAAAAGTCAAACAATATCTGTCAACTGCCTCAGTACTATCTCCGCCTAATCCAGATAGACTATTGATACTATATCTATCAGTATTCAATAGCTCTATGGGATGCGTGCTTGGTCAACATGATGAGTCAGGAAGAAAAGAAAAGGCGATATACTACCTCAGTAAAAAGTTTACGGAATGTGAAATGAGATATTCATCGATCGAAAAATTGTGTTGTGCTTTGATATGGACAACCCGAAGGCTAAGACAATATATGTTATACTATACAACATGGTTGATCTTGAAGCTTGATCCGTTAAAGTATATGATGGAGTCAACTGCTTTGAACGGGAGGATGGCAAGGTGGCAGGTTTTGCTGTCTGAATTTGACATAGTCTACGTGAACCAAAAGGCCATAAAAGGGAATGCGGTAGGAGAATTTCAGGCCAGCAGAACTTTAGAAGATTATGAACCTTTGAGCTTTGATTTCCCCAATGAAGAGCTGATGTATATTGCAACCATCGAAAAGGACTCACAAGAAAGTCATTCGTGGAAGTTAAAATTTGATGGTGCCTCAAACGCTGTGAGTAATGGAATCGGAGCAGTCCTGGTATCCCCGAGCAGAGATCATTATCCCTTCACTAGCAAGCTAGACTTCGATTGTACAAACAATATGGCAAAGTATGAAGCATGCATAATGGGTATCCGCGCAGCCATAGAACGTGGGATCAAAGTGCTAGAGGTTTACGAAGATTCTGCTTTGGTGATTTATCAACTCAAAGGTAAATGGGAGACAAAAAACCGAAAGTTGATCAAGTATCGAAAACTAGTCCTGGAGTTAATTGAGAACTTCGATGACATTACCTTCTTTTACCTCCCACGAGATGAAAATCAGATGGCTGATGCCTGAGCTACTTTGGCTTTGATGGTCAGAATAAATAAACAAGAGGATGTGAAGCCGATCCAGATGAGTATTTATGAAACTCCAGCTCATTGCTACAATATCGAAGAAGAAGAAGAAGAAAAAGATGATCACCCTTGGTACAATGACATATTATGATATGTAAAGAATTGTGAATACCCCGACCAAACAACTGAAAATGATAAAAAGACTTTGAGAAGTTTGGCTAATGACTATGTCTTAGATGGGGTGATCCTATACAAAAAGAGGAAGGATCAAGTGCTACTAAGGTGTGTGGATGCTGTTGAGGTTAAGCAAATCTTGGAAGAAGTCCATGAGGGCGTTTGTGGAACTCATGCTAATGGATTCACCATGGCCAGACAAATAATGAGGTTTGGATATTATTGGTCCACCATGGAAGGAGATTATATTAGCTACGCCAAGAGATGTCATAAATGCCAGATTTACGGAGATAAAATTCATGTGCCTCCGTCACCCTTACACGTGATGACTTCCCCATGGCCTTTTTCCATGTGGGGCATGAATGTTATTGGACCAATCTCACCGAAAGCTTCAAACGGACACCGATTCATCTTCGTGGTCATTGACTACTTCACAAAATAGGTAGAGGCTGCTTCATATGCTAGTGTCACTAAATCAGCAGTAAGTCAATTTTTAAAGAAAGAGATCATTTGTAGATATGGAATGCCCGAGAGGATCATATCAAACAACACACTGAATTTGAACAACAGCACGATAGTAGATGTTTGCAGTCAATTCAACATCAAACACCATAACTCATCTCCGTACAGTCCAAAAATGAATGGGGCAGTGGAAATGGCCAATAAAAACATCAAGAAGATAGTGGGGAAGATGACCGGGACTTATAGGGATTGGCATGAGAAATTATCATTTGCACTCTATGCTTATCGAACGTCTGTCAGAACCTCTACTGGGGCAACACCTTTCTCATTAGCCTATGGGATGGAGGCAGTCCTACCTATTGAAGTGGAAATACCTTCTCTTCGAGTTTTGTCTAAAATGAAGCTGAATGGGTCCAGGATCGATATGATCAATTGAGCTTAATTGAAGAAAAGAGGCTAAGGGCTATTCATCACGTTGCAAGCCTATGATAAAAAGGTTCGCCCCAAGAGAGTTTAAGGAGGGAGATATGGTACTGAAAAAGATCCTTCCAATACAAAAGGATTTCGGATGGAAATGGATGCCGAACTGGGAAGGACCATATGTGGTGAAAAAGGCTTTCTCTAGAGGTGCACTGATTTTGACTGAAATGGATGGGAAAAGCTTATCCAATCCTGTAAACTCAAATTCAATCAAGAAATACTTGGCTTGAAGAGGCCAAGGTGAAAACCCGCAATGGGCGCTTTGAGGCTTCTAAAAAAAAAAGGTCGAGACAAAAACTCGCAAAGGGCACCTCGGATTCAAATGATCTTGCTACACCCAAATAGATGAGAATGTAGTTGGGGCACCAACAAAGTAGTTTGAGTCTTTTAAACACATGCTAAACCTAAAATAGTCTTCATGAAGTTTGTACGTAGAAGTCCAATCAATGATATCTAGGGCATTTGACCTTTGTTATCTTTGATCTTTTTCTCTTTGAGACATGTTCTCTGATAGCTCTTCTTGTATTTTTGATAATTCATTTGACTCTTGTTGAAGTCAATTTATTGCTGCATGTTGCATTAAAATAATGATTAATGAACTAATAATTTCACAAAAGAGGTTCTGCATATTAATTTGGAAATTTTTAGAGACTGAAACAGGACAATTGTTTAAAATTTCCATGCGTATAGATGGGAGATACATGAGAAAGAAGAGCCTTAATAGGGACTTTCTCTGAATCCTTTGGTCGTGACTAAGATAAAAATATCATCGGTTCATGGTATGACAGGCCAATTTTTAACAGGAAAAGATTTGAAAAACCCAAAGTTGTGGTGGAATGAATCGAAGTTGGAACAAGTCCTATGTCCTTTAGGTCACAATAAGGATAGGCAGAAAAGTGTAATTCCCGGGGAATGGTTTGAAGCTGATATATCACTTAGGTCCCTAAGACTCATGAGCCTAAAATTGTCACAAGGGCAAAATGTTTAAGCAAGAAAATGATGCTTCAAGACGAGCAAAGACGAAACCTAGAGGGATGAAATGAGTGATAACGCCTTGAATAGGAACCATACTCATGACGTTTTTGCATCATAGCATGTCTAAATAGGAGCATTTGACTCATTTTGATCATGACATCCTAATCATTAGGCATAAGCATGTACCCATTCTATAAGTCATGTCCTCGAGAGGACAGTGTAGTAAGGTAGATTGAAGATAGTAAGCCTGGCAATCCTGATGTTTCAGGAGCAAATTGAAGAGAGCAAGTCTGGCAATCCTGATGTTTCAGGAGCAGATTGAATATAGCAAGTCTGGCAATCCTAATGTTTCAGGAGCAGATTGAAGATAGTAAGTCTGGCAATCCTGATATTTCAGGAGCAGATTGAAGATAACAAGTCTGGCAATCCTGATGTTTCAGGAGCAGGTTGAAGATAGCAAGTCTGGTATTCCTGATGTTTCAGGAGCAGATTAAAGAGAGCAAGTGTGGCAATCCTGATGTTTTAAGAGCAGGTTGAAGAGAGCAAGTTTGTCATTCCTGATGTTTTAGGAGCAGATTGAAGATAGCACGTCTGGCAATCCTGATGTTTCAGGAGCAGATTGAAGATAGCAAGTCTGGCATTCCTGATGTTTCAGGAGCAGATTGAAGATAGCAAGTCTGGCATTCCTGATGTTTCAAGAGCAGATTGAAGATAGTAAGTTTGGCATTCCTGATGTTTCAGGAGCAGATTGAAGAGAGTAAGTCTGGCATTCCTGATGTTTCAGGAGCAGATTGAAGATAGCAAGTCTGGCATTCCTGATGTTTCAGGACAGATTGAAGAGAGTAAGTCTGGCATTCCTGATGTTTCAGGAGCAGATTGAAGAGAGTAAGTCTGGCAGTCTTGATATTTCAGGAGTAGATTGAAGATAGCAAGTCTGGCAGTCCTGATATTTTAGGAGTAGATTGAAGTTAGCAAGTCTGGCATTCTCGAAGTTACAGAGGAGCAAATCAAAGTCAATAATCATCTTTCAAAGTTGCAGTAAAGTGGATCAAAGCAACAAGATACAGTGGGCTGGAATGAGGCCACATGAAGAAGAGAAGCACCGAAGAATCCAAACTCAGTAAGTCTGGGCAAATTTGGGCCTTCTTTATGTCTTTGCTCTGTTCCCGTTGCACGACAACGAGCAAAGAAGGGCAGCTGTAATACCCATAATTTGTCCAGCCCATTTTTACAAACCCGAATAACCCAATACATGGCCCAAAACCTATTGGCCTATTATAGGCCAAAACTAAAACACATCAGGGAACCCTAGGGTTCGCTTTCCCGCCTCCTCTTGCACCGCACCCCTCGGGCGCGGTGCCCACGCCTCCACCCGAGGCACCCCATCCCGAGGCCCCCCTTTTACGCGTCCTTGCTTCGTTACTTCTCTCCAGACCTGCAAAACAACAAAATTGCAGAGCAACAATGGCAAGAAGATAAACAGATAGTAGACAAAATACAATGATTTTGTAATTTTTAATTTGGCTATATAAGCCTGAATATGAAACATTGTAAAGGGAGAGAAATCGAATACAAGAAAATATTCAAAAAAAAAGAAACAGTTCTTAGATTCAAAAAAATAAAAAAACACGAATCATTCAGCAATCAAAACACGCACTAAGGTTGATTTCGAATTTTTGATCTTTATTATTTACTGTTTTTTTATTATTCCTTTTTACTTTATTTATTTTAAATCTATCATAAATAAAATCGAAAAGAGAAAAACAAAAGTACCTTCACTGAAACCCCACGACCGCGGCGTCGGGAGGCTCTCTTTCCTCGCCATCAGAGCTTGGCCGGAGAAAGGGATGCCAAAGGTCCTCCCACCTCTCGCTTTCGGGGCACCAAAACTCGATCTCTAAAACAAGGTCATCGGACGGGGAAGAAAGCTGTCCCCACGTGTCTTGGCCATCGGAGATAGTGGCGATGTGATGGTGACAAAAGTCCGATCGTGGGACAGAAGTAGAGAGAGTTTTTTTTGGTTCTTAAAAATGGGGGGGTTTGATTTTTGTTCAGAAACCTAAAGGAGAAAATGAAAGGTTTTTTTGTTTAAAATGAAAATACCAAACGCTACCATTTCAAGAGGTTCCCCAGGCGCCAAAACGGTGTCGTTTTGGGGAACCCGAATAAGACCCGACCAGTAATCGGAGGATCCGCGTGTTTTTGCTCAGTGGGATAATTACCCACTCGATCCTTTCGTATTTTTTACCTATTTACAATTAAGTTTATTATATTTATTAATTTCGCCCTATGATTTAGCTCAGTTTGCATTCTAGCCTTTCCAACGACGCGGGGCTAAATTGCTTGATTAGTCCTTCCTGTGTTTTGCGCATCACGTTTTAGTCCCGAATCCCTTGTCACTTCACTTTATTGCTATTTCAGCCCTTAAATTTCATTTTTGATTTCGATTTAGTCTTTTTTTAATTGCATTGCTATTATTATTATTTTTATCATTATTTATATTATTATTATTATTTATTTATTTCATCTTAATATTTCTTTTACATATTACTTCAATTATAATTTTTTTTAAATTTATATTTTATGTAGTATATGTTATAGTATGTATTATTTCTAAAGTTTTAATCTATTTTATTTATATTGTTTATATAATATATGTAACATCCTGGAAAGGGCCTATGCATTTTCAGTCTAACTGTACGAAATGACAAGTCTTAAGCACTATGAATAAATTTTTGATATTTTTGGAAACTCAGAAATGTATGAAAATGAATTGGGAATGAACATTTTTGGAAACCTGGAAATGCATGGACATGAACATTTTTGGAAACCTGGAAACGCATGGACATGAACATTTTTGGAAACCTAGAAATGCATAGACATGAACATTTTTGGAAACTAGGAAATGTAAGGAAATGATTCAAAAATGGAAAGTGAACATTTCTGGAAACTTGGAAATGTAAGAAAATGGCGAGTTTACAGAGCCGATCGAAAATTTTAGGAAACTTGGAAATGACCTAGAAATGTCAAATTTTAAAGTTTAAAATAGGAAATTAGGGCAAGGAGGCCTTAAAAGAAAAGGTTGGAGAAATTTGACACACAAACAGGCTTGGAAAAGTGGCCTGAAGATGCCACTTAGGGCCTCTGGAAATGGCGCCACATGCAAGGGTGTTGGGCCTGAGTTCGAGTCACTTGGGAAGCAAATAAATGAGGTTTTATTTTGGCTTCCAGAAGGCTGAGGTGGATGGCACATGCTTCTAGAAAAGGAGGTGTTTTATTTTCATAAATATGTGATTAATAAGGTGATAAATAGAAGCTTTTTATTTGGATTATTTTGAAGAGATAATAAAGGACTTTTATTTGGATTATTTTGAAGAGATAATAAAGGATTTTTATTTGGATTATTTTGAAGAGATAATAAAGGATTTTTAATTGGATTATTTTCAAGGGATAATAAAGGATTTAAATTGGATTAAACCCTTTTATTTATCATATTAAAAAGATAAAGTTATCAGATAGAGGAGTGGTGGCCAAGTAAGGGACTCCTTAGCTGATAATTTTGCCTATAAAAGGAAGGAAGGAGGGCTACTCATCAGTTTGTTTCTTTCTCTGCTCAGCCGAAAATTTCCTGGCAAACTCTCTCTGCCGAATTTTCTTCTCCTCTTTTCTTCTTCTTTTCTCTTCTACTGTCAAGCCGAAACCTCTTTGATTCCTGTTTAAGTCTCCATAGCCGAATCTCTGTGGCTTCAATCAAGGTTGCCGTCGACTGTGGTGATAAGGTAAGAATAATGGATTCTTGTTGTTTATTCTCTTTCAACCAAGATTTGGAACTGATTCTTTTGGTTGTCTTTTGGCCTAATATTAAATGAGGAATTCTGGGATTTCAGATCTAAGGATTTAAGGTAAGAAAAGCATGGTTTAGGCCAGAGGCCAATTGATTTAAGATTATTAAGTGATATGGAAATCAGATCTAACATATGTGTGTAGGGATTTCAATTTCTCCATAGCCAAGGGTTACTTTTTGGGATTTGAAATCACAAGGTATGTGTTTAAGATATTCGGCCAAGGCTGTTTTAAATATTTAGATTTATTATCAGAAGCCGAAAACTAACCTGTGGAGTAATATAGTGTTTAGCCGAATTCACAAGGGAGGAATACAAAGATCCGGCCCTTGATTCTTAAAATCAATTCAGTTACAAGGTAAGTAATACAAAACCTAGTTGTATTTGGAAAAATGGCCGAATGGTCTTTTAAATAGTAAGTGATTAACTTATGTAGGATTTGAGATCTAAATCTGTAATCAGTTCTCTTCGGGATTTTCGAGGACTTCATTAAGCGAATCAGGTGTGTACTCCACACTACTTTGTAATATGAATTATGGTTGCATGTATTAAAATATATGTTAATAAAAATATGAGCATGGCTAAGGTACCATGTTAAGGTACTAAGTACTCCGGTACGTTTCCTACTTCTACTAGGAATATGAAATATGTTATTCATAACATGAGAATATGATAAGAATGTGAACTATGGTATATTATGCATATTAATGTTTATGGGGCATATGGTTGTATATTGAAAGGGGAAGTGAAAAGTGGTGATTTAAGACTACAGTAATCTGAAAAGTGGTGACTTACGACCACAGTAATCTGAAAAGTGGTGATCTAAGACCACAGTAATCCGAAAAGTGGTTTCCTAAAACCACATATGCGGAGCCTTAAGCTTGCAAATTGGTGTGTAGCGGAAGGAGGGTCGACTTAGTAGTCCCCACGGTGTGTTTGGCAGGTACGGGGGTGTGTAGTGGATGGACAATTAGGTTTGGGTTTGGGAATGCATCATAACTTGTATTTTATGTTTTGAATTTGTAACTATTGTACGCCTGATTCTATTATGATTTAGTGTTGTGTACACATTGAGTCTGTTTGACTCACCCCGTTGGGGAATATTTTTCAGGTGATGAGTAATAATGGATCGGGTCGGCAGGAGCTAAAGGTGGCCATGCTAAGCTTGAAGTTTATTTAATTTTGGGCTTTTAATTTTTTTAGTACTTTGAATTTAAAGTTTGGAAATTATTTGATGTAATAGGGCCATAGGGCCATAGTTGAATTTCTTTATTTTTACTTTTATTTATCATGATCATGAATTATTATCAATTAAATATTATGTAAATTTATTTTAAAAAATAAACCCTAAACTGTTTTATCATCATAATTAAATGATTTCTGAGTAAATAAGTGGGTTTCGATCTAAGCCCAACCCAAAACAATATTTTTCAAAAAATTACACAAATTTTCTCTAAGTAACAAAGAACTTTGAAATCGATTTTCTTAAGGAACATACCAGGTCCGGTTCAGGCTCATGGGCTGGGTGTGGGGTGTTTCAGTTTGGTATCAGAGCCCAGTTTTAAACTCTCGGCCTGTGGGCTAAGGCCCAAAACGGCTTCAAAGCGAGCCAAATGATTTTCCTTGAAATTAAACAGGTTTTCTGGCATGGCACCTAAGTCTCCGACCCGCAGTCCACCAGGTAAGTACCCTAACTATTTGTGTGATTATGTGAGTTATGTTATGAATTATGGAAGGGTAGAAATGGAATGGAACGTAGACTAGCATGATAGGTACTTGAACCCTAGGACTAGTCTACCCCAATATTTACATAAGACATAAATGCTTAATAAAACAAACCTGTGCCTAAGTCGCCGAGTTAAGGTGTGGTAACCATTGTGCGCATGTCTAGGATTGGATCCGGAAGAGCCTGGTATTTAAGCAGTCCTAGTGACTCACCTCCTCTTCGCAGGAATCCTACCTGGTGCGTAGCTTTAGTTCACCCTAACCAAGAGGACTTATTCATGGGCTAAATCCCTAACTAAAACCCGAAAGGGATTAGCCACATTTTTATGGAAACCCTAGTTTTAAAATGACTAAATTACCCTTTTGATTTATACAAGCTATCCCATAAAATTTTTCTGAAGTATTCTTGATTTGTGAAAATTACTAAAATACCCCTATTTGCAAAATTACTAAATTGCCCTTGGTTTATGAAATTTCCAAAATACCCACAGTTCTTATCAAAGATTTCATAACAAGTCCAAAAACACTAATTTGCAAAATATCAAAATACTTTGATTTTGGAAAATTACGAAATTGCCCCTGACTTACAAAGTTACCAAAATGACCCTGAATTTCAAAAATTTTGCAACATCACCGATTTGGAAAACAAATTCTCAAAAAGAACCCTCAAGTTTTGTAAATTTTGGAAATACCCTTGATTTATTAAGCTTTTCAAATTTACTCTGATTTATTACCAAAATACCCTCGAGTTTCAGAAATTACCAAAATACCCTTATTGACAAAACCACCAAGGAACCTTATTTTGGAAAAAAAATTATTACGAAAATACCCCTGTAGGGCAAATTACGAAAATACCCCTAGGTAGTGGAAAAACAACAATGATGAAAAGTACAACGTTTCTCTGAATGAACGAAAGTTCATAATTGATTGATGAATGTATAGATGTAAAGACTGTGTGCATGTATGAATACGAAAGAACCACTCCTAAAACTCTTTCATAAAACTTCTTCGCGGGTAATAAGTGAAACAATGACTAATTCATAAAACTTTGTAATCAGATTAAATCGCGACGTTAGAAATAAGTTCTAGGGGACGTGAACTTAGAGATTGTGCCTAGAAAGTATGATGGTTCTATTAAGATCAGAGTGCGCAGCGAAAGCATAGTGCGGTGAGAAGGATTGTACGGCTGTTAATAAGTAATTTCGAGGACGAAATTATTTTTAAGGAGGGTAGAACTGTAACATCCTGGAAAGGGCCTATGCATTTTCAGTCTAACTGTACGAAATGTCAAGTCTTAAGCACTATGAATAAATTGTTGATATTTTTGGAAACTCAGAAATATATGAAAATGAATTGGAAATGAACATTTTTGGAAACCTGGAAATGCATGGACATGAACTGTAACATCCTAAAAAGGGCCTATGCATTTTCGATTTAATTGTACGAAATGACATGTCTTAAGTATTATGAATAAATTTTGAATATTTCTGGAAACCCGGAAATGAATGGAAATGATTTGGAAATGAACATTTTTGGAAACCTGAAAATGTATAGAAATGTTGAGTTTAAAAATGGAAAGTGAACATTTTTGGAAACTAGGAAATGTAAGGAAATGATTTGGAAATGGTTCAAAAAAGGAAAGTGAACATTTCTGGAAACTTGGAAATGTAAGGAAATGTCAAGTTTACAGAGCCGAACGAAAATTTTTGGAAACTTAGAAATGACTTAGAAATGTCGAGTTTTAAAGTTTAAAAGAGGAAATTAAGGCAAGGTGGCCTTAAAAGAAAAAGTTTGTGAAATTTGACACACAAACAGGCTGGGAAAAGTGGCCTGGAGATGCCACTTAGGGCCTCTGGAAATGGCGCCACATGCAAGGTGTTGGGCCTGGGTTCGAGTCACTTGGGAAGAAAATAAAAGGGAGTTTTATTCCCTTTAAATTTCGGCAATTAATGGGATAAATAAGGGATTTAAATTGGATTATTTTTTGAAGAGATAATAGATGGATAAATATGGATTTATCCCTTTTATTTTAATAGATAAGGAAGAGATAAAAGAGGATTATTATTAGTATTATTTTTATTAAGAGATAAGAGATAATAAAGGATATTTCTTTAATTATTTTAAATTAAAGAGATAAAGCTATCAAATAAAGAAGAGTGGTGGCCAAGTAAGGGACTCTAGCCTAGTAAATTTGGCTATAAAAGGAAAAGAGAGGCCATTCATTCATTCACTTTTCCTTTGCCTAATTTCTTAAGCAAATTCTCTTCTCTCTGCCGAATTCTCTCTGTCATTGTTCTTCTTTCTCTTTTCAATTCTTCACAAAGCCGAAAGCAGAATCCCCCTAGTCTTGCCGAATTTTCCTAAGTTTTATATCTTCCTCTTCTTTCTTTGAAAAACCAAAAAAATCCGCTACTGTTCATCAAGAAGCCGAAATTTTAATCCACATCAAGGCCATAGCCGAATATTGTTAAAGGCTCAAGCAAGGATTGTCGATTCCTAAAGTAAGGAGATCTTTCGGGATTTACTAAGTGTCGACTACAAGGAAGGAGAAGTTCTTTTCCCGAAGGTACACCATAAGCCACGTGTTCCCTAGTTATTCGGTGAATTTCGGGATTTAAGAATCTAAGGTAAGTCATATTTAACATACGGCCAAGGGTTATTTGTTGTGAATAAATGTTAGAAATTGATCTAACATGTAGTTATAGGGATTTCGACAGAGGGATACAAGGATTTCGGGATTTGAGAATTTCAAGGTAAGTTTTAAGAATACTAATCCTACTAGGATTTGGATTTATGGCCGAATGGCTTTTTATTAAAGTAGTAAGTGATTAATCAAATGTAGGAATTTGAGATCTAAGGCAGTAGATCGGATTTCGGGATTTCAAGGAATTCGTTAAGCAAATCAGGTGTGTACCCTACCCTAAGTTTTGATAGGTTCATGGCTATGTTTAAATTAAATGTATTATTAAGAATGTGTGTACCCCACACTACTTTATAATATGAATTATGGTTATATGCATTAAAATATGTGTTAATGAAAATATGAATGTGGCTAAAGTACCATATTAAGGTACTAAGTACTCAGGTACGTTTCCTACTCCTACTAGGAATATGAAAAATGTTATTCGTAACATGGGAATAAGATAAGGTTGTGAACTATGGTATATTATGCATATTAATGTTTATGGGGCATATGGTTGTATATTGAAAGGGGAAGTGAAAAGTGGTGATTTAATACCACAGTAATCTGAAAAGTGGTGATCTATAACCACAGAGGCGGTGACTTAAGCCCGCAATTTGGTGTGTAGCGGAAGGAGGGTCGACTTAGTAGTCCCCACGGTGTGTTTGGCAGGTACGGGGGTGTGTAGCGGATGGACAATTAGGTTTGGGTTTGGGAATGCATCATAACTTGTATTTTATGTTTTGAATGTGTAACTATTGTATGCCTGATCCTATTATGATTTAGTGTCGTGTACACATTGAGTCTGTTTGACTCACCCCGTTGGGGAATATTTTTCAGGTGATGAGCAGTAATGGACCGGGTCGGCAGGAGCTTAAAGGTGGCCATGCACAGCAAAGAATTTATTTAATTTGGATTTTTATTTTATTAAGTACCTTAATCTAATTTTGGAATTATTTTGATGTAATAAGGCCATAGCTGAACTACTTTATTTTTTTATTTATTTTGTTATGAATTTTTATCAAGTAAAGTTTTTAAGTAAATTTATTTTAAAACAAAGCCTAAATGTTTTATCACCTAAAGAAAAATATTTTTAATAAAATAAACTTGTTTTCAAGCCCAACCCAAATAATATTTTTTTAAAAATCACACAAGTTTTTCTCTAAGTAACAAAAGAATTTGAAAACCGATTTACTTGAGGAACATACCAAATCCGGTCAAAGCTCGTGGGCCCGGTTTGGGGTGTTTCAGTTTGGTATCAGAGCCCAGTTTCAAACCCTCGGCCTGGGGTTTAAGGCCGAAAATGTTTTCAAATCGAGCCCAAATGAGTTTTTGACAATAAGCAGGTTTTTATGGCATGGCACCTAAGTCTCCAACCCAAAGTCCACCAGGTAAGTACCCCTATCCTTTGTATGATTTATATTGTGATTTGTAGAAGGGTAGAAATGGAATGGAACGTGGACTAGCATGATAAGTACTTGAACCCTAGGACTAGTTTACCCCAATATTTACATAAGACTTAAATGCCTAATAAACAAACCTGTGATTAAGTCGCCGAGTTAGGGTGTGGCAACCATTGTGCGCATGTCTAGGATTGGTATTCGGTGAGAGCTTGGTATTTAAGCAGTCCGCGTGACTCACCTCACCTCCACTCGAATCCTACCTGGTGCGTAGCTTCGGTTCACCCTAACTAATAGGACTTATTCATGGGCTAAACCCTAACTAAAACCCGAAAGGGAACTAGCCGTATTTTCATAAAAAACCCTAGTTTTAAAACTCTTAAAATTTCTTTTTAATTTGTGAGAACTATTGTTTTACAACTTTTTTCCGAAAAATTTTTGATTTGTAGAATTACTAAAATACCCCTAGTGGCAAAATTACAAAAATGCCCTTGGTTCTAAAATTTTCGTATCACCCCCGATTTCAATAAAATTTCCTTTGTAAAAGTTTTTAAAAACTCTATTTTGCAAAAGTCCAAAATACCCCGATTTGGAAAATTTTCGAAATTACCCCTGGTTTACCACAATTACCAAAATGACCCTGATTTTCAATATTTTCACAACATCACCGATTTGGAAAACAATTTCTCAAAAAGAACCCTCAAAGATTTACAACTTTTTAAGTATCCCTGATTTATTGAATTTTACAATTTTACCCCGGTTTGCGAAAAATTACCGAAATACCCCCGGATTTCAAAATTTTCCAAATTACCTCGAGACTTTGAAATTACCAAAATACCTTTTGACGAAATCACCAAGGAACTTTTTCTTTTGAAAATTTACGAAAATACCCCTGTAGGACAAAATTACGAAAATACCCCTAGGTAGTGGAAAAATAACAACAATGAAAACTACAACATTTCTCTGAATGAACGAAAGTTCATAATTGATTGATGAATGTATGGATGTGAAGACTGTGTGCATGTATGAATACGAAAGAACCACTCCTAAAATTCTTCTCATAAAACTTCTTCGCGAATAATCAGTGAAACAAGAACTAATGCATAAAACTTTGTAATCAGATTAAATCGCAACGTTAGAAATGAGTTCTAGGGGACGTGAACCTAGAGATTGTGCCTAGGAAGTATGATGGTTCTATTAAGATCAGAGTGTGCAGTGTAAGCATAATGCGGTGAGAAGGATTGTACGACTGTTAGTAAGTAATTTCGAGGACGAAATTATTTTTTAGGAGGGTAGAACTGTAACATCCTAAAAAGGGCCTATGCATTTTCGATTTAATTGTACGAAATGACATGTCTTAAGTATTATGAATAAATTTTGAATATTTCTGGAAACCCGGAAATGAATGGAAATGATTTGGAAATGAACATTTTTGGAAACCTGAAAATGTATAGAAATGTTGAGTTTAAAAATGGAAAGTGAACATTTTTGGAAACTAGGAAATGTAAGGAAATGATTTGGAAATGGTTCAAAAGAGGAAAGTGAACATTTCTGGAAACTTGGAAATGTAAGGAAATGTCAAGTTTACAGAGCCGAACGAAAATTTTTGGAAACTTAGAAATGACTTAGAAATGTCGAGTTTTCAAATTTAAAAGAGGAAATTAAGGCAAGGTGGCCTTAAAAGAAAAAGTTTGTGAAATTTGACACACAAATAGGCTGGGAAAAGTGGCCTGGAGATGCCACTTAGGGCCTCTGGAAATGGCGCCACATGCAAGGTGTTGGGCCTGGGTTCGAGTCACTTGGGAAAAAAATAAAAGGGAGTTTTATTCCCTTTAAATTTCGGCAATTAATGGGATAAATAAGGGATTTAAATTGGATTATTTTTTGAAGAGATAATAGATGGATAAATATGGATTTATCCCTTTTATTTTAATAGATAAGGAAGAGATAAAAGAGGATTATTATTAGTATTATTTTTATTAAGAGATAAGAGATAATAAAGGATATTTCTTTAATTATTTTAAATTAAAGAGATAAAGCTATCAAATAAAGAAGAGTGGTGGCCAAGTAAGGGACTCTAGCCTAGTAAATTTGGCTATAAAAGGAAAAGAGAGGCCATTCATTCATTCACTTTTCCTTTGCCTAATTTCTTAAGCAAATTCTCTTCTCTCTGCCGAATTCTCTCTGTCATTGTTCTTCTTTCTCTTTTCAATTCTTCACAAAGCCGAAAGCAGAATCCCCCTAGTCTTGCCGAATTTCCTAAGTTTTATATCTTCCTCTTCTTTCTTTGAAAAACCAAAAAAATCCGCTACTGTTCATCAAGAAGCCGAAATTTTAATCCACATCAAGGCCATAGCCGAATATTGTTAAAGGCTCAAGCAAGGATTGTCGATTCCTAAAGTAAGGAGATCTTTCGGGATTTACTAAGTGTCGACTACAAGGAAGGAGAAGTTCTTTTCCCGAAGGTACACCATAAGCCACGTGTTCCCTAGTTATTCGGTGAATTTCGGGATTTAAGAATCTAAGGTAAGTCATATTTAACATACGGCCAAGGGTTATTTGTTGTGAATAAATGTTAGAAATTGATCTAACATGTAGTTATAGGGATTTCGACAGAGGGATACAAGGATTTCGGGATTTGAGAATTTCAAGGTAAGTTTTAAGAATACTAATCCTACTAGGATTTGGATTTATGGCTGAATGGCTTTTTATTAAAGTAGTAAGTGATTAATCAAATGTAGGAATTTGAAATCTAATGCAGTAGATCGGATTTCGGGATTTCAAGGAATTCGTTAAGCAAATCAGGTGTGTACCCTACCCTAAGTTTTGATAGGTTCATGGCTATGTTTAAATTAAATGTATTATTAAGAATGTGTGTACCCCACACTACTTTATAATATGAATTATGGTTATATGCATTAAAATATGTGTTAATGAAAATATGAATGTGGCTAAAGTACCATGTTAAGGTACTAAGTACTCAGGTACGTTTCCTACTCCTACTAGGAATATGAAAAATGTTATTCGTAACATGGGAATAAGATAAGGTTGTGAACTATGGTATATTATGCATATTAATGTTTATGGGGCATATGGTTGTATATTGAAAGGGGAAGTGAAAAGTGGTGATTTAATACCACAGTAATCTGAAAAGTGGTGATCTATAACCACAGAGGAGGTGACTTAAGCCCACAATTTGGTGTGTAGCGGAAGGAGAGTCGACTTAGTAGTCCCCACGGTGTGTTTGGCAGGTACGGGGGTGTATAGCGGATGGACAATTAGGTTTGGGTTTGGGAATGCATCATAACTTGTATTTTATGTTTTGAATGTGTAACTATTGTATGCCTGATCCTATTATGATTTAGTGTCGTGTACAAATTGAGTCTGTTTGACTCACCCCGTTGGGGAATATTTTTCAGGTGATGAGCAGTAATAGACCGGGTCGGCAGGAGCTTAAAGGTGGCCATGCACAGCAAGGAATTTATTTAATTTGGATTTTTATTTTATTAAGTACCTTAATCTAATTTTGGAATTATTTTGATGTAATAAGGCCATAGCTGAACTACTTTATTTTTTTATTTATTTTGTTATGAATTTTTATCAAGTAAAGTTTTTAAGTAAATTTATTTTAAAACAAAGCCTAAATGTTTTGTCACCTAAAGGAAAATAATTTTAATAAAATAAACTTGTTTTCAAGCCCAACCCAAATAATATTTTTTTTAAAATCACACAAGTTTTTCTCTAAGTAACAAAAGAATTTGAAAACCGGTTTACTTGAGGAACATACCAAATCCGGTCAAAGCTCGTGGGCCGGGTTTGGGGTGTTTCATGAACATTTTTGGAAACCTGGAAATGCATGGACATGAACATTTTTGGAAACCTAGAAATGCATAGACATGAACATTTTTGGAAACTAGGAAATGTAAGGAAATGATTCAAAAATGGAAAGTGAACATTTCTGGAAACTTGGAAATGTAAGAAAATGGCAAGTTTACAGAGCCGATCAAAAATTTTAGGAAACTTGGAAATGACCTAGAAATGTCAAATTTTAAAGTTTAAAATAGGAAATTAGGGCAAGGAGGCCTTAAAAGAAAAAGTTGGAGAAATTTGACACACAAACATGCTTGGAAAAGTGGCCTGAAGATGCCACTTAGGGCCTCTGGAAATGGCGCCACATGCAAGGGTGTTGGGCCTAAGTTCGAGTCACTTGGGAAGCAAATAAATGAGGTTTTTTTTTTGGCTTCCAGAAGGCTGAGGTGGACGGCACATGCTTCTAGAAAAGGAGGTGTTTTATTTTCATAAATATGTGATTAATAAGGTGATAAATAGAAGCTTTTTATTTGGATTATTTTGAAGAGATAATAAAGGATTTTTATTTGGATTATTTTGAAGAGATAATAAAGGATTTTTATTTGGATTATTTTGAAGAGATAATAAAGGATTTTTAATTGGATTATTTTCAAGGGATAATAAAGGATTTAAATTGGATTAAACCCTTTTATTTATCATATTAAAAAGATAAAGTTATCAGATAGAGGAGTGGTGGCCAAGTAAGGGACTCCTTAGCTGATAATTTTTCCTATAAAAGGAAGGAAGGAGGGCTACTCATCAGTTTGTTTCTTTCTCTGCTCTGCCAAAAATTTCCTGGCAAACTCTCTCTGCCGAATTTTCTTCTCCTCTTTTCTTCTTCTTTTTTCTTCTACTGTCAAGCCGAAACCTCTTTGATTCCTATTTAAGTCTCCATAGCCGAATCTCTGTGGCTTCAATCAAGGGTGCCGTCGACTGTGGTGATAAGGTAAGAATAATGGATTCTTGTTGTTTATTCTCTTTCAACCAAGATTTGGGAACTGATTCTTTTGGTTGTCTTTTGGCCTAATATTAAAGAAGGAATTCCGGGATTTCAGATCTAAGGATTTAAGGTAAGAAAAGCATGGTTTAGGCCAGAGGCCAATTGATTTAAGATTATTAAGTGATATGGAAATCAGATCTAACATATGTGTGTAGGGATTTCAACATCTCCATAGCCAAGGGTTACTTTTCGGGATTTGAAATCACAATGTATGTGTTTAAGATATTCGGCCAAGGCTATTTTAAATATTTAGATTTATTATCAGAAGCCGAAAACTAACCTGTGGAGTAATATAGTGTTTAGCCGAATTCACAAGGGAGGAATACAAAGATCCAGCCCTTGATTCTTAAAATCAATTCAGTTACAAGGTAAGTAATACAAATCCTAGTTGTATTTGGAAAAATGGCCGAATGGTCTTTTAAATAGTAAGTGATTAACTTATGTAGGATTTGAGATCTAAATCTGTAATCGGTTCTCTTCGAGATTTTCGACGACTTCATTAAGCGAATCAGGTGTGTACTCCACACTACTTTGTAATATGAATTATGGTTGCATGTATTAAAATATATGTTAATAAAAATATGAGCATGGCTAAGGTACCATGTTAAGGTACTAAGTACTCAGGTACGTTTCCTACTTCTACTAGGAATATGAAATATGTTATTCATAACATGAGAAAATGATAAGAATGTGAACTATGGTATATTATGCATATTAATGTTTATGGGGCATATGGTTGTATATTGAAAGGGAAAGTGAAAAGTGGTGATTTAAGACCATAGTAATCTGAAAAGTGGTGACTTACGACCACAGTAATCTGAAAAGTGGTGATCTAAGACCACAGTAATCTGAAAAGTGGTTTCCTAAAACCACAGATGCGGAGCCTTAAGCCCGCAAATTGGTGTGTAGCGGAAGGAGGGTCGACTTAGTAGTCCCCACGGTGTGTTTGGCAGGTACGGGGGTGTGTAGCGGATGGACAATTAGGTTTGGGTTTGGGAATGCATCATAACTTGTATTTTATGTTTTGAATGTGTAACTATTGTACGCCTGATTCTATTATGATTTAGTGTTGTGTACACATTGAGTCTGTTTGACTCACCCCGTTGGGGAATATTTTTCAGGTGATGAGTAATAATGGACCGGGTCGGCAGGAGCTAAAGGTGGCCATGCTAAGCTTGAAGTTTATTTAATTTTGGGCTTTTATATTTTTTTAGTACTTTGAATTTAAAGTTTGGAAATTATTTGATGTAATAGGGCCATAGGGCCATAGTTGAATTTCTTTATTTTTACTTTTATTTATCATGATCATGAATTATTATCAATTAAAGATTATGTAAATTTATTTTTAAAAATAAACCCTAAACTGTTTTGTCATCGTAATTAAATGATTTCTAAGTAAATAAGTGGGTTTCGATCTAAGCCCAACCCAAAACAATATTTTTCAAAAAATTACACAAATTTTCTCTAAGTAACAAAGAACTTTGAAACCGATTTTCTTAAGGAACATACCAGGTCCGGTTCAGGCTCGTGGGCCGGGTGTGGGGTGTTTCAATATATGTAATTTTATGATTAATTTTATATTATATATTTAATATTCACTATTTTTTCTATATATTAGTTATTAGATTACATTTTTTAAAAAAAATTTATACATGGTGTAGTATTATTATATAATATTTTTACATAATATATTTATATTGAAAATGTTTTATTTATATTGCTATATGGTTATATATTTTTATTTAAAATCATTATATATTATTTTCATTTTATACATTGTTTATATTGTTTATATCATATGTGTGTTTCTTTATCTATTATTTAAACTTACATGAAATATGTTCATATTGGTTTTTATTGTTTATTATATTTTTCTATATTTCATCATATATTTGTAATTACTTTAGTATAGAAATTATTATTTGTCGTATTTCTTATTATTATTTCTTTATTGTCTATCTTAAATGTTAGTATATTACAATTGTTAGGTATGTTCGATAATGTATAAATGCAATATTGTCACATGGATTATTATTTAAAATCAAAATACATTTTTACAAAATTAATATTTTACTTAAAGGTTTCTTAAATAAGGCAATATTTTGGTATTTAGAAATTCGGGAAATAATGCCCAATCGTGCTGGGTTTAATTTTTAGTTTGGCTAAATAACTAAATATCCTTTTAACAAGTTTTATAAATTATGAGATGATCTTAGTTACGAGGGTTTAAAGATACGTGTCCAATCGTGCTGGATGTGATGTTTATATTCTTTCGTATCGAAGAACTCTCAAATTTTAAATTAAATTATTCAAATTTTTTTTAGAAATCATATTTTTTAAATCATTTCAAACTTTTCGACATTATGACTTTGATTAATCAATTTGGTACCGATTTTGGGCGTTGCGAGGGTGCTAATCCTTCCTCGCACGTAACCGACTCCCGAATCTATTTCCTTGAATATTCGCAGACTTAAAACTTCATTTTAGTAAACCAAAATGTTTTATTAAAACAAAGGTGATCCGCCTAATAAAAGGTCGGTGGCGACTCCTGTTTTGCATTTTCAAAACCCAAGCCAATTCACGCCTTTTTCAAAAAAAGATGGTTTCGACAACGTCGATATGCTTTGTACGTGCATGATAGACTTGATTTTTTGCTAACTGGATAGCACTTTGACTATCACAATACACGTTAACATGCTCCTGAACCAATCCCGAGGTTTTAACCATACCTAGTAACCAAATAGCTTCCTTTACAGCCTCTGGTACAGCCATGTATTCGGCTTCTGTGGTTGACAACGCAACTGTAGACTGTAGAGTAGACTTCCAACTTATTGGTCCTCCAGCAAGTGTAAACACGTAACTGGTGGTTGATCTTCGTTTGTCCAAATCACCGGCATAGTCAGAATCAACGTACCCAATAACACCTTCACCAAGTGTATTATCCTGCTCGAACAGTAATCCAACATCCACGGTCTTTTGAATATACCGTAGAATCCATTTCACAGCTTGCCAATGTCTTTTTCCAGGATTATGCATATACCTGCTCACTATACTAACTGCCTGTGAAATGTCGGGTCTTGTACATACCATTGCATACATAAAGCTACCCACTGCATTAGAATACGGAACTTGCAACATGTATTCTCGTTCCATATTCGTCGAAGGAGATAGTTGTGCAGAAAGCGAAATGAAAAGCCAACGGGGTACTTATAGGTTTTGTCTGCTCGTTCATGCCAAACTGCTGTAGTACCTTCTTCAAATACTACTTTTGAGACAAGCTAACTCTGCCATGGGCTTTATCTCTACGTATTTCCATGCCAAGAATCTTCTTAACTTCACCTAGATCTTTCATCTCAAACTCGAGATTGAGTTGAGTCTTCAATCTCTCAATCTCAACTTTGCTCTTAGATGCTATTAGCATATCATCAACTTATAAGAGCAAGTACCTTTGCCCTGGAAATACACGCAATGGTCAAATTTACTTCTTGTGTACCTTTTCCCTTTCATGAACTGATCAAATCGCTTGTACCACTGCCTCGAAGATTGCTTCAATCCATAAAGCGACTTTGTCAGTTTGCACACCCAGTTTTCTTTACCAGCAACCTTGAATCCATCTGGCTGAGTCATATAGATTTCCTCTTCCAAATCACCGTGTAAAAATGCGGTCTTCACATCAAGCTGAACTAGTTCAAGATCATATTGCGCAACCAAGGCTAGCAAAACCCGAATAGACGAATGCTTCACAACTGGAGAAAACACTTCATTGTAGTCTATTCCCTCTTTCTAAGCGTAACCCTTTGCTACTAATCTAGCCTTGTACCGAATTTCATTTTTACCAGGAAATCCTTTCTTCTTTGCATATACCCATTTGCATCTAATTGCCTTCTTTCCCTTGGGCAGTGTCATCAACTCCCAATTCCTATTTTGATGAAGAGACTGCATTTCTTCATTCATGGCTTGCTTCCACTTTACACCATCAGGGTTACTTATTGCTTCTGTGTAAGTAGAAGGAGCATCATCATCTGCAATTGGAAGTGCATAGGCCACTGTATCATCAAAGCGAGCAGGCTTACGAATCTCTCTTCTTGGCCTCCTATATGTAATTGAATCTTGTTGCTGTAGAAGTTCTTGGGTCGGAACTTCTTCATCATTTTTCCTTCCAATGTTAGCTAGATCATCATTAACCTTTTCAAGCTCCATCTGATGCAAAGTACTACTGGTTTTTTGTCATCCTTTTGTGAATCCTTTAACATGGTTGGTTCATCAAAAGTCACATCTCTGCTAAAGACAATCTTCCTTGTATCAGGACACCAGAGACGGTATCCTTTTACTCCACTAGTTATACCCAAGAATAATGCTTTCTTTACTCTTGGGTCTAACTTCGATTCTTTTACATGATAATATGCAGTGGAACCAAAAACATGTAAAGAATCATAGTCAGTAGCAGATTTACCAGTCCACATTTCCATAGGAGTTTTTCCATTTATTGCAGCTGATGGCAAACAGTTAATTAGATGGCGCGCATATGTAACTGCCTCAGCCCAAAACTCCTTGCCCAATCCAGCATTGGACAACATACATCGAACTTTCTCCAGTATAGTTCGATTCATGTGTTTTACCACCCCATTCTGCTGTGGTGTATCTCGAACAGTGAAGTGACGCACGATGCCCTCATCTTGACATACTTGTAGAAATGGATCATTTTGTACTCGGTACCGTTATTTGATCGAAGTCATTTGACCTTTCGACCAGTCTGAGTTTCCACCATCTTCTTCCATTTCAAAAATACATCCAATACTTTACTTTTTTTTTCATTAGATACACACATACTTTTCTTGAATAATCATCAACAAAAGTAACAAAACAGTGCATACCTCCCAAAGAAGCCACTTTGGTAGGTCCCCACACATCACCGTGAACGTAGTCCAAAATTCCTTTCATATTGTGAATTGCTGAACCAAACTTTACCCTCGTCTGCTTGCCCAGAACACAATGTTCACAGAATTCCAATTTGCAAGAATTTGCACCTTTCAACAAGCCTTGCTTCGCCAAAATCTGCAAAGCTTTTTCACCAGCATGTCCCAATCGCATATGCCATAACCTGGTAGCCTCTGAATCTGCATCTTTCACAGAAACTGTTGATGTTGATCCAATAACTGTACTTCCATTTAAAAAGTACAAGTTATTTCTTCTTGTGCATTTCATCACCGTCAAATTCCCAGCTGCTACCTTTAGTAATCTATCTCTCAAAGTGATTATGAGCCCTTTAGATTCTAAGGCCCCTAATGAGATGAGATTTTTCTTCAAGCTGGGTACGTATCGAACATCAGTCAAGACTTGGATTGAGCCATCGTGATTCTTCAATTGGATTGTACCTACTCCCATTGTCTTACAAGCACTGTCATTACCCATAAGAACAACTCCACCTTCTAGTTCTTTAAGACTAGAAAATCAGTCATTATTAGGACACATATGGTAAGTACATCCCGAATCCAAAATCCACTCATCAGTATAACATGCCATTGCCATGCCAACCAAGCTAAAGTCTACTCCTCATCATGCTCCGCTACACATGCATTAGAAATAGCCTTGCCCTTTTGTAACTTAGGACAATTCTTTTTCTAATGCCCTTTCTCACGACAAAAGGCACACTCATCTTTGGCGGGTCTCCCTTTGGACTTTCCCCTTCTACCAGGTTTGCTGCTGCTTGAACGACCTCTTACTGTTAAGACTTCTGCAGTTGTATCTCTGTGATCTCTTTTATCTTTCTTTCGAGTCTCAAATACAACGCACTACAGACTGCATCAAATGTGATTGTGTCCTTCCCATGAAGCAATGTGGTGGTAAGATGATCATATTCATCAGGAAGGGAATTCAACAACAATAATGCCTTGTCTTCGTCTTCAAATTTCTCATCCAAATTTAGCAAGTCTGTAACACCCCAAACCCGGCCTAGAAGTTAGGCCCAAATCTGGCATGTCACATTGAAGAGTTTTTCGAAAACCATGTTTTCATTAGAAACTCTTCTTAAAGAATTTAAAACTTTCTGCTATTCAAAACCTTAAATTTTGTTTGCTTATTTTCAAATGTATTTTATTAAAAATCATTCCCTTACAAAAACATTATTACTACCATTTCCGAAAACTTTGTTTAAGTTTTTAGAAAAATCCCATTTAAAGTAATTTGAGCAAAATATAAATACGTCAAAATGAAGTAATATAGAATAAACCAGAGGCCTTATTTCAACATAAAAAAAAAAACCAAAATAGTAAGTGAACGAAAATAGAAATCTAAAGTTCAAAACACCATTTCTGAAGTATGGCCTCCACCGAGTCATCCATGGCCCAAGTCCACATCAATGAGCATCACCTGTAAGGGTTAAGAAAAGGGGGTGAGTTACAAGAACTCAGTGTATAATCCCCTTACCATCATCTATTGGGTCTGAACCCATTTAGCAAAAACTTGGGCCTGGGCCCATAAAACAATAACTTGGGTCGAAGCCCATTTAGCAATATCTTGGACCTAAACCCATTTACAATAACATTAATGTATCAATATAACATGTGTATGATATGCAATTCCCAAACCAATCCTAATAATCCATCCGCTACACACCACCCGTACCAACCAACACACATGTGGGTGATCATCAGCAACCCACCCCGCCAATACACCAATCGCAGGCATTATGCCATTTATAATAATTCACAGGCCAATGGCCATTTATAACAAATTTAATTGTGGACAAGCCACTAGAATAACAGAATATACGTGGCATTGCCACTATACAGATTTGTGGCAGAGCCACCAGAACTTCTCTTCAATATTATCCTATCCCATGCAAAATCATGTATATAAAGCATAACAAATCGCAATATAACAATAGTTATTTATTCGGATATTTATTACAAAATTATGGCCCATTGTCTCAATTAATCAAAAAGGCCCATTAAACAAAACATCAAATTGTCCCATTTATCAAAATATCAGATTGGCCCATTTATCAAAATATCAGATTGGCCCATTAGGGGCATTTTCGTAATTTTGCAACCCAGGGGTATTTCAGTAATTTACCCTCCAAGGGTATTTTAGTAATTTCGCAACCCAAGGGTATTTCAGTAATTTACCCTCTAAGGGTATTTTAGTAATTTTACAACTCAGGGGTATTTTGGTAATTTACCCTCCAAGGGTATTTTAGAAATTTCGCAACCTAGGGGTATTTCGGTAATTTACCCTCCAAGGGTATTTTAGTAATTTTGCAACCCAGGGGTACTTTGGTAATTTACCCTCCAAGGGTATTTGAGAAATTTTACCCACCAAGGGTAATTCGGTAATTTACCCTCTAAGGGTAATTCGGTAATTTCGTAACTCAAACTTAACTACTAATTTGGGGCATACAAATTTAAACTGTCCATCTGCGTCATACTTGTAACACCCCTAACCCGTATCCGTTGCCGGGTTCGAGTTTGAGGTGTTACAAGACCGAACACGAATCTATATAAACCTTTGTAAATAACTACAAGCAATTTCATGCCATTCTATTTTAGCAAGCATCTCAATCCCATTCAAAATTTAATGCATACAAAATATCATGAATGATTTCATGAGTAATTTCTAACAAATCATCAACCATTTTGATGATTCAAATGTGAAGGCCGAATAGGCTTATGTCAGTTATTATTTCAATGCAATTCTATAACTAATATTCCATTCAAGCTTATAACATTTTTCTATATAATTGACACTTCTAATAACATATATTTCAAGCATAACATTTGTATTACTTTACTCACAACTAAATCAGCCTAACATAGCAAAACAACCATTTTCATATGGCCTCTTTACATATTTACATTCGGTCCATTTAAAACTAAAACATTTCCATAAATCATTTAGCCTATACATGCCATGGACATTGGATTCAAAATAGCAAAATACCAACAGAGGTGATAATGTGATGGACTTCGATGATGATTCCCGAGCTTGAGCTTCAACTTCAAAATCTAATGAACAATGCATAGAACAAACCAAGTAAGCTATCATAGCTTAGTAAGTTTAAGCAATTAATATTCATTAGGAACATAAACACATTTTCATTCAAATTTTTGAACCCTACTCTCTTAATAGAAACCATACCAATCATCACAACCATTTAGAGATGAAATTATATCCTCATCATCCATTTATAATAACTTTTCTATACCATACTCGCATAAAAGTAATTTACTAACATACTAGTAATGTACTTACCAAATCCCCTACTTGCAATTTAAACTACCAAAATCTCAAATAAATAGGTATAATATCCATACCTCAAATTTACCATCTCAAATCAATAAGTATAATATCCTTACCTCAAATTTTCTTACCCATCCGAATTAACCGATCTTGCCTCACAAGTGATAATACCCTAGTATAATTTCTAAGTACCCACTTATTAATAAAACTTAGTAACGTATCGCTCACACAGAGCCGTTACTTCACATCTATTGTAACGTATCGCTCTCACAGAGCCGTTACTTCACATCTATTGTAACGTATCGCTCACACAGAGCCGTTACTTCACATCTATTGTACTGTATCGCTCACACAGAGCCGTTACTTCACATCTCTTGTAACGTATTGCTCACACAGAGCCGTTACTTAAAAGTTTGCATGTATAATGCGCCTCAAACCGTTTCGCAACTTATGTTTCTCACAACTCATTATTCATTCAATATGCATACTTTACATATATATATCATTTATACACCCATGATCCGATCCATACCATTACATACACACATATTCACACTAGTATAATATTATAATCTCATGCTCAAATAAAATTTCACATTCGTCTATCATAATATCAAGTAACTAGCTTCAATTGAATTATACATTCATATCAAAATTTAATACTCCACCTAATTTCATACGTCACAACAATTAGATATGCACTTATTACTTTAAATTTCATATCTCCAAGCAACCCCACATTGAGCTAGCTTATACTAAATGTAAATACACATTCGGCACTTAGTGTTTCAAAATATTTATCACCCCTAATCTTAGACATCATATGAAATGTAATTCCATTTAATACAATTGCTTAAAACTTACCTCAATACTTGACCAATTAAGCTTCTTGGCTACTCGTCTAGTTTGGCTTTCCCCCGTTCTTTTTCCAAATCTTTTCTTCCTTGATCTAAAACCAAATTTAAAAGAGCCTATTCAAATAAATTTCATTCATCGCCATTTGTGACATTTTATTACACCATTCTTCCAATCTATTATTCATAATTTGAACCTTTTACAATTTCATACTAGTTTTTTCCATGCATTCGAACATACCTAAATAATATAAACATTTTATACATCCTAAATCTAAAGGCCGAATACTCCTCAAGTTAAATAAATTTCCTTATAACTAAAAAAAATAATTCATAGCATATAACTCACCATTTTGCAATTTACTCCTCTAATTTAACTTTCTTGTAAATTAACCCCCAAGCATAAACACAAGAATTTCATGAAATTCGGGCAAGTCCCTCAACTATTTACTTTCATAATTTTAAGCCATCATACTCCATCTCATTCAAACTTCCTACTCAAAACATGTTGATCACAAACACATATTTGATATTTACTCCTCAAGCATAACCATTCAAAGTTTATTCATCATGACCGAATCTATGACTTGTTTAAAACTCAAAAATTTAACATGGTTTCATTAATACTCATGAAAATGAACTCAACAATGCAAAGACTTTCAAAAATAAAAATCAAATGCTAACCTTTTTGTAGCATGCAAAAACCCGAAAATGGAGACTCAACTTCCCTTTTTTTTTTGTGTCTTCGTGAAGAAGAAGATGAATAGAAACAAAAATAATAATAAAATTTTCTTTTTCTAATTTACTAACATTCATGAATAAAATATTACCTCACTAACTTAACATAATAATAAAATAAACAAGCATTAGTGCTTTTCATCATGCTTGCCGTCCACTATACTTATTTTAGGGCAAATTGACATGCAAGCCCTTCCTTTCAACAATACTACAATTAAACCCTTCAATTTCATGCTTACTACTTTTGCCGCTTTAGCAATTTAATCCTTTTATTAAATTAAACATCCAAACATTTAAATTATCCTACGATATTTTCACTCATGCACAAACACTTAACATAGACATCAAATATATAAAAAATATTTTTCTAATTAGGATTCGTGGTCCCGAAACCACCGTTCCGATTAGGGTCGTAATTGGGCTGTTACAATACTGACTAAATTGACCATAAATCGAGTTAGAAAACTCAAAATCTAAACCCGTAAAATTTCCTTAAAACTAGACTCATATATCTTCTTACTGTAATTTTTCCAGAATTTTTGGCCTAGCCATTTAGTACATTTTATTTCTTAAAGTTTCCCTTGTTTCACTGTCTAATGATTCTGATCTTTCTTATCTTAATTTCAAATATCTCGCCGTACGGTTTTCATATATTTATCCCACTTGTTTCTAATACAAATAGGCTCACTAAGGAATCCATACATGTAAATTATAACCCATAATTCTCTTTGTACAATTTTATATGATTTTTCCAAGACAAATCAGGGAACCAAGAAGTCATTCAGAACCAGTCTCACTAAAATTAACATATCCTAGTATATAAAATTCATTTTTCTTCTCTGTTTTTTCCATATTAAAATAGACACAGTAACATTTAATTTGATATCTTATTCACTTTCTAATTCCCTTTCTCCTATTTTTCGTGATTTTTCAAAAACACATCACTGCTTCTAACTGAAACTGTTTTATTACAAAATACGATTACCACTACGATCATACGCACGCCCGAGTGATCACGGGTGCCGGTTTTTAGTTTTTTTCAGTATTTTGACTGATTAACAGCATATTTCATACAAACTACACACCATTTCAGACATGTATACGGAAGGGTATGAGATTACACACCTTGATTAGGATTCCCTAAAGAACCACTCTTCGTTGCCCCCTAAAAATAGATTCGATCAAAAGTTAGCATCGATTTCTTAAAGGTTCCAAAAGCCCAAAAGTACTCACTCACAAGAGTCACTTACCACAATCGCGATCCTTCCCTACTAGATTCTAAAATCCGGCCTTGTACCTTGGCTATTGCAATGAGTTCCACCAATATTTAGCCTAATCACCCACTTACCAATCAACTTCCGAAACCAAGGCTAAGAGAAAGATAAGTAGCAGCAAAAAATGGCTTGATTTGACCCTTATCAAAAGAGAACAAGAGGACTTTAAAATAACAATAAGTGGCTAAGTTTGGCTTAGTCAAGAGATGAAAGTTTCGGCTTAGCCAAGTCAAGAGAATAAAGAACAAACACCATGTAATAAGAAGAAAGAACCTTTACCTTAGTAATAGGGATGAACCGAAAGGGATAACAAGGCTCGGCTATGGAAACTACACCGAAAAGAAAACCAATCAAAGAACACAAATCGAAATGGTAGCTATAGGAGAGATTCAACTAAGGAAGAAAAAGGGTTAGAAAGAAATGGTGAAGTTGAGGTTTTGGTTAGAAAAATTGAAGAAGACCCGAAATACTTCCAAAAGGAAAAAATGACTAAAAAATTCCAAAATGCTAGAGAAATTCGGCATCCTTCTTTCTTGGCCGAATTTCCCTTTTCATTTCCTCTTATTCTCTTTGGCCAACTCATCCATGATTCCCTCCATGTTTTGCTCCATGTTTTCCTCCATGTTTTGCTCCATTTGTCCCCACTCCATGTTTTTCTCCATGTTTTCCTCCATGTTTTGCTCCATTTGTCCTCACTCCACTTCTTCTTTTCTTTGAGCAAAAATAGAACTCTTTTGTTGCTTGTCATGAGATTCAAACCCTTGCTCTCTTCAATAGCTCAACATGCCACTTGCCACCAAGCCACAAGCTCCCTTGTGTCTCCTAAATGCACCCACTTATTCTTAAGTCCTACTTCCATCACTCATTTCCACTAAAAGGCCAAAAATGAAAATTCTTGCTATGGCCTAACTTGAACCCGAGACTTCATAGAAACCCCGTAACTTTCCAAAGTCACCTTCCTAATAAGTCCAAATTGTAATAATTTCGTTCTCATATTCTCAAAAATTTTATAACGCTTCTACTCTCAAGGTCCAATGGGCCCAATAGGTCCAATTCTACTAGGCCCAATTTTGGGATGTTAAAAAGTCTGCTAAAATTTTATTAAATGAGTTCACATGGTCATTCATCGACATACCGAGTGCATACGTGAATCAATAAAGTTTCTTTTTCATATAAAGCCTATTTTCAAGGCTTTTCGTTAGAAACTTTTCTTCCAGTGTTTCCCACAATTTCCTCGCTGATGTCTCCCTCATGACAGAGTACTTCTGCTCTTTGGCCAAACATAGACGGATTGTACCACAAGCTTGTCTATTAATCTTGGCCCACTCCTTGTCATCCATCTTGTCAGGTTTTTCTTCAAGGGCTATATTCAGCTCTTGCTGACATAAAACATTGAGGATCTCACATTGCCACATACCAAAATTATTGGTACCATCAAATTTCTCCACTTCAAATTTTGCATTGGTCACCGTAGTCCTTACTGATGACGATGCCTGTGCCATTTTTCTCCTCAATCCCAACTACTGTATACGTGAACAGTGCCGTATATGTGAATAGTATCGTAAATGATCATACTCCCCAAGTACGAATCTAGCTCTGATACCAATTGTTGTACGAAAGCGTGTAAAAGAGTAAAATTATTGTACTGAAAAATCACACTAAGTTCAATTCCCAGGAAAGAGAGGTGGATCACGATGATCACTTAAGTACCAGATCTTTCCTAGCCAGAATATCCCTTTATCGTAATTTAATAGCACAATAAATAACTACAATCACACTCATAAGATATGAAAAATAAATAATAAAGAACACCAGAATTTTAACGAGGTTTGGCAAATTTTGCCTACGTCCTCGGGCACTACCAAATATATTTCACTCCAAAATTACAAGTGAAAATTTACAAATAAGGGGAGAGAACAATGCCTTAAGTAGAGAATGGCAAATGTTGGGGTGAAGAAAATGAGAGATGGTTAGGCCTATTTATAGTTGAGGTTCAGGGATCAAGTTGCAAGGTACCTATACAAATAGGGACCAAAATTGCAATTATCCCATGCCAATTGTCACCCATTAATTTTCGGTGCCTATTGCCAACTACAGCCATTATCTTTGACTTTTCAAAGATATTTGTTACCAATAACACATGCTAAACCTTACTTATCACGATGATAAGGAGCAATCTTATTGCGATATTTGTGAACAAGAAAGAGATCCAAGCCTTTGGTATTATTCTTGTTCAATCTGTGATACTTCTGCTCATCTCGAATGTGTTTTCGAAGAACTTCTATTTCTAAAAGATGGGAGCATAATGCGTTATTTTTATGGACATAATCATGCTTTTAAATTTTTTAGTAAGGTTGAGGGCTACCCTGAATGCTTTCGTTGTGAAAAGTTTTATCAAGAAGAAATTCTCAAGTGTAAAAAGTCTGCATGTAATTATATCATCCACTACAAATGCCACTGGGGTTCTAAGCCTAAAGCTTTGTGGTAAGTACTCTAAATGAGTAAAAAAATATTTTTCAATCATCAATGCTGTTGATTGTTGTTATTTCCTGATTTTGTTTTTATGATTAACATCAGTTTGTAATTGTCTTCATGGTTGTAGATGGGATTTGACATTTTATTCCTACTTCTTTGATGAAAGGATGCTCAAATTCTAGGTGTGATTTGGTTTCATTGTTACTTTATTCATGGTTAATTTGGGTTTGTATGATTTGATTTCAATATTACTTTGGGATTCATCTATGATTTATTTGGGTTTATAAGATTTGAATTATTTCTTATTTAAATTAATAAAAAACATGAATGTGGTAGGGAGTTGACTACTTTCACTAATCAATCGTCTATCATTTTAGAGAATATTCGTGATAAGATGATTAATCACTGTTGTGACGCTCATGATGGATATCTTAATTTCTTTAAATAATTTTAACAAAATATGAAAAACTCTATTTTTTAAAAAAATAATTAGTTTTTCAAAACATAAAGCCTACATTCTACTGCTTTTCTTATTAATCTGAATAATGATATGAAGTATGGTTAATATTGGATTAATAAATATGGTTTTGAATGTTTTATAAAACTTCTAAAGTAGTTACTTGGAAATTTTAAAATGAGTTTTTGAACTATTTCGAAACTTAAATATCTTTTCAAGTAGTATTTGATTTAATTATCATTTACTCTTTCAACATTTATTGGACAATTTAAAAAAAAAAGATTTTTTATATGAATAATCAAAACTTTAATCTTAATTTAATTATTTAATTCTTTAAAAAGTTATCTTAAAAAATTATATATACTAATAGAATTAGAGAATGATAGAAAATCAATGAATGCACCCATTTCTAAATTATATACGAAAAATTTAACCGCAATGATTATTTCACCTAATTATATTAATTAGAATAACTAAATTAAGAAAAAAATTAGAGTAACAAAAATGGGACAAATTTTATTTTAGAGTGACTATTTTATGTTGTTTAGGATTTTAATTCACTATCCGCGACCTTTAAAATTGTTTTATGAAAATAACTGAATAATAGAAAAGAAGGGGAAGGGAAGCTTTTGTGGTGTGAACAAAAAGGCCATACAGTAATGGTTTTAACAAAAACCTTTTGAATAATTAAGTGACTTAAATGAAAACTTTAAAACAATTCAATGATCAATTTATAATTTCAGTAATGTTAATTAATTTGATTTAGGGCATATATTAATGAAGGTTTTGGAAGCCGCAAATTACCCTTTACGCTACATGCTTTTCTACTACATTTGTTTGCTTTTGAATATAACATGAAATAAAAACATGAAAATGATACAAATAGAAACATATTCATTCGATATAAAAAATATGTATACCTAAATTAAATTGTCAAATACATGTCTCAGCTATAAACTCAAAGAAGAAGGGGTTTCGATACCCACTTGATACGGATTTGATGCAGAAGCAACAATGATGAATTCCTGTCCCTAAAACGATATTACAACAATAGATCAAACGGCTTAATCAAAACCGTCATTAAGATTAGCATCCAGACCTGAGATGATGTCGAAGAACTTTGACATGAAATTTCAAAACGAAAACAAACACTTACCCTAGCACAAAATCAACAGTACAAAACTTAGAACGTTGGAAGAACGTTACTCTTGAGAACTTTGTCTGATAAAGACTTACACAAATCAGAATCCATTCCAAACAAGTTTCATTGTTAGTGAAATCAAGTTTTAGGCTAACTTTCTTTCCTTCTCCATCCAATGGTTCACAAGTTAACATGAGAAGTAAAAGATGAAGTCAACTACCAAATATATATATATATATATATGAATGCTACACTTAAGCTTAATAAATGGATTTATTTAGAAAAGAGAAATATATTAATAAATGGATTTATTTATTATAGCTGCTAATGATGATTCATGAGGAAAAAGAAATCCCATATATTCTCAGACTCCAAACCATATAGCTGCTAGCATGAGATATTAAACTCTATATCCTTCCTTTTTCAGCCATAATTTAAATACAATCATTCTTTTTTTCATGACCATATTGATTTTGAGCTAAAAGACTGAATATAACAAATAATTTGATTGTATGATTCTTTCCTTATTTGAACCACCACCTCTTATATACTATCATATGCAGCAAAGAGGAGAAGAAAAAGAAAAGAAGATGGAAAAGGGAGAGATCCTTGAAATAAGTTATATGGCTGGCATTTTAATTAGGATGCTGGAAGTCATTAATCAAAGAAACAATCAGATAACCCAATTTTAATTATGAGTGAATGGTCATTTCTATGCTATATATATTACCCAGGCTGCTCTTCTCAATGCTATATATATATATATTACTAAGCCTAAAGCTTTGTGGTAAGTACTCTAAATGAGTAAAAAATAATTTTTCAATCATCAATGCAGTTGATTGCTATTATTTCATGATTCTGTTTTCATTATTAACATCAGTTGTAATTGTCTTCATGGTTGTAGATGTGATTTGTTCAAATGAAAGCACAAAGGATTTATTTGATCAAAGGAGTTCACAAAGGATTTGACATTTCGTTCCTACTTCTTTGATGAAAGGATGCTCAAATTTTAGGTGTGATTTGGTGTAACAGCCCGATTTAGACCCTACTCGGAATAGTGGTTTTGGGACCACAAATCTGAGTCCGAAAAATATTTTAATTATTAATTTGATATCTATGTTATGTGTTTGAGCATGTCCTAAAATATGGTAGGTTAATTCTTTTGTTTGGATGCTTAATTTAGATAAGGGATTAAATTGTATAAGTGTAAAAGTAGCTATCTTCTAAATTAAGTGATTGAATTGATGTGTTTATATATGAGAGAGGACTTAAGATGTAAATTGTCCATTTGTTGGCCTAGTGGACGGCATCATGACTTGATTTTATATTATTTTGTTTTTAATGGGAATAAAATATGTGTTAAAGCTTTATATTATAATATAGTATAATAATAATAATAAATAAAAGAGACATGCAAAAAGAAGGCCATTATCTTCATCCTTGGCCGAAAGTAAGAAGAAAAGGAAGAAGTTGAGTTCTCTCTAATATTCGGCTAATTGCAACCAAAATTAATCAAGAACAAAAGGAAACGGGTTTGGATCGGGGAAAAGCAAAATTAACCGAATAGTCGGGAAGCGTAATTCATCAATTTACGAGGTAAGTTTTAAGCAATTGGATGAAATGAAATTTGAATATATATTTAATTTGTGTATGAATAATTAAATTAAGCATATTAAAATACATTTGCCGAATGTGAAATGGAATGGGATCAAAAATTTATAAATTAGCCGAATGTAGAGTTGGATGTATAGTTAAGGATCGAATAGAATTAAATGTATACCATGAATTAGATGATGGTTGTGATTGAATATTTGATTATGTATTTATTAAGGTAAAGCGATTGTGATGGATAGATAAATAAAGAAGAATTTGATTTTGAATGTTGATATATAAGTATGTTATATGTGCATAATGCATTCAAGAAGATGAAATAAATTATTGGGCACTGTGTGTGCGGAATAAAACTAGTAATGGCACTATGTGTGCGATACATTACTAGGGAATGGCACTGTGTGTGCGGAATAAAATGGCAACGGCACTAAGTGTGAAACACGTTGCATGAATTGCACTAAGTGTACGGTATGTTACATGAGTTGCACTGTGTGTGCGGATTATCGAACCTCTCAAGGACATGAACCAATGAATGGATATAACCAAAAGAGACATAGAGGTAAGTGATGCATGGAAATTGAATAAGGTGGTGCTAATGAGGTAAGTTGCTTTTGTATACTAAATTATGGAAATATGATAAATTCATTAACCTTTGAGCTTGTTTGAAATGGATATAGGGCTTGTGATCATTCGGTTTTGGGGATCTAATGAATATGATATTGTTGTATAGTAAATGCTATATGTAATGCTTATACGAACCGGTTAATGATCAAGTTGAATTGATTAAAATTGTATAATGATTTGTTGTATATATTTCCTTTTGCTTATAACTTACTAAACTATATGAGCTTACTGTTCGTGTGTTTATTTGACTATTGTGTAGATCTTGAAGTCTAAGTGTGCAAATTTTAAAATACCGAGCACTAAGTGTGCGAAACCAGTCGTTATGTACTAAGTGTGCGAAATCGGATAAGGAGCACTAAGTGTGCGATTAATTTTTATATCTTGGATTTAATTTTGGGTAAGTGGATATTATGAGATGATATTAATTGAAATCAAATAAGAGTGATAAATTAGTTTGGATGAAATGTATCAATTAATTTTATAGTTTAATTGATACAAGTGGACATGGAGTAATGCTTACAAAATCTCATTGATTTATACATGAATTTTATGTATTGTATTCGGCCATGTGGAAGTTTGTATAAAGAATTCATTTGATTAGTTTTAAATCTTGAATATGTGATTTATATGGGTTTGAAGTGCAAGTATAAGTTCGGTAAGTAAAATATATATATGCATGTGAAACCTATTATCGAAGGTTTGGAAGTTCGGCCTTTGGGATATGAGACGAGAATGATTTCGAAAGGTGATATGAACTAAAGTCATGGTTATAAACCTTGGTTGTGAGTATATTATTCTGACTTTGCTAGTGTAGTGTTAAAATGCATTATTGTTGTGAAATTGCTTATAACTTACTAAGCTTTTGAAGCTTACTTTGTGTATTTTTCTTATGATTATAGAGTTTCAGAGACTTACTCGGGTTGGAAGTCGAAGGAGATCTCATCACACTATCTAGCTTTCGCTTCGGTAAATAAATGTTTGAAGATTTGGTTATGTGGCATGTATAGACTAGTTATGATATGGTTGGTTTTGAAATTATATATATATAGCCATGCGAAAATGGCTTGATTATGATGTTAATGGTTGCGTATTCGGTTTTGTCTTAAGTTAAATTTGGAAGTATGTTTCATGGTAAACATGTTTGTAATGTGGTTATATGATTTTGCAATGAAACAGTTTTTGGTTAGCAGCAGTGACGTGAATTTGACAAATCACCAAAAATAGGATAAATGGAATTAGAAAGTGAATAGGATATAGAATTAAAGCTTATTATGTCTATTTTTATATGAAAGAAATAGAGTAGGAAAATGAATTTTATATTATGAGATATTTAAATTTTAGTGAGACTGGTTCTGAATGACTTCGTGATCCCCTGTTCTGTCTTGGAAAAATTATTAAAAATTGTACAAAAATAATCATGGAGCATAGTCTTTACGCTTAGAATCCTTAATGAGTCTATTTTTGATTGGAATAAATGAGAACATAAATTGAATTCTGTACAATGAGATAACTGAGTTTTTGTAAAGATAGGTCAGAACCATCGAATAGTGAAACAGGGGAAACTTTGATGAATAAACTGTACTAATTGGCCACAAGAAAAATTCTAGAAAAATTATAGTAAGAAGATATATGAGTATAGTTTCAAGGAAAATTTACGGATCTAAATTTTGAGTTTCGTAATTCGAGTTATAGTTAATTTAGTCAACATGACGCAGATGGACAGTTTCAATTTTTATGCCCCAAATTAGTAGTTAAGTTTAATAATGCCTCGAGGTCGACTCCGGCAACGGTCTCGGATAAAGGGTATTACAGTCCAAATCAAATTTATTTAATTAAAAACTTATTTTTATTCCAGCAACTGGACATCCCAGTTGGCATTTAAAACTCATTTGAACTACCACATAGGATTATTGTTAGGGAGGTAATAGAGTAAAGTGATTATTTCGTAATAAAACAATAACGTAAGTGACTAAAATATAATATTTCAAACATAAGTGACTAAAATGTAACTCAAAACAAACAAAATTGACTATTTTTATAATTTACCTTAAAAGAATTGAATAATAGATAAATAATTTAGTGGGTTTAATCTTAACCCTATCATGGACCTAATATGACTAACGAGGGCAATTAATATTGGAGGGAAAATCTCATCATATTCAATAAAATTAAATTGGATGAAGTATCGGTTTGGAGAGATTAATTTGGTGATCTGTAAATAACTTAAGATTAATTAAACCGAATTAAAATAATGAGTTGAATAGATAATTTTTTTAAACCTTTAAATTGGAAAGTAATACAGATTAGCGCATTCAAATTCATATCCTTTTATATAGATAATTATACCAATCGAGTTAAACTTAATTATTAGATAATTAAATTGATTGAATTAAATTTTTAATTTTAATAATTTTTTACAAATTAATTTTAAAATTTTTAATTATTTAATTAAATTAAAGAATTGATGTAACTAATTGAATTGAAAATCTAAAATCTAATGAGCGGTCCGAAAGCCTTATCCTTATTCAAAAATATTTGAATAATAATATAAAAATAAATTTAAGAAAAAAATCAAATTAAAAAGTGGGCTGGGTTCTAACTTCCCATATTCAAAAGCCTTTTCAGTTATTTGTTGGTTTCAGTGTAAAGACGAAGCATTTCAATTTCCAGTTTCTTAAAGGGAGACGTGACTGCAGAAGATTAACGAAGAAAACTTGCAGAGATCGGATTAAGAGGCAAATTCGAAAAGGAAAAAAATGGAAGATTCTGAGAAGAAGGTTTCAATAAAAGACTCAATGGATATTGAACAAGAAAACAGCAATTGCAGTAAAAGCAATGAAATTCTCAATTTACTTCGCAAATTCCTTAAAATTCAACAGCGTAGAGCTCAGGCTTACTCCAAGCTTAAAACGTAAGCCTTCTTCATTTCTTTTGCTCCCCAAAAAGAAACCCCTAAATTTGATTTGGATTTGTTTAAATCCATTCTTTTATTTCAATTTTTTTTGTTATTCATAACTATTTCTTGGGGTTCGCTAATCAATACTAGTTTTAAATTGCTAAAAATCAGGGAAAATATCCATGAATAGTGAATCCATGCGTCTAGTAGTTCTTGAAATCCCTCCCTTGGGATTTCATTTTTTTTTCTTATTTGTATATATTTTGGCGGTAAATAAGTGATTCCACGAGCCTAATTAGAACCTGGGTTTTTCAGTATGAAATGCATGTACTTATACTAACGCTTACTTAAGCTTTATCTTGAAATGAAAAGAGTTAGAATAGGAAATTGTTTATAAAACTTTTCTTACGACTGATAATTCATATATTCATGTTGTTTTCGTGTTGGAGTGATAAGAATGTACTTTCAACATGTATGATATTGAATTCCTTAAACTTGGAAAGTCATGTATGTGTGTAGTTTTCGTGTTTAAGGTATTATATACTTCTAAAATTTTTATGGACATATGCAAGAATAGGAAATTGTTTGTAAAAGGTTTCTTCGATGCTTGATGAACCATTTTCATGGAATAAATTGTGTCCTTGAGTGATGAGAATGTACGTTGTGTAAGTCCCATATCGTGTTCTTTAGACCTGGTGATCTTTGTTTTATGTTGTATTCATGTTATTTATTGTCATAATGTTTAAGGTGTTATGTAGATTTTGATACATTTGTATATTCTTGTCTTGTTCGTATTATTATTTGGACAAATCTGATTTTTATCATCCAAAAGAAGCAGAAATCTGCTACAGTACCAACCCAGTACAACAAAAGAAACTATGAAAAAATGATCTAAAGATAACTATTCATGTTCGTATTATTTTTTGTATCATGTTTTTAGTTGTTTTTCTCGTTTGCTTGTATTGTGTGTTCTTTGCCTGGTACAAATATAACGCTTTGAAAGGCTTCGACTGAATGTAATATATGTTATGTTTACTATGTTTTTTTTTAGAGAGAATTTTGAACGTTACTTTTGGCATTAAACTAATCAGGGGTTTTTCGGAGTACATGAAATCTGGAGGGGAATTGGCCTACCAGCAGCTTTGCAGTGAGAATACAGTAGAGTTCAGTGATTGCTCTAAACAAGTTCTGAGTTCAACACCTGATCATATCATAAACTTTGAATTCATTTTTTTCAGATCATATGTTCTTACTACATTGGCTTGAGTGCAGGTCCTTGAGATGGAATCTCTGTTTTTAAACCCTGATTACTGCCGAGTTGATCTAGCTGAGCTGCTCAGAGCCATTCAAACACAGGAAAAGCAGAAATTACATTTGGTATGTCTCTAGTCATTCTTGTACCATTGCTGCTAAGATTATTATATTGAACAATGGAATTATAATTTAATGTTGTCATTCTATGTTATTGGAGATGAGTGTCAGATATGGGTATATAAAACTCAATTTCGATATTATATTAAATAAATATGATACATATTCTTTGTCATCAACCTTCTTACCTGTATGGCTATATTTAATCTGTGCCTTTGTGTAAAATCCTGCATTCTCTGCTGACGGTGTATTATATATATTCTATACATAGACTGCCACGATTCAGGTCTTGAAGAAGGCAGGTCGTCCGTCAGAGCGACTGGTGAACCACGAGAATTGCTCATTTAAGAAGCCAATGGAGCATGAATGTGTGCATCTCCAGGAGATAACAGAAGCTGCCGGAACCGAAGAAGCAGAAGCAAATGCCGAGTATGATAATGCTCTCAAGGAAGCTATTAGAGGAGTGCAAGATGCTGTAACTGCCATTAACGAACATTTAGAAGAAGTGAGATATGAAATCGCAGCCCTTAAAACAGAGTAAGTTCAATATTACATAACCCAAAGTGTTTAGTCACTCAAATTATATAGACTTTATAAGCATTACAAGAAAAGGGTTCGGGTTTGGATTCGGGTCAAGGTTGGTGTAAAGTGCATGTTCTGTGTGCTGGGTTGGGTCAAATTTAGTCTAAATTTTTTTGTGCTTGATACATAGGGTTTGGTTGAGGAAATGTAAGGTTTTAAGTTTCCTTTTTTTTAATTTCAGTATAGAAATGGTTTATATTATGGCGTTGAATAGAATCTAGGTATTCTTTTAGGTTTCGAATTGCTTGGTTTAAAATACGTGCTGTTTCTTGCTTTTTAAGTCATATCATTCTTTGTATAATAATTAGACTTGATCATAAATTGAGTCACTGTAACAGCTCAATTACGACCCTAAACGAAATGGTGGTTTCGGGACCACGAATTCGAGCCGAAAAAAAAAATCTCATAATATTATTTTATTTTCGTGTGTAGTGATATTGAGTAAGAGTGTGTTGAATTGTGCAAATTTTATTGCTTGATGTGCTTGAATTGAGAGAAAGGATTAAATAGATAAAGTATAAAAGTAGCATTCATTAAATAAAAGGGTTTAATTGAAGTAATAGTTGAAAGAAAGGACTTGCATGCCAAACAACCCATTTTGTTTGTAATGGACGGCATGATGATTACATGAGCATTAAATATCAATTTCTTTTTATAGTTAGTGGTGTATTATTATATTTGATAATTTGAGTAAAAGAAAGGAAAATAAAAAGATGAGTGTTCATCTTTTCTTCTTCAAGTGGCCGACGGCATGAAAAAAACAAAGGAGAAAAATAAACATCAAGCTCTCTTCATCTCGGTTTATGCATGACTTGTTAAGGTTGGTATCTAAGCTTAGTTTTTATTAAATTCAACGTTTTTGAGGTTATTAACATGCATATTAACTTGCCCATTTGTAAATGCATGTTAGATGGCATGTTTCGATTATAACCATGGATATAAATTTGGGGGATTATGTGATTCAATATGGCACATATTAGAAACGAACTAGACTAGGAGAATCCCTTAAGAATTTTAGAAGAATTTCGGGTATTAGGTTGTTTGATAAGAAGAAAATTTTAGAAAGGGGTTAATTAGCTAAATAATGGAAGAAAGGAGTTGGGAATGGTGAGGTGAACATTCGGCCCTTGATGAAGAAGGCCAAATTGTTGACATTTTGTATTTTGAGCTATATGGATTAAATTGTAAAGCTTAAATAATTGAGGGGTAAAATAGTAAACTTTATAAAATTGAGTTTTGGATGAAATTAAACAGAATTAAATGTGAACAAGCTTTATTTGATATATTAGATCAAGAATAAAAGGGGAAGGAGTTGAATCGTGGGAAGACCAAGGTAAACGAGTAGTCGGGAAAAGCTTAAATCATATAATTCCGAAGTAAGTTTGTAAGCAATTGGATTGATACAAATTTTATTCAATATTGAATTGTATATGCTAAAGTGAAATAATAGACTTAATTGTATAAAGCCGAATGTGGTATGGGAAATATTTTATTGTATTCGAAATGAGATTAAAATGCATATTTATATATGTAAGTTTGAATTAATTGGGTGGATTGAATATTTGTATATGTATCAAGGTATAGTTATACGTGAAAATGGAATGTGATTGATGCTGGAAATTGAAAATGAGGATTTATATATATATATTATTATGTATAATAGTTGTTGCCGAATGATACATGGGAATATTAAAATAGACTAGCCGAGTGGGGTTTATTATATGCATGTAAATATGTATATCTCTTGATTAGTTGAAATAAGCATATTGAAATCCGGTTTTTCTTTAATTGCCGAATGTGATGTGGATTGGGATTAAACGTTCATAATAGCCGAATGTGTGGTTGATTTATGTATGAAATTCAGTAGCATAGGGCTGGATAAATATTTATGGATTGAGTAGTAGTAGTTAAATATGGATCTTGGAAATAGGTGATGGTATTGAATAATTAATTTAGTATATATATGGGCGTGGCCAAATGTGATATAAGGTGATAAAAGAAATGAGTTGTTTTTAAATCTTTAATTGTATGTGTATTTATATGGATGGAATTGAAATCATATGTATACATAGTACTAATGAGAAGATGGATTAATGGCACTGTGTGTGCAGATTTATTCACCGAGCACTGTGTGTGCGAGATCGGTAGAATGGCACTGTGTGTGCGGATTTATTCACCGAGCACTGTGTGTGCGAGATCGGTAGAATGGCACTGTGTGTGCGGATTTATTCACCGAGCACTGTGTGTGCGAGATCGGTAGAATGGCACTGTGTGTGCGGATTTATTCACCGAGCACTGTGTGTGCGAGATCGATAGAATGACACTGTGTGTGCGGATTTATTTTCCAATCACTGGGTGTGCGAATTATCGTTTTTCATCTCTTCAAAGACTGAAACACCTAATAAAGGTAAATGAAAATGTCAGGTAAGTATCTATTGATAATAGTTCATTATTCTGATGAAATGAAGATTAGGTAAAACACTTCGATATGGGTACGGAGTCTATGATTATTTGATTTGTACGCCTGAGATTGAAGACGTAAATTATTGATGAATGATAACCTGCTAGGTTTTGCGATAATATGACTTGTTTAATAGTTAGATTGATTGTATATTAAAAGAGACTGGGGAATTGCTTGGTTTGTATGTATTACCTTATTGTTTATAACTTACTAAGCTATTTAAGCTTACATGGTGTAGTTGTTGCATTGTTTTATAGATCTTTAAAGTCGAAGTTCAAGGTCGGGAATCTGTGTCGAAGTCAAGCACACTATCAACCTTTGGTATTCTTTTGTAAATGAACTTAATATTATGGCATGTATAAGCTAGCTTTCCTAGAATAGACTTACATGTTATTTTGCAAATGTATGTACAAATGCCATGTGAAAATGGCTATATTTCTATGCTTGGGATTGAGTTGGTTATGTTTGATCATGTTGTTAGCATCTATGTATGTTCGGCCTTGATATAATCTTAATATGGAAATTTATTTCTTGGTTCTTATATATGCATGAGTGAGGTGTTTTGCACTTATGAAATGTCTTAAAATTTTAGCTTGGTGTTAGGTGTGATAATGGACTTATTGGTAAGTCAAATATATGATAAATGGTGGTTTAATCATAAAATCTAGTATGAGCTAGTTGATATTATAGGTATGATGAAAAATTTAACAACGTTTAATATTGATAATTTGGGTGTGATATGATTCGGCAAATGCCTTTAGAAAGTGGAAAAGTTGATTACCTATTTATGTCAATGATTTGGTGATCTTTGCTAAGTTCTATAAAGCATGGTTGTAATAGAGGAAATTGTTATAAGTGAAGTATGCTACTAATCAAAATGTTCATTGGTTTGGGTTATTGCATGTGTATTTCTTTGTACATATATTCGGCCTTAAGTATAGGTTTGAATGTACGGTTGAAAGTAGAAATTGTTAAATGTTTGAATGTATTATGTATGTACCAATTCGGTCAATGGTGGATAAATCATGTGGGGTGTAACATATTTACAAAAAGGAAATCGATACTAAGTGAAATGTTCATGTAATTCAATTATGCGATTTTGATATGAACTCAGCATGCGATATTATTAAATTTTATTTTATTACATGTTTGTTTTTACTTGGTAATTGATTTAGTAATGCCCGTAACTCTAAGCCGGCAACAGATACGAGATAAGGGTGTTACAGCCACCTGATTCGACCTAAAGGCTCGTGAGAAGATTTAGATAAGAATATAGGCTTGAAATCAGGCTTGGACAAAACTTTCTGTGTACTTGAAAGTTATTGAACGGTTAGATTATGATATATGCATGGAATTTATAGATGAAAGAAAGTAATGGATGGTGTAAGCGGATTTAAGAGTTACATGTTATGAATTGATTACTATTCTTTTTTGCTAATAATATTAGAGTTACAAATTAATAATTTAAAGCTTAATTTATTAAGACAGTTTTCTACTTTGGTTGTTTTGGAAATTCTTATCCCGAATCATTAAGTTAGTGCCACATTAAGAAATACGTTTTTGAATACGTTTTAAAATTTAAGTTTAATTGTTAAATTTTTTTAGGTTAAATTCAAGTTAATTACATCATTCTTTTACTTATATGGTTATTAAGTTTTTTTTTTTTGTCAAAATGTCACCAAGGCGAAGCCATAAAATATTTTTTTAGATTAAAATTAAATTGTAATTTTTATGATAGTAATAATATAATTTCAACATCTTAGTAGTTTATATTTTTATAATTTTAAAAGATTAAATCAATTTTTTATAATTTTTAGGGAGGGTAAAGTGTAATTTTATATTTATTAATTTATAATTTTAAAAAGTGTTTAAATAAATAAAAATTTATTTTAGGGGAGTAGGGCTCCTATCAGCCCTTGGCTATACCTTAAATGTTATATCTTTTAACGGTATTAATAATAAGAGTAGGATTTGAATTTTAAAATTTAAAATATAGAGACAAAATTGTTAAAAATAAAAGAATAAAGGCAGATGCTGTTTGTCACCTATTCAAACTAATAAATGTACTACTAACCATCAACAGAAGCAAAAACAGTTACCATTATTATTTATTGTTATAAAAATGATTTAATATGATTAAGATTTATTGAGTTTTCGTTATTAGATAAATTATGAATTAAATATTGGTAGATATTTTAGTAATTAATTTTTATTTGACAATGGGTTGATTAGAAATTAAGATTAATTTGGAAAAATTATATATTAGAGTTATGATTCTCAAATTACATTTAAATCATTTTTTGGCTTAGAGGCATAGGTGTATTTTAAAATGAAAAATTTTCTATTTAGGTCTTTTAAAATTTTTAAGGTTTAAATTAGTAAAGGTAAAATTGCACATTGCCCCCTTAAAAATTATAAAAATATAAGCTATTCAAATGGTGAAATAGTGTTTTTGCTATCGTAAAGATTACAATTTAATTTTGGCCTCTCCTAGCAAAATTTTTTGACTTCGCTAGTAAAAAGTCAATTTTGATTTTTTTTTAAATTAAGCTCATCTACTTAATTGGCTCCAAATTAAGTCTTTCAAATAACTATTTTCTTCTATAATAACATTAATCGTTGAAATCGATCGATGAATAAATTAAATGTATAAGAATATATAGATAACAATAAAATATGAGTAAAATATGTAAGCATAACAATTTCTTATAGTTTTTGACTAGTGTCCATGTATTCATGGCATGATTAAGTAATCTTAAACCCATAAACAACTAAAATAATTGCCTAATTTACAAGAAAAGAACAAATTATAATTTAATAAAGAAAGCAAAGTATTATTCTCGTACTAATGCTTTACTTAGTTTAGATTTTTATAACATATAAACTTTACTTTTCTTTTAAGAAGTTCTTTACTTCTTTGAATTGGTATGCTTTCAAATCAAATTCTTTAAGTATATCATGCCAAATTTTTTTGTAAAATTATAAAAAAGTATTTAAAAATATAGAAGATTATTAAAATTATTAATAAAATTAAAAAAATTAAAATCATATGAAAAACTTAAAAGAAAAATCATTCCTATGTATAAAATCAAATTATAAGATTTGGAATAAAAGAGAAGAGAGGTATACTTTAAGTAGACAAAGTAAATTCAGTGCTTGAAATCAAGCAAAGCACAATACTTTAAATTTCATTTTACTTTAGCATCTCAAGCTTTCAACGTACTCTTCCTACAATTTATGGTAATATGCCTTTCTTTTAATTAATTATTCTATGAAAAGATATTTGCTACTCTTTATTTAGTTTTACTTATCTTTCTTCTCAATAAATTTCTGCTCAAAAAAAGTATATAAATGAAAAAAATATTAAAATTTGAAAAATTTAAAAAGTATTAAAATTAAAATTTAAAACTATAAAAATTATGAAATTTGTCTAAAATATAAAAATTTATTTAAAATATTATAAAATATAGAAAAGTGAAAATGTGTAAACTACCAAAATAGTCACTTTTGTTTACCTCAGGTTACATATTAGTCGTTGAACTGTTGTCACATTTTAGGCACTGAACTGTTAATTGTCGTTAACGGTGTAATGGTAAGCTGACGTGGCACATTAAATTGTCATTTCAAAGAAAAAAATTTTGGCTAAATTTTACAATTGGTCCCCATATTTTTTTGTTTTGAGCAATTTAATTTTTTCCATTTTGGTCCCATAAAAAAGTTTTAACATATGGAAAACACAGAAAAACTACGTTAAAAGAAATGAAGGAGGGAGGAAAATAGAGGGAGAAGAAGAGAATGAAAAAAAAAGGGAAAGTTCAAAAAACATAAAATAAAACAATTAAATTGCTCAAAACGAAAAAAATATAGGGACCAATTATATAATTTAACCTAAAAATAGTTACCATTATTATTAATTGTTACAAAGATGATTTAATATGGTTAAAATTTAATGAGTTTTAGTTATTAGATAAATTATGAGTTAAATATATATAGATATTTTAGTAATTAATTTTTAATTGACAATGGGTTGATTAGAAATTAAAATTAATTTGAAAAAATTATATATTAGAGTTATGATTTTCAAATTTTTGGCTTATAGGCATAGGTGTATTTAAGGGATTCGCAGAGGCCTGGTCTCCTCTAAAATGAAAAATTTTCCATTTAAGTCTTTTAAAATTTTTAAGATTTAAAATAAGTAAAGGTAAAATTTCACATTGCCCCCTAAAAATTATAAAAATATAGGCTATTCAAATTGTGAAATAGTATTTTTGATATCGTAAATATTACAATTTAATTTTGGCTTCTCCTAACAAAATTTTCTGACTTTGCTAGAAAAAAGTCAATTATAATTTTTTTCTTTTAAAAAAATTAAGCTTATCTACTTAATTGGCTCCAAATTAAGTCTTTCAATTAACTATTTTCTTCTCTAATAACATTAACCGTTGAAATCAATTGATGAATCAATTAAATATATAAGAATATATAGATAACAATAAAATTTGAGTAAAATATGTAAGCATAACAATTTCTTATAGTTTTCGACTGATGTCCATGTATTCACGGCACGATAAAGTAATCTTAAACCCATAAACAACTAAAATAATTGCCTAATTTACAAGAAAAGAATAAATTATAATTTAATAAAGAAAGCAAAGTATTATTCTCGTAGAAATGCTTTATTTAGTTTAGAATTTTATAATATATAAACTTTACTTTTACTTTAATTATATTTTCTTTTAAGAAGTTCTTTACTTCTTTGAATTGGTATGCTTTCGGATCAAATTCTTGGAGCATATCATGCATTTGATGCATTAAAAAAAAAAACTATGATATAAAAATTAAGACTAAAGGATCTTTAAAGCCCTTAAACAAATCAATTAAACTCTCCCACTTATTTTGCATCCAATTGAGTCATTGAACGTTAAAATTTCAATTTATTAAGCATTTAACAGTTAAAGAGTATGGAGGTTGTTTTCGCCACGTGATACACAAGCATTGTGTCATGTGGCGAAATATGGTATTTTATATTAAAACTTGTAAAAAAAATAATAAAAATATATACAAATTTAAAATATTATAAATTTATAAAAATATATAAAAGTGAAAAATTATAAAGATATATTATAAATAAAATAAATAAAATGTAAACATTATTAAAAAATTGCAAAATAAAAATAAACAATAATACTAGGACAAAATTGAAAATTTTATAATTTAATAACCAAAACAGAAAGATGCTAATAATAATATATATTATTCATATGCATAAATTCTATTTATAAGTTTAGGAATAAAATAGAAGAGAGGCATGGTTTTTTTGTAGTATTTCCCCTTCAAGTAGACAAAGTAAAGTCTGTGCTTGAAATCAAGCAAAGCACAATACTTTAAATTTCTTTGTACTTTAGCATCTCAAGCTTGCAACTTACTCATGCATATACCTTTCTTCCTACAATTTATGGCAATATGCCTTGTTTTTAATTAATTATTATATGAAAGGATATTTGCTACTCTCAATTTACTTATCTTTCTTCTCAATAAATTTCTTCTCAAAAAAAAGTATATAAATGAATAAATATTAAAATTTGAAAAAAAAATTAAAAAGCATTAAAATTAAAATTAAAACTATAAAAATTATGAAAATTGTCTAAAATATAAAAATTTATTTAAAATATTATAAAATATAGAAAAGTGAAAATATTATAAAAAAGTTTAAAAATTAGATGAATTACAAAAAGGGTAAACTACCAAAATAGTCACTTTTGTTACCTCAGGTTACATATTAGTCACTTACGTTAACGTGTTGTAACATTTTAGACACTTAACTGTTAATTGTCGTTAACGGTATAATAGTAAGCTGACGTGGCACATTAAATTGTCATTTCAAAAAAAAAATTTGGCTAAATTTTACAATTGGTCCCCATATTTTTTGTTTTGAGCAATTTAATTTTTTTCATTTTGGTCCCATAAAAAAGTTTTAACATATGGAAATAAAAGAATAAAGGAGGGAGGAAAACAGAGGGAGAAGAAGAGAATGAAAAAAAAAGGGAAAGTTCAAAAAACATAAAATAAAACAATTAAATTGCTCAAAACGAAAAAAAATATAAGGACCAATTATATAATTTAACCTAAAATTTTCATTTGAAATAATGATTTAACGTACCACGTCAACTTATCATTACCCCGTTAACAGAAATTAACGCTTAGTGATTAATATGTTATAATACGATAACGTAAGTGATTAAAAAATATCAAAGTTACAAAAAAATATATACAAATTGTAAACATATATAAAAGTGAAAAAATTACAAAAAAATTATATAAATGAAAAAAATTAAAATTTTAAAAATTTAAAAAGTAAAATTAAAATTTAAAACTATAAAAATTATGAAAATATTTTAAAATATAAAAAATTATTTAAAATATTATAAAATATAACATTTTAAAAATAAATGGTTAAAATATAACCTGAGACAAATAATTTAACCTTATAAAAATTATACAACATCGTAACAATTATTAAAAAATATGGAAATTATAGAAAATAATAATAAAATTAATAAAAAGCATAAAAATTAAAAAAAAAAACAACAAACTAATTTTTAAAAAATAAAAATTTAATCCATCTAATATGTTTTTAAAAATTTAAGTAAATAACAAATTGAAGTTATTTGTAATTCTTTTTCTTGTCATTTTAGCCGCATTTTAATTTTCAAAATAATTTGTAAATTTTTTTCTTGTCATTTTAGCCACTTTTCAATTTTCAAAATAATTTGTAATTCTTTTTCTTGTAATTTTAGCCACTTTTCACTTTTCAAAATAATTTGTTATTCTTTTCAATTTTCTTTTCTTTTCTTAATTCTCATAACACAATAAACTTGATTTACCATTTTTTTAAACAGCTTTTCAAATCTTAATCCATCTAATATGTTTTTAAAAAATTTAAGTAAATAACATCATCTCTTCCTTTTTACATTTTACAATTTTTGTTTCTAATCTACTTCTTCACTTTTTTAATGTTATCAAATGAGACATCTTACTCTTAAACCACACCTCCTCCAACTACCATTTCTCCATCATTCCTCCTTTTTATCTTTATCCCTTCTTTTCTTTCCTTCCTCCCTATTATCTCCTCCATTTCTCACTAACTCACTAATCAATGGAGATGGATAATGAGAATGAGAAACATCCCTCGGTGCAACAGATTACCCATCCTTTTCATGACCAACATCCCTTGGTGCTACTGGCAGAGCAAAGCAATGAAGCTCTCAAAGCTTACTGCCATGGATGTGGGGAACTGCTTTCAGCTCCATGCTTCTCTTGTATTCCTTGCAATTATCACCTTCACAAGCAATGTGCAGAGGCACCCCTTTCACTCCCTAATCACCCTCTCCATCCCCAGCACTCATTTGCAAGTTTTCGTCTTCAACAAAGGCCAAATCCTAATCATTTCCGGGTATATGGTTGTGCATTATGCAAGGAAAAACGTAACATGTTTTTTTATGAATGTAACGCATGTTGGTTTTCCATTGACATCAAATGTGCTCATTTATCTTCTTCATATAAGTTTAACCAACAGCCCAAACTTGACATCCACCCACATCCATTGACCTTCATAGAAAGTCCCATGGCCATAGATGTACTCAAAAGATTGAACTGCCGTTGGTGTCATGAACCATTGATAGATGCTATATATTTTTGTTCTGACTGTCCATCATTCATCATTCACAAGAAATGCCTTGATGAGTTGCCCACTAAAATTAATCACCCTTCCCATCACATACACCCTCTGTTCCTTAATTGTGGTGATGATGATAGTTTTTACAAGCTATGCCAAAAGAAACATTCCGGATCTTTTTATGGTTGTTCTCTTTGCCATTTTAACATCCACCTTGAATGCGATTTGTTGAGGTCCATTGTTGAAGATAAAAACAATCATCAACACTCGTTCACCTTATTTTGGAAACAAGACTCATTCATTTGTGATGCATGTGGCACAGAAGGAAAATATAATTCTTACATATGTTCTACATGTTGCATTACAGTCCATAAGAAGTGCACTTCACTCCCACGCATCATCAAATTTTCTCGACATGGTCACTGCATTTTTCACAAATATTTTCTTGAAACACAAGAGCTTACAAAGCAAGATTGCAAGATTTGTTTCAAAGAAGTGAGACTAGAGCGTGGGAGTTACTCTTGTGGGAAGCCAGGTTGCAATTACGTTGTCCATGTGAATTGTGTCTTAGAGAGAGAAGATTTGTACGAGGTAATTGAGGATGAAAAGCAATGGGAGGAGCTTTATGAAAAATCTATGCAGTCTTCCATCATTCGTGTTATTGAGGTGAATGAAGCTGGGGAAGCTACAAAGATTCAACATTTCAGTCATCAACATTGCTTGGTGTTAGCAGACAAGATGGAGGAGGAAATTGATAGAAAATGTGACGGGTGCATGCTATCTATCTCAACTCTCTTCTATTATTGTTCAGAATGCCCCTTTTTTCTTCATAAAACCTGTGCTGAATTGCCAAGAATCAAGCAGCATTGGTTTCGTCAAGGCAATGCCACCCTCTATTTCGAAGGCTCCAAGTATTGTCACTTTTGCGTGCGACTTTGTAGTGGTTTCTTCTACAATGTTGGAGGAATTTGGGATATGTGCATAAGGTGTGCTAAAGTTGCCGATATCATTGAATGTGAAGGACACCAAACACTCCCTCTTTTATGATTTCAAATGCAATGAGAAATGTAATGGTTGTGGTAACTGTTGTTGGCGTGGTGCATTCAGATGTGGAAAGTGCAAATTTAGTTTGGATTTTGGATGCTTAACATTACCAAATTCAGCTCTTCACAAAATTGATGAACACATGCTAAAGCTTACTTATGATGATGATAAAGAGCAAAGTTATTGTGATATCTGTGAACAAAAAAGAGATCCAAGCCTTTGGTATTATTCCTGTTCAATTTGTGATACTTCTGCTCATACCGAATGTGTTCTTGGACAAGTTCCATTTCTCAAGGATGGGGTCACATTTCCTAGTTATTATTATTATTATCACAAGCATCATCATTATCTTAAATTTTTTAGGAAGGCCGATGGTTTTCCTGAATGCTCTCATTGTGGTAAGTTTTGCCAAGAAGAAATTCTCAAATGTGAAGAGTCTACATGCGACTATATTATCCATTGGAGATGTTTGTGGTAAGTACTATAGATGATTAAAGAGCTATTGTTTTTTTTTAAAAAAAATCATCAATGCTATTATTATTTCATGATTTTATTTTCATTATTAACACCAATTTTAATTGTCTAGGTGATTGAAGATGTGATTTGCTCAAATGGAAGGCATCAGAAGTTTTATCCGATCCGATCCAAGGAGTTCACAGAGGATTTGCCATTTCATGCCTACTTCTTGGATGAAAAGATGCTCAAATTCTAAGTGTGATTTGGTTGAAGTGTTGGTTTGTTTAAGATATGTTTGGGTTTGAATGATTTGAATTGAAAATTAGGTTGGAGTTGATGTATGAATTGTTGGAGTGTGTAAGATTTGATTTCAATATGATTGTGTGATTTATTGGATTTGAAGTATGAAAATGAATAGTTATTTGAATGATTTGGGCAATGTTAATTAAGTAATTAAAATATGTGTTATTGTATATATTAATGAAACACCAATTTTGGTTCATGCTAAATGCTTTTCTACTACACTTGTTTGTTTCGCATATATTTATTTTTATATGAAATTTTGAATACAACATTAATCGTTGAAATCAATTGATGGCAATAAAATCTAAGTAAAAAAACTAATAATTATTAAAATAACAAAAAGTATATGTAAATTACAAAAAATAAAAATTTTAAAATTATGAAAAAATATTTAAAAATATATAAAATTATTTAAAATGTTAATAAAAATATTTAAAAATTATGGTCCAAGTACTAAATTGCGGTCAAATTAAAAAATTAAGAAAAAGTAGCAAAATGACTAAATTAAAAAAAAAAAGTGGAAGGACCGGGGTTGTAAATAACCCGTTTAACGAAAACACGCGGATCCTAGGCTGTTATGGGTCGGGTTAGTTACGCACAAGGACGGTATTAATTTTCAAAAATACGAGTTTAATTTAATATTTAATTATGATCCGATTGAAACACGAGATTTTTAATAAATAACATATCATATATATATATATATATATATATCATTTAAACATAATTTGATAATTTACAAAAAAAAAAAGAAATAAATAAATAAAGATTTTATTTTAAAAACACGAGAATTTTTTGAAGCACGAGAATTTTTGAAAACACGAAAATTTTTGAAACTCGAGAATTTTTTGAAACCCAAGAATTTGTAAAAACACGAAAATTTTTCAAAATATAAAAGGCATGGTCCAAGTACTTAATTGTGCACCCTAATTTCAAAATATTCAATATCCATTCCAATCAAAATGTTAATAAATTTCAACCTACTATCCCCTAAAAAATGATATATATATATATATATACATAATAGAAAATCATGGGTAATTTCTTTATCTATTATTATCAAATGATTAAGTTTTCCTCTAGACACAAGATATATATTTTCCAGACCGCTCTCATGATCAATATTTTTGGAATTGGATCAAATCAATCACCAATTATTGATTTATCTCAATTCCTATTTCCCCATGAATTTATCTTGAATCGTGGTCTTTGGCTCAACTTTATCCTAGTTTTGCCAAGGAAGCAACCCCATTTTTTTATCTTGAATTGGTCAAAATATGCGGAAGTTCTTACTTTTCGTGGAGGATTAGATCCAATGACTGGGGGTTTACAGTTGACTGATATTGCACACCATCATTTAGCTATTGCAATTCTTTTCCTAATGGTGGGTCACATGTATAAGACCAACTGGGGCATTAGGCATAGCCTAAAAGATATTTTAGAGATCAAAACAGGACAAATTTTATTTTAAAGTCACGTTTAAAATTATTTTACAAAAAAAAATTGTACTATAGAAAGCGAACAAGAAAAGCTATACTATGATGGTTTTAGCAAAAACCTTTTGAATAATTAAGTAGTTTAAATAAAAACTTTAGAATAACTCAATAATTATTTTATAATTTTTTGAAGTTGAATGATCTAAACTTCCTAATAATTTAATAAATTTCAACCTACTTTCCCCTATTCAACCTACTTTCCCCTAAAAATGATTTATATATAATAATAAAAAGTCATGGGTAATTTCTATAACTATTATTATCAAATGATTAAGTTATCCTCTAGTCACAAGGTATATATTTTCCAGGCTGCTCTTATGGTCAATATTTTTGGACTTGGATCAAATCAATCACCAATCTATCAATACAATTCATATATATATATATATATATATATATATATATATCAAAGCATGTCTGAGGAAATGCATACAATAAAATCATATAGGAATATAATGCCAACAATAGTTCAAAGGTGTGATTCTTGATTATATTAAGTTCACTGCCAATTATTTTGGCATATTCTTATTTCTTATTTCAACCCCACATCCCCGTTTGAATATATATATACACACAATAAATCAATAAATATTAAGTATGAGAACAAAAACTTGAATGGCAAATAGTTTAAACTGGCAAAAGTAAAATACCATGTATTTTGATACTGTTAGTCAGGTTCTCTCATTTTAATCTCTTGTCTAGTCGTATTCCCGACCATCGTAAACGACTCATATTCAGGTATATGAATATAAGAATACAATTCACATAACTTAGGAACACACAATGAACAAAACATATTCATATCCAACATATTGAATATTCGAGACTCACTCCCTAATAAAAAGCTACTAACATTTAACGTAGGATTACACAGAGAGAGTTGCATGATTACACAGAGATAAGCAAAGATCCCACACGTCTCCGATGACAGGATACGATAATCCGACGACTCTCTAAATACATGAAAATCTACTTGCTCTCAGAATACAAATGCTTAAAGCTACTAGCTATCCCCTCTAAATCACACCCTTACTAAACCCAGAATATAACCTCACCAAGCACAACTCCATTTGGAAGATAAACGATTGTCACCGGTTCCAACATCAAACAGCCCGGATTCTCATGTTGCCACCTTTCAACTCTGCATGTTAAACAATGCCGGAATTCGACTCGTTCGCCTCTTCCATTTGGCTAAGCTTTTCTCCTGCTAGCATCAAACCTCAAAAGCACATTTTACTACTTATTCCATGTTAACATTTTTATTGTTCAGACAAACTAATTCCAGAATTGAAACTAACCGATTGTGGTTTCTAAGGAAACCGAGTCCTCGGTCTTCCCCTTCCCCTTTTCTTGACAGGATACGAAGGAGCCGGTTTTTGTCCTTGATTAACATGTGTACCCATCGGTGACACATTTTGGCCATTGGAAGTTTCAGCTGTAAATGGCCGAACCAGGGCAGGAGTTGGATTGATATCGTTTTGATTAGGGTTAGGATTTGGGTTTGATCCACTAAATGGGAAAAATGGGGAAAACCCAGACGGGAAAGGGCCATTAGGAGGCACGCAAACAAACGGAGGACCCTCGGACGGCTCTGGGAATATAGGAACCAAGGTACGCACTGGTTTTACATCCAAAACTTCAGATTTATTGATTGAATTTGGATGAACAGTGTTTCCACCCATCACTCCTTCCATTTCAAATGAAAATCAAGTCTTTCAACCACAAAATTTATGCACTAACCCTAAATCCCCAATGTGAACCAAAATTACAGTAATATTAGTCCTTTGAACCTTTTTCTTCAAAACCATGAAAAACCCATATAAGTGTCCTCCATCTTGACTTGTTTATGCACTAAACAAAGCTCCTATGTGAACCAAAATTACACAAAGATCAGCACTTTGAACCCAAAATTTTCTCTCCCTTTTCTCTTCAAAACCAGTAAAAACCCACTTCAGTTCTTCACCTGTTTATGGACTAAACCACAAAAATTATAGAAAGATAAGCCCTTTGAACCACAAATTTCCCCTATTATCTTCAAAACCAGGAAATACCCACTTCATTTTTCACCATTCTTGACTTGTTTAAGCACTAAACCAAGCTCTTATGTGAGCCAAAAAAATTTCCCCTTTTTCTTTCCTTCAAAACCAGGAAATACCCACTTCAGCAGCACTGAATCAATGTCCTATGTGGAAAAAAATAATACAGAAAAAAAAAGAAATCAAATCTTTAAAATAAAACATTTCTTAAAAACAAGAAAAATACCCATTTCATTTTTCACGATTCTTGACTCTTTTTATGCCAAAAATAATAAATAAACAGAAAGTGCGAAGACAAAGAGATCTAGGGTTCTATCTTGAAAAAGGAAGCAATTATTATATACTTTTTAGCATAAAAAATTAACACAAAATGGAATTGATGTTTACCTGAAGAAGAAGGAGGAGAAGAAGAAGAAAAGCAAGAAAGCGAAGAACAGTGGACCGACTTTGAGGTGTAGATAGATGGAATTTGGGGTGCTTAAAAGCTTTGTTCTAAGAATATATATATATATATATATATATATATTATTTTTTTTTTCGTCCTCCTTCAGAATAAATAAATAAATAAATATACCTACCCATGCGGATGAAAATGAAATATATATATATACACACACTAAGGTTTTTTCCATGTTAAATGGCATAATGTGGTGTAAAATTTTGAAAATATTTTTTATAAAAATATTATATTTTAAAATAATAAATAAAAATAAAATAGTAATTTTTTGAACGAATGATTATTTTATTTTTCATTTTTATATTTTAAATTTAATTATTAAATTTACTAGAGAGAAATTTCTTTTTTCATTATTTAACTTCAAAAAATTACAAAATGATAATGCAACTATCAGTAAATTTCTTTTTTGGTTACGTAACTATAAAAATTTATAAAATGATCACATAACTATTCAATTTTATCTTTTTTTACCAGTGGTCATTTTTAAAATTGACATAATAATAATTTTAACCCTTAATATTTATAAATTATGTCGATTTAGTCTTAATTCTAAAAAAATTAACCCTATATATTTACACATTATGTAATTTAATCTTTTTTTTCCATGGTTTTACTTTTCTTTGTGACATTAAAAGTTTACTTTTAAAAGAACGAGAAAAGATTAAAAAATTTATTATCTTGGATTTTGGGGTGTTTCTATTTTTTGTATATTTTCATCAAATTTAACTGATAAATTTATTTTTTTAGCTTTTTAGATAAAATGGCAACTACAAAATGAAACTTTTGAAAGAGACTAAATTAAAAAATGTGTAAATGTTGAGGGCAAAATTTTTAGAATTAAGACTACGTTGACACACTGTGTAACTATTGAGAGTTAAAATTGTTATTATATCAATTTTAAAAGCTATTACCCAAAAATAAATTTACTAATATTTGAGTTATTACTTATCTAGTTTACAAAAAAGGTAAAATTATAAATAAACATGAATTTAATGGAATTTTTTTCATACATTTTATAACAAATTTACATTTTTAAAATTTAAAAATAGAAAGACTGAATTTTGAATATAAAAATATATTTAAACCTGGAAAAGTCAAGATTTAGGTGGAAGTTTGGAGATAAGTAAGGGGTTTTTTTCCCCCAATCCCAAATTTAGGATTTTTCCAAGCTTTTGAAATTTTGAATTTGTTGATTGATGGCACGGGGACCAACATACAGAACCGGGAAAAAGGAAGAAGTGAGTTGCAGGGTTTAATTGAATATTTAATTTTAGATATTAAATTCAATTATCACGCTATACATTTATATACACACACTACCAGTAAGCCCTAGGGTTAGGGTTTACCAATCTTTTTCAGCTTTGCATTTATTATGTTGTACTGCAACATTTTATAGGTGAAGATGTGTTTTACCTTCTTCCTTTCTTTCCCATAAAGAAATTGTGTTCTTTTTATTTTTATTTTTATTTTTATTAGTAAACTTATTTTTAAGGTTTCCATGGATTCGATTCAACGACTCTCTTTCTCTATTTTTTTAATATAAAAAATTTATTTATTATAAATATAAACATATATTTTATCAAGTATAATATAATGTATAATAGACAGAAAATTAAATAAAAACCAGATGTACATGTAGGTGATGAGAGAGAAATTCGGACATTGCCATATAAATTATATTTAAAACGGTTAAAATGTATTTCTCGTTTATTTGAAATTTAATTTCTTTATTTTTTTCATATTAAAAATATAAGTTTAATGATTGACACAATTAAAATTCTTTTATCGAATATAAATATACTATAACATCATTTTTTAATTACATGATTATCAAATAACAAAAAAGTTAATAATATTAATAATTAAATTTAAACTTAAAACTTGTAAAACACAAGCTATATTCCTAATTTACACACAAAAAAAATGAGTACAAGAGTTAAATTTGTAAAAACAAAAATAGAGTATACTCTTAATTTACAAAAAAAAAATATAAATATATAGAAATTTATACCATATTTTAATCATTAAAAATATTGTGTATACATAAAATTTAAGTAAGTTCATTCATACGATGAATGGCTCATTCAACCAAGCAATATAGTCCAACAAAACAAAATATGTAATATCAAAAAGGGGAGTGGAGTGTCAATTAACTCCATAAAGTAACCATTTCGCACCCAAATGCATAACAACTTTTTAACTTAATTCCAAAGAAGATTGGTTCAGGCATCACATTCTTCTATCAATCTATTTATCTATCTATCGTTTCGTTCCATTTTTTTTTTATAAAATTGTAGTGGCAGTTCATTTCTATAACAAAATTCCCTAACATCGTCTAGATAGACTACCAAGAATGCTCCTTTGGCTATCAACGTCGCCGATGGAGGGAACCGAAAACCCATCAGCAAAACTGCCTTTCAACCACTTGGATGCTACCCTCAATCTCTAGTTACTGAAAGGCTGATAATTTAGTTAAAAAGAGTCTTGCTTGTTGTGTTAAAAACAGATTATAACTCGTCGTGGGGCTCGGATCCTCCTCCTCCTTTTTCATTGGTTGAGCTATCTGAGTCCCCCGCGGGTTTGTCAATTTCAGAGGTATCCTTCTCAGAACTGGTTGTGTTCTCTGATTTGGTCTCGGTTTCATTCTTTACGGGCTTCTCGACTTTAGGTTTTGGCTTGGGAATTCTCTTGATACTTGCAGCCTAAACCAATAGCAATATATTAAACACATGCTAGGCGCATAGAAGCAAACTACTAAGTACAAGTATCGTTTTTTCTGGCATTGATCAACTAGAACAGGCAGCAATACCTTGTCTTGCAAATTGAACACCTTCTCGTATACTTCTTCAGATGTGAAAACAGGTGTGCTGTATCCAGACGTCCTGGACAGAAGGTTGACATGATAGTTGTCAAATTGAACATGTAAGAAAAGGTTCAAAAGCAGGATTAAAAGAGAACCATGACGAGAAATATATGTTTTACTCAGAGCATGCGACTAAAATATCATGACCATTAAGTTTCGGATCAAGAGAAGCAAATATTCCATAATAAAAAGGCCGCAAGTAATGATTTGAATGTTTAGCATAAAAGAAACCAGTTCCAGAAAACTATAAGAACTCAAACAAAATAATCTACGGGGGAGAAAGAAGATCAGAAAAGGTATGGCATCATTAAGGGCTATGTTACTTGGACTCTGATATGAGTAGGTTAGAAGGGACTATGGTGTCATCAATTATTTTCAAGATTTCCATAATTTTGGAATGTCGACGAAGGATCATATCCTCATATCCTATACCTACAACGAGACATGGATTGGACATGGCTACTAAAAGAAAAGTGAAATGGACATGGATGGTTCAAGAAAAATAAAATCAGAGAAATACAGATTAAGGGTCCACAAGGGCGAGCACACAAAACGAGTCATAACTGGGCAGGGTCATCACTCATCATAACCATTTTATCATAAATGGGCTAAACAGGTCCCTCCTTGGCACTTATCTTACAATGAGAGGAGCCAAGTCTGGCTCCAGCGGGCCAAATCATATGGGGAAAACCCTTATTCTTTTGACCCAAAAATCGTTGTATCTTCATTAAATTCAAAAAAAAAAAAAAAAACCTAACTTTAATGACCTAAATAATTCAAAAATAATATAAGTTATTATGATGTCCGTGCCTCTTTTACTTTCTCAGTTTTCTTTTGCCATAAAAGGAACCTTTTCCCATTTTATCTTTCACCTATGCAGATGATCTGTATAATACTTTTGAGAGAGGTCAGTGTATGCACATAAAAATATATATTTCTAAATATCCAACATCTCACTGTGCTATATGAATGACTTCGAACATAATACTAAGAGCAATAACTTACTTCTTTTGCTCTGCCTCCTTCTCATCCAACCAAGTCTTCAACTTGTCCATACTGGTCGACAACTGAAAAGCAAAATGTTTATAAGTTTTTGCCACAGCTTAAGCAGAAACCTAATCTAGAAAATATCACAAAGAGAATTTCAAAAGTGAACAAATACCTCGTCTATTCTGTCTTTCGGCAGCCAGGGTTTTTCTGTCTCCCACCCACGAATAGTCTACACAGATACCCACAAAAGTAAATATCCGTATATCAGTTAACTAAATCTTTTTGTCTCAGAGATGATGGTCTTTTGATAGATGGGTCTGAATTCTGATTTATTAAGGCATAACAACTACATAAAACCTTATAGGTAACATTTAGTAGAAAGCATGTCACAGATAAACAATCTGATGTACCTGTTTCAAGTCAGAGAGATATTGTCGAGCAACTTCTACTGCTTCTGGCCGTGCAGTCAACTCCTTAAATCTACACATTAGTTAGTCATAAAAATTGTTTCAGTCCACCATTAAGCCCTTTTAATGGAAAATTGTTCAGATTATATTGTCACATTTAAAAAAGAAAAAATAATCCCAAGAAAAAAGAGGATACCGGAAAAATATTGGATCAGCTGTCGCTTTTAATGAATTTAGACGATCTTGAAACTCCGAGGCACTCGCATCTTCACCATCAGTATACAACCATTCTTGAACCTGAAAAAAGAATACTCTATGCTTAGTTTTTATGAGTGAACTTACTAAAACAATCTCTGAAAAGATGGTACTCACCTCATCAAGCTTTTTGATAACAGATTGGCGTTCATCATTTGAAGATACTTTTTCAAAGTCTTCAGATGTTTCAAGCTGAAAATAATACGAAACATATTACTAAAACTGAATTTGTTTTCTAAAAGAAAGATTGTATGTCGCAGACAAATGAAAAACTCGTACAATCGACCAGACAGTGAAAAATTAAATAAAGTGCAGAAACTAAAACAATTTCCGTATGCAGAAAATCTGAAAAAAGGGTGAGACATAACTCAAAAAACATCCATCATGACAGAAAGCAAATATAACAGCTAAATAAAATTAAACAGAAAAACCAAAAAACCACACCTTCTCTTTCGTAGCATATATATATTCTTCAAGGTTATTTTTCAACTCTGCTGTTCTTCTTCGCTCTGCATCCTTCTTGTCCAATGCTTCCAATCTACGTTTAGCTTCAGCCAAAGATTCTTTTGAAAGAGGCATTCCAGGTCCTGTTGTTTTCTCCACTATCTGCAGAGAAAAGAAAATGGGAAGAGGGATAAGATAAAAAAGCAACAGTAATGAGCTAATACAAAAAAATATATTCTAGCAAAAGAAAGGGAAATAATCGCATGTAACTAAATGTTCCAACATTGTGTGCACCTTCAGTGGAATTTTGAAGGTCCGCTTCTTTAGTTTTCTTTCTGTACCAAGATCCGTTGTACTTGGTTCTTCAACAGTACTGTTAGACCCATTACTAACTCCGCCATCAGACTCCGAGTTACTGTTACTTTCTTCAGAAGTGCTGTTAGTACCATTGTCAACAGAAGCATTGGGGGAAGCACTGGTTGTGTTCTCTACAGTCAAATTCTTTTTAGGAACTTCTATCCATTCTGTTATTTGGATAACAGCATCTGCTTGATCCAAAGAAAGAATTCCACTTCTACTAAGAGAGAAATGCAAGTTTGTTTTGATGGGAGCAGACAAATTCCTTGATGAGTACCTGCATAAGGCAGATAACAGAACACCTTCGATTATTTCTTGCAGAAGTAGTAAAATAAAATTATAATAAAGCATCAAGTAGGGTTTTTCTATGAATTAATTCATAATGTCATCATAACTGATAAGTTCATATTTGACCCTCACCCTTCCAACCAAAAAGTATGAGGTCTTTCCTAAGTCATTTTCATTTGTTTCAAATGTTATGATACCAGATCTTTTATACAGTCTCAAAATCCCCTTCAAAAAAAGCTAAACCAAACTATTACACCGAATCATTGAAAGGTGACAAAGATCTGCATAGATCCTTACTTCTCAGCTGTATCTGTTAAACTAGACACCGCATAGTGAGCAAATACAGGAGAGGTAATCCCTGGAGGTAAAAGATCTTCACGATCGTAGGCAAGTGATACTTCAAAATCTTTACTGTGATTAATGGACTTGAAAATCTGTAAATGAAAAATCAGGCATTACCGTTAGTAAAACTACTAAGAAGATACGTACTCCTTTTAAACCCTACCTCTACAAGGGTTCAAACAACACATTGTTTTACCTTGCTGGGAAGTTTTTTCATCCTTGGAACAAGTAAAAGCCTGGTCAACTCATCTTTTGAGAGATCAGCCCCATCTAATTCAACAACAAAACCATAGGAGGAACCATCAACCATCCCCAGCTTACGATTCAACTTAATTCCATCACTTAAATTTGCAGCATGTAGTGCAGAACCAAGAACGGTAGCTTCATCAGCATCGAGATGTTTGTCTAGATCTTTCCTTCCAAAATATTCCTGGAGCGTAGCCTGTTAAGGAAAACAGAAACAAGAATAAGATTTTATACCACACCTCCTCATGTATAAAAATGTGAACCTTCGACAAAAATGCAACTAGGTAATTCTACTTAAAATAAGTAAACCTTCTTTCTTTCAATTCTTTTTAATGATTTGTTTCTGCACATATGCAACAGGGGAAAATGTAGAACAAACCTGCAACTTTGGAACTCTAGTAGCACCTCCAATCAGCTCCACAGCATATATATCATCAGCTTTAAGACCTGAATGCTTAAGCACTTCTTTTACAGGTACAAGAGATTTATCCCAAAGATCTGCACAGAGCTCTTCAAACTTCTCACGAGTTATGGTGCTCCTGAAGGGAAGAAAGAACAAAAAAGCAAATTCAGACAAGCACAAGCACAAGCATAGCACCCAAAGATTACCACAAATTCCAGATAATGTTCGAACTTATTTTCTCTGTGACTGTGTGACGAAATCATTGCATGACGCCTAGCACCCTTTCTAGCTTAGAATTTCGTTGTTAATTTAATTTTATCTATTTTATTTAATATTCAAATTACGAAGTATCCATAAATATAGACACCTAGCTGTCCACTACCACTTATTTGATAAGAAAAAGCAAAACAATTTATAACTTCTAAGGACAGGATGAGAATGAATGGGTAAAGAACAATTAATAGATTTTTTTATCATTTTTGCGAACTCCACAGAAACGATGATATATCCTAAAGGAATGATTTAAGGCCCTAAAGGGGAAGGTCGACGAGAGCAATATCTATAAATTGTTCACAGATTCTTACATGATATCCTGGCATTAATAAGATAAAAATATGAAACAAGTTAGAAGAGAATACAGGAAACTAGAAGAAGCAAATGTTGATCCCAGAAGTACTCAAGCAATTAAGACTAGTCAACAGTTTTGGAGAAACAGTAAACATCTCAATCCTTGGCTTCAATCATAAGTTTTTTTTCTAAGAAGAATATGAAACAAAGTCATACTCAATCTCAAGTTTTTCTATCATGGACAAGAAATATACAAATCCATACATAAGCATGTACCTAGAATTAGATAAGATAAGATGATTTAAAGGCTACATACCTGAAATCCCGATCATCATAGAGGGATTCAACAGATATTGGAGCTGCTGTATTTGCACTTAAAATTTCTTTTGTACGCTTAACCTGTTTCTTCAACTTAGCCATTGCCTTGGGATGCTTCCTCACATCGACCCCATTTCCAACTTGTTTATTGAACTCATCTGCAAAAAACTCCACCAGCCGTAACTCCATGTTCTGTCCTCCTAGTTCTGAGTCCCATCTAACATCCTTCACCTGATAAAGATGTTAAATGTCAATGAACATGGAAACAATATCCAGATATGGTATGATGAGATATTTAACTGTGAGACCAGATTGGAATAATAGGCAACAGCTGGTTATCAGAAGAGTAAATTCAAAGTCCATTTGATATTGTCCTAGGAAGAAAGCAGATACAGGAGCAGTCCTCCTTTTGGAACAACTATCAGTAGAAAAGCATTTTAAAAAGTGAAGGATTGTTAAAAGGTTCTTGTTAAGTGGAAATATAAGGCAGCAAGAAAGAAATTGTAGATTACAGTGATGAAATTACAGCACTATTAAATCTTTTACCAACTTTCAGTAAGTTTAAGCTCAATCAGACCCATTCTTCTCAGCATGGAAGGTATTGATGCAGCCAACGAAAAGCCTTATAAAAGAATAAAGATTCGTTCCTAATGCCAAATAAAAGAATAGACTACTGGATCCGTTAGAAACAGCGAAGCTTTTAAGAGAAACCTAAGCTTTTAGCATCTTGGTATTTCTAATCATAGAATTGTTAACAGAATAAAGAAATCAATGATCAATCCAATTCACTGATTTGATTACAGATTATCAATAACCTTCTATTGATTAAAAGAATAAAACAAATGATCTTATCTAATTCATCGATTTAATTACAGTTTACCAATTATCCTCTATTGATTAACAGAATAAAGAATCAACGATCAATCTAATTCACTGAATTACAGATTATCAACAATCAGATTTCAATTCCTAACAATTGCATTCATTACAAATCCTATAACTCATTAGCATATCATCAACACTAACACTAAGAGAGTTATAGCTGGATGCTTAACAGTTTAAAGACAATAGCAAAAGTAAGTTCCATATACGTTTTAAAATTGTAAAGTTTTTTGCTTTTTACCTGAAATTGGTTGACAGAAACAGTTTTCCCGAACTCCTTAGCATTATAGGCAGAATAAAAAACAAGAGCTGCATAAGTACTACTCGAACCCATATCATACAAAATCACATGTCTCGACTCATTCGAGAAATCTTTATCGATCCCATACTGTAATGCCGCCCCCGAATGCTCGTTTATCAGCGAAATGACGTTCATTCCGGCCATTTCCGCCGCCTTCAACAACCCTTTCCTCTCCGCCTGTCCAAAATACGGCGGCACCGAAATCACCGCATCTTTAACCATCACTTTAGAATGAAACTCCGCCAAATTCGACGCGTACTTCAAAATCATCCCCAACAACTCCTCAACGGAGTAACTAACATCGCTCGAAACTCGAATCTTGGCGGCGCCTCTAGAATCTTCAACTACATCAAACGGAAGGTACATTGAATCGGCGGAGCGCTTGACGTCTTGATAGGGCTTCCCAATCATGTCTCGAAGATTGGAGAACACTTTGTCGGGATAACGAGCAACGATCCCGGCGGCTTCTTCACCGAGCAAGCGAGTCTCCGATTGGAATGCGACCAACGCTGGGGATTTCCGCTTGGACATCTCGTTGATGGCTATGGTGATCGGACTTTGGCCAGGTTTCAGATTCACGACGGCCACTTTTAGCCATTCTGAACCTAGATCTATGCTTGAAACAGCCGATTCCGACCTAATTAGGAATAACGATAGCAGGGATAAGAATATCCCTAATCGGAATAGCATATTCTTCCCCAAAAGTATTGCTTACAATTTTTTTTTCTAAAGTAATTTGAGAGAAGACTTCAGAGAAGAGACGAAGGTTCTTGACGCAGTGAGTCAGGGAGGGGCAGCTGCAGATCGAGTTCTGGTTATTTATACCGTGAGCTGACTAGGGAGAGTGTTTGACGTGGAGAGTGTAAAATGTCCTATCGGAATAAGCCACGTGGAATAACTGGCACGTGGCGAATTTTTAGCTGCTTAGATGTGTTGTGCTTTCGTGTCCGTTACTTGGTCGTTTGCGGGTTCTTTGGGCAAATTCACCTTTTAATTTGACATCTTATAAAATAAATATCCTCAAAAATAAAATAAAATAAACTTTTTTTTTTTATTTTCAATAGAGACTTTGATATTAAATTTATTCTTTTAAATCAAGTTCCTTATTATAAGAGGAATTATTATATGAAATCGTGATTCTACGTATCTTTATCTCTTTCCAATAAGAGAATAACAAATAAGATTTTTTTTCTAATTTTTAGCTTTTTCCTACTAACAAAAGGGTAGGATCGACGTGAAATCATAGTTTCATACAATTTTCTCTTATTATAAAGTGGAATTAAAGTTATAGATTAAGAATTGTTTATAATGTAGAATAATGTGGATTCGAGTGAGCTGAAGCGTATTATCATCATATTTATGGGTTGGGAGAGGCTATAGATAGTTCTAGACATTATGTCAAAAAAGAAATAGATATATATGATCAAAATCTATAATGAAATTGTTCAAAAAAAATTCATGCATGTTTGAGATTATAGTTATGACAAAATTTGTTAGTAATTGCATTATGTCGGACTTTAGTGTTTGAGATGTGAATTTTATCCATACAATTTTTTTACTTTGTACATGATCTCATTAGTTATTCTTGGTAGTTAACTGATTATGCAAATCTCTCGTGATGGAATTTGTGAAAGTATGAGTAGCACTTTCAGTGATTTTACATTTCAATGCAGGAAAGTGAAGTTAGTATTCGGAGTATTTCAATGATTCTGCACTTTGATACATTTTAGTGTTATTTTAACATATCTTGCTTGTTCATTTGAGTCAATCATGGGTTGTCGACTAAAGAGAAAGATAAATGGTAAGTGGTTAAAAAATATTGAGAGAGAGATATGTGATTAATTAAATAAGTGTTAAAGAAAGATATGGTAAGAAAAATACGTAGTGAGAGCATTATTATATCTAAATGTGTTATACCAAAATATAAATAGATATATTATAGTGCATTAATTAAATTAAAGCAACTTAAATAAAGAGCTAGAGATATTACTTACATTTATAATGCTTGATTAAAGTTATGATTAATATGAGTACTTATTAAGCTTTTTTGAAGCATAACGCGTAGTATGCAGATAGTGTTCAGAACGAAAAGAGTTCAATTAAGCTATATGAATCACATTTCATCATTGGCAAGGTATGAATTATGAATTGTAAAAATAAATTATGGAATTAAACTGGCATGAATGCAGATATACGATTTGGTCGAAATTGAAAAATAGTGTTTTAAATGAATTGTAATATTAAATGCAAGTAGAAATGTTTAAGTACATTGTGGATAATTGCTAAGTGGTGAACATGTGTGTTTGGATGACATTTGAGGTATTATGAGAATTAAAAATGGTTAACAATGATCGGGACCGGTTAAAGGTTGTTTATACATGAATTTGAGGTGTTTTAGGCTTGATTTTAGGTCCTCTACATCCTTGATCAATTCCAAGTGAACTTGTATCTGTACAAGTACTCCAGAGAGTAAAAATGAACAATGTCAGGGGAGTTGTACCTATACTTGGAATAGTGAGTATCAGTACAAGTGCCCTATTTTACTTTATTTTTGTTTAAAGTTGGCTCAAACAAGCCCCAAATGATCTCCGATTGCAACCAAACTTTAAAGCTTAGAAATTATTCAAATTACTCCAAAATATCCTAATAAACTTCAAATTAAGTGTTTGATATTGTTCATAAAGTTTTGTGAAGTCAGTGAACTTAGTGCCTAAATGTCTCCTTCAAATCGTTTGACAAAGAACGATTATTATTACCTATAATGGATTATTAGTTTATTATACTTTCAAAATATATTTCACTTTAGCAATTAACAATGTTGTGAAAGATACAATTACTTGGTGGAATTTTCATCATAATCTGATTCATATTTTACAAAATCTATAATAAATTATTAATTTTATGCATTATTTTCAGTGTGGGAGGATCTATTCAAATACGTTGAACTGTATTATTTTCTTATTTAAGGGTTGGGTAGGGGCTATAGGTAGTTCTAAGCATTGTATCAAAAAGAGCAGATATAATAAGAACTTATAATAATATTAATGTTAAAAAAAACTCATAAAGATAAAATTCACATGATGAGCAGGGGTGCAGTCAGGGGGACTGGTAGAGGCCCCAACCCCCTTTAAAATGGAAAATTTTTCATTTAGGTCATTTAAAATTTTAAAATGTTTAAATTAGTAAAGGTAAAATTGTACTTTGGCCCCTCTAAAAATGATAAAGTTTTTATTTAATCATTTAAAATTATAAAGATATGGGCTATTCAAATAGTGAAATTGTATTTTTACTATCATAAAAATTAAACTTTAATTTAGGCTCTCCTAAAAATTTTTTTTGCCTTCGCCCCTTACTTTGAGAGATTATGCAACGATCAAACCAATCTAAGATCAGTTAGAATATTTTTTAATAAAATGTAAAGTGGTTATAGTAGTAGTACAAGTAATATGACTTGCAAGAAATAAGAAGATACGCGAAGCAACAAGCACTAAGATCGATGATTTATTTATGACAGGTGTTGAATTCAATAAAAATAAATGCCCTACAAAAGAATATAAACTTTGTATATAACGCTGAGTAGGGTTGAGTTTACAAATACTGGTAATAATTTTATTTCTTAAATAAAAACAATGGGGGAGTTTTGAAATTAAAAACTAAATTATAATTAAAAGTGTCAAAAGAAATATTGCAAGATACAATATAATAAAGGGTCAATATGTATTTTAACCCTTGAACTTGTCCATTTTTACCTAATTGGCCCTTAATTTTTTTGGACCTAGTTGATCCATGAACTTGTATTTCGTCAACCAAGTTGGTACCTCCCTATAAGAAAATCAATATAATGTGAATCTAGTCAAAGGTAAAATCAATATCAATGTAAAGGCAATTTCGATGTGTTATGATAAATCAATTACTATCTCACTTAACTATCGTGGTTTAAATTACGTAAATTTTTAATGACAATAGGTTACTCTAAGTTTACAAGTACAATATATTTATAACGAGTTTGGTTTTTAACTTATGCTTTACGTTGGGATTATATATTTTTTTTCTAAAATTCAGTCGAAAAATTTTAACGATGTTAACCATTTTTAAAATCCAGATTAACATTTTAATCAAAATAAAATATTTAAATTAACTAATAACATTATAAGCATTGAGGTATCAAATTATGTCAAAAATTTATTTATAAAAAATAAATCTCAAATTTAAATTTAATATAAAGATCAGAATTGAAATTAAAATGTGATATTTTTATATAACCTAAAACCACAATTAAAAATTAAGCATTTTGTTAATAATGTAAAAAACAATTTTGAAATAAAATTTAGCCTTTACTTATGATTTAACCCTCGAATTATATGTGTTTTCTCATTTTGAAACAATTTTTTTATCTTGTATTGGTATATAAAGTATCATTTTTATTCTATTTTACCTAAAAAATTATCGATTTTCAATAAGAATATGGCGTATGTCACGTTATTAAAAAGTAGATATAAATCGGGACATTCAATAAATGTATAATGAGTTATTTGGCTCTTCAATTTTATAAAAAAAATGTCCTTTTAGTTCTCTATTTAATGTTTCGGCTCTTTTAACCCTTAAAATTGCATTACTTGCCAAATTACCTCAAAATTAAATAAAAGGCTAAAATGATTTTTTTATAAAATTAGACAATGAAATAAATCTTTAAGCCATTAATAAATGATTTTAAGAAACAATATTTAAAAGCCCAAGTACTGAAGACGGTTCAAAATAATGGTATTATGGTCAATTAACCCAGCCACCTGTGAAAAAATAATTCTTTTCCATTGCCGGGAATTGAACCCGGGTCTCCTGGGTGAAAGCCAGGTATCCTAACCACTGGACGACAATGGAATGTTTGGTAAAATTTTTAAAATTATTTATAAACAGCGATCTTTTAGTAAATATATAGATAAAATATAGTTTATTTATTTTTCTGTGTTTGTTTGCGGCAAGATTTTTTTGGTCAATATTATTGTTTTTACAAGTTAACCCAATTTTCTCACGTTTCTTCGTAAAACGTTGATAAAAATAATATGAGAGTTTTTATATTAAGAGTTAAATTATATTTTAATTTTTTTACTCAAAAAATTGATAAATTAGTTTATATATATTAGATTAAAGAGTAAACTGATTCTTCTTTTAAAATTTTCATATATTTCTACTGTTAAAAACAAGTTTTTATATATCACCATGAGGTACATTTGACACGTTACATGTCACTGTATGGTTATTTTATTAGCCACACAAGTTTTTAATAAGACAAATGTATCAAAATTTTAATAGAAATAATCAATTTACTTTTTAATATAACGTACAAGAACTAACTTGTCTATTTTTTTAAGTAGATGAGGCAAAATTGCAACCGATCTTCATCTATGAATCAACTTAATTTCACCTATGATTAAAATTATGAAATATGAAACATGTTAGTATGATTCAACCTTTTTTTTATGCTATACTAATGTGACGCTATTAATGTAGAAAAATAAATTTTTTTAGAACAACAAATGTCTGTTTAATCACATTCCGAAGCCTTAAATGTCTCACATTAAAGAGTTCGTGAGCTATCTATGATACTTGTATTTGGCACTATTCTCTCAAATGGTATCATAGCCCACGATATAGTGCAAAAAAACTTATAAAACTTATATAAACTTAATTTAAAAAAAGACTTATACTAGATTATATCCTTTTTTATAACACGTAAATTAAGTCAAAATAATATAAAATTTATAATAAATAACCTCTATAACAATTAATTTTATAAATTGTCCAAAACTTTCATATCACTTTTTATAAAAAATATAATTTTTTTTGTCTTTTTATAAATAAATTATGATAAAAGAACCTATAACACTTTTTATAAATAAATATGTTATTTTTATAATATATAATATGGATACTTAAATGAATTATGTATATGCTTGGCCATAAATTTTTATAAATAAATATATTGTAATATTTTTATAATACAATTTTTTGGCCATAATTTTGTAAAAATCAACAAAAAATATTTACATAAAAATTAAAAATTAAAAATATACATATTATTACTTTAATAATAAAATTATAATTTAACTTTTTTTATTAATTTTATAAAACTTAAATAAACAATTTATTTTTTTGGTGAATTACAATAATAGGAAAAAATCCGAACAACAAACATTACTAACTCAACTCGAATCTAAGTCACACTTGAGACACTGAACATTCTTTATTATCAAACAATCACATGGGTTAACAAATAACCAAAACTTTTGATTTTATACAATTTTTACTTCAACATCTTTTAAAGATCATTTTCGATTATCATCTTATTAGTATCACTCCATTTGAGTTCAAACACTTATCAACCAATTGATTTTGTCTATCACTATTGCATTAATTATTGTCATCTCCTCTAATTGATCTCTAAAATGGTCTTTCATCTGACTTAATATGATTTAATCATTATACTTTAATCTGATCAAATTTAGTCAATGTACTTTTCATATTAGCTAATTTTAGTTTTTGAACTTCTTCGAATTTTAAAATTTCTGAACAAAATGGTATAAGTTAAATTTTGTTATTAGTTGTAACGACAATTATTATTAAACGATTAAAATTATGCATAGTTACTCTCTAATTTATAAATAAGAGTATAATATATTTTAGTATACTCAAATTTATATTTTTTTACATTAATAATACTCATAACAATCGAGCTAAGTCACTATTAGCAAAAATAACATAAATTTAACATTATTGTATATAGTTAGGACAAAAATTAGAAGAGATTTACTCCTGTGCAAACAGAACTAAGCGTAGACCGATGATAAGTAGACATGTTATTATAAAATGATATTGAAACCCCGACGTCAAACATGAACAGAATAATTTCAGAATCATTTGAAACCCAGAAGCATAAGAGGCGCTCAAAAAACATCTTCGGCGACCCCTTTTTACCCCAAAACCAAACCAACAAGTCAGCGACTCTGAGTAATATATAATTGAATTTCCTCTGTATTGTTTTGGGGGTTTTAAAATCGAACTTTGGGGTTGATTTGAATCGAAAACAGTAATGTCCGCATCTACCGTCTCGATCACCGCCAACCCAGCGTCGGCGACGCCTCGCCGGCGTTCCCTCGTCGCCGATAAGAGATCAAACATTGAAGCTTTGGTTGTTGATCCAAATGCTACTGGGGTTAACCTTGTGGAAGATAAAGCCGCCGCTGCTGCCGTTGGTACTGCCGGTTACAGAAGAGATCTGAGCCACGATTCGGGTCGTGCGGAGCCGTCAAAGGACTCGTTGCAAGCGAAAAGGTTTGTCGTGGGTCAAAATTCGAACGGCCCGCTGCGACGATCGCGGAAAGGAGCGGTTAACAAGGCCGAGAAACCTCGGTGGTCGACTGCGGTTAGCATTTTTGCTAAGAATTTAGCACTTTTGCTTGTTTTGGTTGGATTAGCTCAGATTATTAGGAGATTGGCTTTGAAATCTGGGGATGTTAGTAGCGTTGGGACACATATGGGATTAACTGAATTTGAGGGTAGGGTTGCTGAGGTTGAGAGTTTTTTGAAGACCACGGCTAAGATGATTCAGGTTCAGGTAGAGGTTGTTGATAGGAAAATTGAAAACGAAATTGGTGGGTTAAGGAAGGAATTGGACGAGAGAATTGTGGATCAAACTGTGGTATTGGAGAATTCATTGAAAAAATTGGAAGAAAAGAATGAGGAATTAGATAAGTCCTTGAGTGAATTGAAGAGTGCGAACTTGTTGACAAAAGAAGAGTTTGGAAAGATGTACGAACAAATGTTAAAAGAGAAGGCTCAAAATGGTGAGTCTGAGAATGCAGTGAGTTTAAACGATCTAGGAGCCTATGCGAGAGAGATTGTGAAGAATGAGTTTGAGAAGCATGCCTCGGATGGGCTTGGCAGGGTTGATTATGCTCTCTCTTCGGGTGGGGGAAAGGTTGTTCGGCATTCAGAGCCCTTTCTTGCTGGAAAGGGAATCAACTGGTTTCTAAAAACTAGCCGAAATGGAGTTCATCAGGATGCAGACAAGATGTTGAAGCCAAGTTTTGGAGAGCCAGGGCAGTGCTTTCCATTGAAAGGAAACAATGGGTTTGTTCAGATTAAGCTGCGCACTGCTATTATCCCAGAGGCTATTACTTTGGAACATGTTGCCAAGGTATTATTGTCATTATGCTTACGTTGTTGTAAAGTTTCTTTATATTTGTCTTTGTTATATGATGCAACGTGTAACTGTAATGCATTTCTTTTGATGAATCTGAAGCTCTAACATAAGATCCATAGGATGGGAATATTCAAACTTGAGCTCATTTAGCCAGTCCTTTTTTTGCCAAAGTAATTTACACTTAATATGAACTGTATCTTTAAACTCTGATTCAAACCCTGATCTTGCAATAGCATTCTGCTTCTTATTCTTTCAGGACACTGTTTCCCCTATCTAACAGCTATTAACTTTGCTAGATTTGTTATAGTTAGGAGATCTATCACAATTTTAATGAGGGCCACAGCTTTTATAAAGTTGGATATATATATATATATATATATATATATGGATCTTTTAGAAATTAAAGGAAAAAAAAAACATGTACAATTACTAGGTAACAACTTATATCTGGATCTATATGGATTTTGAATAAGGATTGGTAAATATAACACCATCCTTCCCTGCATCCTACCTCAGATAGCTAAATATTTTTGTCTTATTTTTTACAGTTATATGTAAATAACGAGGTTTTAATAGTGTTTCCTTTCCTTCAAAAGTGGTTCCATGCAAAGAGATATTGGTTAACAATACAAATACTGAGGATTGTTTGAATAACGTGTGCTGATGAGGACATTGTATATATATATGTAATTACTTTTAGCAGAGGCATAGTGGCATACTTGTGGAAGTAGTGAGTGAAGATATAGATTTTCCTGGCACTGCTTGATTTGCATCTAAAGAGTACAAGAGCTATTTGTATATGTAGAAAAATAATTGATTGCTAGGAATAGACATTTGATTGGTTGCCAATTTTTGTTTCTTATATTTAGTTTCCCGCAGGCGATTTTCAACTTAAGATATTAGGTATCTGTTGCTTGAAGAACAGAAAGGACCCTTTGGTAGATGACTGAAAAATGCCAAAAGGGGTTTCGTTTTGGCCTTCCATATTAACTTACAACATCTTGAAGTGCCATTATTTGTTCTTGTTAATCTGTCCTGTTGTTTTGCCTATCTTGACTAAACCAACAAGTGATGGATTGCCAAAGTTGAAATTCACCATCGGCACTTGATTAATGAAAAAAAGAATCATTCTTGGTTGAGCTTCCCACCTTTCATTTATGATGTCATAATTAGGATAGCTCACCTCTATTTGTATGAATATACATGCCTTTGTTTCTTGCAGCCTTGCCCTTTTCATAATTTTAAGATAATAGCAAAAGAATTTAATATTATGGAAAATGTTGAAACACCAGGCAGAACAAGCTAATATAACAATGGCAATTTACTGAAAAATAACCAAGTACATAGCTAGAAATAATGTGGAAAAATAAGAGCACAATAACACTAGGATTTATGTGTTTTGGCTTTAAGCGTTATTTGGTAGGGGCAATGAGAAATTTTTACTATGATTGTAGCAAGATGAAAAAAAAATTAGTTTTTTGCCCAAAACTCTTTGGAATTCAGTCAAGCTGGTGCACTCAAGATAGACCTAGGCAAATTGACAATTTCGTATAATTTTCATTTGGAATCGGTGGAATGCTCTTTCTGTTTTCATTCTCTATCAACTTTGTTACAAGTGCTTATTGTGTTGTGCATGTACCATGAACAGAGTGTTGCATACGATAGATCCAGTGCACCCAAGGATTGCCGCGTCTCTGGCTGGCTGCAAGGCCGTGATCTTGATGTCACTGTTGATGCCGACAAGATGTTTCTTTTGGCAGAATTCACATATGACCTTGAGAAGAGTAATGCTCAGACCTTTGATGTATTGGATACAGCAGGTATCGGGATTGTTGACACAGTTAGGCTGGATTTTTCTTCCAACCATGGAAGTGCTTCACATACCTGCATTTACCGTTTGAGGGTGCATGGTCACGAACCGGATTCTGTTTTGATGGTGAAAACGGAGTTGTGATCCATATTGTATTTGCTATCTGCATTCTTCTCGGTACTTGTCGATTTTGTCTCTTCATTTAATTATATATTGACTCAGATCATTCTACTAACTAGATACAGATTCCTTATCCTGTTAGAATTCCGTCTGTGTAGCAAATGAGTGTGAATCTACTTTTATGTTTCCACTTTCCAGTTAGGTTCTACTTGAATTAAGAACAATGATTTTGATATATATACACACACATATATATATATATATATATATATATGAACCAGAAGTAGATGAAATTTGTCTCCTGGTAGGAAAATTTTCATAGAATTTTGTTTCCTACGTGATAACCGGAAAATTCGGAATGGTATGTAGTAGATTTGATAGCTTGTGTATTCATGTCATGCTTGTGTTATTTTTCTGTGTCAAAATCATGTTTAAGGTGTTATTTATTCATATGAATTCTGACATCTATATCTATACTATTTGTCTATTCTTCTATATTTATACTATTATTATTTAAGTATTTAATCTTGTGATTGAGTTGGTGTCACAAGTTAGTTAGACACCAACTCAGTTAGGAGAATTACAAAAATTGTCTTCACGTACCTTAAATAAATTATATTTAATCCTTTTATTTTTTCAAAATTTTTTACACATTATTAGATTTGAACTCATGCTATTTACATCATATAAATTATTAATTTTACCACTAAATCAAAATTTTGTTGTAATATAACATTTACATTTTAATTGTATTATACATGTTTTATCACTTTCGTTGGTTGTATCTATATTTTTACTTTTATAAAATTATTTAAGCCTTGAATGAGTTAGTGTTGGTGTGAACCAATCAAATATAAACTCGGTTAAAGAAATTATTACAATATTTGTTCGTAATTAAAATAAATTATATTATTTGAGGGTATTTTAATATTTTTATTTAAAAAAATTGCACGTGATTGGATTTGAACTAAAATTTTATCACTAAATCAAAATTACATATGATGTTCTAAATATGTGATTTTCATACACATATGCACGTGATAAAATTTAATTAAATTTCAAGATATTAAGTTGGTGTCAACTATAATTGAATCTTAACTCAATTGTTAAATTACCAAAACTCTTATTTTAATAAAGTAATAAATATTAATTTAAATATATTTTTGTTTATTCATATAAAATCTAGTAAAAATAATGCTTGCTCTCAAATTTTTTATTTCAACCAAAATAATATTATCATATATATATATATATATATATTTTTTTTTTTTTTCTATTTGCTTCTGTAATATCATATTTAGTTTGTTCTTTTCCATGTCTAGGACTTTTGGCGGATAAAAATGACAATGCCTAATTTATTAATTTAGTTTATTTATTAATTCAAAGCTAAAGTAGTGATTTATGAACTCTTTTTTTGGGTACATGTGTTTTATGAACTGTAATGAGCAAAAAAAAGGGAGGAAAAAGGGCTGTTCTTGCTGGATGATTCCTTTGGTGGTTGGAGAGGGGACAAAGGTTTCTTCAATGATTTGAATGTCGCCATGAAATCCTATGATACTATTTATAAAATGAAATGCTTTGTTGGATGGATTATGATCACCACTATCTATAATTATCAGTTTATGTAGCTTATTAAATCGAATAATATGTCAGGTTTTAGTTAAGTCTTAATCAGTCGAATGAATTTTTTTAATTATGATGTTCAAAACTTTTATTTATCGGATTAATGGTTTTCTATAGCCTTTTAGATTTGATTTTTTTGAGTAATCTCATTATATATTTTGATTATATTTTTGTTCTTTTTGACACGACACTTAAAACTATTCATATTCCCTTTCTAACCCATAAATGGAAGTATAATACAGTTCAGCGCACTCGAATCCACATTCTCTTACATTGACAATAATGTCCATATTAATCAAGTTAACACTCGACTTGAAGTTTTTAAATTTTTATCTTTTTAACCAAAACCCATGCTTATCTGATTGTTTTATGTAGCTAATTTGGTTTCTAGATACTAAAATCAGTTTAATAGACCGGTTTTTTGGAATCCGGTTTGATGATCAAAATTAATGGTTTAGACCGGTGGGGGACCATTGATCATGAAGCGTAGATCTAGGGGAGTCAATGCTTTAAAGGGTAGGCAATGCCTTTGACCGCCCCGAGCGGCTTCTGACCCCATTTTTATGGGTTTATTAATACGGTCGGATTAAGTAAGAATAAAAATTATAAATACTTTACTAATGACGAGAATTAAATATTTATTATATTAATTTCATATAATATATTATATATTATAAGCTTTAGATTTTGATTTGAATAATTTATTTAACTCGTGGATAATTATTATTTTTAATAATTTTAAATAAATAAAATTTAAAATCTTAAGTAAATTTTAAAAAAATTACCTATTCTTTTAAGTAAGAAAATAAAAATATATAAAATCAAGATAAATAACATTATCATAAATATAAATATAAATATTATTTAATTATAGATAAATATTATTTATCTTAATATTTAAATTTGTTATTATTAGATTTAAAAAAAATTATCGTTAAATTTTTTAATATTAAATTAAAAATAAATTATATTTTAATTAATATATACAACCAATCCGTATGAAAAAAATGATTAACTAATATAATTAAATCCACTGCATATTTAAATATTTAAGTTTATGGGTGTCAATTATAGTTATCGTTTTATTTTGATTCTGAATTATTGTTTTTATCTCAATTTATCTAAAAATAAAATAAAATTCATTGATAAAAACATGAAAGATGATAATTTGTTATCAAGAGTAAATTTTTAAAGTAAAATAGACCAAAATTAAAGTTGAACTTCGTGTGTTGGTTTGATGGTCAGAGTGTTCATAGTCTCAGATGTGGTTTGGGCTTGAGTCGCACTAGCCACGTTACTGTTAAAGCTTTGCCTTGTAATCATTCACTACTATATATTATGATATGTCATATTTGTATTCTTATTTATCCCTTTTTTAGCCATTCGATGTGTTTTTGGTTTTAGGCGCAGCATATGGTTCAAATTCAAGATATTTCAATGCTAGTTATATGACAAGTGTATCTTTTAATCAGATAACTCCGTCATCGAGTTCGAGATTGTAAATCACAAAAAAAAACTCAAAATTAAAATTTAAGTAATAAAATAACATCAAAATTAAATATCAAAATGAAAAAACGGATATTAGGAGTTAATAAAAAATTAGAAAATAAAAATTATTATTATGATTATATTTTTGTTTTTAATATTTTTATATAAAATTTATAAAAAAAAATAAGTTGGACCAACACGCTTTAACTACTTCCAAATCCAAAGGAATAGAAGAATTTTCTTGAGCTCTTCATTCAAAAAGATCACACACAAACAAAGAAAAGAACCAAATTTATTTTATTTTCCAAGAAAAAAAATACTTAAAAGCCAAGAAAAATCTAACAAAGCATCTTTTTTTAACTCTTTACCCATAAAAAATAATAGGAGGGGACATTTGAGATTCGATCCCCACGTTTGACCGTTTCGTTTTGAGGAGTTTCTTTTCTTTGGGGCGTTTCATTTTATTTTTCTCGAGAAAATCTATCTCCTAAAATCCGACCAACCAAGCAATAACCAAAAAAAAAAAAAAAAAAAAAAACCCCACTCTTATATTTTTATTAATATTAATACTAATATGGGTTCTGAATATTGTCTTTGAACAATTGGGTTTTTTCTTTTCATTTTATTTTCTCGAGAAAATCTCTCTCAAAATCCGACTAAACAAACAACACCCCCCCCCCCCAAAAAAAAAAAAACCCAATGTTTATATTTTATTTAACGTTCATAGAAACAAAGCAAATTTGGGTTCTTGTCTTTGAACAATAAATCTAAAGGCAGACATCTTTTTAGGAAACTCCAATACTTTTGTATTTTTGTTATTGTTTTATTTTAACCCCAATTGGCCATTGGGTTTCAATTCAACCACAAATTCTAGAACACTTAAAAAGAAAATCACCCCAACATTCTTACATTTTTTCAGGTTTTCTTCTTTCTTTTTCTTTTGACCCTTTTTGTCTCCTTCAACTCCTCCTTTTGACTAAGTTTTTCTCATATTGGGAGGTATCAAATATATATAGACAATTATTTTATTTATATATATATATATATATATGTTTTCTTCAGTTGACTTCTTCCTTCCTTCTATGAAAACTGATTGATTTCTAAATAGAAAGTATGGGTTTTTTCTTTCTTTCTTCTCTAATGAGAAAAAAAAATCACAAATTTTACATGTTTTGAATCATAATTTTCTTTTGTTGTTTATTTAATTTTATTATTTATTTATTCATTTATTGCAGGTAATTTAAGGGGTTTTAATTTGGTGATGATTGGGGTTGGATTTTCTGGCATTACACTAATGAATCAAGACAGAACAAACCAGCAGGCTTCAGTAAATTCCCCCCACTTTACTTATTTTCTTTTTCTTTTTAATTTTTAATTATTAAATATTTTTCAATTTATTTTGTGTTAACTTTTTTTTTTTTGCAGTCTTTGATTGGTAAAATATTGAGTGTGAAGGGAAGAAATCAAAGTAATAAAGAGATTGAAGTGAGATTTGGTTCTTCAGGTGAGTGCTTATAGTATCAAATAAATTTACCAATTATCATAATTTTCTTCACTTTGAAGATATTTTAGCATTTGCCAATAAAAAAAATTAGAAAAAAGGTGATAGGAAAAGAAAATGTTCTTATCATATTTTTAATTATTTGATTCAAGAAGAAAAGTTGTTCTTCATGAAAGAAATTCAATTATTTTGATTATTTGTCAAAGATGCTATTCTATTCTTTTTTAAATGGAAAGTAATTAGCATCCATTTTTTTTTGCTTTTTGGGGTACAAAAATATGTTGAGATTTAAATGTAAAGTTGCTTTTTTTTCCTGTACAAAAGAGTTTCGGGTTGGGGAAATTGGGAAAGAGAGGTTGTAGATGTCGAGATTCGAAATTTGCGGGTACTTCTTAAAGGTGGCTACATGAACCAACTAGATTAAGTCCCGGAATTTCTAAGTTTTATCTTTTTCTATCTTTCATTTAGATGATAAGGTTGATCCTTATTATGGTGATGATGAAAGCATGCATACGTTCTATGGTGATACAACATGGATAAATACATATATATATATATAATTTCCGACATTTACCACGGAAAAAGGCAAGAAAATGGCAATTCGTTTGAGAATATATTCTTGTTTTGGAATTTTTATCCATGGAAGCTTAGCATTCACCACCACTTTTGTTGATGTTTCCTGTCAATTTTTTTTTTTTTTTGTGCCTTTTATATAGTCTTAGTTCTTAGTGTTGAACCGAGTACTGGTAGGAAAAATCGAGTGTTTGATTTCTAGCAACGAATGTTTCGTCGAAAAAGAAAGTTCTTGTTCTTGATACGGTTATAAATTGCAACAAATTCAGTAAATTTTGTTTCTTTATTTTTTTTATCTTGCTCCGTAATTGATTGTTGATTTTGTTTGTTTTTGCAGAAGAACAATATGATTTGCCACTTCAACCGTTGCTTTCGAGAGAAAAAAGCACGAAAGCTGCTAGTGAGAATATATCTTTCCGGTAGTGTCCTTAGATGGGTTTTTTTTTTCTTTTATAATTATCTTGGTCTTTTTTGAAAAGCAGGTTTGCTTATTTGATAAACCAGGCTCTTATCAATGTTTCATTTGGTTTGTTAGTGTCTTCGTTGCGACATGGAATGTAGGAGGTAAATCTCCAGATAGCAAACTCAACCTCGATGATATTCTTCAAGTTCGTGAAGAATCAGACATATATGTGTTAGGGTAATTTTCACAATCTCTCTCAGATTTTGCCTTGAGATTCTCGGATTAACATTTAGTTTGTGCTAAAGCAAGTATAAGCTGGTTGAGTTAACCTGGAAAAAAAATCCATTTTGAAGGGTTTTGTTATAGGATTTTCACTAATAGGTTGGATATGTTTTTATCATGCAAAGGGAATTGTTTATATTGAATTTTTTCTTTTGGGTTTATTAGTTTTCAGGAAATCGTTCCGTTGAATGCCGGAAATGTGCTTGTGATCGAAGACAACGAGCCTGCAGTGAAATGGCTCACCTTAATCAACCGGTCACTAAACAAGGCGAATTATGTTCCTTTAAGAGGATCCAGAGCCATTGGCTCACCCGGGGGTTCACTGGTTTTCCCGAAAACTTCACTTAGAAAGGCCAGCAAAGCTTTGAGGACAGAGAATAAACGGAAGCTGAAGAGCTGCAACTGTCCTATAGGTTTGGAAAGGAAGAATAGCAAAGAATTCTGTTTCCGGTGCCCTCAATCGCAAACGAATGAAAATGATATTTCATCCGAAGATGATGAAGACGGACCTAACGGTCCTTCTAGTGCAAACTCGATTAAGTATAGCCTTGTAGCAAGCAAACAAATGGTTGGAATTTTTCTCACAGTATGGATGAGGAAAGAGCTTGTACAATACGTAAGCCACCTACGGATATCCTGCATAGGTCGCGGTATTCTCGGGTGCCTTGGCAACAAAGTAAGTTGAGAACTGAACCATACATTGTTTATTTCTGTCGGATATATATTGAAATGAAGATTTTTGAATGCAGGGCTGTATATCGGTGAGCATGCTTTTCCACAAGACAACCTTATGTTTCTTGTGCAGTCATTTGGCATCTGGAGAAAAAGAAGGGGATGAACTTCGGAGAAATTCGGATGTCATAGAGATACTTCGGAACACGCAGTTTCCGAGGATCTGCAAAACATCGAACAGTAGGGTGCCAGAAAAAATTCTTTGTCATGAGTATGCATCTATGAAACTATGAACCATGTTTTAAAATTGTCAAATCTGTTGCAGTTTTTGACATTTACAATCCCGTATTATTCAATGTTTTTCTTCGGAAAATTTTGTATTATTATACTTATTTTCATCGGAAAATTTTTGCAGTCGGGTCATATGGCTAGGGGATTTGAACTACAGGATAGCTTTAAGCTACTCTGATACTGGAAAGCTTCTAAAAGAGAAAGCCTGGGATACATTGTATAACAATGACCAGGTAATTTCGTATACCATATTAAAAAAGAAAAGACCTGAACATGGAAATTTTCGAGAAGTATTGTAAGCATTCGTGTTGGATACGAACTCATATCCGATGCTTCCTTGACTGAGTAAGAATTCGGATATGAGTGCCAACCACGAGTACTTAGAAAAATGAAGAGCCAGAGCAACACAGATTTCAACCGTTGCAGGATTTTCTATATTACATCGATTTATGTTGCTCCTATTCTTTATATTTCTCTTTTTAAGTACTGCATTTGGCACTTAATGTCCGACACATGTATGCATGGAAGCTTCAAAAAATGCATACTTTTGTCGGACATATATCCATATTCAACTCTCTCAGAGTAATCATAGACTACATGGATTGATTCGGGTCATTGATGGTTATTGCTAATACAAGAACTATTTGTGCATTTGGATGCACAGCTAAAGATCGAAAGAGAGGCGGGGCGAGTATTCAAGGGATGGAAAGAAGGAAAAATATACTTTGCACCAACTTACAAATACTCTCTTAACTCGGACATCTATGCCGGAGAGACCGTTGAAACTAAAAGCAAAAGGAGAACTCCAGCTTGGTATGTATTTGTAAATTTTCAGGTTAAAAACCCGGATTGGATTGGAGTTTAAACTGGTCAGATTTTAGGTGTTCGGTTTAGTTGATCAGATTGGTCAGTTTTAAAAATATTTAACTCTTTTATTGATTCTAACGGTTTTGAGTTTTCAGGTGTGACAGAATACTATGGCGTGGAAGTGAAATATATCAGCTTTCGTATGAACGGAAAGAATCGAGGTTTTCCGATCATCGGCCTGTTTGTGCGACATTTTGGGTGAGCGTTGAAGCAGTGGAGGATGGATCAAAGAGAAGATGACCTTTTGTTAAATAGACGGGAAGAAGAAATCATTTTCCAAAAAGAAAAAAAATCATAAAATCTGATTATTTTCTACAATTATTCCATGTTTAGGCATACAGCAAATGTAATTAATTCACTGAAAATTAAAAATAATTATTCTGCTAAGATAATAAAAACGTATTAGTTGTTCTACATTAGAGAAATTTTACTCAAATTTGAATTATTAGAAAAAAGAATTGTTAAATTTTCCTCTCTTTTTTCTCCTCGAAAACTTTATCCAAATTAGAAACATTTAATATTATTATTTTATTACGAAATAGTTATTTTACTGTTAAAATTTGTTATCTCCCAAATGGTAGTCCCAATAAAAAAAAACATTTTGTAACGGCAAAATAAGCATTTCATAATAAAACAATAATTAAAGTAACTAAAATGTAACATTTTATACATAAGTGACTAAAATATAGTTTGAGATAAATAAAAATAATTATTTTAATAATTTATCCAATTCATAATAGACTTTACCCAGTCTATAAACACTTAAATAACTTTAGTAAATGAAAAAAAGTAAAAAAAAAAGTAACCATAAGCCGAGTCATAAAAATTCCAAAACTTTTCATTTATATATTTTCAATAAAATAATATAGTTTCAAACAAACTAAAAAAGATCAAAGATTTTTCAGGTACAAGGAAAATAATCAAGCCATGAATAACTTATATTTATATATTTTCAATAAAATAATATACTTTTTAGGTACAAGGAAAATAATCAAGCCATGAATGATTATGTTTCTTCATAGTTTTTTTCAAGTTTGAGGCATGAAAATTATACCGGTATTGATTATGTATAAATTGATAAGCAAACAAAATAAAGCAAATGGTAGAAGAGAGAAAAGTAGATGATCAAAGAAAAAGCACATCAAAATTGCTCACTTTTATTTATTGATAAAATTAAATGAACGAATTTTTCAGAACAGATGTTAATTCTTAACTTCAAACATCAAAAACTATATATATCCTAACTGATGTTCATAAATCCAAAGATGGAGAGCATTGACCAAAAAGTATGTTGTTAGATAAGGTCATTTGCGCCGTTACTTGATGAGTCGACAAACAAACTTGCTAACCCTGGAACATAATATCAACCAGGGTATGATCCCAACCTGCAATTTAGGAGATAAATGGCAAAACCAATAAACTTGCTATGTTAGGATATGGGTTAGACAAAGATATCGAACATGAATCCTTCGAAAACAGATGAAGGGTCGGAGTAAATATAGTTTTAATCCATATGAGAACAGATGAAGAGTCGAAGTAATATAGTTTTAATTCATATGAGAAACAGGCAAGTACGGCTGAGGCAAAGTACTTGTGTTCATGGCATTACACACCTAAATATGGATTTTAGATGGTCTTTTAGATAGGCCATGTTAAAAACAATTCGAATAAACAAGAGAAAATCAGAGATGGAATTCATATCCTATTTCTATAGAAGGAAGAAGTTAAAATTATAATTATGGTTAGATTTGCTACTATTGAAAAGAATTTTTACCCGGACATTGTTGTCTGAAGAACCCCCAATCTTCCAGGATAACAGCCTCCCTGCAAAAAATGGATGTTTGTAATCCAATCAATTAATAATCGATTTTCTCCGATTTTGTGTAATTTATATTTGTCCTCCATTTGCTTCTTGCTAATGCTTTCTGTTCCGGTGTTCTTTTATTCATTTGTCATCCAAGGGACAAACTTGCGTTTCAGAGTATGTCATTAAGAAGCATGTATACCAAATTTTATGGGCAACATGATAGTGTCAGCTCAAGCATATTTAGACAAACTGAAGTTAATAGTCAATGAGGAAAATGAGCTAAAATCTAAAAATTTGCCAAAATCATTATCGTGCATTACCAAAGGGTTGCACAAGATGTTGGGATACGTAAGCAACAGGAGAGCTCCAAAACCAAAGGATTATCACAACATGAGCTATAACCTGCTCAAGAAGACGATAAACCTCTTAGGATATTTAATCAAGCCAACAAGCATATACAAACTTCTAGATAGTTTCGTTACACAGAGAAACACCTTTACAATGAACAATACTTTCAAATACAAATCATATGACAGCTTCATCTCTTGGGTCAGATGTGCCTGATCTGAAATCAAATGTTGCATCTATAAGTACAGATGATATGGTAACAACTTAGGGGTTAAAAAGAAAGAAACGGAAATAAGTAGACTATAGTGACTGTTTATGTAATGAAGCTTTCTTTTTTGGAAAAGAAAAGAAATATAGCCGAAGAACAAGAAAGAATATTTAATGATATGTTCAAGTAATTGAAGCCGGCTTTTTCCATAATATAAGTATAATCTGTACGGCAATGATATTGATCTCATTTGTCTCTCAGGATTAAATTAATCCTCTCTCCTCACCTGTTAAACTTAACAGTAAATATACAGTATATCCCCCAAACAAGGTTTAAAAACCTGATATTCCATCAATTTAGACCACTAAACCCATGTTGCTTGGACCCTTCATTTTTCTTTAAGTATCCATGTCCAATACTCAGTGTCCAGCTCATAGATATGGGAATAATGAGCTCAAATGATCCTTCAAATACATGAAAAATTTAAGAAAAAATTAACCATACCTATGTCAGATACATACCCGTACAACACTTAACACCCGAGTCCGAATAACATAAATCAAATCTCCATATCAACCATTATTTGATTGTTCAAAGAATCAAATTCATAAAAGCTTATGCAATGGGAAAATATTAGGCAATTAACCAAAGGCTAAAACCAAAAGTGGCCTCACAATTTGCAAGTTCCTTCTCCTTGGCAGCAGCCATCCTCCTAAGCTTAGCTGCTTGTGCAAATGTAGATGGCCTATGAAGCAAAACAGATGTTGTTTATGCGCCAATTGTGATTGATAAGCTGATTAAATGGAATTAAACGCTATTTAAATCACTTACTGCGAATAGGAGGCAGCCTCTTTTAGAAGCTGCTTAATCTCTGCACGAAGCTGCATTTCCTTATCAGTTTTAGATGCTCCCTAACCATGAAAAGAGAAATCTAATCACCATTGTGAAAAACCACAAGAGAATCTAGTATATTAAAATAAGCAACCATAAATGACAATATGAAGTGGAATTTGGTACCCTCTTCAAATCTTGGAGCCGTTTGGCGGCAAATTGAAAGGCGATGATAATGAAGAAAACAAAAGGAGCTGCCAAGGATCTTGTTCGTTCCAGGATTTCTCCTCCTCCCGGCATTTCTCCTCCTCCCAGGATTTCTCCTTCTCCCATTATTTCTCCTTCCATGTTTCTCTTAAGCTGTTACATGAAAATTTTGAGGGAAAGAAAAATGTATCAAGGAAATAAACCTAGGAATGAAATTTTCCTTCTTTTTTGCAGCCTGACTTACATTTTACCTTATTCAAGTCCTATACAAATAATGTTCCATTGTAAAATCAAGCCTTTGTTCTTCTTCCTTTGAATACCTATATGAACTTTACTTTAAATAAACCATTTTTTTGTCTTTACTAGATCTTTCACCTTCACTGATATTAAATCGAACACGACACACTCTGAAAGTCAGAGCTTTAACTCAATGTCATTAGTTCCACATGAAAGGAGAAACAAATTAATAATAATAATAACAATAACTTAATGGATATTGCAGCAAACCTATTAACTAGGAGATGAAAACACAAAAATTCAAAATAATAAAAAATAAATAAATACAGACATCAGAAACCAGTTCCAACAAACGAAGGGAAAGACCATGGGATATAGAATCAGGAATGAGACAAAAAATTGAAAACAAAATTGAAAGAGAAACCCTAATTTCTGCAATGATAACGATCTAACATGCATCTAATACGTCTCATAAATCAAACAGTCGTTAACAGAGGAATTCCCAAACCCTAAACAAGCAAATTTATTCAAAATTCCCACCCATTAATCTCTTTCTAAACCACCATAGGAATCCCGAAAAAAGCCCTGTAACATTACCTAATTCGAAGATAGCGTAAAATTCCAAACGCTAATTGCTAAATACCCCCACAAATATCAACAATAATTCATAAAGAGCATCGATTAAAGGAGAGAGACATGAAATTAATAACTTACCTGGGAAACAGCCGACTGCTAAATAAAAATGCAGAGCTTGCGGATAATTTGTTTAAAAATGGAAAGAAAAAGTAAGAAAGTTAATTAAGGGTTAAATTTTACTATTAGTCCTTGTAGTATGTGTAAATTATGGATTTAACTTTGTATTTTAATTTAATCATTTTAATTTCTATACTTTTTGACTTTCGAAAATTTAATTTTGACTAACAGTAAGTCCAAAATTCTCGAGCTATGTCTTTCTCAATATACATCACAAAGTTAGTTGAAATAAAATCATCCTCCAATTTTATTTTGGAGCCTAATCTTCATAATTTTTATGATTGAAAATAGTCGTTCTGTTGTTAAAAGTAGACACTGAAACCTCCATTTGTTTAAAAATCCTGAAAGGTGATGACTCCAGTTCAATTGTTATTCTTCGTATTCGTAACCTCTGTTTATTTAATTAATGTCCTTTCTTTCCTATTCTTTTTAATTGTTTTGGGTGTAGGGAGAGAGGTCAGACGGGTTAAGCCATTTACGATAGATTCGTTCCTTAACTTAAAAAAAAAAAGATTTGTTTAAAAAAATAAGGTATAATGATTTTTTTGACCCTCCAACTTTATAAAAAAGTCATTTTAGCTCTCTATTTATTTATTTTTACCTATTTTAGCTATTAAATTTGTATTTTTGTCAAATCACCTCAAATTAGATAGAAAAGTTAACTTTTGTTAATTTTGCTTAAGTGGCATACATGTAGATTACCATGTGGATGGCATGTCAATATTTATTTTTAAAAAATTAAAAAAATTAATATTTTTAATGGTTTCCAATTTTTAATTTTTTTAAATTTTTTTTTAAAATTTTGAAAAACTAATTAAATGTTGACATGTCATCTACATGTATGCCATGTTAACAAAGTTAATAAATATTAACTTTTCAATCCATTTTCAAGTGATTTGACAAAAAAAGGCAAATTTAAGAGCTAAAAATGGCGAAAAATTAAATAAAAGATTAAAATATTTTTTTTTGTAAACTTGGAGGGCGAAATAAATTATTATACCAAGGATTAAAATCAATTTTAAACATGCTAAATAAAATAATTAGACTTTAAATCACTACTTTAAAAGTGAAATATAATAATTTGAGTATAAAACATAATTTCAATCCCAATTTACATTAATATTTTATATAATTAATATTAACATTATAAATTTAAAAAATTTAAAAGTTACACTTATAAATTATACATAAATTCGATCTAAGAAAATAAATTGTTAAAAAGTTAAAAGCAAATAAAAAAGTATATATAAAAATTGAGAAGTAAAAAAAAAAATCCAAATATCAACATCCCTACTTCCAAATCACATATATCACCATCTCAAATTTCCTTGTAAAAACAGGTTTGTAAAAAAAATAAAAATAAAAATTATTAAAATAAAAAAATTATATTTTTAAAATCGTAAAAATTACTATTTAATTTCGGTAATTAAAAAAATCTCTCTGTTCCCTTGAGGTAATGTTATGAATCTACTCCCCCAAAAGCTTCCTCTCTGTTTCTCTTAAAAATATTTTTCCCAATCCCTTTTCCATAGCCCAACAGAGAAGATAAAAAGCATGGAGATTACAAACAAAAACCAGAGAATTCAAACCCCACTTCAATTCATCACCACCTCTCATTTGCTGAAGCTACTTATCAAGCTTTTGCTCCCATTTTCACTTCTGTTATATTATCCTACCCATTTATATGCAGCTTCTAAGCTTTGGCATATGGTTTAGAACTCTTTAGTTTCAGTGTAGGCAAGAATTACATGTTTTTGCTTTGCAATGGCTGCTTGTTTTCATTGCCACCAGCTCTGGTTTGATCGATAGTTGTTGTGTAGAGACTGATTTTAAAGCTGAAAAGGGTGTGGAGATGAGCAAGGGAGGTAGCCAAACATAATTAGGGGTGGAATCATCGAAGGCAGAGCCAAAAGGGTCCATTTCAAAAGAGACAGTTGTTGCAGAATATGATGAAAGAGAAGAAGAGGTGCCCTTGGTTGTAGAACTAGAAGAAGATAGATCAAATGAGGTTGTTTCAATAGAGGAGGATGAAGATGAAGATCTTTTAACTCGTTGAGTAATGAAGAGTTCAACAAGAAATGTGAAGATTTTATTAGAAAGATGTTAGGAGTCGAATTTAGCATTTTTAATATGATTTAGATCATATTAATCTAGATTTAACATTTTAGACGATGGATAAAAATGTACCTAACTTTTTTCTAAATTTTTAGTGAGTAAAAGATGGTGGTGATGTAATTTTTAAAATAATAATATTATTTTTGTTTGGATTTTAACGGGATCCGACTTTGAGTTTGAATCAAGTTGATGTAAAATTTTAATTTTGGGTTTAGACTAGTCTAAAAATGAGTTTAAAATTCTGTCCAAATCTAATCGAGTTTATTCGTATTAAATTATTATTTTTATATAAAAAAATTTAAAAAATTGGATACATACAAACAGTATTTAAACTTAAATAACACTAAACATTAGTTTAGCAATACTTTTTAAAAGCATTTTTGAGTCAAAATACACATTCGGGTAAAAGTTAAAATTTTTTATTTTTGCTTTTAGAAAAAAAAATTTTTCCAAAGCAACTTTTTTTTCCAAAAGTACTTTTGAAGCATCTTGTTTAGCAATATTATTATATCAAAAGTTTTTTTTGTTCCAAAAGTAAAGTGTTTCTGAGAAGCAATATTAAACTGACCCTAAAATAGTTTTAAAATAATAGCAAAATTAATAATAAAACAATAGTTATATAATATTCAAACAATAATAATAAAATAATAGTAATATAATAGCGAAATAATAACAAAACAGCAACGAAACAACAAATTTGAGCCGAGAAAGGCTAAAAAGACTTATACGAGGCTCAGCTCGTTTAGAAAACAAATCTTATTTATTATTCACACCTATTTTTTGAGACTATATCTTATTTTTTAAATGGATCTATGAGTCTTAACATATAATCTAATCTATAATCGGGTCTAAAAAGGATTAGACCAAAATGATTAAACTATAAATTTTTTATTTGGATACCTAAAATGAAAAGTTTGGATAATTGAGTTTGCTCAAAAAATAAATAATAATAAATCTTCCTTTTTTTTCTCCATTATCTCCTCTACTTTTGACGATTTTTATTCTCTTTCTCTCTCTTAAGCTTTTAGCTTCCCATTCTCTCTCATTTCCTTCTCTTACTTCTCTTTTTCTTTATTATTTTTTTTTTCATTTTCTCATTCGATTTTCTCTCTCCCCAATCACAAATCTTCAAAATTCCAATAAAAAATAAAAAGGAAAAAGAAAAGATTTCCCATTTGTTTTTTTTTAATCGTTTGTTTTGCTGAATCTCGATGTTTTGTTCTTTCTATTCTCGGATCCTTTTTCTTCTAGCTCAAAAATTACGGTTAGAATTCATATATATATATATTGGTTTAAGGGTTTCCTCTTTTGTTATCAATGATTGTTAGATCAAGGATTTTGTTGTAATTTTAATTATCTTTTTTGTGTTGATTTTCAGATTTCTAGTTTTCGGTATTACCTCAGCTCTCAGTTCAATCAGAAACCATTATTGAGCTAATTCAAAGAGTTAGTATTTTTGGCAAAAATTTCCCCTACTTCTTAAGGCAGGTAATCGAGTTCTACATTTCCTTAGATTTTTTTTTTCGTGTAGTTCTTTTTTTTTTCTTTTTTCTGATTCTTTATTGAAATTGGTAGATATGGATTAATCTAATGTAACTAGGTAGTTGACAGTGCAATTATTGCAGCGTATAGATTGTTAATGATGGATTATTGGAGTAACTTATGACAGAATTATTCTGCAATAAATGCATTTTGGATTTTACCTTTTATCTGAACTTATTTATTGTCATCATTTCTGGAAATGTGTTATTCGCTTTCTAATTTAGGTTAAAGGGTTTAATTGAACTTCCAAAGATTGAAGCGATTTTTCCTTTTTTGGAATAGAATTGGACCTTGATACACGGTTTACATCCATGTTTGCTGTATTTTGTACTCTGCGGATAAATTTGTTTTCTGTCAACCGTCTCTAATCTTTCTGCATTCCATGACTTTTTCGGTCATTTGCAAATCGGTTATCTGTAGAGAGATGACGTTTTCTTTTGTTCGCAAAACAGCTATCCTTTGAAAGAGGACTTTATATGTCGTCTCCGAATTTGTTCTATGTGGAGAGATGTGAATATATTTTCCCAACGACTTTTGTTTGGTTCCATTGATTTAAAATGTGTATTTATGCTTTCCTAATTTCTTCTTTAATATTTGAATAAATGGGTCACCTGGTTGATCCACTTGTAGCTTGTCGTGATGCATAAAGCGCGTATATCGTAAAGAGAGAGAGAGGGGGAGAGAGAGAGAGAGAGAGAGAGAGAGATAATCATGTACCTATAGCAGTTTGAGTGCAATTATGAAAAAGTGAGAGGAAAAGGTTCTGCGTTTTCTTTGGTTCTCGGTATTTTAACTTTGCTTGTTTTCCATCTTTTCTCTTGTTTCAGGTTTTGGATGGTTCTCACTTGTTGGTAGGGAGTTTGTGTGTGATTACAAAAAGATGAGTCACACAAAAAATGAGAGGGAAGATGGGATTCTCTCTAAGGATCAGACAGAATCATCGTTGATTGATGATGGCAACTGTGGAGGAGGTACCGGTGGGGGAGTTGTTCTGAAGAAAGGACCATGGACGTCTGCTGAAGATGCAATTTTAATTGACTATGTGAAGAAGCATGGGGAAGGCAACTGGAATGCTGTTCAGAAGCACTCTGGACTATTTCGTTGTGGAAAAAGTTGTCGCTTACGTTGGGCAAATCACTTGAGGCCAAACTTGAAGAAAGGGGCATTTACTCAAGAAGAAGAACAGCTGATCATTGAACTCCATGCAAAGATGGGAAATAAATGGGCTCGAATGGCTGCACATGTGAGTGTTCAATTCAGTTACTGTGGATCTAGTTATTTTCATGATTGGTTGAATACAGAAATTTTTTGAACCTAACATAAAAAAGAGTTAAAAAGTATTACATAAAAAAAGTAGACTTTGGACACTTCTATAATAAATTTAGAGCAGGTTAAATGACTTGATACAGTGGTTTAGTGATTTTTATGTGATTTCACACATAAGAGCAATGTTATTCCTCGCCTGGTTGAACTGGTCATATCCCAGGATTATAACAATTAATAAAAAACACTGCTCTGTATCATGATTTCCCCTTCTTCCGTCCCCTGTTCTTATCAGATCTTACTCCTGAAGCAAGAAGGTATATTAGTGAGAGAACAGAAAGACAATTTAGTCATTCTTTGAAATGAATAAACCACATTTAGCATTTTTTCTGTGTTATGATTTTTGTGTTAGATGCTGAACATTAGCAATTTATGTTTTCCAGAATTCTATGTCTGCTATTTCACCTCGGAAATGCTAAACACTTGTGCAAAGCATGATAAAACTTCCTGCTACCAAAGTTTTATACTATAAGTGTCTGAAACTCTCTTTGCTCTGTTGTGCAGTTGCCTGGTCGTACAGATAATGAGATAAAAAATTATTGGAATACCCGGATTAAGAGACGTCAGCGTGCTGGGTTACCTCTCTACCCTCCTGAAGTGTGCTTGCAAGCATTGCAGGACAGTCACGGTACCAGTGCAGTTAATGGAGGGGATAAAGGACCTCATGATATCTTGCAGAACAACAGCTATGAGATACCTGATGTCATATTTGACAGTTTAAAGACAAGTCAAAATGTCCTGCCTTATGTCCCTGAACTTCCTGATATATCTACAAGCAGCATGCTGATGAAAGGTCTAGGTTCTCAATATTGTAGTTTCATGCCACCAACAATCCATCGCCAGAAACGTCTTCGAGAAGCTACAGCCTTTTTCCCTGGTTACACTGGTGCTGTTAAAAATGAATGCCCCTTGTTTGAGCAGTTTCAAGATGATATCTCAGACAAGGCTGCTCAATCCTTTGGGTTGTCTTTTCCAATTGAACCAGATCCTGCAACCAAGAACTCCTTGCAATTTGGTGTATTCCCAGGTAGCCATAACCTTTCAAATGGCAATTTCTCTGCTTCAGAGCCTCCTTTGGAGGCTGTGAAGTTGGAGCTCCCTTCACTCCAATATCCAGAAACTGAATTAGGTAACTGGGGCACATTTTCTTGCCCACCACCTTTACTTGAGTCTGTTGATGCTTTTATCCAGTCACCACCACCAACCAGCATGGCAGAGTCAGATAGCCTTTCACCCCGTAATAGTGGCCTGCTGGATGCTTTACTTCATGAGGCAAAAACTCTAAGCAGCGCAAAGAACCATGCATCTGAGAAGAGCTCAAATTCAGCTACTCCCGGTGATATAGCTGAAAGTTCCACCTTCAACATCTGTGAGACAGAATGGGAAAACTGTGGTGAGCCTCTTTCTCCAATGGGTCATTCAGCAACTTCTCTTTTAAGTGAGTGTATCAGTGCAAGTGGCAGTACGTTGGATGAACAGCCACCTGCTGAAACCTTTACTGGTGAGCACCTCTCTGATCTAAACTTGCTAAACATGATATTCTGTAGTTTTTACTAAAATTTAAATGGATATCGTATTCAGATATCCTAGGATTCCTATCTGTATCTGCTCTGAATTTGTCTTGGGTTATAAATCTAATATCTGTATATCAGATATGAATCCGCAAAAATCGGATCAAATAGTGTTGGATATCCAACTTTTAAATATCCATCGTCATCCCTACTTGATCTAATATTCCAAGTGTATTGGCGAGAAATGTACGTGCTCAGTTTCTCTATTGTTTTTCTAGTGTGTAGTAACTCAATTTTGGATTGTTTTTCAGAGTCTCATGTGAAATCAGAGCCAGCTGACCATGTTTTCACCCCAGAGATACAAAAGGAGGCTCCTATTCGGTTGGACAGTTGTCACCCTGATACATTACTTGCTTCTAATTGGCTTGAGGAAGATTCTGGTTACGATAAGGACCAAACCATCATGACCGATTCCATAGCAGCCCTTCTTGGTGATGATTTGAGTAGTGAATACAAGAATATGGCAGCTGGAACATCTATCTCGAGTCAAGCATGGGGCCTTGGTTCCTGTGCATGGAACAATATGCCTGCCGTCTGTCAAATGTCCGAACTCCCTTGAGATGTGCCATCTTGATTGTATGAACTTCTCTGAAGCCATTTTCTTTTTGTTTCATTCATTGCATGATTTGTTTGACGTATGTGGTCAAGCGGGCCTGATGTAACAAAGTTCATTTGGGGTGAGACTATAATATGGTAAGAGTCGTGAATGTTCGGTTTGTTGTTTTCGATGTTTTTCTTGTTGAACTGTTGAATGTGTGTATGCCGATACAGAACTATTAGGCATACAGATGCATTCAAGATGTTGTTATAATTTTAGAATAATTGTGCACTTTTAGCATGGAATCTTGGTACCGTGATTTTGGCTATTTGATGCATGTGTCTTAGCTGATGCTGATTTGTGAATGAAACCCATTTTTAGTTCTCAGTCATACCAACATTGCATCTATGTTACTCGGATTCGGGTACAAGTATCAAATAGGAGTATGTGTTCGATACAGGTTGTTCAATAATCTCTTAGTTCTTTTTCATGTATTCGGAGTGCCTTTAGTACACTTATATCGGACACAGGTGTTTTTAGTCCGCAACATGGCTTTGAAATAAACGTATGAAAGGTTTCTTTAACCACTTTTGGTGGTTAGGTTGGTGTTTGGTTCCTTCTTTGAAGTTCTATTTTATTAACTTCTTTGAAGATTTATTTATTTGCACTTTTGGGACTTCTTACTTTTTAATGTTTAGGGTTTGGTACATATTTTTATGGGGAGTTGCGGTGGATTGGATTGGTACCTTTCTACTTGCGGTTGCCTTATTTAGTTTTTGTTCCCCTCTTTTTATTTTTTCAGTATGATTTTCCCATGCTTCACGTTGGTTGTTTATACCAAATTATAGAGGAAAAAAATTTTAAGTTCAAATATGATTCGAGTCTCTATACACCTCTACTTTTATTTTTAGTAATTTAATTAATTAATTTTTTAAATTTAAAATTTCAATTTTAGTTGTTATCTCTGTTAAAATTCTTCCATTAAATGTGACATTTCAAAAATTAAAAAAAAGTTCAAAAGTTGAAAATATTGATGTAATTTTTTTAATTAAAATCACCTATTCGAGTTCGATATGATAAAATAATATTTTTTGTTAGAATAGAAAAAATAGCATCAACATTGTAGTTGTAATAGAAATAGATAATGATATTAATTATTTAGATAAAATTATAAAAATATAAATACAAATTTATATTAAAAATTAAGTGTAGGCCTTAAAATTGAAATTCAAGACTTCCCTGTATTGGGAAGGAGAAAAAACCTGAGACCTTGGTCAAAGGGGTAGGTAGAGGCGTAGAATGGCAAATGCCGTTGACACGCATATTGATGGTTTTTCTTTCTATTTCTTTTATTTGTGTTACTCGGAGTATTATGCGGTGTACACTACTCAGTTTGTCACTTTTTTAATATATTCTTGTTTTCATCACTTAGATTTTTTTATTAATTTAGTCCCTCTTAGTTTAATTTTATTTTTTAGTCACTTTATCGTTAAAATACTTTCGTCCCCAGATGAGAATATTGATATTATTTTCTTTTGATTGTTTAGCTCTTAATATTATGAATAATCTATTAATTTGATCTTAAATTTAAAAAAAATTAACAAATTTATCCCTCAATTTTTGCATATGCCATCAATTTGGTCCTAATCCAAAAATTCAAAAAACCTACCGAACTTAATCCACAAATTGGTATTTAAGCTATACCCTTTTTCTCGTTTTAGTACCTAATTTTTTTTTAGTCACAAGTATATAAACTACTTTTTTTTTCTAAGTTGATACATTCATTAGTCAAACTGTTAAATCTATTTTTTTTTAAAAGACTTAACCCACAAATCGGTACTTAAACTATGACTTATTTCTCATTTTGGTACCTAAATATTTTTTGGGTCACAAACGATACTTAAACTATTCTTATTTACCCAATTTACATCAAATGATATATTCGTTAAAAATCTAGTAAATAATGAATTGCCAATTCTTATAAACTCAAAAAATATATTTTTAATTCTTTTATTTTTCCTTCTTTTTACATTATTATCTCTATTTTTTTTCTTTCTTCTTTCTATATAGTGACTAGAAATATAAGCAATGCTCAAAATTTACCCTCTAAAGATTGATATGTTGGCGATTAATTTTATTTTCAAACTTCGCTACCTACTTGCTCTACCTAACAAGATTCAAAATTGTGTTTCATCAATTAAAATTAGTATTTTTAAAACTAGATCAGGAATTGGTCGAGGTATTGATCTGAAGACAGAGTTGAATGTATTGATCCGCAAACCAATACAGTCCACTTGAACCAAACTAAAAAAACCAATAGAACTAAGTTTCTTTAATTTTAAATGTTTTTTTCTTTATGAAGTTTTTAAATGATTTATTTGATAAGTTTGACAAAGTAATCATATTGAAAAATAGTGGCTTGACTGGTTCACCGGTCTAAATCTAAAGAGAGAAAAGATTAGCGACTTAATTAACAATTGAACTAACATAGATACCACATTGACTTGTATGGAACAATGGTTAAAACTCTTGTTAGACACTTATTCAAAATATGTTACCCCATCCCCTGCCTCCAATATAGTATTAAAAAAACAAACTAAAAAAGGTACCAACTTTGAAAAAAATAAATTAGATATCTTTCGTGCCAAAAAATGTCTAATAAGACACAGTTTAGATACTAATTTATAAGTTAAAACTCTTAAAAAATACTTAATGGTTTGACGAAAGTACCAACTCAAGAACAAACAGTAGTTGAGTATTAAAACATATAAATAGTAATAAATAATATAAAAACAAAATTAAATGTTATAAAACATTTAAAAATATAAAGAACTAAAAATGGATTGAATATTAAAAACGAGGGCGACCACAACCATCAAATGCCTCCTGCTTCGGTGGCGATGGCATCAACAACAGTGGTGAAAGCAAAAATGTGTCAATGAAATTATGAACCCAAATTTGCTTTGGTATGTATCAACATCTGCTTTGGTAAGAGTCTCTCAGATTCTCCAGTAAATTTAACATACATACATGCACACACATTTATGCTTATAAATAGCAATAAACAACACATATAAAATGATGTTCATGACTTGTAAAAGACACACAACACATAGCAACTTAGTATAAATCACAAAAATGTTGGGTAAATTAGAACCAAAACAATAATTGAAACCATAAAGCATTAATTAAAACAAAAATGGCCATTGTTATAGGTATCTATGCAAATACTGCTCCATACAAAAATCAATGAGATGTAGCATAATTTATATAAATATATAAAGCTAATTGCTGCAGAAAACATCTGTTATGGAAACCTCTATGCCATACCAGAAGTCAAAATGTAGGAACTAAGGAGAGAGGTTGGTTTCGTTATACATATGTTGTAGCTCAGGCAGGTTCTGAATTGCGTTAATACGATTCCCTAGTGAAGATATATCTCACTTCTCAGCCCGTCGGTGTTTAATCAAGTGACTAAGCTGTGCTTTTCTTGCTTCTAAAGTTTTCCTTCAGTAATGCAAATTTTTTCTTGCATTGGTTTACGGTCTTCCCGGGAACCGCGGTGGCTACTCGTTCCCAACGCTGACTGGTTTCCTTTGGGAATGTCTTCAGAGCCTGAATCAGAGCTCTTTCTTGTACAGCAGACCATACATCTTGTTCCGAACTTGATGAAACACCATTGCCAGAAACCACATCGACAGGACTACTTGCAGTTTTACCCGAGTCCTCAGGGCTACTTGTCTTCGCAGTTGTGTTTTCAGTCCTTGAAGGCATAGAAACTACTCCTACTTCCTCCCTAGTGGAAAGTGGAGATGCAATAGTTGCCGCCGGTTTCCGCTTCTCAAGAAAAGAGTCAAATGCTTTGGTAGCATCAGGCTTCTGGAGGAGTACTGTTTTGGTAGCTTTTAGAATCTCTTCCACAGACCGACCCGTACCAATATACTCTGAAATAACCTCCCACCTACGAGATGTCCCTTTCGGATATTTCTGGGTTCCTTTTCTCAAAAGCTCAATCTCTTCCTTGGTCCAAGGTTTCTCCTTCTTCTCAAAGCTGCTGCTCGAGAGGATACTTCCATTTGAATCCACAGAACCATTCAGATGTGAACCATTCGTTTCATCTATTTTTTTCTCTTCAGTGTTGCTATTGTATCCACGGGCATCTTGGATAAGTTTAGCCCGCTCTAATGCTTCTTTGTTATCCATCTTATCACACAAACTTCTAAGCTGCTCAATGCCAAGGGTCATACATAAACTTTCTACATCCTCCTCAGAAAGATCAAGTAAATGTTGCAATAAAACAGGTGCAGAAAGTGTTCGAAGTCGAGTTCGCTCTTTCCGGAGGAGCTTCTTCTCTTTCTCCTTATTTTTCTTATGCTGTAAAGCAGCTTCGGCAGCTCGTTTCTCCACCTCCTCTTTCCGGCGTCTCTCCTCTTCAGCAGCCCTAGCAGCTTCTTCCTCCTGCAACTGCTTTGCACGAACCTTAGCTTCTTTTTTCCTCTGTTTCTCAGCTTTCTCCTCTTCCTTCCTCCTAAGTATTCTTGGATCTCTTTTATACGCATTATCAACAAGTGCACGAATCCGAGCATATTCCTCCTTCCTAGCCTTCTCGGAAAGTTTTGCATTTTGCCTCTCCATCCACCTTTTATGGTCCCGAGACTCGGCTTGTTCGAGGTCATACTCATCCGCATGTGGGAATTCCCTCCAGCTTTTGAAACTATACCAAAAATTATAGAAATTGTCTACATCTTTTAGCGGAGTACTGTCATCTCCTAAAGAGGGGATAGGCTGGGTCACCGACCATCGCCCATTCCTCATGAAAGCTGGACCAAACACCTTGAAGAAGTCTTGTGGGGAACATTCGGTAGGAATTTCATCATCAAACTCATCAGTGGAGTCATAGATTCTTCTCCTTACAGGATCGATCAAAATCTCATATGCTTCTTGGATGGACTTGAAGTGATTCTCAATTTCATCCTTCTTAGCTTGTTTTGCAGTCTCCGTCTCCTCTGCAAGAAGAAGATTCGCGAGTTTGTCAGGATGGTGTCTCAAGGCAGCTTCACGGTAACTTTTCCTTATCTGATCCTCAGTGGCAAGATATCTTAAATGGCTCAACCCAAGCAATGCATAGTGATCTTGCTGCTTGCCATCAGCACCAGATTTCTTTTTCCCTTTGTTGCTATAAGAATCAGATGATGGCATATACACTTGCTCCTTATCAGTACAGACTTTCTGATCATCAACTTCAGTAGTATCATCTTCCTCACAGCCAAAGAGTTTAAGAGCAGCATTATGAAAGGCATGGCCAGCCGGTTCATATTTTAAAGCCTTAAAAGGAAGGCAATTTGAAGAAACATAGAGTGGCTGTCCGTCCACAAGCTCCTGAGAATACGATATAAGCTGAATGCTTGTGCGGACCGCCATAATGTTTATGGTGGATACACGAAACCTCAAAAGGACAATAAATGCCAATACCAATATCTGGGAATAGCTTTTGCTAGTTTGACAATCTGCAAAAAGTTGCAATCAGCACAGCTTGTGTTAATACGTTCAAAACAGATATATAATGATGCAACCAAAAGATTATTTCACGATATCGGCTTGGTGAGCAGGAACCATTCGGTTAGCTTAGCCCTACAGTACCAGACTGCTCGATCGGAGCTAACAAATGTACGATTAAAGAAACAAAAAGACCAGAAAGAAAACATAAATTATCTCTTCATCCACAATCCCCAACCACAATCATTCCTAAAATAAAAATCATTACTTGAAACCTCCGTTACCCCGACTCGGCAGTTAGGGGTGCCGTACCGGTATCGACACGGGTTCCGACACTGGACACGGATCAGATCCGGCTAAATCGACGGACGCGGCGGTGGGAGAACTGAGAAGAAAAGACGATGAGAGGGCTGCGGCGATAGTAGAGATTTGATAAAAGCCCCTAAAGGCAGTCGGTCGGCAATAACAGAGAAGAAGATAACATGTACTCGTAACTTTTACAGTTTCAGTTCCTAGGGTTTTATTGTTAATGATGAGGTTTTATGGTTACCTTGGAATAACGAGCAAGGAGGCAATGAATGTTACTGGTGACGCAGTTTCCTTTGATCTGAAACTCGGGAATTACATATGTGCGTGTGTATATATATAATGTAAGTACAAGGGTAAATGCGTCGGTTCTCGGCCGAGTATGGAAGATAAGCAGGGCACGCAACTGAGACACTTGGGTTAGCCCAAATCTTAAGCCTAATTACTCAAAATAGTGGCGCATTTTATTTTATTTTATTTTTCACTTAAAAGATGAGCTCGAAGGGATTAGATATGATTATGGGTCGGGTCTGGTCGGGTTTAAGTCAAATCAATATAAATTCTTAAGTCTGTTTTTTAGGTTTAGATCTGGTCCGATTTTAAAAATGGGCCAAAAATTATGTTTAAACTCGACTCAGATTGACAATGCCATCCTCGAGTTCGGCTCGGTTCGCCCATATTAAATTTTTATATTATTTTTTAATATAAAAACAAGTTTAAAAAATATAATACATCAAATGTACTAAAAATATTAAAATAAATGTTCCCCAACAAATTGAAAATACATTAAAAAAATTATACTTAAATAACAATAAGATAGTTGCAACTTAATAAGCAAATGCCTCTAAAATAATAGCAAAATTAACAATAAAACAAAAATTATATAATAGCTAAACAATAAAAAAAGATATTAACAATATAATAGCAAAATGACAACAAAATAACAATAGAAAAAAAGTTTAGAGTTCATTCGACCTAGGCAAAAAAAATCTACTCGAGGCTTAACCTGTTTAGAAAATGAATTTTTTTTTTGTTCAAATCTATTTTTAGGTCTATATTTTTGCTCAGGCCCTCACACTTTTCAAGCGAACCTTTAAGCCTGAGTGAGGGACTAGACCTATGATCAGGTCTAGTTGAGACCAATTTCATATTTAAAGATGATTGGTAAAAACACCTTTCTAGTCCCTCTTAATTTTGATATTGAGTAAATTAATCTCTCTCAAAAAATTAGAGCAATTTAATACTTGCCAATTTCAAAAGTGAGCAACCAAAGACAATTAATTATGGTGTTAACGTTCTCGTCAATTATATATAATTTTAATTGATATAATAACAAATTTAACCCTCGATGTTTATGTATTTTGTGTTATTGTTGATGGAATGCCTAAATGTTTCAAGCCAAAATTTTAAATCAAGACTAAATTGATTAAGTATATAAACTTTGAGAATTAAATTATTAGTTATCCCAATAAAATATTTATAATTCATGAAAAATATTAATGTTATAATTAATTGTCCTCACTCATTTTCGAAATTAATTGAAACTAAATTATCAATTTCTTGAAAGGATCAATTTACTGTATAGTATTTTTAATTTAGTTTAGTTAACTTATTAAAAACAACTTAGATATAAAATTTAATTCAATTTAAATAATTGTGATGAGGCAGGTAAAAACATTCACCCTAAAACATGATGAAATTATAAGTTAGCCTTTCAAAATAATTATAAAGATATAAATTAATATAATTATAAAATTTTACTAATTCATAATATAATTTTACTAATTCAAAATAATTATAAGTTAGCTAAAATATAAATTTACTAATTCATAATTTTTTGGACTGTCGCCCGTTTATATTTTCAAGTGTAAAAATTTTGGTTGTCACGTGATATCATTTGATTGACTGACGTTGTTAACAACTGAACTAATGAGAGAGACAAAAATGAAAGCATGAGAACCAAAGTAATGGAGGTACCAAATTAAAAAATTTATGCATATACAAGAATCAAAATTGGTATTAAGACATTAATATATGGATTAGTTCAAACTATAATCAAAATTTTAAAATTTAATTAAATCATTAAAATATTAATATTACATCAATCAAGTAACCATTAGTTTACATGATAATTTATGTTAACATAAAGCATAATTAAAACATGTGAATTATATTATAAATAGGTTCAAAACAAATAATCTCCTAATTTTAAGAACATCTCAAACTCATATATTAATTATATACCTGCTTACAGTTTAATTATGTATTTTAAATAAATTTTACATAAAATTTAAATACATAACTAAACTTTAAACTAGTGATATTTTTGAGTGATAATTTTCAAAACGGGAATCGACTTAGGTTTTTTAAAACGAAAATAAAACAGGAAAGTCGCCACCAATCTTTTTTGCTGAGGTGTGATCGGGTCAAAAGTGGTTGCTTTAAATAAACCGTATGATTTATCAAAACAACGATTTTGGTCTACGAAATTCAAAAAAACATATTCGGAAGTCGGTTACGCATGAGGAAGGGTTAGCACCCTCGATACGCCCAAAATTGGTACCTAATTGATTATCTAATGTCTTAATGTCGAGAATTTGAAAAGACTTGAAAATATGATCCTCTTTTAAAAAAAACTTGAACAAATCGAAAGTGGATGATAAGACATTCTTATTTTGAAGAGATAAAATGTCGTACTCAGTAAGCTAGGGCACAACATTTTGGATTCTCGAAACTAAGCTTGTCTCTTGACTTTAAAATTTAGATTTGAGTTCGAAGAGGATATCCCGTTATTTGACAAATGAGAAATCGAAACTCAGATTCAGTTAAAAAATACTTCACCTAAAAAAATAAAAAATAAAAAAGAATGGGGCCAAAAGAAAATGGAGAGGCCAAGGTGAAAACCCGCAAAGGGCGCTTTGAGACCAAAGGGGTTTTGAATTGAAAACCCAAGAATGGGCAATTCAAATTTTTTATTAAAGGGGAGGCATGTAGTAGTCTTGCTATTCCCGAATTAACAAGAAGGAGAGACGTTACTTCTTGGGGCATTAACGAAGTCTTCTAAGTGTGCAAGTTCGAAAGGGGTCCTCGGAAGTTCTGTACAGAGAAACTCATGCTATGATGTTTGAGGCACCTATTTTTGTCTTATTCATTTTATATTTTAGCAAAATTTACTGCTTTTGATTGATTTGTTTATTTCTCTTTTTAGCGAATTGGCTATCTTAACTTATTCTCGTTCTGTACCTGGTCAAAATTCGATCTTTTGATCAAGCTTATTCATTTCGAGCTTTACTCTCAATGAAATTCCATTTTGTCCAATGTGATAATCTTTTTCAAGCATTTTTCATTGGAATAACGATTAATGGACTATTAATATTCGAATAAAAGGAGTTTCACACATTACTCTGAAAACTTCTAAATTTTACAAGAACCTAAAATGAGACTACTATTCAGAACTAACCAAGTTCAGGGTTGGGAGCAATTGAGAAAGAATGACCCAAAATTGTGACCCTCGAAGATGCTACTGAATAAGAAGACAGTGTAATGCGTTAACTCTGATAGATAACAAACAGTGACAACCCTAAAAAGGATCATTTCATTTTGCATTCAAACATCATCATTCAAAGCACGTTTATGTAGGAGCATTCGATTCACTCTGATCATTGCATCCTAATTATTGTAAGAAGACCATTCTCATGACATCTGCACTCATACAAATACCGTCCATAACACATGTAGTTAAGAGGCTTTGAGTCATTCCGATCATAACATCCTCATCATTTGCATAAGCATAAGCACATTCTACAGGACAGGTCCCTCAGAAGGCAGTATAGCAAATTGAAAGATTCAGATTTTGTTCCCTATAGATGATAGTGGAGCAGATTGAAGATTGAAGTCTTCCTGAAGATAATAAGGAAGCAAATTGAAAGGTTCAGATTTTGTTCCCTAGAGATGATAGTGGAGCAGACTGAAGATTGAAGTCTTCCTAAAGATAGTAAGGAAGCAAATTGAAAGGTTTAGATTTTGTTCCCTAGAGATGATAGTGGAGCAGACTGAAGATTGAAGTCTTCCTGAAGATAATAAGGAAGCAAATTGAAAGGTTCAGATTTTGTTCCCTAGAGATGATAGTGGAGCAGACTGAAGATTGAAGTCTTCCTGAAGATAGTAAGAAAGCAAATTGAAAGGTTCAGATTTTGTTCCCTAGAGATGATAGTGGAATAGACCAAATATTGAAGTCTTCCTGAAGACAGTAAGGAAGCAAATTGAAAGGTTCAGATTGTGTTCCCTAGAGATGATAATGAAGCAGAATGAAGATTGAAGTCTTCCTGAAGATAGTAAGGAAGTAAATTGAAAGGTTCAAATTTTATTCCCTAGAGATGATAGTGGAGCAGACTGAAGATTGAAGTCTTCCTGAATATAGTAAGTAAGCAAATTGAAAAGTTCAGATTTTTGTTCCCTAGAGATGATAGTGGAGCAGATTGAAGATTGAAGTCTTCCTTAGATAGTAAGGAAGCAGGCTGAAAAGTTCAGATTTTGTCATCTCGAGATGGTAGTGGGGCAGATCGAAGATAGCAGATTTGGCATTCCTAAAGTTGCAGGAGCAGATCAAAGTTAGCAAGTCTGGCATTCCTGATGTTGCAGGAGCAGATCGAAGATGGAAAATTTCCCATTCATGAAGTTCCAGTGAAGCTGATTAAAATTACAAATCTTGTATCTTGAGGTTGCAGTGAAACAGATTGAAACTATAGGTCCCATCTCTCTGAAGTGGCGATGATGCGTGTAACAGTCCGGTTTATACCTTAGTAGGAATAGTGGTTTCAGGACCACAAATCCGAGTCTGTGTAATTTTTTTAATATTATTTTGTGTGCCGTTGATATGTGATTAAGTATATGGTAAATTTTTGTAAGTGAATTTGTTTGTTTGTGCGTTTAATTTGAGCAAAGGATTGAATTGCACTAAATGTGAAAGTTACTTGCTAATTGTTTAAGTACTAAAGTGTTGTGGCCTTTTAAAGTTATGGCCTTAAGTAGCAAATTAGCCACCATTTTGGTTAGTGGACAGCAATGGTCATTAATGACCTTACATATAAGTGTTTTGTTTTATGTTATAAAAATGTCATTTTTGTATTAAAATGTTTTATGATAAAAACAAAGTGAGAAAAAAAAAGACATGATTCATTCATCTTTTTGACTGAATATTAGAGAAAGAAGAAAGGCTTTGGTTCTTTTGATTTTCGGCACTTCTAAGCTTAAATTCAAGGTATGTTTTCAGCCGGTTTTCGATAATTTTTACGTTTTTGAAATCGTTGCTTCGAATACTTCAAGACCCATGCTTGATTTTTTTATTTTGGTGAATATTTTGAAATGTGCCATTGACGAGTTCATGAGTTTTATGATGGTAGTTGATGAATTATGAAAGATATATGTTAGATTAATATGTTTTTTTCTTTGGATTTTTGCTGATTTTGAGAGATTAGGGCTTAATTGCAAAAACAATTTTTTAAGGGACTAAAATGTGAAAAAAATGAAATGGATGGACTTGTATGAAGCCTATGAATATTCAGCCCTTAAGGTGTGAGACCAAATTTTGTGTATTTTGTGTTTTGTGCAAATAGGATTAAATTGTAGAAGTGTGAAATATTAGGGGCAAAATAGTAATTTACCCATTTAGGTGTTTTTGGATTAAATTACAATGAAATGTGATTGAATGAGCTTAAATTGAATGTGTTTAGATCAAGAACAAAGAAAAACGAACTTGGATCGGGGAAAAACAAAAGTTATTGAATAGCCAGTTTTTGCTGTTCAACGATTCCCGAGGTAAGTCTTTAAGCAATTTAATATCGTTAATATTGGTTATAACCTTGATTACATGTTGAATTATAAATTTATAAGTGTGAAATAGGCCAAAGCCGAATATGATAAGTGATTTTAATAATGAAATGTAGTGAAATTTATTTGAATTTGATATGTGATAGTAATATGAATTATGTGTGATGTGTGATATTGGTAATATGTAATGTGTATGAAATGGTTTAATTATTGGTACTCGGGCTTCGAGCCTAACAGGCCTTGTACCGGTGAAGTGTATCGGGCTTATTGCCTAGCAGGCCTTGTGCCGGTGAAGTGTATCGGGCTTATTGCCTAGCAGGCTAAATGCTGGTGATTAAATTTCAGACCTCAGGTCTAGCAAGCCTAGTGCCGGTGTGTGCTTCAGGCTTTGTTGCCTAACAGGCTTAATGTCGGTGATTTATTATAAATGGAAGGATCATGGTTTATTAACAAGGCGAAATTTAATTACTGCAATAAGCTAAATGTTCAGGTATGTATAAGCTTTATAGTTACAAGGAATAAGGTAAGTTGTTATATTACTATTCGAAGTTAGTAATATCGAATATAGTTGAGGTATTTTTTTTTACCTTTGAAATTCGGCCATATGTGTAAATGTAATATGTGAGGGTAATGGATATGTTTACATATGTGTATAATTGATTATATGTGGTTGATATGTATACTGCACTTATTCGATTTGGTTATATGTGGAAACATATTAAATTTAAGTGTATTCGGTGAGTTTGCTTAATTAAGGTGATATGGGGATATTTTGAGGTAGTCAAAGAAAAGGCTTTAGCATTCGGCATTAGTAAACCATATTAGTATTAAGCTTTAAAAATGTTATGATATTAATTATGGTTTTGTAAATGCTTGAACGATTATATGATTTAATATTTTTGCTTAAGACTTACTAAGCTAGTTAGCTTACTTTGTGTGTTATGTTTTCACTTTGTTTTATAGTTTTTGCTCCAGCTACGAGCTCAGGGGATCATCATCGAAGTCTACCACGCTATCGATATATTTTGGTACCCTAAAAGTTGAACTTTCGAATTTAAGGCATGTATAGGCTAGCTTAGTGTTTGAACAACATTTTTGTTGATGTATATAAGCCATGCGAAATGGCTTATCTTAGAAATTAAATAGTATAAAGTTATGCAAGTTTTGATCATGATAACAGAACAAGTCTTGTTTGGATGATGAGTATGGATGTGATATAATTCATGCTAAGTAGGTATGTTTGTATGTGTAAGTTTGATATGAAATCTTCACATATGAATTTTTCCTAGTTCTTGTGGAAAGTGAATATATATATATATATATGTGCGGTAAATTATCAAGGTTGAATTAAGATTTGCTATACATTACTCTTGTTTTGTCATATGGATTCATAAATCATTTATTTGAACCTTGTACTCGGCAAAGTAGGGTTTTAATTGGAGATGCACTTAGATGGATGTTTGGCTATGGACTATATGTGCGCATGTGTCACAAATACAATTTATGCGTTTTGGAAATCAATCAAGCAATTGAGTATTTAGGTTCGTGCCAATGAATTGATGTATTCGGTTGATTGAACATTTTTGGACTATTTGGATTCGGTAGGGTAATGTGATATGCGATCATACATGTTTTCTTTCGTTTAAATTCCATGTTTGTTATCTAGATTTAGGTGTTAAATATAGATAGGTGTATATTCATTAAAGTGGCTTTAATAACCAAACTAATGATATCTCTTGTTAACTGTTGATATGGTTGCCATTCATATGTACTCACATATTGATGTTATAAATCATATACTTGGATTAAGAAAATGATATAGGATTATTTATTAACTTGGTAAATTTGAAAGTTTATGCTCGTATTACATGTTTATTTGTTTAAAGTTATGCTTATTCAAGAATGGTAGTTTAATTTGATGCATGCGAATTGGGTGGCAAAGTTGTATTAACAAATGACAAGTATATGTTTGGTGAAATGAACATGTTTTATTTATATGCTAGACGAATTAATAGTAGAAAAGGATTTTTGTTAGTCAAGTGTATTAAAAGTTGATAGATGATATATTTGACTATGCTGAGTTGTAATATGTGCAGTAATGCCTCGTAACTCTAATCCGACGACGGATACGGGTTAGGGGCGTTATAATGCGAGTCAAAGCAACAAGATGTGGTGGATTGGAAGGAGGCCACCTGAAGAAGAGGGATGCCGAAAAATCCAGACTCAGTGGATCCGGGCAAATTTGCGCCTTCTTTATGTCTTTGCTCTATTCTCGTTACACGACAATGAGCAAAGAGGGACAACTGTACAAGCCCAAAATTGCCCGGCCCACACACAATCAAACTCAATTAAACCAAACCCAAAAGCCCAATTACGAATTGCCCACTAACCCAAAAATAAAACAAAAATTAAAACCCTAGTAGGCGCCGCAAGCCTCTGCCCACTTGTCTGCCACCAGCACCGCACGTCAGCATCCACCACCACCACCACTGCACTAGGCCTCTATCTGCTCCACTTCGCCCTGTTTTCAGCCACCATCTTCACTCCACTAGCACTTGCGAGATTAAAAAAGGAGAGAGGACAGATCTATAGAATGTAAAGTTTAGGCTATAAAAGCCGAAGGATTTTTTTTGTAAGGACCCTTGGTGTGGTTAGAGAGGCCCAATGACGTCCATGCCCCACATAGAGAAAGGCCATAGAGAGGTCATGACATGAAGATGTGAAGGAGGTACATAAATTTTATCTCCATAAATTTGGCACTTATGGCACTTCTTGACATAGCTGATGCGATCTCCTTCCATAGTGGACCAATAATACCCGAATCTTATGATCTGTCTGGCCATTGTAAAACCATTAGCATGCGTTCCGCAAACACCATTGTAGACTTCTTCCAGGATTTTCTTTGCTTCAACAGCATCCACGCATATTAAAAGCACCTGATCCTTCCTTCTCTGGTATAGGATCTCTCCGTCCAGAACATAATCACTGGCCAGTCTTCTCAAGCGGAAATAAAAAAGTCAAAGGTGGAGCTCCCAAAGCAATTTGAAGATCATTACAAATGAAAAAGGGTGTCTCAAATTTTGAACGAAATAGGTTACTCAATGTCCTCTTATTGTTCTCATTTGCTTGGTTAGGGTATTTACGATTCTTCACATATTGCAGTATATCATGATACCAAGGGGGATCATCCTTTTCTTCTTCTTCGTTGATGTTGTAACAATGTGCCGGAGCCTCATAAATGCTCATTTGGATAGGCTTCACTTCCTCTTACTTGTTTACTCTGATCATAGAAGCTAAGGTAGCCAAGGTGTCGGCCATCTAGTTCTCTTATCGTGGGAGGTAACAAAAGATAATGTCATCAAACTCCTTAATTAACTCCAAAATTAGCTTTCGATAACTGATCAACTTGGGATCTCTTGTTTCCTATTCACCCTTGAGCTGATATATCACTAGTGCGGAATCACCATATACCTCCAACACATTGATTTTACGTTCAATGGCTGCACGGATACCCATGATGCATGCTTCTTATTCGGCCATGTTATTTGTGCAATCAAAATCCAATTTGCTAGTGAAAGGATAATTATCTCCATTTAGGGATACTAAGACTGCCCCGATTCCGATACCCATTACGTTTGAAGCTCCATCAAAGTTTACGTTCCAAGGATGATCCTCCCTTTGAGCATCTTCTTCAGTGATTGCCACATACATTAGGTCTTCATTTGGGAAATCAAAGTCCAGCGGCTCGTAATCTTCTAAAGCTCTGCTGGCTAGAAAGTCTGCTATTACACTCCCTTTTACGGCCTTCTGACTTAAATAGACTATATCGAACTCAGAAAGTAGGAATTACCACCGAGCTATTCTTCCATTCAACACCGTCGACTCCATCATGTACTTGAGAGGATCTAGTTTTGAGATGAGCCAAGTGGTATGATATAACATGTACTGTCTTAGTTTCTGGGCCGTCCAAATCAAAACGCAACACAGCTTCTCAATTGGCGAATATCTTGCCTCACATTCAGTGAACTTTTTGCTGAGATAATATATCGCTCTTTCTTTTCTTCCCGATTCATCATGTTGGCCTAGCACGCATCCCATAGAATCTTCGAATACCGTCAAGTAAAGTATCAGTGGCCTATCCGGGCAAGGTGGCATCAGTAATGAGGCTTTGGATAAGTAATGTTTGACCTTATTAAAAGCTTTCTGGCACTCCTCATCCCATACACCTGAGTTGTGTTTCTTAAAGAGAGGAAATATAGGGTTACATTTCTCCATGAGTTGTGCAATGAACCGGACAATGTAATTTAATCTTCTTAGGAAACATCAAACTTCTTTTTGAGTACGTGGTGGAGACAGCTCTTGTATAGCCTTTACTTTATCTGGGTCAATCTCAATTCCTTTTTCACTGGCTACAAATCCTAGTAAATTTCCCAATCTAGCCTCGAAGGTGCATTTTGCTGGATTGAGCTTTAGTTGGAATTTTCTTAATCTTATGAACAATTTCCTTAAGACCTGCACATGCTCCTCCTCGACTAGGGATTTTACAATCATATCGTCCACGTATACTTCGATTTCCTTGTGCATCATATCATGGAAAAGGGTTACCATGGCTCTTTGATATGTTTCCCCTGCATTTTTCAGTCCAAATGGCATTACCTTATAACAAAACGTTCCCCATATGGTTACGAATGTGGTCTTCTACAAATCTTCAGGAGAAGCCGTCCATGAAAGAGAGAAGTGGATAACCAACTGTGTTATCCACTAAGGTATCATGTGAGGCAACGAGAAGTTATCTTTTGGGCTGGCCTTGTTCAAATCCCTATAGTCCACGCACATCCATACTTTTCCATCTTTCTTGGGAACGGGTACTATGTTAGCTACCCATTTTTGAATACTTGACTACTTGTAAGAAACCGACATCAAGCTGCTTCGTGACCTCTTCTTTTATCTTCAACAAAACATCAGGCCTCATCCTTTGGAGCTTCTGTTGAAATGGCTTACACTCCTCCTTTATGGGCAATCGATGTACCACGATATCCGTATTTAACCCAGGTATGTCCTAGTATAACCATGCGAAGACGTCTTTGAATTCTTGGAGTAACCCAATGTGGTCTTGCTTCGCTTCTGCAGTAATGCTAGCTCCAATCTTCAACTCTTTTCCTTCTCCTTAGCTTACAACTTCCACCAACTCCTTGTGAGGTAAGATTTGTTTCTCGTATTGCTCTACCATCCTTAAAAAATCAAGAGATATGTTACGATCCTAGTCATCTTCAAAGTCCTGAGAATCTTCTATACCCGTATCTTACTCAAAAGGAAATTCTGGGTAACAGCGTCGCTCATATCATTGATATTCGGGGACCTATTAGAAAGACGACGAAATGTGCAAAAACAAAAGAATCTAAGAATGACTATTTGCATGATTGGTTATGAATGAAATGTAAAGAATATTTTGGTTACGAACAAAAAGGATAAAAGAACATTTGCTCGAAAATGATGCAAGAACATTTCCTCTGATACCATATTTGTCTATATATGCATATTTCTGTAGACATGTTACAACCATTATATTTAAGTTTCAACAAGAATGGTAGGTGGATAATTGTTGTATACTGTGTTAACATTATATTGTTTTTTTATCAATAAATATTTTGTGTTGTGAATAATATTATAATTAGGGTTGAATTCTTATGTTGATTGAGCTTTTCTATTGTTGATTAATAAATTGGATATAATTATTGTACGAGCCCAAAATTGCCCAGCCTACATACAATCAAACTCAATTAAACCCAACCCAAATAAACCACAAAACCAAATCCAAAAGCCTAGCAGGCACCGCAAGCCTCTGCCCACTTGTCTACCACCAGCACCGCACGTCAGCATCCACCACCGCCACTGTACTACGCCTCTACCTGCTCCACTTCGCCCTGTTTTCAGTCACCATCGTCACTCCACTAGCACCTGCGAGATTAAAAAGGGGAGAGAACAGATCTATAGAATGTAAAGTTTAGGCTATAAAAGCCGAATGATTTTTCTTTGTAAGGACCCTTTTTTTTCAAAACTGTAGAACCCATAATTTGCCCGGGGCCCATTAAGGCTAAACTTAATACATGACCCAATTCAAAAATCCTAGCCCAATTGGCCCATTAACCCAAATCAAAATGGCCCAAAACTTTAAAACTTTTCTCAAAAACTAAAGGTTTCTAAAACCCTAACCACTTGCTCCACCACCGCTCCCCCACTTGCCTCTGCCTCCACTAACTCCTGCAAAAGCAAGAAAATAGACAATAATAGCAGTTTTCTCAACGTCCTCTTATCGTTCTCAGTTGCTTGGTTAGGGTATTCACGATTCCTCACATATTGCAGTATATCATTATACCAAGGGTGATCATCCTTTCCTTCTTCATTGATGTTGTAACAATGTGACGGAGCCTCATAAATACTCATTTGGATAGGCTTCACTTCCTCTTGCTTGTTTACTTTGATCATAGAAGCTAAGGTAGCCAAGGCGTCGGCCATCTGGTTCTCTTCTCGTGGGAGGTAACATAAGATAATGTCATCAAACTCCTTAATTAACTCCAAAATTAGCTTTCGATAACTGATCAACTTGGGATTTCTTGTTTCCCATTCACCCTTGAGTTGATATATCACTGGTGCGGAATCACCATATACCTCCAACACATTGATTTTGTGTTCAATGGCTGCACGGATACCCATGATGCATGCTTCGTATTCGACCATGTTATTTGTGCAATTAAAATCCAATTTGCTAGTGAAAGGATAATGATCTCTATTTGGGGATACTAAGACTGCCATGATTCCGTTACCCACTACGTTTGAAGCTCCATCAAAGTTTAGTTTCCAAGGATGATCCTCCCTTTGGGCATCTTCTTCAGTGATTGCTACATACATTAGGTTTTCAATCGGGAAATCAAAGTTCAGCGGCTCGTAATCTTCTAAGGCCCTGCTGGCTAGAAAGTCTGCTATTACACTCCCTTTTACGGCCTTCTAATTTAGACTATATCGAACTCAGAAAGTAAAATTTGCCACCGAGCCATTTTTCCATTCAACGCCGTCGACTCCATCATGTACTTGAGAGGATCTAGTTTTGAGATAAGCTAAGTGGTATGGTATAACATGTACTGTCTCAATCTCTGGGTCGTCCAAATCAAAGCGCAACACAGCTTCTCAATTGGCGAATATCTTACCTCGCATTCAGTGAACTTTTTGCTGAGATAGTATATCGCTCTTTCCTTTCTTCCGGATTCATCATGTTGGCCTAGCACACATCCCGTAGAATCTTCGAATACCGTCAAGTACAGTATCAATGGCCAATTCAGACAAGGTGGCATCAGTAATGGGGCTTTGAATAAGTAATGTTTGACCTTATAAAAAGCTTTCTGACACTCCTCATCCTATACACTTGAGATCTGTTTTCTAAAGAGACGAAATATAGGGTCACATATCTTCGTAAGTTGTGCAATGAATCAGGCAATATAATTTAATCTTTTTAGGAAATCTCAAACTTTTTTTTGAGTAGTGGTGGAGACAGCTCCTGTATAACCTTTACTTTATCCGAGTCACTCTCAATTTCTTTTTCACTGACCACAAAATTCTATTAATTTTCTCGATCTAACCCCGAAGGTGCATTTCGCTAGATTGTGTTTTAGTTAGAATTTCCTTAATCTTAGGAACAATTTCCTTAAGACCTGCACATGCTCATCCTCTTTTCTGGATTTTGCAATCATATCGTCCATGTATACTTCGATTTCCTTGTTCATCATATCATGAAAAAGGGTTACCATGGCTCTTTGATATGTTGCCCCTGCATTTTTCAGTCCAAATGACATTACCTTATAATAAAACGTTCCCCACATGGTTATGAATGTGGTCTTCTCCATATTTTCAAGATGCATCTTAATCTGGACATACACTGAGAAGCCATCCATGAAAAAGAAAAGTGAATAACCAGTTATGTTATCCACTAAGGTATCAATGTGAGGCAACGGGAAGTTATCTTTTGGGCTGGCCTTGTTTGAATCCCTATAGTCCACACCCATCCATACTTTTCCATCTTTCTTTGGAACGGGTACTATGTTAGCTACCCATTCTGAGTATTTGACTACTTGTAAGAATTCAACATCAAACTGCTTCGTGATCTCTTCTTTTATCTTCAACAAAACATCGAGCCTCATCTTTCGGAGCTTCTGTTGAACTGGCTTACACTCCTTTATGGGCAATCGATGTACAACGATATCCGTATTTAACCCGGGCATGTCCTCGTATGACCATGCGAAGACGTCTTTGAATTCTTAGAGTAACCCAATGAGGTCTTGCTTCGTTTCTACAGTAATGTTAGCTCCAATCTTCAATTATTTTCCTTCTCCTAAGCTTACAACTTCCATCGACTCCTTGTGATGTAAGATTTGTTTCTCGTCTTGCTCTACCATCCTTAACAAATCAAGAGATATGTTATGATCCTGGTCATCTTCAAAATCCTGAGAATCCTCCATGCCCGTATCTTACACAAAAGGAGATCCTGGGTAACAGCGTCGTTCATATCATTGATATCTGGGGACCAGTTAGAAAGGCAAGGAAAGGTGCAAAAACAAAAGAATCTAAGAATGACTATTTGCATGATTGGTTATGAATGAAATGTAAAGAATATTTTGGTTACGAACAAAAAGGATAAAAAAACATTTTCTTGGAAATGATGCAAGAAAGTTTATTTTTTATTGAAATAGAGATATTTGGACATGTGCTTATTTAACAAAAGGATTCTTATTGCTCTTAGGCTTAGAACACTTCCAGCGTGTTTTGAACATTACTCTGAGTTTATTCTAAAGGTTACAGGAATCTCTTCAATGGTCCAATTGTTCAAAACACTTCCAGGAGGGTAAGGGAAAATTCCGAATAAATCCCATTCTTTACTTCTTTCCACGGATACAGTGTTAATGCTCAAGTTCCCCAACATTTCCCCTGTTGTTTCTCTTCTTGCTAATCTTTATTCAGGGTATATGATTCGTCCTAAAACAATTTTTTTGGATAAATGAGGAAAGATCACCGGCTCCCATTTGACCTCTTCTCCGCTTAAGCGTGCCCTCATTCTTTCTTATTTTTTCTCCACCTCCTTCTTTTGCTTCACATCTGGCTTAAATCTCAAACCGAAGCGATCTCATTTTTCTTCCAGCACTGGTACCTCAGTCTTTCCTTGAAGGTATTTCCCGAATCTTTTTCCCCGTAAGTCTCCTTTTCCAACTATAATTTGTAAGTCTTTTCTCGTGGATTTGGATATTTGAGGCATGAAGATCCTATTCCCTTCGGCGACGAAGGTAGCATTGACAAATTCAAGCGATCGAAAAAAACATTCTATCGCTTCGTTGTCTGCCCCTATATACGAAGCGTCACTGGCAAAAAATGCTATGATATCCTCCTCTGCGTTTATTATGACCAATCTACCTTCAGTTACCAGTTTTAACTTTTGGTGTAGTGAGGACGACACTGCCCCGGCCCAATGAATCCAATGTCTTCCTAGCAGGCAATTGTAGGAAGGCTTGATGTCTATCACCAAGAAGTCCACCTTGTATGTATTCGGACCAATCTGAAGAGGTATATCAATTTTTCCCATAACCCTTCTTTCGGTGCCATCGAAAGCTCTCACAATATTTTGGCATGTTTTCATGTGGAAGCTATCCACGGGTAACTTGTTTAGGGTGGATAAAGGTAAGACATTCAGGGCCGATCCATTATCAACTAACACCACTGGCAACGTATATCCTTTGCATCGCGTGGTTATGTGTAAAGCCTTTGTAGATCACGTACCACCAGGAGGTATCTCGTCATCATTGGAGAAGATAAAATTGTCGGCACTTATGTTGTTGACCAAACGGTCCAGCTTGTTGACAGAGATATTGTCAACGACGTATGTTTCGTTCAGCACTTTCATTAATGCACTACGGTGGGCCTTTAAGCTCATAAGTAATGCCAATATTGATATGCGAGCTGGCTGTTTGTGCAATTGCTCCACAACATTGTACTCGTTGTACTTTAGGAACTTTAGGAATTCATTTGCCTCCTCTTCAGTCACTGGCTCATTAACGGGTAGTTCCACTCTAACCGTCTTTTCTTTTTGTTGTTCCACCTCCAAGGCATTTCCTTTTGCTAGTTCTGCCCTTGCTTTCAGGGTATAACACCTTTCGCTACGTGTAAAGAATGCTACATCTTGACCTTTCTCTAAAGTGTTAGCCTGGTTCTCCTCTCCTGGGATCGTTACATTACAGTCGTAATCCCACGGGACCTTTTTACTATCTTTATAGAGAAAAGCTACTGGTTTTCGGATTATGACTGTACAAGCCTATTTTTTACCCGGCCTAATAAAACCCAAACTAAACCAAAAATAAAAAAATAATTAACAAAGTCCAACAGTTCAGTTACATCAGCCCAAAACCCATTAGACAACCCAGACCCAAATTCTATGGCCCAAACACTAAAACCCAAAACATATTGGCCCAGTGTGGCCCAAAACTAAACAAATCAAGGAACCCTAGGGTCCCCTTTCCCACCTCTCGCGCCGCAATATTGTTGACCTGACGGTCCAGCTTACTTACGGAGATATCGTTGGCGACATAGGTTTCATTCAACACTTTCATTAATACCTCACGATGCGCCTCCGAACTCAAAAGTAAGGCTAACACTGAAATACGAGCCGGTTGCTTATGTAACTGTTCTACAACACTGGGCTTTCTAAGAGGCTTTTTTCCACAGATTCATTTCATGCTTGTGCCTCTTTTTTAAACACTCGTAACTAAGACCTTCTCATAATTTATGAAACTTCAAGCAATTTTGACTTAAAATTTGAGAGTTCTTCGATCCGAAATATCTATAAACCCTCGTAACTAATATCATCTCATAATTTATATAAAAACTTGTTAAAAGGATATTCAGTTATTTAGCCAAATGGAAGATCCAAACCCAACACAATTGGGAATACGACATTTCAGAAATAAAAAAGAAAATAGAAATAAATTTCAGAAAGTGGATCTCAATCTTTTCGTTTTTTTTGTTTTAATACTGTTATTCTTCTTTTTTTATTTTGAAGTTTTTTTACAAACAATAATAATAAAAGGAAGGAAAAGAAACGCATACCTAAAGGATCGGTACTCGTCGCCGAGAATCGCGTTTGACTCGGGGGGAGAAACAAAACGTTTTCTCGTTTCTTCGTCGAGATAAGGTGGACTTTAGGGGTTTTCGACCCCCGATCTATAATCTACGCGTAAAGGGAGACCAAATAGGAGCCTTTGAATTTCCCAACCACCGCGCACGATGATTGCTGGCAGTGGTCCGGTGCCGGAATAGTGACCGAAGTATCGAAGAGGGGAAGAGGTTTCAGATTTTTTTTCCTTTTTTTTAGAAGAAGGTTGAAATGATTTGTAAAACAAAAAAATGGCATTTTATAAAAGGACGAAACGGCACCGCTTAAATGGGTGCTAAAAAACCCCCAAAAATGACGTCGTTTTAGGGGATCGACCCGAGACCTGACCCATAGTCAAAGGATCCGCGTGTTTTTACTTAGTAGGCTAATTACCCACTTGGTCATTGTGTATTTTTACCTATTTACAATTAAGTTTATCATATTTGTCAATCTCGCCCTATGATTTAACTCAGTTTACAATTTAACCCTTGCAACAACGCGTTTCAGAAGCAGGGCTAAATTGCTCGATTAGTCCCTCCTGTGTGGCGCGCATCGCGTTTTAGTCCCCAATACCCTTTTCACTTACCAAAACATTGCCTTATTGAAGAAACATTACCAAATGAATCTAAATAAGACTCACAAGCCGTGAGAGTAAACGAATCTATTATATACTATTTTCATTTTATACATTGTTTATATTGTTTATAACATATGTATGTCTTTTTATCTATTATTTAAACTTGCATGAAATATGTTCATATTTGTTTTTATTGTTTATTGTATTTGTCTATACTTCATCATATATTTGTAATTGCTTTAGTATAGGAATTATTATTTGTCGTATTTCCTATTATTATTTCTTTATTGCCTATCTTAAATGTTAGTATATTATAATCGTTTTCAATATTTATGTTCGATAATGATAAATACAATATCGTCACAAGGATTATTGTTTAAAAAATACATTTTTGCAAAATTAATATTTTATTTAAAAGTTTCTTAAATAAGGCAATATTTTGGTATTTAGAAATTCGGTAAATAGCACCCAATCATGCTGAATTTTGATTTTCCGTTTGGCTAAATAACTAAATATCTTTTTAACAAGTTTTTATAAATTATGAAATGACCTTAGGGTTTATAGATATCGTGTCCAATCCTGCTGGATGTGATGTTTATATTCTTTCGGATCGAAGAACTCTCAAACTTTAAGTCAAAATTGCTCGAAGTTTCATAAATTATGAGATGGTCTTAGTTACGAGAGTTTAAAAATATCGTGTCCAATCATGCTGGATGTGATTTTTGTATTGTTTAAGATCGAAGAACTCTCAAATTTCAAATCAAATTATCCAAAATTTTTAGAAATCATATTTTTAAATCCTTTTAAGTTTCAAACATTTGGACAGATTTTATCGATTAGGTATCAATTTTGGGCGTATCGAGGGTGTTAACCCTTCATCGTACGTAACCGACTCCCGAACCTGTTTTCTGAATTTCGTAAACCAAAATTGTTATTTTGATAAATTAAATTGTTTATTAAAAACAACCGTTTTATGAGGTGACCCAATCACACCTCAGTAAAAAAAAATTGGTGGCGACTCCTATTTTCGTTTTTAAAAAAAATCGATCCCATTTTCTAAAATCTTAAAAAATGGTTTCGACAATGACCTTTGGCATGATTGGTACTCCAACTTCACTAGTCTTTGGTCGCGAGATAATTACCGAAGGGTGATTAATCCCGTAGACCTTCTTGGTTGATCCTTCCTCTGACGTGCAGACCTCTCCTTCTGATCATTCGCTCTATTCATAAAATTCCATTTCTTTATTATCCATGAAACTTTGTACTGTGGCCCTGAACTCAATGCATTCTTGGATGTCATGACTCTCATTAGCGTGGAACTTGCAGTATCTTGTCGCTCTTTCAGGCTTTTCCTTTGACTCTTGCGCGATTAAGCCTTCGCTTACCATTTGTTTCCAAACCCATCTCAGCGGGGTTTTTACTTCAACCACATCAGCCTTGATTGTTTTGCCTCCACTCTCGATTATCGTATCTACCCCTTTATCAAAATGGTTGGGTAACGAATTTCCTCCTACGTTAGGTACTGTAGAGTCATCGAATTCTATTACGCCCATTTTTATAAGCTTTTCTACTATCTTTTTGAAAGTGGTGCAGTTCTCAATTGAATGCCCCGCAATTCCCGCATGGTATTCGCATTGAGCGTTAGCGTCATACCATTTTGAGAACGGAGGTTGTAGAGGTTCCAGGTAGAAAGGGGCTACCACGTGTGCATCGAACAAAGTTTGGTATAATTCCCTATATGTAATAGGAATCAGCGTGAATTGGGTTCTTTCCATGTTAGGCTTTAGGTTAGAATCTTGTCTCAGTGGGCCCTGATGGCTAGCAGTTAACGTTATTGGCTAGTTAACAGTGATGGGCTTTGAATAGCCCTTGTTGTACGTGCTTATATTGTTCGCTTCATTGTCCTTCTTTCTCGGGGTTGGTCTACTCATTCTTTCCCCCACGTTAATCTTTCCGCTCTGGACTGCGTTTTCTATCATCTCTCCCGACATCACTATGTTTGTGAAACTCTTAGTTGCACTCCCTAACATATGATTGATGAAAGGTGCTTTCAGGATATTAATGAAAAGCATGGTCATTTCTTTTTCCAGCAGCAGCGGTTGGCCTTGTGTAGCGACCTCCCTCCACCTCTGGGCATATTTCCTGAAACTTTCACCCGATTTCTTCTCCATGTTTTGTAGCGTGATCTTATCGAGCGCTATATCAATCACATTGCCATAATGCTTCATGAAGGCCTGTGCTAAATTCTTCCAAGATTTGATTTAGGTGCAGCTCAGCTGATTGTACCATTTAACCGTGGCTCCAGTCAAACTATCCTAGAAATAGTGAATCAACAACTGGTCGTTGCTGACATATTCCGTCATTCTCCGACAGAACATTGTAATGTGGGCCTCAGGGCAACTGGTCCCGTTATTTTTCTCAAATTTCGGCATTTTGAACTTTGGTGGGAGTACCAGATCAAGGACCAAACTCAACTTCTTAGCATCTACCTCGCATTAGTAATCAGCACTTTCCAATGCTCTGAACTTCTCTTCTAGCCATTTGCATCGATTCTCAAACTCTTTTAGGAGTTTCGCCCTTGCTTTTTCCTCTTCTGCTGAGTCATCAAAATCAGGGACCATCGGTTTTATCAAATTGCCTCCAAGGTTGGAGCTCGAGCCTGTCAGGAGGTTCACTGGTGCTGAGGTACCAGGTTGATGCTCAGGTCTGATATTAAAGACACTCTTGGCGGTTGTACTTGAGAATTTTCTGGGGCCAAGCCTGGAAGATAAGCAGAGTCTTTAATATCGCCTACAGTGTCAACCGTAGGGCCTTTCCTTTATCCTGTCCTCCAGCCAACAATTGCGTTAACTGGCTCATCATGCTCCTTTGGGATTCCAGCATTTGATCCCTCATGTCCTGTTAGATCTTAGCCATCTGTTCTTGCACCTGAGACTGTAATTGGTCCTGCATCTGCTCTAACTTTTCTATCATTTGATCCATAGCTTTCATTTTTTTCGAATGTAATAACGGTGTTCCAGGATATCTATAATATGATCTCTAGTTAATAGGGTTGTCTTATGATATTTAATGCATATGATGCGATACAATACGGATGCATGAAATACAATGCAAATGCATTAATGCAAAGAGACATTGATTTTGATTCAATTCCATTTAAAAAACTTTTTTAGAAAACAAAGCTCTTTACATAAAACGGATTATAAATACGGCTTTGCCCTAATGCCTAGAGTTTTAACTTTCTCAATCAACGAAGCTAATTCCTGACCCTTGTCTGGTACCAGCTCATACTTCACACTTAGTATGTCAGCCTAAACAACCAATGTTTGCAGATAGTTAGCTACCTCTCGAATTTGAGCCACGACTTCGCCCATAATATAATCTCGGTCCCTGACTTAACTGTGAGAGTTATGTAATTGTTCCTTCCAACGCTCCTCATTTGCTTCAAGAAGCTCTACCTTAAGCTTACAACTTTGTAAAGCGTACTCTAGCTCTTCTATTCTTCCTTTCATTCCTTCGATTTTCTCCAAACTGGTTCTCAGCTCAGCCACAGAATTGCGATTTCTATATTGATAAAGCGTTTTTTTAAGCTGTCACTCTGTTATTTTGGGCTTCTGATAGACCCATTTCTAGAACCTCTCTCTGAACTTGAGGCTCTTGAAATTTTCTCTTCCATTGATCAATTTTGGTCCTTTCCGTTTGAATTTCCTGCCATCATTGCTCTGAAGTTTTCCCTAACCCAACAGCCTTCATAGATATGCGCATCTTATTGTAGTCTTCTTCAAGCTATCCAGGTCCTTGTAATAGCCTAAATTTTCAGTGGTGTCGGAATGGTGATTCGAGGTCACTAAATCCGACAAGTGAGTAAAAAATATTATTAATTTAGTGAGTATGAGTTAAATGTGAAGTTAGGAAAAAAAATTGAAATAGTAAATAGTGTACTAGAAAAAAATAATTAGAATCGAAAACGAGGTATCGAGACCTCGGAGATTTTTAATCTAGCCATAAATATTTTATAAATACTTATGGAGTGTTAATAAGTTAGAATTAAAGTTTCGTCAAGAAATTTTAAAGTTTCGATAGTTAATTGAACAAAAAGGACTAAGTTGTAATAAGTGTAAAATTATGAGAAATGATTAGATAGCTTAAATGATAAAAGAAAGAGGCCTTAAAAGGCAAATAGACCCAATGTCTATTTGGGCTGGACGGCAAGGGAATGAAATCAGAAAGAAAATAAGGAGAGGTAAGGGTAAAATTGGAATATTGCATAACTTACTTAATAAAACTAGGACTAAAGTGGAATTATCTAGATTTCTCTTTAGTTTTCTGCATTCTCATCAGCAAAAACACCATAGAAGGGTTTCCCTAAACTGGTTTTTCATTTTTTTACTGCAAATCACCCAAAATAAGTCGAGGAAAAGAAAAAGTAGCTGATTAGTCCCTGAATTTTCTCAAATTCTGCAAATCGACTCAGGTAAGTTCATATGGCTGAAATTTAATGATTAGATGTTAATTTTATGAATTATATCATGTATGATAAGATATATTTGTTGATGAATTGAGAATAGAATGAAAATGCGAAAAGTGATTAAATGATCAAATTGTGCGGAACATCGGATTTGAGTACTTCTGATCAGTGGCAAGTGAAAGTGAAAAGTGGTAGCTTCGACTACCTGATCAGTGAAAAGTAGTAGCTCCGGCTACCTGATCAGTGAAAAGTGGTAGCTCCGACTACCTGATCAGTGAATAATGCTAGCTTCAGCTACAAGTGACAAGTGATAAGTGATAGATTTAGCTACGCTTATCTGATCAGTGATAAGTGATCATACGTAAAACCATAGTTATACTATGGCAAAGTGGAAGTGAAGTACTCAATTTTCCGTAACCGTTCCCTAATTTGATTAAGGATGGTAAGTGACAAAAAGGGCCCAAAAGAGTTAAAGTAAATGGATAAATGGTAGTGAGATTATACAAAAGCACTCACCAAATTGTGGTTGACAGGTGAACTTAATAATTATACATAATGTATAAGTGTATGAATGTTGGTAAGATTTATATTTTATGCCTATGAACTTACTAAGTTTCTATAAACTTACTTGAGTGTATTCAATGTCTCATGTAGATTGACGTATAAATATACGGAGGATCGGATCAACACTGAGGATCACACTACCAAGATTATCTCTTGTAGCTTTTGTAAATTTCCTTTTTGATTTATATGGCATGTACATGTTTGATGATTATATAAATACTAAAACTTGTTTAATGAGTATGTATTAAAGTAAACAATGATAAATATGCTAAATAATATAATTATAGTAGAAGTATGATTTGGTTTGAATTGGACTGGATTGTTTGGTTTTAAAATTGCAGGGAAGACTGGATATTTATAAAAGGACTATATTGAATTCATAATAAAAATAATATTAACTCGATAAACTTAGGTAATGCCTCATACCCTATTCCGGCAACGAATACGGGTAGGGGGTGTTACAGTCCTCCTCAGCTTTATTTTTTCTTTTCTTTTCATTCGACCTCTAACTTTTACACGTCGGCATCTTACCTTAAATGCATCTTCTCTTCCTCTAATTGCTCTATCTTTTTTTTCAGCTCGTGATTCTTCTTTTCAAAATCTTGTTTTATTATCTCTAATTCAGATGGGATTACTTGTTAGTATTCTTCTACCGATTGTACACCCTCCAGACTTGGCCTCGGGATATTGTCACCGATTCTTTTACTTATCCATCCGCTATATTCGGGAGTAGTCTTTGATCCTACTGTCAACTTTTTCATCCAATTAATTTGGTTCCAAGCAGTGGAAATTTCTTTGACTCTTTTCTTGTAATTTTGTCCTTTATACGGGAACTTACATTGTACTAGACCATATGTTACCGGTATAAATTGTCTTGATCTGTATTGTCTTAATACCAGTAGAGGAGTATAACCAATGGCTCTCTGAATTCCGAGCAAAGGGACCTAATCAAAATTTTCGCATCGAAACAAAATCTCATTAGGTACGAACCAATGAGCTTTCAATTCAATATCCCCCTCCTGAAAAATTTAAAGAAGTGCTATCCAATTCTCTTCTGACACATCATCTCTTCTTGGTGTTGTTGCTATCGCTTTTAGAGGAGAATAGTTATCAGTAAAGATCCGATAAGACACTTTATCCACCCTCCAAAAGTGGCTGTGAAACTAAACCAATAATAGCTGTGCGCACCCCACGAACCTGCCTTCTCCGGATCTTCTGCATGCATTCAATGACCTAAAAGTCTCGGCCAAGATTGTAGAAGCTGGTGTAACCCCTTTACTGAGTCAGTCGAAGAAATCTGTGACTGTTTCATCTACATATCCTAATGCCCGAGGGAATAGCATTAATCCGTAGATGCTCAGTGTAAAAACATCAACTCTTTTACTCATATCCAGATGGGTTAAAATCAAATCTCTCAAGTTCCTCCACGAGATGCACTTATACTCGCCCTTTTGCTTGATCCTGGCTGTAATCCACTGGCCACTCATTCCCGTAATGCTCATCAACTTCTTCCAAAAGGCTGGGACATAGGCAGCTCTCGAATAGATTCTATCAACTTGAACCATCGGGCAATGCAGTAGAACTATGTATTCTTCTATGGTGGGTACCAAATCCACTTTCCCAAAAATGAACAATTAAATGCGGGGTTCCAAAACTGAGTGATGGCTCGGAATAACTGCTTATCTACCTTGACGACAAGCAAGTGTGGCAAATCCCCGTAATTATGGCAGAATGAACTCTTGGTCTCATTATTCCACTGATCCCAAATCGCTTTTAACTTGTGAAGATTATTTTGTGTCACGCTAATACGAGTGTAGTCCCATAATTCCGACACATGCCCCGCAGCTAGACTATCTCCCTTTTCTAGTTGTGTTGTTTCTGACCAAGTTCGGACAGTCGTATTATCCTCCACTTTATCAAGAAAGTTGTTTTCCATGGCAAACTTTCTAACTCAGCAATCGAACCCAAATCGGCACCTCTTAAATATGAAAATGCATGTAATGCAATCAAAACAAGAAAAAAATGACGTTAGTGCGAGAGAAATAAACAAACACAAAACACTTGTCTAGGTGACCACTAGGGGTTTGGCGTGGCTCTATCTAGGGTAGGCTCCTAGGTCTTTCTATATGTGTTTGGTTCTAGAGTAAAGGTACCTGAACCAGCAGATTCCTCGATCCTCACCCATTATAGGCTCATATGAACCAAGTTCAGTTCAGGGGAATATATTTCCCTATGGTTGTACGGAGATCAAAATCTCACGAAGACATAAGTACGGATGTATTCTGAAAGCGATTCACTATCCTGCACGGAGGTGAAAACCTCACGAATGAGTAGCTTCTCGCTCCCACTTAAAAGGTGTGACCCAGCGGTTATGTAATATGATGCAAAATTATTTTACACGACTCAAACCATAATAATCAAATGAGATGAGGCAAACGAATGCAATAAGAGGATCGTAATTTTTCAAATCAAATTTTTGACATTAGATAATCAATTAGGTACCAATTTTGGGCGTATCGAGGGTGCTAACCCTTCCTCGTGCGTAACCGACTCCCGAACTTGTTTCTTCGAATTTTGTAAACTAAAATTGTTGTTTTGATAAATCAAACGGTTTATTTAAAGCAACCACTTTTCGAGGTAACCCGATCACACCTCAGCAAAAAAGATTGGTGGCAACTCCCCTATTTTATTTTCGTTTTAAAAAACTCAAGTTGATTCCCGTTTTCAAAAAATAGTTTCGACAGCTTAGCGACTCCGCTGGGACACCAAGATAAGAGTCGAGCCGTAAAATTGATTATTTTCTATCTTGTTGTCGAAAATTAAAAATTTGATTTGAAAAATTACAATCCTCTTATTGCATTCGCTTGCTTCATCTCATTTGATTACTATGGTTTGAGTTTTGTAAAATATTTTTGCATTATATTGCATGACCGCTGAGTCAAACCTTTTAAGTTGGAACAAAAAGCTACTCCTTCGTAAGGTTCTTAAATCAAATTTTCAATTTTCGACAACAAGATAGAAAACAATCAATTTTACGGCTCGACTCTCTCATCTTGGTGTCCCCAGCGGAGTCGCCATATTGTCGAAACCATTTTTTTGAAAACAGGAATCGACTTAGGTTTTTTAAAACAAAAATAAAACAGGGGAGTCGCCACCAATCTTTTTTGCTGAGGTGTGATCGGGTCACCTCGAAAAGTGGTTGCTTTAAATAAAGCGTTTGATTTATCAAAACAACGATTTTCGTCTACGAAATTCAAAAAAACAGGTTCGAAAGTCGGTTATGCACGAGAAAGGGTTAGCACTCTCGATACGCCCAAAATTGATACCTAATTGATTATCTAATATCTTAATGTCAAAATTTTGATTTGAAAAATTACGATCCTCTTATTGCATTCGCTTGCCTCATCTCATTTGATTACTATGGTTTGAGTCTTGTAAAATAATTTTGCATCATATTACATAACCGCTGGGTCATACCTTTTAAGTGGGAGCGAGAAGCTACTCATTCGTGAGGTTTTCACCTCCGTGCAGGATAGTGAATCGCTTTCGGAATACATCCATACCTATGTCTTCGTGAGATTTTCATCTCTGTACAGCCATAGGGAAATGTATTCCCCTGAACTGAACTTGATTCATATGAGCCTATAATGGGCGAGGATCGAGGAATCTGCTGGTTTAGGTACCTTTACTCTAGAACCAAACACATATAGAGAGACCTGGGAGCCTACCCTAGATAGAGCCACGCCAAACCCCTAGTGGTCACCTAGACAAGTGTTTTGTGTTTGTTTATTTCTCTCGCACTAACGTCATTTTTTTTCTTGTTTTGATTGCATTACATGCATTTTCATATTTAAGAGGAGCCGATTTGGGTTCGATTTCTAAGTTAAAAAGTTTGCCATGGAAAACGACTTTCTTGATAAAGTGGAGGATAATGCGACTGTCTGAACTTGGTCAGAAACAACACAACTAGAAAAGGGAGATAGTCTAGCTGCGGGGCATGTGTCAGAATTATGAGACTACACTCGTATTAGCGTGACACAAAATAATCTTCACAAGTTAAAAGCGATATGAGATCAATGTAATGATGAGACCAAGAGTTCATTCTGCCATAATTACGAGGATTTGCCACACTTGCTTGACGTTAAGGTAGATAAGCAGTTATTCCGAGCCATCACTCAGTTTTGGAACCCCGCATATAATTGTTTCACTTTTGGGAAAATAGATTTGGTACCCACCATAGAAGAATACACAGCTCTACTGCATTGCCCGATGGTTCAAGTTGATAGAATCTATTCGAGAGCTGCCTATGTCCCAACCTTTTGGAAGAAGTTGTTGAGCATTACGAGAATGAGTGATCAGTGGATTATAGCCAGGATCAAGCAAAAGAGCGAGTGTAAGTGCATCCCATGGAGGAACTTGAGAGATTTGATTCTAACCCATCCGGATATGAGTAAAAAAGTTGATGTTTTTGCACTGAGCATCTACGAATTAATGCTATTCCCTCGGGCATTAGGATATGTAGATGAAGCAGTCACAGATTTCTTCGACCGACTCAGTAAAGGGGTCACACCAGTTCCTGCAATCTTGGCCGAGACTTATAGGTCATTGAATACATGCAGAAGATCCGGAGAAGGCAGGTTCGTGGGGTGTGCACAGCTATTATTGGTTTGGTTTCACAGCCACTTTTGGATGGTGGATAAAGTGTCTTATCGGATCTTTATTGATAACTATTCTTCGCTAAAAGAGATAGCAACAACACCAAGAAGAGATGACGTGTCGTAAGAGAATTGGATAGCACTTCTCCAAAATCTTCAAGAGGGGATATTGAATGGAAAGCTCCTTGGGGAGCCATTGGTTATGCTCCTCTACTGGTATTAAGACAATACAGATCAAGACAATTTATACCGACAACACATGGTCTAGCACAATGTGAGTTTCCGTATAAAGGAAAAAATTACAAGAAAATAGTCAAAGAAATTTCCACTGCTTGGAACCAAATTAGTCGGATGAAAAAGTTGACAGTAAAATTAAGGACTACTCACGAATATAGCAAATGGATTAGTAGAAGAATCAATGACAATATCCAAATGCCAAGTAAAGGAATTGAGATTGACTCAGATAAAGTAAAGGCTATACAGAAACTGTCTCCACCACTACTCAAAGAAAAGTTTGAGATTTCCTAAAAAGATTAAATTACATTGCCTGATTCATTACACAACTTACGAAGAAATGTGACCCTATATTTTGTCTCTTTAGAAAACACAACTCAAGTGTATAGGATGAGGAGTGTCAGAAAGCTTTTTATAAGGTCAAACATTATTTATTCAAAGCCCCATTACTGATGCCATCTTACCTGAATTGGCCACTGATACTGTACTTGACGGTATTCGAAGATTCTACGGGATACATGCTAGGCCAACATGATGAATCGGGAAGAAAGGAAAGAGCGATATACTATCTCAGCAAAAAGTTCACTGAATGCGAGGCAAGATATTCGCCAATTGAGAAGCTGTGTTGAGCTTTGATTTAGACGACTCAGAGACTGAGACAGTACATGTTATACCATACCACTTAGCTTATCTCAAAACTAGATCCTCTCAAGTACATGATGGAGTCGACGGCGTTGAACGAAAAATGGCTCGGTGGCAAATCCTACTTTCTGGGTTCGATATAGTCTATGTAAATCAGAAGGCCATAAAAGGGAGTGTAATAGCAGACTTTCTAGCCAACAGGGCCTTAGAAGATTACGAGCCGCTGAACTTTGATTTTCCGAATAAAAACCTAATGTATGTAGCAATCACTAAAGATGCTCAAAGAGAGGATCATCCTTGGAAACTAAACTTTGATGGAGCTTCAAACGTAGTGGGTAACGAAATCATGGCAGTCTTAGTATCCTCAAATGGAGACCATTATCCTTTCACAAGCAAATTGGATTTTAATTGCACAAATAACATGGTCGAATACGAAGCATGCATCCGTGCAGCCATTGAACGCAAAATTAATGTGTTGGAGGTATATGGTGATTGCGCACTAGTGATATATCAACTCGAGGGTGAATGGGAAACAAGAGATCCCAAGTTGATCAGTTATCAAAAGCTAGTTTTGGAGTTAAGGAGTTTGATGACATTATCTTATGTTACCTCCCACGAGAAGAGAACCAAATGGCCGACGCCTTAGCTACCTTAGCTTCTATGATCAGAGTAAACAAGCAAGAGGAAGTGAAGCCTATCCAAATGAGCATTTATGAGGCTCCGGCACATTGTTACAACATCAACGAATAAGAAAAAGATGATTACCCTTGGTATCATGATATACTGCAATATGTGAGGAATCGTGAATACCTTAACCAAGCAACTGAGAACGATAAGAAGACGTTGAGAAAATTGCCATTATTGTATATTTTCTTGCTTTTGCAGGAGTTAGTGGAGGCAGAGGCAAGTGGGGGAGCAGCGGTGGAGCAAGTGGCTAGGGTTTTAGAAACCCTTGGTTTTTTAGAAAAGTTTTAAAGTTTTGGGCCATTCTAATTTGGGTTAATGGGCCAATTGGGCTAGGATTTTTGAATTGGGTCGTGTATTAAATTTAGCCTTAATGGGCCCCGGGCAAATTATGGGTCCTACAGTTTTGAAAAAAAAGGGTCCTTACAAAGAAAAATCATTCGGCTTTTATAGCCTAAACTTTACATTCTATAGATCTGTTCTCTCCCCTTTTTAATCTCGCAGGTGCTAGTGGAGTGACGATGATGGCTGAAAACAGGGCGAAGTGGAGCAGGTAGAGGCATAGTGCGGTGGCGGGGGTGGATGCTGACGTGCGGTGGCGGTGGTGGATGCTGACGTGCGGTGCTGGTGGCAGGCAAGTGGGCAGAGGCTTGCGGTGCCTGCTAGGCTTTTGGGTTTGGTTTTGTGGTTTATTTGGGTTGGGTTTAACTGAGTTTGATTGTGTGTAGGCCGGGCAATTTTGGGCTCGTATAATAATTATATCCAATTTATTAATCAACAATAAAAAAGCTCAATCAACATAAGAATTCAACCCTAATTATAATATTATTCACAACACAAAATATTTATTGATAAAAAAAACAATATAATGTTAACACAGTATACAACAATTATCCACCCACCATTCTTATTGAAACTTAAATATAATGGTTGTAACCTATCTGCAGAAATATGCATATATAGACAAATATGGTATCAGAGCTTTTGAGTTCGAATTTTGGCAACTGCTTTATCTTTTGTATTTCTTCATTCAATGTCTTATTGTAACCATATTGCTCTAAACCTGAAATACAAAAAGAGACCCTAACCTGAAATCGAAAGTCTAGCCCGTTAAGTTAGGGAAGGTTACCTCATTTATTGTTGTAATCCCACAAGTTCGTAGCTCTGCAAACCTCCTTTGGGATAGAGAACGTTGTTTGCTTCGTCGGTAATGACTTATTTTCGCCATCGTCTGTTGTAGTCTCGAGGCCACATGCATGGCAAAGGGATTCCACATCCAATTCCTATAAAAACAATACCACATCCAAATCATAACACATACATTTACAATGCTAAATTAAAGGATCTATGTTATTCCGACTCTTCTTTTATTTTGAAGAATTCGTGTTCAACACGTATCTGAAAACTTAGAAAAATTTGAACATGCTAATATCTGACACTCGTATCTGAATCCAAGTAACATGATAAAAAATCTCAAGTGTAGGAAATAATACCTTCATCATCAAAAGTTTGGACAATTGCTCCAAAGGATAAGGATGAAGCTTGTAGCAACAATTATTTATATAGGAAATTGCCAGTGCTCGAACCTGTAAAAATATTTGAAAGTGGAAATGAAAATTAAAGGGCAAAACACGTACAACAAATACAAGGAACTTATCTATGTTACTTGAACCTGGGTATAAATATTAGACATGGATACGTATCGGCACAAGCATTCTCAAAATTTTTCATGCATTTACAAGGTCCTTGAAAGACCATATCTCAATACCAAAGACTTGCAAATTAGGAATTTTTGTAAGATTTAAAATTTGAAGGATATTAAAAAAATTGAAGAATATTTAACCTATTTCCATATTATCTTTAAGCTTAAAAAATGAAAAATGCATGAAAACAATCTTACAATTCCACAAAAAAATAATTCTATTTTGATTTAGTATATGTTAAAATACTTTTCTAGCAATTTTTTCGTATAGTTTACACATAAATTGACTATTACAGAATTTGTATATGTCAACTTTCATATCTGGGATTTTTTTTTTCCCTTTGTTTATTGAAGTACTCATGTCCAACATTCGTGTCCGAAATATATCCGGATATAAGTATGGGATATCCTCCAAGGACTCAAATACATGAAAAGAAATTTAGGGAAACGAAAATGAACAAACCAATGTCACACACACTCGAGTCCTGTTAACATAAATTTCTAACATTATGTCCATAAAGCATTGTACCACTATACTCAATACCATGGTTGAAAACTATGTGCAACAAATCAAAATAGAAAATGCCAAAAAGAGAAAGGTTCTGCAACAAATGATGTGGTAGATTACCTCGTTCACATTAGGCTCTATAATACAGTACTGTAAATATGATGCCTCAGATGATACGGTACAGAGAAAACGCTTATAATTTCCCATTCGATAAAATCTGTAGAGAAATAAAGAGATATCTTAGTTCCCTTTCTATTTGAGATTAATTTCTGAGAAAATAATTAAGAAATTGCACCAGTAGGCATTGAGAAACTTCAAGTTTACCTTAGAACTTGCCGGGCAAAATGCATTTCTTTAGACTTCATTACCGAAGAAGGTACATTGCGAAACCAATATGACAATGACTCCTCCTGCAAATCCAAAGCAGTAGTTCAGAACCAATAAGGATGAAATTATCGATGGAGTACATAGTCATGAAAACAGTGAAATATAGATATCACCGTTTGTTGGTTCTTTGAATCGAGGTGAAGAAGCACGTAAAATGATCTAAACTGCGGTTCATTCTCGTAAACAAAGTTGTTGTTGCGATTAGCTTCATACAAAACATACAGAGAGACCAAAGCCTTTGTAAGCTGCTCCATGTTCAGATATTGCAATGACGAAATACTTGAACTGGTACAGTTTCTGAGCCTTTGGTGAGAGATTACATGAAATTTTACCTGTGTGGTGAAATATATAAAGATTCTATATTGGATCAAGCTTTTACCTATGGTAAGAACTGAATCAGAGGTTGAACTGGTTGGACCTCCAATCGCGGTTCAATTGGTTGACCCAGGCAATTCAACCACTTAGAAAAAGAATAAATTAATAATTAAATTTTTTTAAATTAAGAAAACTATATTTTCAAAATTCAATGATAAACAATGAAATCCAAATCTTTTTGTTAAAAGATAAAAAATAATAAAGGAAAAACAAAAAATCTGGTTTTTTCTATTCCCAATTTCCAACTTTTTACTGTTTCAAATTTGTTTTGGCTAATTCCAGCTATTTCTCACTGATTGGACCTTTGATTCCCGGTTCAACCGACTGGTCTGGCTCAATTCTGACAACATTGGATTTTGTTCTATCTAAGCAAGACTATTCAAGCTACTCTGCCACAATACAACTAGCTATGTTACTCGGATTTGGACGGAAGCATTGGATACAGGCATGTGTCCCCCACAAGGTCGCTCAATTGGTTTAAAATTTTTTCATGCATGTGACGATATTCCTGTGGAGTCAAAACCCCACACTAATGTCCAAATATATGTCAAATACAGATATCAAACATTGTACTCCAGGTTAAATGAAGGGCCGGAGCAACATTACCAACCGAAACCTACAATGATAAATGAGTTAAAAACACATCCACCAGAAAGATACCATCATCAATAAGATGAAGGATGTAAGCTTTTTTAAGGTTTAGAATGCAATGCAGGTGATAAGAATGAAGTATCATCAATAGGCATAATTCTGACATAGAATCTGGAGAAGAGTAAATCAAGCAATACAACAGTTGCTCCAACTCTTCATTTTTCTTTAAGTTTCTATGCTTGACACTCATACTCAACTCATACCTTGACGTGTGTATGAGGATATAATCCTCCAAGGACTCTCAAAATATATGAATATCTTGAAAAATCGAACATATCTGTGTCCACTACTCACAATCAACTTCGGGTAACATAGGTGCAACTCATGATTATGCTGCTCAGACTATTCATCTTTCTGTAAGTATATGTGTTTGACACTTTGTCTAAAATTTGGATATAGGTATGAAAATGAAGATACCCATGTTAGAAACATTTGTATCCAACACTTCCACTTGAGTTTGAGTAACATAGGCTCTTGATACAACAAATATAAAGGTTTAAACAAAAGGCAAATGTTTATGGCAATCAAATCATTCCCTCCAAATATATGAAAATCTTGAAAGAAAAATTCAATATACCCATGTTAGACAAACACACTCCTTATTCAACACTCTCATTTCCAAATAATAAAAGGCATATGTTCCTGGGCAAGAATATCGTACCATTTTCTCGTACATGCAAATTGCTCTATCATTGACAATATGCTGCATGCTAAGATCCTGCCTTATTGATCGAGTCCTATCGAAAATGAAGTCATGAACCACTTCAAAAGGATGTTCACTCGAGTCCAGTAGGTTTAAAAGGTAGTTTAACGTATCCTCTAATACTGCGAGAGGGCGCACATCCGATGCTTGGACATGCTTTACTGACATGGTTCTGCAAAACTAGCAAAAGTAAAGGATTATCAACAGCCTTCAACATTCGATAAAATGCATTTTAATAATAGATATTGCCATATTTAAGCAATGGGATTAAGCATACAGATTAACTTCCTTACTTATTAAACATTGCTTTCCATGTGATTGTGATTAATCTAATAAAGGAGTAGTAGCATAGTTATGTTACTCCAACTCTTCATTTTTATTTAAGTATCAATATTTAAAACTCAGACTTTGACACATATCTGGAAATGGGTATGGGGTATGATCCTTTAAGGACTCTCTACATCTGACACTCAAAACAAAGTCCAAGTAACATAGAATAAAAGTGCACAAGACTCCTAAATTCTTGGTTGGGGGATTTAACTGTCATGTTCAAATCATTGGATAGACCATGTCCGAAAATGCATCGAACACAAATACTATGAAAAATAAAGAGTTAAAAAAACATACACACGACCAGAATTTTGATATCATGGTAGATGAGATGCATGATTCATTTTTTAGGATCATATTAATAGCAAATTCATAAACATAACAACATAAAAGATTGATTATATTTAGCAGTACAAAATTTATATAACATATGAATTTGGATAAAGAATATCTGATGGTTAATATCTGCATTTGCTCCTAATTTGTTATGGATGATAATTATAGTATCTGACTCCGCAAAAAAAAAGATCAAATATTTGTGGATATCTGAATCCCCGCCATTACAATCTGTAATTTTATTAACAATTTATTTAAGATGATAAATTTCAATCAACCTCAAAGGCAATGCATGAATACCCATTGTGAACACCTTAATGAACTACATATTAAAAAGCTGTCCGAACAAATAAAACAAAAAAAAAAAATTAAATGCTTGAAAGTACAAAAGCTTACCTTTTTGACAGCTAAAGATGGAGATGTTTTCCTAGGATCTCCATGTAACCTTTCCAAAACAGCTAAATCTCGTAGGCGTTCCCGCTGAGCCCTCTCCCCATCTGTTGTAACAATGATGAAAAGGTTACAAACTACATATTTTGATAAATAACTAGCATCTAAGAAGCACAGACACTTCTCTCAACGCAGTGTACAAGTGTGGGATACAATTCCAACACGATAAAATATGTGTCGGAAAAATAAAATTAAAAATTAAAAACAAAGTCGAACACTGTTAAAACATGATCATAACATGGTTGGACGCGTACGGACATATTTTCGGTACTAGAGGTATCTTGGTAGCTAGCAATCTAGCATAAACTAATTGCTACTTGGTTTCATATTTATGTCTGCAAAGTGAAGTTGCAATTAGAGCTTCATGTTTCTACCATTTTCTTCAGCTTCTAGGAACCAAAGTTAAGTAACCAAAGCAACAATCGAGCAAATTTATGAAAAATCATAAGCCAACATAAAAAAATACGGAAAACCCAAATTTCAGAACATTAAAACAAGACTAAAGTTGCCGACTTTTAGCTTCTAATAACAAATAATGAAATAATTAAATGAATAAATTACCAGGGCACATGAAAGGGCAAGTTCCAATTATAAAACTAACGTCTTCTCTTGCTTCTTGTTCTTCTTGTTGTTGATTAATCCCTGCATATGTTTCGGATTTCCGGTTACGGATATGGCCGGGATTTCTAGTATTGTTAGGGGTAGTTGCAGTGGTAGAATTGGAGCGTGGAACGAAGTTTGAGGATTGGGTGGTTTTGGTTGGATTTGTAGAGAAATTTTGAGACCGGAAACGTGTTGGGCAGGTCGAGGAAGAAGAAGAAAAGGAGGGCTGGTTTCGACGCTGTTGAGGGCGGCGGCGGCTATCGTCCATGGCGTCTATTGCCTGATTGAGCTTCGGTTTTCACCTTCGACAGCGGTGTTAATACGGTCACAACAGATATATAATGCTAAAACGATGCAACCAAAAGATTATTCACGATATTGGCTCGGTGAGCAGGAACCATTCCGTTGGCTTAGCCCTACTGTAGCAGACTGCTCGATGGGAGCTAGCAGATGTACGATCAAAGGGAAAAAAAAAAACTAGAAAGTAAAGTAAATTATCTCTTCATCCAGAACCCGCAGCCACAATCCTTCCCAAAATAAAAATCATTACTTGAGACCTCCATTACCCGGGCTCGGCATTTAGGGGTGCCGTACCGGTGTCGACACGGATCAGATCCGGCGAAATCGAAGGACGCGGCGGTGGGAGAACTGAGAAGAAAAAACGATGAGGAGGAAAGGAAAAATAAAGAAGGAGGATACACGGCGGCAGTGGCGATCATAGACTATATCTGATAAAGTGGCCGCTGGTGGGAAAGCCCCCAACGGAAGTCGGTCGGCAGTAACAGAGAAGGAAATAACCTGCACTCGTGACTTTTAGACTGTTAAAATATAAATATCATAAAACAATATCTAAAATCAATAAAAAAATCAAAATATTATGAGAATAAATTTTTAATATTAATTAAAAATTTTGAAAAAAAAATATAAAAATAGGGATTTTAAAAATATGGAGAATAAAGCGGTGTTATCTTCAAAACTGGTTAAATTGTTGAAAGATGAGAGGAATGATTAAACTTTAGCAGATCTCATTAAAACAAAAATTCAACTGAATTTTGAGATTGAAAAGGATTAGCGTTGTTGGGAGTAATAAGTACGAGTTAATTGGCTAAAATTCAGAGATAAAAATATTGTTTTTTTCACAAACAAGCAACATAGAAATGGTAGAGGAATTTTATTTGTAAAATGCAATCTGATGATGGGAGGGAAAATGAAAGATAGTTAAATCGTACTCTCAACATTTGTTTTCAGTCGGAAGATGGGGGAATTATGATCACATTTTATAATGAATTAGTCGCTGCATATTTGATGAGGAGAATTCAAAACTGAAGGTGAAAATTGAAGTCGAGATACACAAAAGAGGAGATCCAAATGGCATTAGCAGAATTGGCCCCTCCCAAAGCATTAGGAGAGGATGGCTTCCTGGCATTATTCTACCAAAAGTGTTGGTCAATTATTGGGGAAGATGTTACATCATTTTGCCTTCATCAACTGAACGAAGGTATAGATATTGGCTCAATCAATAAGACTAAGGGCTAATTGTCCATTTTAGACAAATTATTATTAAGTAACAAATATGCATTTAAATAAAATTTAAATTAATTAATATTATTATATTTTAGTAAGAATATTAAAAAAATTACTATAACTTGTTAATATTTTAATATATGAAATATAAATTTTAAATATTTTTAAGTAATAAATATTAATTACTTATAAAATTTAATTAGAATATATAAACTATATTTTAAATATTTAAATATAACCATTAAATATTTGTAATTAGTGTTTTAAAAAATATTTTTATTTTTAATTAATAATTTTAACAAATTTGTAATTAAGCACCAAGAAAAAAAAGGGGAAAGTACTATGTTATTGGAGAGGTGAAAAAGTAATTAAGCACTAAAAGTGCTTTTGGGAGAGAAAAAGCCAAAAATTTCAACCAAAAGCAGCTTGTTCTGCACAGCTTTTCTTCCAAAAGTGCTTTTGGAGCTAGAAGTGTTTTTTTCAAGCACAGAATAATATGCCCTAATATTATGTTAATTCCAAAAAATTCAAATCCTTCAAGTATAACTCAATTTAGGTGGATCAGCTTCTGCAATGTGTAACATCCCGAAATAGGGCCTAAACGAAATAGTGGTTGCGAAACCACAAATCCGAGTCAGTAAAATATTTTAATATTATTTTCAGTGCTTATAATATGTGAATTATTATGTGTGAAATTTTCGTGATTTAATTTTATTGTTTGGGTGTTGAATTATTAAAAAGGGCTTAATTGCGTGAATTGTAAATTTGATAGTTTAATGCGTAATGGCTAAATTATTAATGTCTTTTTAAATAGAAGCATTAAAGTTGTAATTTGCCCAACTTTAACTATAGTGGACGGCATGATCATGCTTAGTGACTTTATTATATGAAATTATATATTATAAATGTTATTATTATTAATTATACATTATATTAAACTTATAATAATAAAATATATGTTAAGAATAAAACAAAACAAAAGCCATTATCTTCATCAATTGGCAGAGAGTAAGAAAAAAAAAAAGAAGAAGCTTGAGGCCACTAGCAACCAAAATTAGGTGAGTTTTAGTTTTTGGATTTTTGATAATTTTACGTTTTTTAGATCGTTTCTTCGAGTGCTACAAAACCCATGTTTCAATTTTGAATTTTGATGAATATTTTGAGTTATGCCATTGATGAGAACTTGTGATTTTTGTTGTTTGATGGTAGAAAATGAAAGATATGTGTTAGATTAACAAGTTTTGTCTTTGGATTTTTGATGAATTTAAGTAGTTTGGACTAAATTAGTAAAAGTTGTTATTATTCGTAAGTATGTGTTATAGTAAGAATTTGAAGTTGCTATAGAAGGGAAAAATGTTCAGCATGTTAGAAAACATAAGAATAAGGGCTGAAGTTTAATTTTCGAGCCTAGGGGCAAAATCGTAAATATGTAAAAGTTTAGGGGCAAAATTATAATTTTGCCAAAGTTAGAGTTAAGGACTGTTTTGATAAATATGAATATTAAATAAGCTAAATTTGCTATTATAGATCAAGAAGAACGAAATCCAGAGTTAGATCGGGGAAAGAAAAAGATAGTGGACTAAATCGATATAGTTTATCGATTTTGTTTCGAGGTAAGTTTGCGGTAAATAAATGCAATATTCTGTTATTTTACATTTAATATTATGAAATTCCAACATTTACATATTTATTCTGTAAATTTATTATTTAAAGACTCAAGTATGAATTGACGGAAAAGTTATCTCAGAAAGTTCCGGTTGAACCTTAGGAATGTGTAGGATACAAATGTCATGACATTAGGGTTTGAGGAAATCATGTAAGACCATGTCAAGACATGGCATTGATAAGTTACTATAAGGCAAAGGTCCCATGTAAGACCATGCCAAGGCATGGCATTGGCGAATTTATAAGGCAAAGGTCCCATGTAAGACCATGCCAAGGCATGGCATTGGTGAGTTTACAAGGCAAGGATACCACGTAAGACCATGTCAAGACATGGCAATGGTTAAGTTTCAAAAGGAAAGGTACCCGCGTATCCTTAGTATTCCAAGTGGTTCAACGGGAATATTCCAAGAGTAAACCAAAGTAAAGGTAAGACAAGTTCAAGCTAAAAAGGTAAGGTAAGATAAATTCATGTTAAAAAGGTAATGTAAGATAAATTCATGTTAAAAGGCAAGGTAAGAATACAAGTTTGAGTATATTGAGTTAAAAGCTTAAGTGATCTTGATAAGAAAAGAATAAGTTAATTCATTAAGAATGTTGTCATCTATTTACATGTAAACTTACTAAGCTTTATGCTTACTTCCATTCTTTATTTTTTTTTGTATTGCAAGCCAACTCGGGGATCAAAAGGACGTCGGAGATCGTTACACACTATCAAAGGATTATATTGGTATTTTGTGACTCGAACGTTTTAAGTAATGGCATGTATAGGGACTTAGCCATTTTATGTGTGTGACCTTATGATATGGCTTATTATGGACTTATAAATGCTTGGTAATGATTAGCCATTAAAATGGTTAATTAAGAACATGTTTTGGATGTTATGAAATGCCTAGTAGATAGTTATTTTAAAGAAATTATGTAATTATATGCAGGGGAATAGTTGGACAGCAGCAGTGACGTGATTTTGAAAAATCACCAAAAATAGTAGAAATTGAATTAGGTTGTGAATGAGATATAGAATTAAAGCTTATTGAGTCTATTTTCATATAAAGAAAACGGTGTAGGAAAAAGAGTTGTATATTATGAGATATTTAATTTTTAGTGAAGAGAGGTCAGAACTGTCAAACCGTGTAACAGGGGAGACTTTAACTAATAAACTGTACTAATTGGCCACACCAAAAATTCTGGAAAAATTATAGTAAGAAGATATATGAGTCTTATTTCAGGGAAAATTTACGGATCTTGATTTCGAGTTTCGTAACTCGAGTTATAATTAATTTAGTGAACATGACGCAGACAGACAGTTTCAATTTTTATGCCCAGAACTAGTAAGTTAAGTCTAGTAATGCCTCGTGCTCGACTCCGGCAGCGGTCTCGGGTAAGGGGTGTTACATTTATTGGTATCAGAGCAAGGTTTAGTCGATTCGAATATTTAGTATGAGTAAGAGTCTATCTATACATGCCATACTTATATTTTGATAGTGTGACGACTCTTGACGATTTAAAATTTTTTTTTATAGTTATGGATCCCGAACGAGATGGTGCAGATGATGTAGAGAGTAATGCGCCCGCTCCCACTGAAGGGACTGTGCCACTAGATAGTCGTGAAAGGCCCGTTACAGTTAGTCAGGGAGGAGGGGCTCGAGAAGCCTTCTTCCAAGCTATGAATGAATGGTTTGCTGAGTTCGTTCGTACGAACCCGGCCGTTAGACCTCCACCCCATCATGATCCACAGACTACCCATGTAGCTTCCCCAGTTATAAATACCGTTAGAAGAGAGAAACCGCCCGTTGACAAGATCAGAAAACAAGGGGCTGAAGAGTTTCGGGCTACCAAAGATGATGATGCAGAGAAAGCTGAATTTTGGCTCGAGAACACTATCAGAGTCTTTGATGAGTTATCCTGCACATTGGAAGAATGTATTAAATGTGTGGTGTCACTTCTTAGAGTTTCGGCCTACCACTGGTGGAAGACACTTGTGTCAGTAGTACCGAAAGAAAGAGTTACTTGGGATTTCTTTCAAGAGGAGTTCTGTAAGAAGTACATTAGTCAGAGGTTTATTGACCAGAAAAGAAAAGAGTTCCTTGAGTTAAAACAGGGTAAGATGACTGTGATCGACTATGAACGTGAATTTATCCGACTCAGCAATTATGCTCGAGAGTGTGTGTCTACAGAGGCTATCATGTGCAAAAGATTTGAGGATGGGCTCAATGATGATATCCGACTGTCAGTTGGTGTTTTAGAGATAAAGGAGTTTGTTGTTTTAGTTGAACGAGCCTGTAAGGCAGAAGAGTTGTTAAAAAGAAAGAGTAAAGCTGAAATTGAGATGCAAGACACGAAGAAAAGACAGATGAGCAAGTCATTTCAGTCTACATCCAAGAGGCCTAGAGAGTTTTCTACGAGACCTAATTTTTCAACCGGGTATTCTAGCCGAAACAGAGGTGGAAGATTTATAGATTCAAAAGCTCAAACCACTTCGATTGCGAGTGTTGGCAGTATTCAGCCTGATAGGCCCGAGTGTCCTCAATGTGGTCGATGTCATCCAGGTCAATGTCGAGCAACTAAGACTGGTTGTTTCCGATGTGGTGCACCGGATCATTTCATTCGGGAGTGTCCCGAGATGGTTAAAAAAGAAGTAATACCGAGTGCAAGATCAAGTAATGCCCCCGTTAAAGGCAGATCTCAGAGAAATTCGAGAGTAGGGGCAGGTAGAGGTACATTTAGAGATACAACAACAAGATCAGATGTTAGAGCACCTACAAGGACTTATGCTACCCGTGCTCGTGAAGAGGCATCTTCCCCCGACGTAATTACGGGTACATTTTCTCTTCATGATGTTAATGTTATTGCTTTGATTGATCCGGGTTCAACCCATTCCTATGTTTGCATGAAATTAATGCCTAGTATGAACATGCCCATAGAGTTTACGGAATTTGTGATTAAAGTATCGAACCCATTAGGTCAGCATGTGTTAGTAAACAAAGTATGTAAAAAATGCCCTTTGATGATTAGAGGTTACTGTTTTCCGGTTGATCTCACGCTATTGCCATTTGATGAGTTTGATGTGATTCTTGGTATGGATTGGCTAACTGCGCATGATGTGATAGTGAATTGTGGAAAGAGATTCATTGAGTTGAAATGTGAAAATGGTGAGTTCCTTCGGGTTAATTCAAATGAGTCAGATAGTTCAATTTCCATGATTTTTGTTATGTCTGCTCAGAAATGTTTAAGGAAAGGATGTGAAGCTTATCTTGCTTTTGTGTTGAATATTAAAGACACAGAGTTGAAAATTGAATCAGTGCCTGTGGTAAATGAGTTTCCTGATGTGTTTCCGGAAGAACTACCAGGTTTGCCTCCTATCAGAGAAGTTGAGTTTGGTATTGAATTGATTCCAGGTACCACGCCTATTTCTATTGCTCCTTATAGAATGGCTTCAATAGAATTGAAAGAATTGAAAGCTCAACTACAGGAACTAACTGATAAAGGCTTTGTAAGACCTAGTTATTCACCATGGGGCGCGCCAGTGTTATTTGTGAAAAAGAAGGACGGTTCCATGAGATTGTGCATAGACTATCGACAGCTTAACAAGGTAACCATCAAGAAAAAATATCCATTACCTAGAATAGATGATTTGTTTGATCAATTGAAGGGAGCCACGCTGTTCTCTAAGATAGATTTGAGATCCGGATACTATCAGTTGCGAGTTAAAGAGTCAGATGTTCCAAAGACTGCTTTTAGAACTAGGTATGGTCACTATGAGTTTCTTGTGATGCCATTTGGCTTAACTAATGCTCCTGCTATTTTCATGGATTTAATGAACCGAATTTTTAGACCTTATTTGGACAAGTTTGTAGTCGTGTTCATTGATGACATTTTGATTTATTCTCATGATGAGACTGAGCATGCAGAGCATTTGAGAACAGTTTTACAGATTTTGAGAGATAATCAGCTTTATGCCAAGTTTAGCAAAATTGAGTTCTGGTTACAGGAAGTTTGTTTTCTTGGACATATTGTCTCAGGTGAAGGTATTAGAGTTGATCCGAGTAAGATTTCAGCAATTGTTGATTGGAAGCCTCCTAGAAATGTATCAGAGGTCAGAAGTTTTCTTGGTCTTGCCGGTTATTATAGATGATTTGTAGAGGGATTTTCCAAGATAGCTACTCCATTGACAAGATTGTTACAGAAAGCTGTCAAGTTTGAATGGACTGAGAAGTGTCAACAGAGTTTCGACAAGTTAAAAGTATTGTTGACTAAAGCTCCTGTTTTACTACAACCAAAATCGGGTAAAGAGTTTGTGATTTACAGTGATGCATCCTTGAATAGACTAGGCTGTGTACTTATGCAGGAAGGAAGGGTAATTGCTTATGCCTCTAGACAGTTAAAGCTACATGAGAAAAACTATCCGACACATGATTTAGAGCTAGCTGCTATTGTATTTGCATTGAAAATCTGGAGACATCACTTATATGGTGAGAAATGTCGAATATTCACTGATCACAAAAGTTTGAAGTACTTGATGACTCAGAAAGATCTGAACTTGAGGCAAAGAAGATGGCTAGAGTTGATTAAAGATTATGAGCTAGTGATCGATTATCACCCGGGTAAGGCAAATGTTGTTGCTGATGCTTTGAGTAGAAAATCGTTATTTGTATTGAGAGCTTTGCACACTAGTTTGGCATTATCAGATGATGATTCTATCTTAGCTGAGTTGAGAGTTAAATCGATGTTTCTTGAAGAAATTTGTGAAGCTCAGAATGATAACAGTGAGTTGCAAGCCAAAAGAGTTCAGTGCAAGTCAAGTGTAGAGTCTGATTTTCAGATCAGTTCTGATGGTTGTTTGTTGTTCAGAGACAGAGTATGTGTACCAAAGAATGATGAGCTTATTAGGAAAATCTTACAGGAAGCACATAACAGTTCTTTGTCTATTCACCCAGGTAGTACAAAGATGTATAATGATTTGAAGAAAATGTATTGGTGACAAGAATGAAAAGAGATATATCAGAGTTTGTTTCTAGATGCTTGATCTGTCAGCAGGTAAAAGTCGAACATCAAGTACCTTCAGGTTCATTGCAGCCTGATTAGTTCCCGAGTAGAAATAAGAGCCCGAAGAGACTATGCGAAAACAGTACCCAAATCTCTTTACAGGTAAGATTTTCGGGGACGAAAATCCCTAAAGGGGGGAGAAATGTAACATCCCGAAATAGGGCCTAAACGAAATAGTGGTTGCGAAACCACAAATCTGAGTCAGTAAAATATTTTAATATTATTTTCAGTGCTTATAATATGTGAATTATTATGTGTGAAATTTTCGTGATTTAATTTTATTGTTTGGGTGTTGAATTATTAAAAAGGGCTTAATCGCATGAATTGAAAATTTGATAGTTTAATGCGTAATGGCTAAATTGTTGATGTCTTTTTAAATAGAAGCATTAAAGTTGTAATTTGCCCAACTTTAACTATAATGGACGGCGTGATCATGCTTAGTGACTTTATTATATGAAATTATATATTATAAATGTTATTATTATTAATTATACATTATATTAAACTTATAATAATAAAATATATGTTAAGAATAAAACAAAACAAAAGCCATTATCTTCATCAATTGGCAGAGAGTAAGAAAAAAAAAGAAGAAGCTTGAGCTCTCTCTCATATTCGGCCATTAGCAACCAAAATTAGGTGAGTTTTAGTTTTTGGATTTTTGATAATTTTACGTTTTTGAGATCGTTTCTTCGAGTGCTACAAAACCCATGTTTCAATTTTGAATTTTGATGAATGTTTTGAGTTATGCCATTGATGAGAACTTGTGATTTTTGTTGTTTGATGGTAGAAAATGAAAGATATGTGTTAGATTAACAAGTTTTGTCTTTGGATTTTTGATGAATTTAAGTAGTTTGGACTAAATTAGTAAAAGTTGTTATTGTTCATAAGTATGTGTTATAGTAAGAATTTGAAGTTGCTATAGAAGGGAAAAATGTTCAGCATGTTAGAAAACATAAGAATAAGGGCTGAAGTTTAATTTTCGAGCCTAGGGGCAAAATCATAAATATGTAAAAGTTTAGGGGCAAAATTATAATTTTGCCAAAGTTAGAGTTAAGGACTGTTTTGATAAATATGAGTATTAAATAAGCTAAATTTGCTATTATAGATCAAGAAGAACGAAATCCAGAGTTAGATCGGGGAAAGAAAAAGATAGTGGACTAAATCGATATAGTTTATCGATTTTGTTTCGAGGTAAGTTTGCGGTAAATAAATGCAATATTCTGTTATTTTACATTTAATATTATGAAATTTCAGCATTTACATATTTATTCTGTAAATTTATTATTTAAAGACTCAAGTATGAATTGACGGAAAAGTTATCTCAGAAAGTTCCGGTTGAACCTTAGGAATGTGTAGGATACAAATGTCATGACATTAGGGTTTGAGGAAATCATGTAAGACCATGTCAAGACATGGCATTGATAAGTTACTATAAGGCAAAGGTCCCATGTAAGACCATGCCAAGGCATGGCATTGGCGAATTTATAAGGCAAAGGTCCCATGTAAGACCATGCCAAGGCATGGCATTGGTGAGTTTACAAGGCAAGGATACCACGTAAGACCATGTCAAGACATGGCAATGGTTAAGTTTCAAAAGGAAATGTACCCGCGTATCCTTAGTATTCCAAGTGGTTCAATGGGAATATTCCAAGAGTAAACTAAAGTAAAGGTAAGACAAGTTCAAGCTAAAAAGGTAAGGTAAGATAAATTCATGTTAAAAAGGTAAGGTAAGATAAATTCATGTTAAAAGGCAAGGTAAGAATACAAGTTTGAGTATATTGAGTTAAAAGCTTAAGTGATCTTGATAAGAAAAGAATAAGTTAATTCATTAAGAATGTTGTCATCTATTTACATGTAAACTTACTAAGCTTTATGCTTACTTCCATTCTTTATTTTTTTTTTGTATTGCAAGCCAACTCGGGGATCAAAAGGACGTCGGAGATCGTTACACACTATCAAAGGATTATATTGGTATTTTGTGACTCGAACGTTTTAAGTAATGGCATGTATAGGGACTTAGCCATTTTATGTGTGTGACCTTATGATATGGCTTATTATGGACTTATAAATGCTTGGTAATGATTAGCCATTAAAATGGTTAATTAAGAACATGTTTTGGATGTTATGAAATGCCTAGTAGATAGTTATTTTAAAGAAATTATGTAATTATATGCAGGGGAATAGTTGGACAGCAGCAGTGACGTGATTTTGAAAAATCACCAAAAATAGTAGAAATTGAATTAGGTTGTGAATGAGATATATAATTAAAGCTTATTGAGTCTATTTTCATATAAAGAAAACGGTGTAGGAAAAAGAGTTGTATATTATGAGATAATTAATTTTTAGTGAAGAGAGGTCAGAACTGTCAAACCATGTAACAGGGGAGACTTTAACTAATAAACTGTACTAATTGGCCACACCAAAAATTCTGGAAAAATTATAGTAAGAAGATATATGAGTCTTATTTCAGGGAAAATTTACGGATCTTGATTTCGAGTTTTGTAACTCGAGTTATAATTAATTTAGTGAACATGACGCAGACGGACAGTTTCAATTTTTATGCCCAGAACTAGTAAGTTAAGTCTAGTAATGCCTCGTGCTCGACTCCGGCAACGGTCTCGGGTAAGGGGTGTTACACAATGTGCTTTATAAATTGATGGCTAAAGTTATTGCTAACCGACTCCGGAGTGTGATGGATAAGTGCATTGATTTAGCACAAAGTGCTTTTGTACCCGAAAGACTGATTTCTGATAATGTTTTGCTAGCCTATGAACTCCTACACACTTTAAAACACAATAGGCTGGGGAAAAAAGGATTTATGGCGGTAAAATTGGATATGAGTAAAACGTAAGATAGGGTTGAATGGAATTTTGTGGAGGAAGTTATGAATAAATTAGGATTTGATTCGGAATGGGTTGCTTCACTAATGAAATGTGTTAAGACAATGTTGTACTTGGTGGTCTTGAATGATTATAGTGGAAATACTTTTTGCCCTTCTAGAGGATTAAGACAGGGAGATCATTTGAGGCCATTTTTATTTTTATTTTGTGGAAAAGGTCTATCTAGTCTTATGAGGCTAGCAATGCAAAGAAAAACTATCAGAGGTGTCAAAGCGAGCAGAAGTGGTTCGCATATTTTACACCTACTTTTTGTAGATGATAGCATATTTTGTTTGGGGAAGCTAATGAAAGAGACGCAAATTTATTAAAGCAGATTCCGCAAAAATATGAAATATGTTCTGGTCAAAGTATTAACTATTCAAAGTCTATTATTTTCTTCAGCACTAATACACATGAGGAGGTTAAGAGAACAATAATTAAAGTGCTTGGAGTACGTAGTTCAAATAATCTGGAACGATATCTAGGTTTACCTAACGTGGTGGGTAGAAAAAAGAAAGCGTCTTTTCAGAACTTAAAGGATAGACTACAGCAAAGAATTGATAATTGGAGTATCAAGTGTCTTTCACAAGGGATAAGGAGGTATTCATTAAAGTTGTTCTTCAATCTATTCCAACTTATTCAATGGCTTGCTTTTTGCTTCCTAAGTCTTTATGTGCCGATTTGGAGGGTATAATTGCGAGATTTTGGTGGCAAAAACATAGAGGAAAAAAAGGGTATACATTGGTGTGCATGGAAGGATATTTGTTCGTTAAAATAAGCTAAAGGTCTTAGTTTTCGAAAACTTGATACATTTAATATCACACTATTAGCTAAACAGGGTTGGAGTCTTATTAATTATCTCAATTCTTTGTTAGCCCGAGTTTTGAAAGCAAAATATTATCCGAATTCAAATTTTCTAAATGCTTCTTTGGGAAACTTACCCTCACTTAGGGGTGTGCAAAATTCGGGTAAAACCGAAAAATTTCGGTTAACCGACCGAATTCGGTTAATCGGTCGGTTAACCAAATTTTTTCGGTCGGGGGTCGGTTAATCATTTTGTTAATTTTCGGTTAACGGTTAATTCGGTTCGAAACAGGTCGGTTAACTGATACATTTTCGGTTAACCGAAAAAAATAATAAATAAATTTATAATAATATTTAAATACCCTATAAGTAATAAGCCCACAACTATTCTCTATTCACCAACCCAAACCCAATACAACTCAAACCCAATAATAAAAATTAAACCCAACTCTCTCTCAAAGTAATATTAAAACAAAAAATAAAATTACCCCTAAGACTAAGAGGCTAGACACACGACAGAAAAAAAATACACCCCTGAATCTGATATCTCTTCTCCTTCCTGGCTTCCTCAACTTGAAATCCCTAATTTCTCAATCCCTAATTGTATGATTGATTTTACCTTCACCTAATTTCCTCGTGGAAAAAAAAAAGCATTTCTATATTACTCTTTTGCTATTAAGTTCTGTTGTTATTCTAACTTAATTTCTTCTCTCTTTTTTTTCCTCCTTAGGGATATGTTGGTAACAAGTCAGCAGTTTTTCCTCTTCAACTATTAGGATATGATGTGGATCCAATCAATTCAGTACAGTTTTCGAATCATACAGGCAAGCTGCTTATACTACTGGGAAAGTCTCAGAGTACTGAGGCCTGATATATGGAGTGTTGTCGGCTGTAAATTTGTATAAGTTTGGGTTTGGTGTTCTGACCAAAATACAGCATCTTCTAGCATAGTTTAATCTATCTGAAATTTGTGCAGGGTACCCAACTTTTAAGGGTCAAGTTCTAAACGGGCAACTATTATTGGATTTAGTAGAAGGCCTTGAAGCAAATAATTTATTGTACTACTACTACACCCATTTACTAACAGGTATTTTATTTCTGGTTGCTCTTTGACGATGACAGCTTCTCCATGCTATAAAATTCTCTAGATTGTTTTAATATTCATCTATGAGGGGGAAAAACAGGATTGTTAAACAATATTTAAAAGAAAAAGGAACATATAGCATTATTTACAAAGAAGAGAAATTCTCTTCTGTGTTAAATGAGTGGTTCTCTCTGGAATTATCTACCCACTATAGAGAAAGGAAACAAAATAAGTAAATAAGACATCCTATGTTGTGTATTTAGCAATTTGTATCACAAAAAGGTATTCACTAGGATGCTTCTGTAGTGGATTTTGTTTATTTTATTCATTCTTTTTTTTCTCTTAATGTAGCTTTTTTTTATTTTTTAGATATTTGACTTGATACCGGACCCGGGGGGGAAGAAAATTGCATTTAAAGTTATAGTTTCTTATCAATGAATGTCTAAATTGTGTAAAAATAATAGTTTCTTAATAATTAATGCTTGAATGGTAGAAAAATCATTTTATTCTGGTCAAATTCCGATTTAAATAATCTCTTAATTTGTTTAGGCTCCTTTTGTTTGTTGACTTCCAAACTTGATTTTTCACTTTCTCAAAAATTACCAAGTAAATAGAAATGGTATAAAGGCAAAATCATAATCAATTAAAAATTTAACAAATAACTAAAATGCAACTTCATTTTAATATATTTGTGCTTTCATTGGTAATTAATTTGAATGAGTTGATAATTCATCATTGCTTTGAGACATTAGAGTTGAATATTCTGGGCAGTTGTATGTTACAAATCATCTCTCAGAAATGTAAATGATATTCTTTATTGTACCAAGACCAGATTGAAATAAGCAATTAATTTATATTAATTTGCTATGGCAGGTGTTTGTTTGATCTTTAAAATATAATATGATTTGGAGATGGTGCTGAATCTAATATGTTTCTGACCTTCCAATCTTTATTTGAACGAAAATCAGTTTCTCTTATTCATATTTACGCATTGTTGTACGCAGAAATTACTACTTTAAATAGGATAGTCAAAGGATTCTACTGGTATAAAACCTTGATTTAGTTGCATTAAAGCATTTTGAATCAGCCATCCCTACTTTAAATTGCGTTTTGCAATGGATGTTACCTTTGTTAAATATCTAAACTATGTTTGTTCTAAAACTCAACATCAAAATATGTTTAATATCATAAATGTATTTTAATTTATTATATATGTTTTTCTTGCAGAATGTCAACTGAACCAACATCTATTGAGGCTAGTGTTACACCTCCTACTTCGATAGATTCTGAAAATTCGGGAGTTGGAGCTTCAAGCCAAGGAAAGGGGATTACCGGAAAAAGAAAAGCCACTCTTCCAAGGTCAGAAGTTTGGTCTCTCTTCACTAAGATTATTAATAGTGAGGGTGCAAGTAAAGCTAAATGTAATTATTGTCAAAAGGAATTTTGTTGTGATATGAAAAAAAATGGTACGGGGTCATTAAAATATCATTTTCGTTCATGTAAGAAAAATCCTAGTAATGTTGTTGAAAATAGTCAAGGACAACTAGTTTTACCTAGAAAGGGAGTTGAAGTGGGGGAAGGAAATCTTTCAACTTGGAGATTTGATCAAGAAGCATGTAGGAAAGGATTAGCACAAATGATTGTGGTTGATGAATTACCTTTCAAGTTTGTTGAAAGTGAAGGTTTTAAGAAATTTATGTTTATGGCATGTCCTAGGTTTCATATTCCTTCACGAACTACTATGACTAGGGATGTTTATCAATTGTATTTAGATGAAAGGGCCAAGATAAAACAACTTTTGAGAAGCTTTTGTTCTAGAGTTTGTTTAACTACTGACACATAGACTTCTTTGCAAAGAGTTAATTATTTGTGTATCACTGCTCACTTTATTGATAATGATTGGAAATTGAATAAAAAGATTTTAAATTTTTGTCCAATTTCTAGTCATAAGGGTGAGTCCATTGGGATGGTGATTGAAAAATGCTTGTTGAATTGGGGGATTGATAAGTTGTTTACTGTTACTGTTGATAATGCAAGTTCAAATGATGTTGCTATTGGTTATTTGAGAAAGAAATTTAACCCTCGAGGGGGTTTAGTTCAAAATGGTAAATATCTTCATATGAGATGCATGGCACACATTGTGAATTTGATTGTTGTTGAAGGCTTAAAGGAAATGAATAAATCTATTGAACGAGTTAGGGGGGCTGTTAGATATGTGAGACAATCTCCATCTAGATTACAAAAGTTTAAGGAGTGTGTTGTGGTGGAAAAGATAGAGTGCAAGAAGATGTTGTGTCTTGATGTTTGTACTAGGTGGAACTCAACCTACTTAATGTTAGATACTGCTCAGAACTTTGAGAGAGCTTTTGAGAGATTTGAGGAGCAAGATACAAATTTTAGGGCTGAACTTGAAAGGGGTGATGGTTGGCGTAGTGTGGATGATTGGGATAATGTTAGAAACTTGAGGGATTTCTTGGAACATTTTTATGAAGTCACTTTGCGTATATCTGGCACTTCATATGTCACGTCCAATAATTTTTTTGATGAGCTTTCTGAAATTGATATTCTTTTACGAGATGCTCAGTTAAATAGTAATGTTGATTTCAATGTTATGGCCATCAAGATGAAAGAGAAGTATGATAAGTATTGGGGTGATATTGATAAGATGAATATGCTTATGTTTGTTGCTTGTGTTTTAGATCCTAGACAAAAACTAAAGTATCTTGAATTTGCACTTAGTGAAATGTCTAGTTCTGAAAAAGCTTGTGAAATGATGCAAAAATTGAAGGAATCTTTGTATGAAATGTTTGATGAGTATAAGCCTCCACTTCATAGTATACTTGTAGCCAATCGAGTGTGCCAACACATGCTTCTCTTGGTGAACCACAACAAAAAATGAAAAGGAGAATGCAAGCTTTGTATAAAAAGCGTGAGTTGGAAATTTGTGGTGAGGATAAAACATCTGAGTTGGATAAATATCTAGCTGAGGCTAATGAGGAATTTGTTGAAGATTTTGATATTTTATTGTGGTGGAAAGTGAACAGCCCTAGATTCCCCCCTCTTTCGAAAATGGCCAGAGATGTGTTAGTTATACCGGTTTCTACGGTTGCTTCAGAGTCTGCATTTAGCACCGGGGGACGTGTTCTTGATCAATATAGGAGTTCTTTAACTCCTAAAATTGTACAAGCTCTTGTGTGTACTCAAGATTGGATTCGAAAATCATCATCACAAGAAGACATCAAAAAGATAGAAAAACAAATCCAAGAGCTTGACAAGATTGAAAATGGTATATTTATTGTCTTATGTTAATAGTTTTAAATTTTTTTACCATATCACTCCTACTTATTTAATTAATTCAATGTTTAGACTTTTCTTGGAATGCATCAGAGCCTACCCTTAATTCATGAGCTTTCATGAGTTGAAGGGTATACTTACTATCTTATTCTTGTTAACTTATAATCTATTTGTTTGTTTATATTATTTGATTTTTTTAATTGCGGATATTTCTATTATATGCTAAACTTTTGCACTTGTTTTTTCCTTTTTGTAGGTTTAATGCAAATGAAGATTTTTTGGAGAGAAGAAATAGATACAAATGAACAATATTAAATACTTACATTTCAATTATGTATTAATTTAAAGATTTATGTAATGTTTTTAAACAAATTATGTAGTGTTAATTCGGTTAATTCGGTTAATTCGGTTAATTCGGTTAATTTGGTTAATTCGGTTAATTTGTAACCAAGAAATTTTAAAAAAATAATTTTCGGTTAACCTACCGAATTAACCGAAAAAATTCGGTCCGGTTAATTTTTTTTGAAAAAATTTCGGTTCGGTTAACGGTTAAAAAATTTGAGAGGTCGGTTAATTCGGTTAATAATATTTCGGGTCGGTTAACCGAATGAACACCCCTACCCTCACTTGGAAGAGTGTCTGGCCAGCCAGAGGAATTCTAGAGAAAGGCTTATGTTGGAGGGTTGGCAAGGGGGACCGCATCTCGGTTTGGACAGACCTTTGGGTGTCAGGTAATGAAGAAGACAAGATTCCAAATCAAAGCATGAATGAAAATATAGAGTTTGTCGAACTTAATTGATGAAGAAAATAAAGCGTGGAAGACTGAATTAATTGTCAATATATTCCAGCCAGATATTGCTAAAAAGATCATGCAGATTGTTTTAGCGAGGTCAGTTCATGAAGATTTCCAAGTCTGAAGAGGAGAGCCATCTGGGAATTTTTCTGTAAGGAGTGCCTATAAATTATTACAGGAAAGTACTCTTGATCTTAATAATTTTATACAGGCCGATACTAAAGCTTTTTTACAAGAAGCTGAGGAATCTAAATATTCCTCAGAAAGTGAAAATTACAGTATGGAAATTTTTTTGGAATTATATTCCTACTTTTTCGAATCTCAAGTTGAAAAGAGTGGTTGTTGAAGATCGGTGTCTTAGGTGTCATCAAAATGAGGAAGACAGCAATCATGTTCTCCGACAGTGCCCTACAACGATAGAAACATGGAGGTTGTTAAACTTTTCATGGATACTCAATAGTAATGCTCAAAACATATGGGAATGGCTTACCTGGGTATTTACTCAAGGGACAGTGGAACAGTGTCGCATCTTTTGTTGCGGGCTTTGGTTAATCTGGACAAGTAGAAACAAGTTAATCTATGAAGGAAAAAACACAACAAGCCGGTATATCTCTAATCAAATTCTTAGTTATATCTCTAATCAAACCCAACTTAGTAGCAATACTTTCATTTGTTTTCTGTTGGCCATTTTAATTTCAGACGATTTTCTTCAAAATAAAAATAAAAAAATAATATTTATTAAATATTAATTAAAGAATTCTCAGAAATGATAAAATATCCCTTTTAAATTTTAATAAAAATCATAAAAATATTTTAATTTTTAAGTAAATTCACAAATATTATATTCAACACTCCGTCAATTTCAATAATGTGAATTAATTTTGAGAACATTTTAATAAATTTTTTTCATGTTATTAATATATAATTTTAATAATTTTTTTTCATGTGAATCAACTCTAAATTTGTTGAATAATGAATTAACTTTTGTGAAATTTATTGATGATTTTTTTTTCCTTTTTAGGAAATAGTAGTTTCGGTTCATTAAAAATGAAATATATCTTACAATAAAGGAGTTACAAAGTAAGACTATGCAATACACCATGCTTTTGGATGTACAGTGACTATGGTACAATGGAATCTTTTACTTTACAGTTACAATAACTAAACTCACCACTAACGTTATTTTTAATCTCAAGTTGTTGACTTGTCATTACTAGTCAGCATGAATTTTTAAACACTTGATCACTTAGAAAATATCTCAACAAGATACTTCGATTCCTAATGATCTGGATACTAAACGAAAAACTAAAAAGAAATAAAAATTTGACTAAAATCAAAATTAAAAGAAATCAAATTAAGTGTGAGTTCGGATAAGCGATGTGCTTAATGTAAAAACAACGGTGACGGTGAAATTAAATGCTATAACGTAAGAAAAAAAGTAAATTAAACGCATTGCACCGTCTATCCAAACCCTAAAACTAACACCATCGCAATTTTCAAAAAGAAAGAATGAACTTTATCTACCAACAAGCTTTCATCTATGGTGTCCAACAAAAAACTTCCATAAAAAAAACAATCACAAAATCAATTGAGAACTAAGGAAAAAAAAAACAAAACTACTGATGAATATTGTATTACTAAAATTTATTTAATTTATTTATTTATTTGATATTTGTAAATATTTTTATATATTTAAAAAAAAAACTGACCACCTTAACCCTTCTTTATCTTCAAAAATATCAAACTGAGACCCATCTTGACCCCATACATACATACATGCATACATGTATGCATACAATGATGGATTAGATGATTTGATACACAAAAACAACTAAAAGATAATACAAGTATGATAAGAATATAACAAATATATCAAAACAATGATTGAAACCATATAGCATTAATTAAAACAAAAATAGCCATTGTTATTGGTACCTATGCAAATACTGCTCCATACAAAATCAATGAGAAGTAGAATATTTTATATCAATATATAAAGCTAATTGCTGTAGAAAACATTTGCTATGGAAACCTCTAAGGCATAGCAGAAGTCAGAATGTAGGAACTAAGAAGAGAGGTTGGTTTCGTTACACATGTTGTATCTCAGGCAGGTTCCGAGATGTGTTAAGACAATTCCCTCTTGAAGATATATCACTTCTCGACCCAATCAGGGTATTTAATCAAGTGACTAAGCTGTGCTTTTCTTGCTTCTAAAATTTTCCTTCAGTAATGCAAATTTTTTCTTGCATTGGTTTACAGTCTTCCCGGGAACAGCGGTGGCTACTCGTTCCCAACGCTGACTGGTTTCCTTTGGGAATGTCTTCAGAGCCTGAATCAGAGCTCTTTCTTGTACAGCAGACCATACATCTTGTTCTGAACTCGATGAAACACCATTGCCAGAAACCACATCGACAGGATTACTTGCACCTTTACCAGAGTATTCAGGGCTGCTTGTCTTCGCAGTTGTGTTTTCAGTCCTTGAAGGCATAGAAACCCCTTCTACTTCCTCCCTAGTGGAAAGTGGAGATGCAATAGTTGCCGCTGGTTTCCTCTTCTCGAGAAAAGAGTCAAATGCTTTGGTAGCATCAGGCTTCTGGAGAAGTACTGTTTTGGTAGCTTTCAGAATCTCTTCCACAGACCGACCCGTACCAATGTACTCTGAAATAACCTCCCACCTACGAGATGTCCCTTTTGGATATTTCTGGGTTCCTTTTCTCAAAAGCTCAATCTCTTCCTTGGTCCAAGGTTTCTCCTCCTTCTCAGAGCTGCTGCTCGAGAGGATACTTCCATTTGAATCCACAGAACCATTCAGATGTGAGCCGTTCGTATCATCTATTTTTTTCTCTTCCCTGTTGCTACTGTATCCCCAGGCATCTTGGATTAGTTTAGCCCGCTCTAATGCTTCTTTGTTATCCATCTTATCACATAAACTTCTAAGCTGCTCAAAGCCAAGGGTCATACATAAATTTTCTACATCCTCCTCAGAAAGATCAAGTAAATGTTGTGATAAAACAGGTGCAGAAAGTGCTCGAAGTCGAGTTCGCTCTTTCCGGAGGAGCTTCTTCTCTTTCTCCTTATTTTTCTTATGCTGTAAAGCAGCTTCGGCAGCTCGTTTCTCCTCCTCATCTTTCCGGCGTCTCTCCTCTTCAGCAGCCCTAGCAGCTTCTTCCTCCTGCAACTGCTTTGCACGAACCTTAGCTTCTTTTTTCCTCTGTTTCTCAGCTTTCGCCTCTTCCTTCCTCCTAAGTATTCTTGGGTCTCTTTTATAGGCATTATCAACAAGTGCACGGATCCGAGCATATTCCTCCTTCCTAGCCTTCTCGGATAGTTTTGCATTCTGCCTCTCCATCCACCTTTTATGGTCCCGAGACTCGGCTTGCTCAAGGTCATACTCATCCGCATGTGGGAATTCCCTCCAGCTTTTGAAACTATACCAAAAATTATAGAAATTGTCCACATCTTTTAGCGAAGTACTGTCATCTCCTAAAGCTGGGATAGGCTGGGTCACCGACCATCGTCCATTCCTCATGAAAGCTGGACCAAACACCTTGAAGAAGTCTTGTGGGGCACATTCAGTAGGAATTTCATCATCAAACTCATCAGTGGAGTCGTAGATTCTTCTCTTTATAGGATCGATCAAAATCTCATATGCTTCTTGGATGGACTTGAAGTGATTCTCAATTTCATCCTTCTTAGCTTGTTTTGCAGCCTCAGTCTCCTCTGCAAGAAGAAGATTCGCGAGTTTGTCAGGATGATGTCTCAAGGCAGCTTCACGGTAACTTTTCCTTATCTGATCCTCAGTGGCAAGATATCTTAAATGGCTCAACCCGAGCAATGCATAGTGATCTTGCTGCTTCCCATCGGCACCAGATTTCTTTTTCCCTTTGCTGCTATATGAATCGGATGATGGCACATACACTTGCTCCTTATCATTACCGACTTTCTGATCATCAACTTCAGTAGTATCATCCTCCTCACAGCCAAAGAGTTTAAGAGCAGCATTATGGAAGGCATGGCCAGCAGGTTCGTATTTTAAAGCCTTAACAGGGAGGCAATTTGAAGAAACATAGAGTGACTGTCCGTCCACAAGCTCCTGAGAATACGATATAAGCTGAATGCTTGTGCGGACCGCCATAATGTTTATGGTGGATGCACAAAACCACAAAAGGACAATAAATGCCAATACCAATATCTGGGAATAGCTTTTGCTAGTTTGACAATCTGCAAATAGTTGCAATCAGTACAGCTTGTGTTAATATGGTCACAACAGATATATAATGCTAAAATGATACAACCAAAAGATGATTTCATGGTATTGGCTGGTGAGCAGACACTATACAGTTGGCTTAGCCCTACAGTACCAGAATGCTCGATTGGAGCTAGCAAACGTACGGTTAAAGTAAAAAACTAGAAAGAAAAGTAAATTATCTCTTCATCCACAACCCCTAAGCTCAATCCTTTCTAAAATAAAAGTCAATTTAGGGGTGAACAATCAGTCGGTTTGGTGCAGAAAAACCGAAAGCGGACTAAACTGACTTCCTCTTTTTATGAAACTGAAACCAACTGATTTTGGGGGAGAACCAACAAAACCGGCCTGAATTAGGGTCGGTCGGTTCAGTTGGCCACTAACCAAACCGAGATTAGTTTCCTTTCTTTTTTCCAAACATGATAAAATGATGATAAAACAGTTCCAACCATAACATAATACTTAATAGCAGAGACAATAAGAAATACAAACACAAATTATATAATTGAGTACAATGCAACCACCAAACTCATTACCCATAAATGGAAAGATATTATATAGTTGAAACACAAAAATACATAATAAATATTTAAACCCTAGAAATTACCTTAGAACAGTGACTCAGTGAACAGAGATTTCAAAGACTGAGAGAGGCAGAGGTCAACAGCCGACCGACGGATAGAGATGAGGAGCAGAGGTCGATGGCAGAATGACAATGATGACGATGCAGAGGTGAGGAGGGCAGGAGAGGCTGACAGAGGTTAACAGCTGGGGCGACGGGGGTCGGGGTGGGCAACCGACAACGGGATAACGCCTGCAGAAGGGAGGGAAAGGTTTTTTTTTCCTTTTTTTTAGTTTTTAGTTTTAGGATTAGTAACTTTTATTTAGGAATTAGAATTTTTATTATTATTCTTTCATTCCTAATTCCGAACTTTTTTATTTTGGGTTTAGGCCGTTGGCCGGTTGAGGCTAGGGGGTATTTGGGCTTGAGATTTAATTTGGGTTTGAAGTGTAAATCGGTTATGAGATATTGGGTTTGGGTTTACTATATATTATTTAAAAAGTATGTTAAGTCTGTTAATTCGGTTTCGACAGTTTTGAAATTCAAAATCGGAACCGACCCAAGATCACTGCCCAAACCGATGTAAGAAACCGATGTAAAAAACCAAAACCACCCAAATCATACCAGAAAACCGAACCGGGCCGGTTGGGTTGGTTTGGGTGGTTTGACCCAAATTCTGCACACTGCTAAAAGTCATTACTTGAAACTAGACTCATTATTCTTGCAGAAGTGCACATATCATCAAAAGTAGAAAAACAAGACACTTTAAACAAGGCACATCTTTTATGAACAAAGATAAAGCTAGGTATCAAAGGTTTGCAACTAAGTAAAGTCTAGACCTAATGTAGATAATAGGAGTCTTTTCTCTATTGACTTAACGAGCCGTGTTAAACAAATTCTAACAAAAATCTCAAAACTCATTTACTAAAGAAGACAATAATGAACAGTTAATAAGCTCATAAGGAACAGAAATGGAGTGAAACAGATGGTCGCTACCTTCAAAAACCCATTTTCCCATCCTCATAAACAAGAGAGGGAATAATATTTTAATCAAAATTACGAACAAAGAGACAGCTAGGCATCAAAGGTTTGCAATTAAGTAAAAGTCTTGACCTAATGGATTACAAGGAAATTTTTTTCATTGATTATATTCATCAAACAAAATGTTCGATTCACTTAGCAACACGCGCAAAACAAATCCAAACAGAATCTTAAAACTAAATTATTAAAGAAACCATGTTTAAACAGTGAATAAGCTTGTATAGGGGAAAAAATGTAACAAAATGGACCATCACTCCCTTTCCTTTCAAAAGCCTATTTTTATTCCATTATTCCAAACAGGAGAAATAAAAATATTTTAATCAAAACTATTAAGAAAGATACAGCTAGACTTCAAAGGGTTTTTTTCTTTTTTTTTTTTGAAGGAAAATTATTGATTCCCTAAATTCATCTAACAATTCGTTCCATTAGCTTAGCAACTCGTATGAAACGAATTCTAACATAATCTTAAAACTCATTTACTTTAGAAGCCAAGTTTAGATGCTGAATAAGCTCGTTTTCCTTCAAAAACCCTTTTTTTCCATCCTTCCAAACAAGAGAAAGAAGGAAAATTATTTAATCAATTATGATAAAACGTTTCACACCCAAACACAAATGAAACAATATTAAACCCTATATTCTCGTTCATTAAGAAAACATATAGTAACTTCTTTTACCTTCCCCTTTCATTTTTTTTTTCTCATGCACAAACCGTTTCTTCACATATTCCCTACAATCTAACCTTCGAATTCAACAATTTGTTCCATTACAAGCTTTTCTTTCTTCATTCAAGTTTGAACACACAAAAAAAGGGAAAAAAACTAATACAAAACAAAAATCAAGAAAACTAGGGTTACCTTGTATTAACGTGGCGAGGAGGCAATGGATGTTATTAGTGACGCAGTTTCTTTTGATCTGAAACTTGGGAATTACATGTGTATATATAGAATATAGGGAAAAGGGTAAATGAGTAGACTCTCGGCCGAGTGGGGAAGATGAGCAGGGTATGCAGTTGGGACACTTGGGCTAGCCCAAATCTTAAGCTTAATTATTGAAAACAGTGGTCATGGGTCGGGTCATATTCGGTACATGCAGATGCAAAATTTTAGGTCTAGACTAGCTTAAAAAATGAGTCTAAAATTTTGTCCAAACTCAACTAAGATAAAACATGCTAAACCCAAGCTCAGCTCGGCCCGTGCATATTAATTTTTTTATATAAAAACAAATTTAAAAAATATAATACATCAAATACATTAAAATAGTAGCAAATTAGTAAGCAATGTCTCTAAAATAGTAGTAAAAATAATAATAAAACAAGAATTATACGATATTTAAATAATAACAACAATATAATAGTAGAACAACTACAAAACAATAACAAACAGCAGCAAAACAACAACAAACAATAACAGGGAAATTTTTTGTAAGCAAATTCATATTAGGCCGGGCTCAAATTAAAAAAATATTACCCTAGTCGTGGTTCATTTAAAAGCATGGCATTATTCTTTATCTAAGCCCATTTTTCAGGCCTATATTTTTACTCAAACTTTCTTACTTTTTGGGTCGACCTTTGGGTTTGGACAGATTACCCGTCCCATGATCAAGTCTAGTTGAAATATACTTTTTATTTAAAGAAAATTGGTAAAAACATCTTTTTGGTCCCTCTTGATTTTGATGTTGATAAAATTGGTTATTCTAAAAAAAATTTGGAGCAATTTAATCCCTGAAAATTTCGAATGTGAACAAATATGGGGAATTAAATACAATATTAATATTTTCCATCAATTGTACATAATTTTAGTTGGTATAATAACAAATTTAATAATTAACAAGGATTAAATTGCTTCAATTTTTTTGAGAGACCAATTTACATAATATTTAAATTAAAAGGGCTAGAGAATCCTTTTTACCAATAAATTTCTATATAATATTTTTAATTGAGTTTTTTTTATTTTTAAAACTACTCAAAATTAAAATTTTATTCGATTTGAAACAAATAATTTTAACCATACAGGGAAGAACATTAACCATAAAAGAAGATTAAATTATATTTTCGCGTTAATAATTATACATCTATAAGGTAATTTAATGATAAAATTACCCTTTTAATCTTTCAATGAAGATTTATAGAGGGTTTTAAGGCTAACTTTAAGTGACTGTCACATAAAATCTTGGAAGAAAGTCTAAAATAGGGAAGTGGCAAATTACGCTATCATGTCACGAGACACCTTTAATTTTTCCAGTTTTCTGGACTTCGAAGTTATGTGTTGCACCATAATGGTATGTCTGTCGCGACACGACCTAAAATTTCAATTTCTTTTCGTTTTGCAGTTCTATGTTACCACAGAGATGAAAATGTTTCGCAACACGCACAAAAAAAAAGTTAATAATTTGTATTCTCGAGTCGTATCGAACTCCTTAGGCTATGCTAGAGGTGTTCATGGGCCGGGCGGTTCGGCCCGAAAGCCCGACCAAAATTTAGGAGGGTTTGGGCAAAAATATAAGCTCGAAAAATGGGCTTGGACAAAAAATAAGGCTCGTTTAAAAAATGGGCCGGGCCTCAGGTAAGGTATTTTGGCCCGGGCTCGGCCCGGCCCGAATTCACTAAGGTTCCGTTTGTTTGGCAGTAAAATGTTTCCCGGAAAATGATTTACAGAAAATATTTTCTGGTGTTTGGAAGAATCTGTGTAAAATATTTTCTGTTGTTTGGCAGTTTTCCTGAAAATATTTTTCGGAAAAGTTGTTTTTACATATATTAATAAATTTTATATACATATTAATAAATTTTTATATTTTAAATTGTTTTTTATATATTGCAATGATTTATTTTAAAATAAATAAATTAAATTAAATATATAATAATACTCAATTATTAAGCTACATTATTAACCGTCATAAAATGAAAACAACTAAAGTCAAATTTTGTAATTGTGTTAAAACAAATAAAAAAACAAGGATTGAATAATTATAAATAAACTTCCAAACCACAAATAATACTATTATCCAAATGCATAATTAGTAGTACACTCATAATAACAACAACATTGTCTAAGTGCATAACTAATATTACACTACATAAAAGTATCAATATCTTCAACATTGAGAAAATTTTTGAAGCTAAATTTTTTTATGCTTCTTACTTTTAACTAAAAAAGCTTTGGCTTCGGATTCATGACTCGCTAGATAATTAAACACAGAACACAAGAAGTCATCATCAAATCCGTCTTTCTCCATCGACATCACTTGCATGTGGTATTAAGTGATAATTTACAAGGTTTGATCTTCACTCGTATCTTATATCAAGGTTTGATCTTTTAAGTTTTGTCAATATGGTAATGTAAGTGTATGAGTGTAAGTTTGAAATTATATTGTATAAAAAAAAAAGAAAAAAAATGTTTTAAATATTCTAAATATATCTATGATTTAGTGATAATTTACAGCTTGATTAATAAATTGTGAATGTTTTCAGATATTATTGACACAAACAGAAAAGTAGGAGTAATGGGGTAACGAAACAAGTGTCAGTAAGCTGAACCTATAGCAATTCGAATGCAAAGAACAGAGAATGAAAGGCACGAAAAAAGGAAGAAGATTACCATTACAAACAACAAAACCATGTACCATACTTTATTTATTTCCTTAATCACTCTTTGCGCATGTGCATATACAAAAGGAAAAACTCAAGCTCAAAGTATGTAAAATCTCAGACAACTTTTTAGCCACTTAAATTTTTAAGGGTAATTGATTAAACAATAAACAAGGACTTTTAAAAATATTAAATATGTGGTGTATATTGTGTCCGTAACCTATGAGGAAATCCAAACCCTACAGAAAAGCCCTTCATCCATGGATGATCAATCCAGGTTATCCATTCCTTATGCATCCATGCGAATCACACATCTCAGTCCCTCACCCGCAAGCAATAACTCAAATGCCTTGTTGATCTCTGAGAAAGGCACAGTGTGTGTGATGAATTTATCCAGCTCAAGTTCCTGCAACATCAAAGATACCACAGTGTTTACTGTCTATTAGTATATTTGTATGGAAGAGAAAATGTACTCGTGTCCAATAAATTCCAACCAGCATTTACATACTCATGAATAAATATCGAACACATTCTATTTTGGTATTCAACACTCACTCTAGGTTCCAATAAATAAGAAGATAAACTCACATTGTTCATATATTTCTCCACAACAGCAGAAATGTCAGATCGAGGTTTGTAGTTTCCAAAGAAAGTACCTTTGAGAGTATTCTCATTCAGCAGATTCACTGGGTGAGTTTTGAATGCATCGTCTTTGTTTGGAACACCCACAAGCACCACAACTCCCCACCCTTGAAAATCAAGTCATTTCAGCTAAACATGAAAAATGATATAATCTAGCATCATTGATGAAGAGGAAAATGTTGCGAAGCTATTTACATCGTAGACGCATTCAAATGTAGAAATCATGGCCTAGATACTCCCCGTACATTCAACACTGCGATCGACTCCTCCACAAGTCATCTCAACAATGACCTGATCATTAGAACCATTTCTTAATAAGGATCCCATAACAAGTTGACAGGTTTTACGCAATGTGACCCTAGTAACTAATGGTTATGTTCAAATCAGAATCCAGCAGGATGCATATAGAAATGAATTTTCAAGTGGAAACAACCTCTTGGACAGGTTTGTTGTAATCTTTTGGATTCACAAACTCTGTAACACCGAATTTCTTGGCTGTAACAAGTAATAAAAATAAACATGATCAGTTTTGTAATTTCGCTTAACCAAAAACATAATTGATCTTGGGATGTTTTGTTCAAGTAACTACAACACCAATGCTACCTTGTTCGAATCTGCTGGGGTTCAAATCAATGCAAGCATTTTTTCTTTACCAACTTGCATGTGGTATTTTGCATATTTTGCAATTATCCTTCTTCTATCTTTTTTTACTTGCAAACCAACTTTACTTTGTTACTGCTACTCATACATGGGGCACTAGTTTCTTTGTTTTCATTTTACTGCACTAATCAAGCTCATAAAATCCCTAATCAAGCTCTATTACATACAATACCTTTACCTGATTCAGAAGTCTATGCTAAAACTATTTGGCCTTTTTGGGGGGGAATATATTTGATTTGAGAAAGTGATGAGGTTGCTGATAAATCTACAATTTTTCAGGGTCGTTACACAGTTCATTTGTAGCTACGTGACTCTTCCTCTCTATGCTTTGGTGACTCAGGTAATAACATTGCTCGAATCAAGCAGGAAAATTGAATGCAAATCAAAGGAAAATTAATACAACTATTGACTAGATCTTATCCGAGATGTTATATCACCTCTGCTAGTGCCCTATATGTGTTTCTAACAAGCGAATCTCTTCCAAGTGAACCTTTGCTAGATCACATTACCTTTGCTAAATGCATAATTATCCTAAAGTGCCATATCCTTGATTTAAAACATTACATCAGCATCATTGTGAAAGGACAAGATATAACCCCATTTTCAATAAACTCAAGATACGTGAACTTTTTTATTCTCCACAACGCCTGAGAGAAAAAGAGAGCAAGACACTTTAATACCTTGACTTCCTATCAACCTAACCCAATACTTCTTCCATCCATCTCCGTTCTTACCAAAAACATGCAGCTTCTCGCCCTAATCCCTAGTGAATCTGAATAACCACAACTGTCTCCTCGTCGATGTTACTTGTCAACAAGAGACTATCCTTTAAATTTAATTACAAAATGTATAGATATTATTCTCGAGAATATGATCTGAACTTAAAATGAAAATAATATGAAATCCAAGAACATGGATTACTAACAATGAAATGTATACGTAAAGTGGTAAGCATTTAGCGAGTCCAAACGTTCCTTAGGACGTCAATCCTTGAAAAACACAGACAAGGACATCAGAAACAAATAGATTTAACTTTAAAATTTTTTCTACAGATGGGATACAACATGAGACCGACGATCTTTAACGAAAGGGTCGCCACTGCACTGAGAAACTGGCATCAAAAAGCGAAGAAACAAACTAAACAAAACATATTGTCACATTCTCAAAACACCACACCATCGAATCGACAGCAAAATCATGACGAACCGCAACAAGAAGGTGAATTTGAAGAGAGATCAAAAGAAAAAAATGGGTTAAAATTTCAGTTGGCTAAAGAACAAGAATAAAAAAACAAACAGAAGAAAAAAATTGTGGACAAGAAGGAAGGCATAAAATTTCAAGAATATCTGTTAAAATGTAGAAAAGTAAAGAACAAGAAGAAAAAAAAAGGTTTACCTTAAGCCAAAACCCAAAAAAAAGAGCTTTATGCAGGAACGAAATACCTGCGAAAGAGAGAGAGAGATTGCATGATAAAGAGAGAAAGAGAGAAAGAGAGAAAGAGATGAAATGAAATACCTGAGAAAAGAAGATACGGGACTGATGAGTAGAAGGTGAAGAAAGGAAATTGAACAACAGCAAGAGAAGGGGCCTTACCTGGATGAAGGAGAAGCACGGAAAATGTCTTACGGAAATTGAAACGGTAAGACATTTTCCGAAAAATGTAAAGGATTTTACGCGTGATTTGGAAAATGTTTTCCAAATGGAAAAGATTTTCAGGCTACCAAACACTGCAAAAGAGGAAAATATTTTCCGGAAAATTAACTACAGCCAAACAAACGCACCCTAAATGACAAAAAAAATCTGTTATGTTTTTTTTGAATGTTATTTTCATGTTGTTTTCTCCCTATTTTGTTACCATATTACTATTATGTTGCTACTATTTTGTTGTTATTGATTGAATATTGTATAAAACTTATTTTATTGTTTATTTTGTTATTATTTTAAAGGCATTTGTTAATTTTATTATTATTTTAGAGGTATTTGCTTGTTAAGTTACATCTATCTTAGTGTTATTTAAGTCTACATGTTTTTTTAAATTTTATTTCAATTTGTTGGGAAATATTTATTTTGATTTTTTTAGTATTTTTGATGTATTATATATATTTAAAAATTATATAAAATAATATAAAAATTTAATACGGGCGGGCCGAGCTGGGCCCGGGTTTTAGTATTTTTATATGGGCCGGGCTTGGGAAAAATTTAGGCCCATTTTTTGGGTCCGGCATGGCCCGAGCCCAATGAATGGGCCTAAATTTTTAGTTGAGCCTGGCCCAGCCTGCCCATGAACACCTCTAGGCTATGCTTAATCACCTTAAACTACATTTAAAACCACTCTCACCCCTCCTAAAACCTTGTTCCTAATTTACTAGGGTAAAAACAATAAAAATTATAGATAAAAATCCAAAACACAAGTAATTTACAATATTTACAAAAATTAATAATAAAGTTCGATGATTAAATTTTAGGTGTAGCTATTGGAGTCGTCCAGTATCCAACTCCAGTCCCCTTCTGGTTCCTGTGCCTTAATTTCGATGTCCATTGTTGCTTCAAGAGTGCCTTTGAAATAATGTTTTACTCTTTGGTCATTGACTAATAAAATTCTCCTGTCATTGGTTGTTAATTCTACCATGCCATAGGGGAATAATGGAGTAACTGTGTATGGTCTTGTCCATCTAGAACGCAATCTGGGAATAGTTTTAATATAGAGTTAAAAAGCAATACCTTAAAAGTTATCTCTTGTGTATAAAGGAATGGCTTAGTGACAACTAAACAAAGTTTATAGTTCATTGGAAGATATTTAATGAGTAATTTGATACGTGAGTTTTAATTTTATGTAATTGTATATACGAACCTTTATAAAATGGGAATCCAGGTGAATTTATGTATCAAAGTCTACATTGAGCTATTAGAATTTACGTATCAAATTCATTTTGGTGGCTGGAAGGGCCCCGATCCTTCTTAAAATGAGAAATCTCATTTTTAGTCTTTTAAATTTTATAAATTTTTAAATTATGACATGGTAAAATTTTACTTTGGCCCATCAAAAAAGATAAAATTTTAAGTTAGTATATGGTAAAACACCCTCATATTTACTTTACTTGGTTTATTCAAGAAATAAAGTTATTATCCATCTTTGCGGGTACAAACCTACTTGCTGCAATCTACTAATTTTATATTTTCAAGTAGGTTCTATTTTTTTAGGTCTTTACGACCCAACATTAAAACAATAAATTCTAACAATAAACATATAAAGACTAAATTGAAGGTTATTAAAAAAGTGTGTAGGGATGAATTTGAATAAAATTTATAGTTCAATGGACTTAAGACGAAAATAAACCACAGAAATTCATTACACAACATATTAAAAACTGAGTGAAAGCGTTTATGAAATGTTAAAAAAAAAACAGTTTAAAATAATTTTTAATATTGCCTTAAACAAACAGTTTAATTAAATTTAAAGGAATTACTATTAATAAAATTTAATACAAACAATATACATGAGGCTATAAGTAGGTCATATACATGGGTTTTTTCTTTTGTCTTCGTTAATTCCTCATATTTTTTTTAACTTAAATATTTTCATTAATATTAAATTTTTAAATATTATAACTTTCGTGGCTATTTATATCTACTTCACGTTTTTTTATGAACTTTTTATATTTTTTAATTTTAATTTTTTTAATTTTTGAATTATTTAACATGATTTGATTTTTTTGAAAATGTTAAGGGTAAAATTTAGCTTAAAAAAATTAAAGGCCAAATTTATAGAAAATGTAAACGTTGAGAGTTAAATTTACCATTATATCATTTTACAAGTTATATTTAAGTTGGTACTGTTCATTAAAACCTTTTAAAACAGATCATACACCTAAACCTGTTCGTGGGTTAGGCTATTTGCTCAGGTTGGAAGATCCGTTGAAAATTTGAGAGGATTTGGATAAAAATATTAGGTTCGTTTAAAATATGGTCTGGGTTCGAGATTGAACATTACTCGGTCCATTTTTAAGTTTATAATACTTTATATTATGTAATTTATAACACATTAAAAATAAACTTATATTAAATATATAATACTACTCTAATATACATATTAAAATAAAATAAAATAAATAATTTAAAAATATTTAAAAATAATATGTGCGAGCCTAAAATGAGTTTGAGTTAATCTTTTGCAAATAAAGGTGTGTTTGGATAAAATTTTAGACCTATATTTTGGGCCAAGCCGAGCTTGGGCAAATATAAAGTATGTTAATATACTTAGGCTCAATCCAAACCTGACTCAACTTATGAACACCTCTACTTTCATAGCTCCCACATTTAAAATGCTTAATAGACACAAAAATAGTATAATAAAAAAGTTATATTGCATTGTTGATCGAGTCTTAACTCGATTGACATGGGCATTATTGCTAATGCAGGAGGACAAAGATTCGAATGTGCTGAAGCGTATTATTCTCCTATTTATAGATTGGAGAGGGGCTATGAGTAATTTTTGACATTGTGTTAAAAAGAACAAATATGATCAAAACCTATAATGTGATTGTTATATATATATATATATATATTGCATTAAATGATTGACACGACAAATTTATTATATGTATTGTTTTTACATTTAAAATTTTATATTTTTATATATTAAGCATTTGATTAAATTGGTATCGTGAATCTGTTGTGCATCAATTTAAAACTTTCTTTAATGCCCCAAAAACTCTCCGTTCATTGGCATTTACTACTTTTTAACTTATGGAAATTTTAGTTGCACTATAGATTGGTCATTCAATACTAATTTTAAACTCATCGATACAATATTCAATTTTATCACTGTAATAACTAATCTTACCGTCACTACTCTTTTCAATGTCATCAGATCTAATAGAGTTCATTTGGATGGACGGTGAGATTGAAATTAGAGGAAGCAGTAGTTATATTAATTACTATAATAGTTAGATTTAAATCAATGATGGAATATATGTTTGAATGCAAACGCAACAGTGATGATAAATTGAATTATTATAATAATACAAAATGACCACTAAAGACTTTAGATTATATTTTATATGATTAAAGTTATAATTTATTTGAAAATTTAACATATAATTAAAATTATATTGAAGTATTATTTGACATGTTTATTTAAATATCTTAATTAATATATTATTAAATTATTTATAGTGAAGTGAATATTAATTTTAAAAACTTGTAAATCAAAATAATTAAAAAGTAAACAGTTTAAAATCTTTTAAGTCATTAAATTATAATATAATTAAATGCACGGTTTTTATTTTATCAATTAAAATATAATTTGTTTTAATTTAACACTAAATAATTTAAAAGAATTAGCTACAAAAATAATTGAAAGAAAATAGAAAAATATATGTTAAAAAACGAAGAAATTAAAATATTATTCTTTAAAGTAAATTTTAATTTTAATGAAATAATTAAAATTAAAATTTAATTTTTAAAAATTAATAACAACAAATTTAAATATTAAGAAAAATAATATTTCTTACTGATAATTTAATAATATTTATGTTTATGATAATTTTATATTTTTTTAATTTCTACATAAAAAAATACGTGAAATTTTCAAAATTTATCTCTCTTCCAAAATTTACATAAGATTTAATATTTTATTTATTTAATTTTGTTAAAAAATAATAATGATCCATCTGTTGATTTATTCCCTGTCATTAGAATATATTCTTAAAATGGTCTCATTAACAAAAAATTGACTGGACCTACCACGTCAGCAATTTTATATTCTCTTGTGAAAATTATAAAATGGAAAATTCTCCTTTTAGTCCCTTTTAAAAATTACAATTTTCTTTCTCTCTTCTCCGTCCTCTTGTCTTCTTTTACTTCACTGCCTGTCACCTCTTTCGGCCAAAGCAATCGTCACCACCTCCTTTTATTTCTTTTCCTCTTCTTCTCTCCCGTCCCTTTTTGTTGTTTACCCTTAGAAAGGCTGGACTTTTTTTTTTCTCTCTCTCTCTCTCTATATTTTTCTTGTTATCCTTCTATGGCTAACCCTTCAAGAACTGGCCAATGCCTCTCTCACCTGCAAAACTCTTCATCGAGTCACCCACTCATTCACTCTCTGCTGCTCCCTCGACGATTCAAAATCTTTTAAAAACCTTCTCGTCCCCTTTCACAACACCCTTAAGCCTATTTTTTCTACACCCCTTATCAAATCCTCTTCTCTTCTTCATCCTTAAATCGCCAATTTTGGAGAACCAATTCGTCGCAAAGGCTGGTCCTTTCCAAGTTCAGCTCATCGGATGCTAAAATGGGTTTTGCTCATGACCCTTTTCATGTGATTCAACCTTGCAGGTTACATACATTGTCAAAGGCAGCGGTCGCCTCCAAGTGGTTGGCGTCGACGGCAAAAGGGTCTTGTAAACCATTGTCAAAGTGGGCAATCTGTTGATCGTGACAAGGTTGCTAATCCAGATGGGTTGTCGTGGTTCTCAATCATCACCACTCCAAAGTAAGCCATTGTTTCCTAAACCCCAAGACTTTGAATCCATTAAAAACTCCATTAATATTGCTAATTATGAAACCTTTGCCTGTTGTGATTTGAGACTTGGCTGAAAGCATTGAGGCATGGAAGGCTATACCACTTAAAGTTCTTCAAGCAACATTCAAGGTTCCTGCTGAGACAAGGAGGCTTTTTCCGGTCCAAGAGACCAATGATGTCATCTTTCTCCCACCTCCAAAATGAAGACCATCCATTTAGCTGTCTTCTGCTAGTTTTTAGTGTTTTATTAGCTCCCTCGATTATATATTTATCTACAGTATATATAAAATTATTAAATTGGTGTAACGAGTTAATTCGATTTGATACTAATTTAATTGTAAAAGAATTTTAAAATATTATTATTTTAAAGGGTATTTTAGGCATAATAATTTATTTGACCCTCCAACTTTTAAAACAATGTTATTTTATCTCTCTATTTATTTTTTCATCTCTTTTAGCCATTAAACTTGTACTGATTGTCAAATTTTCACATGGATGCCACTACGCCAGTAATGTTAATAAATGTTAATTTTCTATTTATTTTGAAGTAATTTAACATATAATATAAGTTTAGTTAAAAATAACAAAAAAAAATAAATGATAGGTTATTTTTGTATATTATTATAAAGATATTTTTATCATTTAATACTTTTATATAATATTTAAAAAAACTGAAAATAATATATAGGAATCCAACACAAGATCACTAAACTCAAATAAAAATCTCTTACTACTACTACTTAATAATCATTTATTGAAATAATTTTATAAATATGTTTTTAACATAAAATATTAAAATATTTTCATTTATACATATCAGCAATATTATTGATTGAGTTGTTAGAGGATAACTCGACATCAACTCAATATTGTTGACAATATCATGATAAATAATTGTAATGCATCTCTAATCTCTAGCAATATATAATGTATTTTATTGATCAATTAAGTTTTTACTCACAATTTAATATGAATTTTTCTTTTTAATATTTACATATTAGATATATTATTATTAATTAATTTAAAAATACCATAATAAATAATTGTAGTATTTTTAATATTCTTAAATTTAAAATTTTATTTTAAGTAAATTCTTATATTTTCATATGCTTGTTATAGAAATTTTAGGTAAATTATTATTTAAGAATATACAAATATACCAGTAAATATTTCTATTTATTTAAATATTTAATAACTAGGGTTTTCTATCAGATGAAAGCAGAACGATTTTAGGTGGTTTCAATCCCACTCGCAAATTGTGAAGTCTTTTGTTCTCTGTTTTTCTCTGCATTGGTTCTCTTTTCTGAACTATGGGCAAAAACGTGGTATCTGACGAAGAAGGTGATACCGTAATAATTTTTTTTGGTTTTTTTTTTTGGCTAACGAATCCTTAAATTTTCTTACAATTTTTTTTTTTTGATTTGGGTTTGGGGGTTCAATGCGTGCAGAGGAGTTGGAACTCGACGAAGATGGAGAGCCCATTGTGGGAGACACACTCAATGGCCGCGACCCTGACGACGACGACGAAGAAGAAGACGGTATAGCTTGTTTCTGATATCCAATTTCTCCTTTCAATATTGGGGATCTTTTTTGAGTTCTGAGTTCGTTTTTTTTATTTATTTAAATTTTTAGAGAAACAATGACAATGAAAATAAAATTAGGGCTGAATGCCATGATGTGTGTTATTCTTTTTTCCTGTTTTGTCAGTGGTTCATGAATTCATTATAAAATAATTAGGGTTGAATGCCATGATGGGTGTTATATTTTGCTCCTTTGGGCGGGAGGGTGTTCTTCAGTTTTGTCTGGGTTCATAAATTCGTTGTAGTTATTTGATTATTTATTTTTGTTTTGAACAGATGAGGGGCAAGATGAATATGAGAATGATGGATTCATAGTTGATGATGTGGAGGATGAAGAGGTAGATGAAGCTGAAGAGAGGGAAGATAGTGATGAGGAGAGGCGGAAAAAAAAGAAAAAAAGAAAGAAGAAGTGAGTATTTTTCCTACATTGATGCTATGTTACTGCTACATTTTCTGTAAAATGAAGATGAGATATTATTAGTATTTTGTTTATTTGGTTTAAGAAAGCTTAATATCATTCTATTAGTCAGAGAGGGTAGTTTAGCTAATTTCTGATGATGTTTATATCAATGTTTTCAGGGAAGCTGAGGACCTTGATGAAGATGACTATGAGCTCCTCCGGGAGAATGACGTTAATGTACCAAAGGTTGTTAGATTTGATTCCCTGCCCCGAAGAAATAAAAAATGATGATTGTTAAGTTCTATGAGTGTAATTTTATCTCATTTAAGTTCTTTTAGTTTTGCTGAATTAATGTTAGATTTGATCATACTGATTATTTTTGTATAATTTGTTTCCCTGCGCAACTGTTTTACCTATATAATTGAGCTTTCTGCTTCATAATTTTTTCCAGGGTAGCAAGAAATTTAAGCGGCTAAAGAAGGCTCAAAGGGATTTAGATGGGGTACGATATGGGCTCTCTGATGATGAGTTTGATGGTAGCATGAAGGGTGGAGCAACTGCTGAGGAGAAGCTTAAGCGTACCTTATTTGGCGATGATGATGGTTTGTATATTAAGCATATCCATTATCATTATCATTTGAATTCAGTTTTAAATAACTGGTTGGTATATGTAATATTTTAGGGCAACCTCTTGAAGATCTTCCTGAAGATGAAGAACAAATAGAAGAGGAAGAGGATGGAGATATGGGTGAAGAAGATGAAATGGCAGACTTTATTGTAGAAGAAGATGATGTGCCTGGGGCTTCCGTTAGGTACAACCTGTGTGCTGGATGAATATGCCGATCCCTTTTATACTTTAATTTTGGAAGTCTCTTGAAGTAACTTGTTTTGTAGACGGAAGAAGATGAAGAATAAGAAATCAAGGCATGCATTTGATGTTTCGTCATCTGCTTTAAAGGAAGCTCAAGATATATTTGGTGATGTTGATGAACTCCTGCAGCTACGCAAACAGGGATTAGATTATAGTGATCAGAAAGAGAGGAGACTTGAAGATCAATTCGAACCCACTGTTCTTTCTGAAAAGTATATGACGGTAAAGGATGATGAAATTCGGACGATTGATATTCCAGAAAGAATGCAGGTTTGTTGATATAGTTATTATTGTTCTAACTATTTATTTCCTTGATATCTCTTAACATAAGTCGATTGGCTTCACATTTGTTTTTGTAGATTTCTGAGGAAAGCACTGGCAGTCCTCCAATGGATGAAGAGAGCATAATAGAAGAGAGCAACTGGATGCATAAACAGCTTACAAGTGGTGCAGTACCGTTATTTGGTAAAGAAAGGACGGATCTTTCTATAAACAAGGATGACATCATGAGGTTTTTGGACCTAACACATGTCCAGAAATTAGATGTACGACTTACTGATTTGATTGATACATGACTATTGTTGCACTGGTTTCTTTTTTCTTAGTATTCTTTCTTTCAGATTCCCTTTATTGCGATGTATCGCAAGGAGCAGTGCCTAAGTCTGCTGCAAGATCCTGAGCCACATGAGGTTGATGATATTGATCAGGAAAAATCTGATAAAAAACCTACAATAAAGTGGCACAAGGTAACTAATCAAAATTTTTTTTATTGTGTATCTAATCAACTTCAGAAGTTTATTCCTGTTAATAATGGATGCTATGCTTCATTTTAGGTACTTTGGGCAATTCGGGATCTGGACCGGAAATGGCTGCTTCTTCAAAAGAGGAAGAGTGGCCTTCAGTCACATTATAGTAAGCGATTTGAAGAAGAATCTCGTCGGATATATGATGAGACAAGACTTAACTTGAACCAACAACTTTTTGAGTCAATTCTTAAAGATCTCAAGGATGCGGTATCAGAAAGGGAAGTTGATGATGTTGATGCCAAGTTTAACTTGCATTTCCCACCGGGTGAGGTTGGTGCAGATGAAGGTCAATATAAGAGGCCAAAGAGGAGATCACAATATAGTATTTGCTATAAGGCTGGTCTCTGGGAGGTTGCAAGCAAGTTTGGATACAGTGCTCAGCAACTTGGATCTCAGCTATCTCTTGAAAAGTTGGTAAGTGTGCTTGGGTAATTTCTGTTATATTCTATTGAGATCTAATGCTCATTCTTTGATTGTAGCCTGATGATGAGTTGGAAGATCCTAAGGAGACGCCAGAAGAGATGGCTTCAAACTTTACATGTGCAATGTTTGAGACTCCACAATCCGTCCTCAAAGGAGCCAGACATATGGTATACAGTGTTCTTCTTATGAGCAAATAAGTACTACTGTTGACCATAACAACCTTGTTTTATCATGTCTACTTATTTATTGTTTTTCCTCTAGGCGGCGCTTGAGATAAGTTGTGAGCCATCTGTCAAGATATATGTTCGTAATATCTATATGGAGAATGCTGTAGTATCAACCAGTCCAACACCTGATGGAAAAATAGCCATAGATTCTTTCCATCAGTTTGCTGGTGTTAAGTGGCTGCGGGAAAAACCATTGAGCAAATTTGAGGATGCACAGTGGCTTCTAATCCAGAAGGCTGAAGAGGAGAAGCTTCTTCAAGTAACTTTTAAGCTGCCAGAAAAAAATATGGATGACTTGATTAAAGAATGTAACGAAAGATATCTCAGTAATGGCGTTAGTAAATCTGCTCAACAATGGAATGAACAGAGAAAGCAGATACTGAATGATGCTCTTTTTGGTTTCCTTTTGCCATCGATGGAGAAAGAAGCAAGATCCTTGTTGGCTAGTGGAGCTAAGAACTGGTTACTTTTGGAATATGGCAAGGATTTGTGGAATAAAGTTTCCGTGGGGCCTTATCAAAAGAAGGAAAATGATATTAATTCTGACGAGGAAGCTGCACCACGTGTCATGGCATGCTGTTGGGGCCCTGGGAAGCCTGCAACTACTTTTGTGATGTTAGATTCATCCGGAGAGGTGCTTGATGTGCTTTACACTGGTTCTCTTACATTACGGTCTCAAAATATTAATGACCAGCAACGCAAGAAAAATGATCAGCAGCGTGTTTTGAAGTTTATGACTGATCATCAACCACATGTTGTTGTTCTTGGAGCTGTGAATTTGTCTTGTACCCGCTTGAAAGATGATATTTATGAGGTAGGCTTATCATTGTTGAGATGTAGGCTTTCTTTTCCATTTATCTAAAATAGTGTCCTTTAGCTTTATGTTTTAGTTTTGTTTTTCTTGGTTAATTTCTTTTTGTTGTTATTTTAGCAAAATATTAGTTTAGCATGTCTCTACCACTTCTAAGTTTGCAGATCATTGTTTGAGATGTGTCTCACTTTGTTAAGGCCTATTGTTATTTAAGTCCCTTTCAGTGAATTTCTTATCTTCTAATGGTAAATCTTTTTTTGGGAACCGTCTAAAGGTAAATCTTACTTCAGTATTCTGATCACTTGTCCCACATGTTATGAAGAACAAAATTTCTGTACTTGCCCTCATAAAAAGACCCACATGTTATCAAGAACAAATTTCTGTACTTGTCCTCTTGAAAGGACCCAAATTACTTACTGAAATACTTGCTTCAAGCATCCTGATTAACTATGATAATGGAACTGTAATTGTTTATGAAGTTGTTGGTTTCTCAATTTTTAATTGTCTTGTATAGTTGGTCCTTTTATTCCTTGTGCTTATTTAGTATATTCCATTGTTATCAGATCATATTCTGATATCAAGTATGTCATTTTTTGCAGAACGAATGAATTTTCAGTGTTCAATAAGTTGTGCTTCTTAAATGGTCTGTTCTTCATGCTATTTGCTGCTTATGTAGTTTATGTCTTCTTTACCAGATTATTTTTAAGATGGTGGAGGAAAATCCTAGAGATGTTGGGCATGAAATGGATGAGCTGAGCATTGTATATGGGGATGAGTCTCTACCCCGTCTCTATGAAAATTCTCGGATTTCAGCGGATCAGTTACCTGGCACATCAGGTGAATAGATCTTCATTCACAATATTCTGCCTGTAGTTTTTGAATTGTTGTTAGGTATGCAAGTTTCTATCCATCTTGATTTATTGATGATCTAGTCCATTATAAATATTGTCAGGCATTGTTAAACGGGCTGTTGCTCTTGGGCGTTATCTTCAAAATCCACTGGCAATGGTTGCAGCTCTGTGTGGCCCTGAGAAGGAAATATTGTCTTGGAAGCTTAATCCTATGGAGAACTTTCTAACAGCAGATGAGAAGTATAGCATAATTGAACAGGTTTTGGTTGATGTCACAAACCAGGTTGGCCTTGATGTTAATTTGGCTGCAAGCCATGAATGGTTGTTTGCTCCTTTGCAATTCATTTCTGGTATTGGGAGTAGAAAGGCAGCATCACTGCAGAGGTCATTAGTAAGAGTTGGAACAATTTTCAGTCGAAAAGACTTTTTGCAAGTCCATGGACTTGGGAAGAAGGTTTTTGTCAATGCGGTAGCCTTTCTACGTGTCCGTCGGAGTGGGCTTGCTGCCAATAGTAGCCAGTTCATTGATTTGTTGGACGACACTAGAATACATCCAGAATCTTATCTTGCTGCTCAGGAATTGGCCAAAGATGTTTACAATGAGGATTTTAAAGGTGACAATGATGACGATGATGCATTGGAAATGGCAATAGAACATGTTAGGGACCGACCAAGTTTGTTAAAAAGCCTTCGTCTTGATAACTATCTAAAAAGCATGAAGCGCGAGAATAAGAGGGAGACCTTTTTTGATATAAGAAGGGAATTAATTCAGGGCTTTCAGGATTGGCGGAAACCATATAAAGAACCAAGTCAAGATGAGGAGTTCTACATGATTTCGGGTGAAACTGAGGATACCCTGGCAGAAGGCCGGGTTGTGCAAGCAACAGTTCGCAGAGTGCAAGGTGGACGGGCTATTTGTGCACTTGAATCTGGATTGACTGGGATGATTATGAAAGAAGACTACGCAGATGACTCGAGAGATATTGTCGAGTTGTCTGATAGGCTGCATGAAGGTGATATCCTGACCTGCAAGATCAAATCAATTCAAAAGAATAGGTATCAGGTGTTCCTGGTTTGTAAAGACAGTGAGATGAGAAGCCGGCACCAGCATGTCCAGAACCTTGACCCTTACTACCATGAGGAGCGAAGCGGCATACAGAGTGACCAAGAGAAAGCTCGTAAAGAGAGGGAAATGGCCAAGAAACATTTTAAGCCAAGGATGATTGTCCATCCACGCTTCCAAAATATTACTGCCGATGAAGCTATTGAGGTATGTTGCGAGTAATGAACTTTTTAAGTTTACCTTAATTTTAAGTTCACCGTTGCTGTGATCATATAGTATATTCTATAAGTTCAAAAGAATAAATATAAACTCTTCTCAATTTCCTTGTTCCAACTTCCAATCTTGCAATAATATTATTTCAATCTTAATGCATCTTTCGTGTGCAAAAAGAAAATACAAAATTAGCACATGATGACTTGATTGTTTGTGATGATGTTGCACGTTAGGCAGGTTTTGGATTGATAACCCAGTTTTGATGAATATGTAATGGTGAATAAGTAGACCAGTTGCTGTAACCTGAGGTATCCAAACATCTAATAATACAATTAATCCCATAGAATATACAAAATTAACAAATGATGACTTGATTGTTTGATGATGTTGCACATTTGGTAGCTTTTGGATGCATTTATTATCTAATGCAGCTTGTGGTTGCTTAAAGCCATGACACCTTGCTTCCTTCTCAAATATGAAATATCTGCAATCTCATTTTGTTTTGCTTCTTTAAACTGATGACTGACCATATATTTGGATTTAATCATGTTTTTCTTTTCTTGTGTTGGGCAGTATTTATCCGATAAGGATCCTGGAGAAAGCATCATCCGTCCCAGTTCTCGTGGGCCTTCTTTTCTAACCTTAACTCTCAAAGTTTATAATGGTGTTTATGCTCACAAGGATATAGTTGAAGGTGGAAAAGAACACAAGGACATTACCAGCCTGCTCCGCATTGGGAAGACATTGAAAATTGGGGAAGACACTTTTGAGGATTTGGATGAGGTAAGTCATTCTCTTAATTCTTGTTTTCCTGGGTTTTTCTGATATATGCCTTAAACTTTGCAAGGGATGTGAATAAATTGGAAATAACCATATAGGCATTTTGCTTAATTGGGAGTTAGGTTGCAGTAGGAATCTTGTGCACTTGTAGAAACAGTGGCTGATCATTAACTGGAAGACAGATTTTAGGGTTAGAACATAGATGCTGAAGAATTGAATGTTGATTGTTTTTTGGTTGTTATCATCATTCAAAAAACCTGTTTGTCAATGCCTTAAACCTTGAGGACTTACACCGGAGGATTCTGAACTTTTAATTTACTGTTCTTGCATGGGCAAGAATTCATGGTTGCCCCTTGATGTGTTTGGCTTTAAAGCTGTACGGATCATCTTAATAAAAATGAACTAAATGATATTTATTTATTAACTTTGAATGCAGAAGCCCCCTAAACAAAATTAGGAAGAAACCATTAACATTGAAAATTTGTTTTTTTTTTTTTGAATAAATTGTTGTAACATAAAATGATATATTGAGAGGCATAAGAATGCATGTAATGTATGTCTTTTGGATGCATTTAAATTGCAGGTAATGGATCGATATGTTGACCCCCTTGTGTCTCATCTGAAGGCGATGCTGAGTTATCGCAAGTTCAGGAAGGGAACTAAAGTAGAGGTTGATGAGCTTCTAAAGATTGAGAAATCAGAGTATCCTATGAGAATAGTGTATTGCTTTGGCATTTCTCATGAACATCCTGGCACTTTTATTCTTACTTATATACGGACTTCGAATCCACATCACGAGTATATTGGCTTATATCCTAAGGGATTCAAGTTCCGAAAAAGGATGTTTGAGGACATTGATCGTCTGGTTGCTTATTTCCAGAAGCATATTGACGATCCACAACATGAGTCAGCTCCATCAATTAGATCAGTTGCGGCAATGGTACCAATGCGGAGCCCTGGTGCTGATGGCTCTTCTGGGGGATCTATGGGTGGTTGGAAAGGGCATTCTCATGACAGGGGTCAATCTTCCACTCCAGGTTCTAGAACAGGTAAACATTGAAATATTGTTTGTGTTAAATATATCTATTAAATGCATCTCCGTTTACTGAGTACCACTTGAGTATGACATACGGACATGTTCGAATTCTCCACTAGTTCTTCTATTAGTCTTCTGAATGTGAACTGCCGAAGTTTGTTTGACAATGGAAAAGCCAGCCCGATTCCGAACCATTTGACTACATGTTTCAGTAAATAATCTTTTTAGTTTTGACTAATTATTTAGCTTTTGTTGATTTTTTATAATTTTCTTGCAGTAAATAAATGAAGTTCATTCGTTGTGCGAGAAAATTAGTAATAATTGCCTGTACATTAGAAAAACTTCGAATTAAGCTACCTAGAATGTTGCTCCCTTTTTTTGTATGCATTCCTGTATATTCAAGTTTTGTCTAATTTGTTGTCAATTTGGTTGTTTCATGTAGGTCGTGGCCGAGATGGGCATCAAAGTGGTGCTCCACGTGGTGGTCGTGGACGTGGTAGGGGTGGCTCGTATAACAGCAACCGGGGGCGTAACAATGGGCAAGATTCCTCTTATGCTGATACCCCCAAATGGGATTCGGGTAGCAGAAAGAAAGGGGATGATGGTGGTTGGGGCAGTTTCCCAGGAGCTAAAGTTCAAAACTCTCCAGGTACAGATGCTTTCCCTGGTGGTTGGGGTGCTTCTGGGACTGAAAGTGGAAATGGCAATGGCAGCAGCAGTGGCTGGGGTGGCAGTGGCAGCGGCAGTGGCTGGGGTGCTTCTGGAACTGAAAGTGGAAATGGCAATGGCAGCGGGAGTGGCTGGGGTGGCGGTGGCGGTGGCAGTGGTTGGGGTGCTTCTGGAACTGAAAGTGGAGTTGGCAATGGCAGCGGCAGTGGTTGGGGTGGCGGTAGTGGAGGTTGGGACCAAGCAAGTGGTGGTACTGACAATGGGGGTTCCGGCTGGGGATCTGCTCCCAAGAGCAGTAATTCTGGTGGTTGGTGAAACCCTCAGAAATTTTGTTTTTCCCCTAAACCAAGCCATGGGTTGTAGGGCTTAGTTTTTAAGCGGCATCTTTAGCTTTGCGTGTAGGCTACCTATTCACTCTTGCTAATAAAAATCAAATCTTATTAGTACTGCAAGTGTATATATTTATTATTACTTTAAATCAAGTAGGCATAGAGATGGCAGTGGTAGATTTTTGCTTAAAGGTTGGGTTTTAACTTCTTATTTTAAAGGGTTTCGAGTAAAAATATTAAGTCTTACAACTGCCAAGTAAATACGAATGTAGGTAAAACAAAAGAATCAAGGATCAACTTGGAGGATGGAGTTTTGGTCCCATTTTTCCTTCATTCTTCTTGTATATATTTTTGTTGTTTGATAATTTGAAGTAAGAGTAGGGATGTTATTTGTATTTTTCTTTATTTATGAAATGTAATTATAGCACGTTGAGGTTAAAATGTAAATATTAAGAAAATATAACCAGTTCATGTTTAATAGATGTAATAAAAGCGATGTATTTACATTAGAGCTTTAAATAACATCTAATTAATATTTCTGTAATAGTGTATTAACGCAGTTGGAAAACATCCTTATTCTATGCTTCGTTCAGTGAAAGTTTCATTGTACAATTGATTTATCCTTATACAAAGAAGTAATTGCGACTTCAATAGTTAGTCATAACTTCTTATAAAGGTTAACCTCTCACAAAGAATGTCTACTAATTGAATGCGGAATTACAAGTAAACTAATTGAAAAATAATCAAACAATTCAACATAACACTCTCCAAAAGATGCATAAAAATTATCCGCCCTTGATAATTTATAACTATCCATAAAAGTTATCTCTTGAATGAGAGAGGAACGACTTAGGGATAATTAAGTAAAGTTTATAATTCATTTAAATCTCAAAAATTATATATAAACATTTTTTTTGGATATATGAATATTGATTCAATATGTAATTCGATATGTAAATTTTAACTTTTTAAAATTAAATATATTAAATTTTAATTCCCATCTAGTTTTTAAAATTCGTTAGCACTATAAATCTTTTATTTATCCTTTATATTCGAAAAGATCTAGGGTTTGTTTCGACAATACAATATAATTGGATGAAAGTGTAATAACTAGAGTAGTAGTTACAATAATTATACTCTCTTGTAATTCCTTACGTTACATGCAATTTTATTTAATTATTCTAGCATTTCATATTTGTTGGGCTATTTCGTCTTTAACATTTAACAAATACTCATTGTCATCATCTGTTCCTTAATAGAGTTATTCAACATTTGAATCTGAATATGTATAATTAATATCAAGATATTCGTTTTCAATGTACTCTTCAACGTATGAATCATCTCAATTCCACCTGCGAATGAAGTTATGAAGTATGCAACATGCTAATACGTATGATCCAATCTTATTTTTTTATGCTTTATTGAGTCGATGTTAATATGAGAAATCTATTTTTTAAGAACAAATGTCTTCTCAATCACATTTCGAAGTTTTAAATAACTCAAATTAAAGAGTTTGTGGGATGTCTTTAGTGCTTGTGTCTAATTCTATTATTTCAAATGGTATTGTATCCCATTATATGGGCAACAAGAAGTACATAAGGACTGCTAGTGCTACGTGAGTTGCCACGCTAACATAGCTGAAAGATTAATGTTTTAGTCAACATTTTCATTAAAAATGTGATTTGACTATTGTTTAAAAGCTTGATGGTCAAATTTAACTTAAAAAAAGAATAGGGTTTAAATTGATAAAAGATGCAAATGTTGAGGGTTAAATTTGATATTATACATTTGTTTATTTATTTACTATGATGAAGCATAGGCTAATATATATACATAGGAAATGGAACAAGGATGAAAGTCTTTAACTTCCAATACAGAGGGTGCTCTAGATTTTCACGCAAAACAAACATATATAAGAAGGTACAGGGACCATGGTTAAACAATGATAGCAGTTGCTGTCAAATTTATTACAGCAGTACTAGTAGTGCAACCAACGATGAACATATATCACATTATTATTCTACGTTTTGACAGCCTAAGCAACATCATTTCGATCAATGGTTAAGCAACCTCACCCAAGAAATCTGCATGTAAATCGGCATTACTGCAATAGAGGCAAGGGGTTTGATCAAATCCATTTTGCTTCAGAATATCTATAGCTTTCGTCACAAGATCCTTATTGCTTATTTTAACATTCCTTCCCGTAAATACTTTCACCACTGCATCGGTAAACGCCTCATAAAATTTTCCATCGAGGACCACGTCGAATGATGTCTCGTATGCTTCACACCCACTTACCAATATCCCTTTATCCTCATGTGGCTGCAAATCCAATAACCCCTTTTGCTTTGCAGCTTCGTGATTGAATTTGAGAGACACAATATCCCTTCCGAAGAATCCAAAAGACTGCTCCGCTATGTTTGTTGCTTGGTGGGCAGCATCTGATACTAGGTCTATGATATCATGTATGACATGAAATTCAATGCTCTTACCCCGAGTTATACACTCCGGAGATTTTTCGCCCTTCCGTAAAGTGTTGGGTCCGATTTGTTCTTTCTCTTTGTCGATGAGGCCACCGCTGTGGCACGAATCCGAAAGGATCGTGAAGTTTACTTTTTTGGGTAGTTGGTTAACTAAATCCCTGAAATCCATGTCTGTGCAAACAGTATAATTAATTAGTTAGAACATATACATATGCATGGATGCAGTGGGAAATTAAAAGCTAGGCGTAGGCTTACCAGTGATAAGATTAAAATCGCAAGGCACGATAGCTTCATCCAGTCTGAGAGGCTGACCGGGTTTCAAAACAGGAACAGCTGTTCCGTGTCCACTAAAGTAGAAGAACAGGACATCTCCTGCTCTAGCAGTTCTAACCATTTCATAAAGTGCAGCCTTAATTTTTATACCCGTAGGCATAGCCCATGAGCCTCGTATATAATTATCAGTCAGCACCTTAATAAACCGTCGATCAAAGTTAAACCTTTCTATAATCAACCTTCTTATGTTCTCCACATCATTTATGCATCCTTTCAGATTGTAAGGGGTCTTTGGGTAATTACAACCCACAAGAACAGCTTTCTTGTTATGCACCAGATCCTTAATCAGGGGTAAGGCTAAGGGTGTTGGAGTGGTGGCTAAGAAAACTGTATCAGCATTCTTATCACTGCAATAAAGGCAAGGGTGTTGCTCGTGAAATCCAAGGCTGGTTATTTCATCCCTAACATTCATCACAAGCTGTTTATTGGTTAATGTACCATTGGTCTCGTTGATAATCTTTTGAAGTGAATATGTAAAGGCCCCATACGCCTTTCCTTGGGTTTTGTCACTCGGTTCCAAATCAAGGGATAGCTCATCGGCTTGGCACCCACTTAATAGAATCCCCTCATCCTCCGTTAATGACCTTGGCTCCTGAGAGGTTCGGAATTTTAAACTGACGTTGTCTCGAAAGATTCCGGTCAAAAGTTGGCCAATGTTGTTGACAATATCTAATCCAGTGCTGAAGGCAACTGTTGTGCCCAATACGTCTGATGCGGCGTTTATGACGTTGGCTGCTGTTTGTAGGCCTTGGTGTAATGATTCAAGTGAAATTCCCCTCTTCCGGGCGTCAACAGATGGTGCTATACCCTTTAGAGTACTATGGGGTCCAATTTGTTCTTTCTCTTTGTCGATGAGACCACCGCTGTGGCACGAATCTGAAACGATTGTGAAGCTTGTTTCTTTTGGCAGCTGCTGAATCAAGTGCCTGATGTCCACGTCTGCATAGCATGTTTAATTATACTGATTTAAATTGCAAGAGCTAAATAAGTTAGCTTAATAAATATATTTTATATTTTATATTTATAAAAAAATCATATGATTAAAAAAATATGTAGTTGACGAGTTGTGATCCCATTTTGGAATCATGATCAACATTAATATTTAAAAAAAAAATAAATATTATTTTTTAATATTTAAAGTTGGATTTATATTTTGACATTTAATTTGATTTGAGTTTTAATGGGTCAATGTTTAAGGGTCAATTTTCGAAAACTATGAAATTGTGGGTTTAAACCCTACTATGTGTACTATATTTCTATTTTTTTATTCATAAAAAAATGAAAATGACAAAAAATTTCTTTGTGCAAATTCCTCTATAAGACACCATTAATTAGGAAGAATAAAAAAACCTACCATAAATGAGATTGAGATCACAAGGCACGATCGCATCATCCTTCCGGCCTGGTTTCATGTCTGCCTCGACTCCATGTCCACTGAAGTGGAATAATAGGACATCTCCTTCTTTAGCCTCTTTCACCATTTTTGTAAGTCCAGCCATAATGTTTGCACGTGTAGGCATTTTTAGGGACCCTGGTTCGTCAGTTATGAGCTCAACATGTTGAGGATCAAAGTTAAACCTTTTCAAAATCACGTCTCTAATGGCATGCACATCATTTATGCATCCTTTCAACTCGTAGGGGGTGTTGGGGTAGTTGCATCCCACCAAAAGAGCTGTCTTCATTCTGTCTTTGAGTTTGCTTCTCTTCTGATTCGGATGTTGCAGGAAGAACCCATATATATACACACACAAACTCGTTTACGTTATACCATGCAATGCCATATAACTCATAAGCTCACGACGAGTTCGCACCTTTCAAAATTTAATTCTCAATATATACATTTTTTTTTGTTAATTAAGTTCTTATTTTTTAGTTAAATTTGATCATTAATCTTTTAAATTATTATTTTTAACAGAAATGTTCAGGGGCGAAGCCAGGAAAATTTTTTGGGGGGGGCCGGATGAAATTTTAATTTTTTATAGTTTATATCTTTCTAATTTGTAAAGGATTAAATCGAAGTTTTATAATTTTAGGGGGTCAAAGTACAATTTTACCTTTGTTAATTTAAAATTTTTAAAAAATTTGAAGGGCCTAAATAGAAATTTTACCTTTTAGGGGGGGCCGGGGGCCCATGCCAGCCCCCCTGGATTCGCCACTGGAAATGTTTGACTAAAATATTAATTTTTTAACAATGTTGGAATGACAATCCGTGTGGTAGTTCACGTTTACTTCATGCTAACCTAATATTATTTGTCATATATGTCACAACAACAAATAATTTAAAATTTATGAAAAAAATATTCAAAAAAATGTTTATATAATTTTAAGAGAATAGCATGAAGTACATATAGATTACCGTGCGGGTTGCCATGTTGAAATATAATTTATTGTTAGTATTTTCAATAAAAACATCAATTCGATTGTTTTTGAATGGACCTGCCCATGGGTTGGGGCTTGACAAAATTTTAGGCCCATTTGATAAGTTCAGTCTTGACCCGGCTCTAAAAATAGGCCTAAAATTTTATCCAAGCTTGACCCGAATAAAAAAATACTAAGACCCGAGCCTGGCCTGGCCTGCCCGTATTAAAAATTTTTACATTATTTTAAAAAAATATATAAAACACTAAAAACATTCAAATAAATGTTTCCCAACAACTTGAAAATAAATTTTAAAAAATCTTTATACTTAAATAGCACTAACATAGATGTAACTTAATAAGTAAATGCCACTAAAATAATAGAAAAATTAACAATAAAATAAGACTTATATAATATCCAAACAATAACATCAAAAAAGTAGTAACATAATAGTGAAATAGCAGGAAAATAGTGAGAAAACAACATATTTTTTTTTCTTTTTATAAATTCGAGTCGGGCTGGAAAAAAAAAACCTTACTTGAGGCCCTTATCCAAGCCTATTTTTCGAGTTTATATTTTTATTCAAGCCCTCTCACTTTTTTGAAGTCTGTCCTGACCCATAGACATGTCTATTTTTAAAAGATTGATAGTTAAAATTGATTTTTTTTAAAAGATTAAAAGACAAAATTTAACTAAAAAGGACCAAATTAATAAATGATATAATAATTACCTATTTTTATTTGTTTCTTTTGGTGTTCAAGAATAATACATATTATGCATATCTATGGATAGAGCAAATCACGTGCACCATTCAAAAAATTGGGTTTTTATGTACCATTAGTTAATTAGATGACTCACTTCAATAAAAAGATAAAATTATTTGGTTTATCAAAAAAAGTAATTGTAATTTTTAAAATTAGAAGTTAATATATTAACGAAACATTACATTCATGCTTTACTCAATAATTAATTAAAATATTAATTTACTAATCAAAATATATCTAAATCCGTAATAGAATGTTTCATACATAAGTTATTCATCATTATATTACATTGTTTAATTGTCATTATAACTTTCGTTGTAACAATTCAAAAGAATAATTAGAAGCGAATGTAATTTTAGACTTAAATGTAGAATTAAAGCTTAGTTTGGATGAACGGTGCGTTTATCTATGATTAGTGTAAAAACAATGGTGATAATAATATTAGATATTGTAACGATACTGTAACGTGAGATAAAAATAAACTAAATGTACTGTACAACACCCATCCACCTATCTAAACCCCACCTAAAGGTTGTTAAAGTTTCCTTCCTAACTTAAACCAATGTAACATAAACTATTTGTACTTATTTTTTAAACACTTTTAATGGAGTTGCATGAAATGCTTATCGAATACGTGTAAATTTATACAAAAAAACAATAATTTGAAAAGCTTTGGTGAGGACAGGTGTTGGGATGGACAAAGCGTAAGACAAGGGGGTTCCCGACAAAAGGCAGCTAGGTATTCCTTTGTCAGACAAAGAAGACAAAAGATAGAAAATATAGGGTGGTGGTCGAAGATAAATGACTATAACAGCACTGATATGATCTGCTTCGCCTTCGTCCACTACCTCATCTTTATGTTTTTATCTTGGTCGTGACTCACGTTGGCCTTCGTCTGCATGTGCTGTCGGTCCTACTATTGCGCTTCTGTTGCCTAGCTTCTCATTTCTTTGTCTTAGGGTCTATTTGGATCGGGGTGATGTTAGAAAAATATTTTTAGGGATTGAAGTTAAATTATATATTTTTATAAGAGTTAAAATGTAATTTTATAATTGTATTAGTTTATATTTTAATAGTTTTTAGAGGTCTTAAATCAAAATTTTATCCTTTTTTTGGGATAAATTGTGATTTTACAATGTTTAACTTATAATTTTATAGATTTTAGAAAGGCCCAAATATCAATTTTTCATTTTACGGGTCTAAAAAGTAATTTTTGTTTTAAGGGGGCCACTCCCCCTGCCTGCTTCGGTCACCGCCTTTAGGGACGAGGTAAATTCTAGTGAGATCGAAAATAGAGGTGACAGTGAAATTAATTATTATAGTGATGAGATTAAAATTACTGGTGAGATAATTAACATTAATAAATTTTTCCTCAAAAAAAAAAAAAAAACCCTAGGAGTCAAGAGTGCTTTGCTTAGTTTCCTAGCAAAATCAGCCTCTGCTGCGGCTTGGGATGGAGGAAAGTGGTGGCAACGAAGGGTTAAACGAGGAGGAGGTTTCTCTCTTAGCAGAAGAGATCATTCATCTATCGGTGAGGAGCTCGACAGTGTCACCAAGTGGTAAACCTACGTTGATCTGTACTGTATGGTCGAAGAAATCTTATAATCCAGACAGCTTCAGGGAATAAATGAAAGCATCTGGAAAATAAAAGGAAAATTTGAGAAGCAGGTCAGAATTTATTCACGATTAGTTTTGAATTTGAAGATGATCTAGAGACAATTTTAGAAGGCCAGCCATGGCTATTCAGGAAACAACTAGTTATTTTTAACAGATTGATTAAATCGACAGAAAGGAATAGAATCAAACTTACTTCGTCCTTGTTTTGGGTAAAAATTGGACCATGTTTACCTGAATTTGATAAAAAGGATTTGATGCATGCTATTGGAACTACTTTTGGGGGAATTATTAAATATGAAATTACTGGGGAATTTTGTCGAATTAGAGTTAAGTTAGACGTGCAGAAGCCCCTTCGTAGGGGTATCTTTGTATCCACTGATAAACAAGAAAGAGTTTGGATTCCCTTTAAATATGAGAAGTTACAGACTTTTTGCTTTGGATGTGGCAGAATAGGGCATGCTCTCCAAAATTGTGAGGTGATAGAACCTGCAGATAAAGACAGAATTAGAGAGGATCCACCTTTCACGCTAGCATTAAAAATAGAAAGCAATTTAGTTGGAAAGGAAAGTCTAAAATTAAATGCTCTTTCAAGAAAAAAAGGGAGTCAATGTTTTTACACTGGAGTACTGGAGGAAAATCAAGAGTCGATGTTACAAATAGAAGACCCAAATTCCTTAGTACCGGAGAAGTATTGAATATTAAAGAAATAGGGACGAACACAAATGAGGAGCAGCATAAAAAAAATTGATGAAGAGCAGGAAGAAAATTTAAAAGCAGGAAGAAAGGCCAGCTGGAAAAGAATTAACTTTGTGCAAGGGAGGGGTTCGTATGAGGAAGAGAGCATTGTGCGTAAGAGGAAACTGATTGAGCTCAAGGTTGGAGATTGTGCAGAGGATAATTTTTTGGGAGATATAGGAAAAAGAGTGAAATATGCAGACCAAAACTTGCAGAATAAGGAGGGATTAAATTTTTTTGACGAGGAAGGGGAAGAAGATGTGTTTCCTAATAAGAAAAAGATCGGCGGCTGCCAATTGGCAAGCCGGCCGGGAGCAGTGAAAATCGTTTGTTGGAATGTTCGCGGTTTGGGGAATCCGCGAGCAGCTCGAAGGCTTCGGTTCTTACTGAAGCAATATAACCCCGATATGGTTTTCTTTATGGAAACCAAAATTGATGATAAACCCATGGAAGGGATTAGAAGAAGGTGTGGTTTTGTGAATGGAATTGATATAGGAGCAGAGGGTTTGCGTGGTGGACTTTGTCTAGCTTGGAGAGAAGGATTTACGGTCAACCTCAAAACATTTTCAAAAAATCATATTGATGTAATAGTAGATGAGTGCAGTGTAAACGGAGTATGAAGATACACAGGATTTTATGGGTCGCCTTATGTTAGCGATCAGAATGCTTCATGGAATTTGCTAAGGACAGTGGGACAAGAGCAGAGATATCCGTGGCTTGTTAGTGGTGATTTTAATGAAATTATGTAATCTTTTGAAAAAAAGGGGGGACAGCCAAGGGAGGAGAGGAAGATGGCAGCCTTTCGTGATGTCCTGAATAAATGTCAACTAATGGATATGGGATTTCAAGGAACATGGTTCACATGAGAAAGGGGTAATTTACCGGAAACAAACATAAGAGAACGACTTGAGAGAAGTGTGGCTAATGAAAGCTGGATGCATTTATTTTCGAAGGGTACTGTTCGTCATTTATCTCATTCGATATCAGATCACTGTCTGCTCCTTATTCATATAGACAACGAAGAACGGTTCAAGAGAAGCCCACAGTTTAAATTTGAGGCATGGTGGATATTAGAAGAATCTTTTGAGCAAGAGGTAAAAAAGTCATGGGAAGCATCAAATGGGCTGATTTATGAAAAACTAGGAAGATTACAGAATAGTTTGACAAGGTGGGCAAGTTTAATTAAACAAAGCAGAAACAACTGAAAAAGGAAGCTCAATAAGGAATTGGAAACTCTATTGGAAAATGAGAGGACTGATGATACAATGGCAAAGCTAATAGATACCAAAATCAGATTGAATATGGAGATTGATAAAGATGAAATTTACTGGAAGCAGAGAGCAAGGGCCAATTGGCTTCGATTAGGGGACAAAAATTCAGCTTTTTTCCACAAATATGAAACAGCAAGGAGAATAATCAACACAATTAGTCGGCTGGAGTCAATGGAGGGACGAGATATTACTGATGAGCTAGAAATCTATGAAACAACCTCAAATTACTTCCAAAACTTATTTTCGTCAAGCAAAACGAGAAAGTCATCATACTTATTAGCGGGTATTAATACTCATATCTCTGCTAATGTTAATACAGCTTTGTTGTCCGCTTACATGGTGGATGAAGTCTATCAAGCGTTACAAGGGATGAGGCCGACTAAAGCACCATGATGGACGATTTTCCAGCCTTATTTTTCCAGAAGTACTGGCATATTATGGGAAAAGATGTTGAAGGCTTTTTTCTTGGAATTCTGTATGAGGGTAAAGATTGTGAATTTTCTAATCATACAGCCATAGTGCTTATCCCAAAAACCCCAAACCCTACAAATCTTATTAATTTTAGACGCATTAGTCTATGCACAGTTCTTTACAAAATAGTGGCTAAAGCAATAGCAAACATACTTCAGAATTATTTTGGAAGATGCATTGACAGAGCTCAAAGTGCGTTTGTTCCCGGTAGATTAATTTCGAATAATGTGCTGATTGCATATGAAATTCTCCATACTTTACGCCAGAAGTGATATGGGAAAAAAGGGTTTATGGCGGTTAAGCTGGATATGAGTAAGGCTTACGATAGAGTGGAGTGGAGTTTTTTTAAAGGACGTTATGCTGAGAATGGGGTTTGCAGAAGAATGAGTTACACTAGTCATGAAATGCATCTCAACAGTCTCCTATGCAGTAAACATTAATGGTAATAGAGGCAGGAATTTTAGACCTTCTAGAGGTTTACGACAAGGTGACCCATTTAGTCTATATCTTTTTTTGATTTGCGGGGAGGGGCTTTCAACTTTGATTCGACTAGCAGTCAGTGAGAGGGTTCTAAAAGGAATTAAGGCGAGTAGAAGAGGACTAGAGATATCGCATCTCATGTTTGTTGATGATTGTATCTTGTTTGGAGAAGCCACAAAGGAACGTGCGGAAGTTTTGAAAGACATTTTGAAAAAGTACGAACAATGTTCCGGACAATGTGTGAATTTTTACAAATCAACAATTTTCTTCAGTACCAACACTTCAGAGGAGATGAAAAATGGACTAATAGGAGTATTGAGTGTGAAGTGTGCAACAAAAATGGAGAAATACTTAGGCCTTCCTAATATAGTGGGCAAGAGAAGGAAAGAAGTTTCAAAACATAAGAGATAAGGTTCAGAGGATTGGATAGTGGAGCACAAGACTACTATCGCAAGGGGGAAATGAGATCTTTATTAAATTAGTACTTCAAGCAATTCCAAATTATGCTATGACATGTTTTCTCCTACCTAAGTCACTATGCGAGGAATTAGAAAGTATCTTTGCAAAATTCTGGTGGCAACATGGAAAGAAGAAGAAAGGGATTCATTGGTGTCAATGGAAACTTATGTGTCGCTCTAGAGAAGATGGGGGTAACGGGTTCAGAAATATGTCTCAATTTAATCTCTCCTTTCTAGCGAAACAAGGATGGTGAATTATCAATAACGAAGACTCTCTTGTCACGCGAGTTCTTAAAGCTAAATATTTTCCAAATACCCATTTTTTAAATGCCAATTTGGGAAATACAGTTTCTTATACGTGGAAAAGCATTTGGGCAGCAAAAGATATTTTGAAAAAAAGGTTTTCTTTGCCAAGTTGGCACAGGTAAAAATATATTCATTAACAGTGATGCCTGGATTCCAGATGTAATAAATTTTAGATTATCAGCAATGGTGAATTTGATGCAAGATTTAAAAGTTAAAGAGCTAATTGATACCGAAGAAAAAAAATGGAGGAAGGAGTTGATAGAGTATACCTTTCCAGAAGAAGATTCTGCACGAATCCTCTGTATCCCTTTGGCAGAAACACCACATGATGATTTCTTGGTATGGGGAGGTGAAGCTTCAGTGGAATTCTTGGTTAGGAGTGCCTATAAACTATTACAACTAGCTGATGAAAACCCTAGAGCTTATGCTTTACAAACCGTCTACAAAAAATTTTTCTAACAATTATGGCTACTGAACCTACCAACAAAAATGAAAATTACAATCTGGAGAATCTCATGGAATTATCTGCCTACGAAAGTCAACATGCAACACAGGAAACTAGTCAATGATACAAGTTGCCATCGGTGTGGAGAGCGAGCTGAAATAATGGATCACCTGTTTCAAGAGTGTCCTGTCACAATGGAAGTATGGTCAGAATTATTATTACAGGAAGTGCTTACAGAAGGAAATCAGGATTTCAAACAGTGGCTTATTTGGGTTTTTGAAATGCTCAGTCCTTAAAAATGTCGCTTTTTCAGTTGTGCACTCTGGACAATATGGGGTGACAGAAATGCTAGAATACATAAGAAAAAGATTAGCACAGGCAAGGAGGTAGGAAAGTTCATAAACAGTTATATTGCAGAACTCGATGGCCTTGAATACAGAAAACAAACATGAAACAAAGCGGAAATAGGAACGTGGAGATGCCCACCTCGAGAATCTGTCAAGGCCAATTTTGATGGAGCTTTCGACAAACATAATAACACCTCAGCCTCTGGGATCGTAGCAAGAAATGATGAAGGAAGTATTCTGATATCATGCTTTGAAGTCCACAAGGAAGTCTATTCGGCATTTGAAGCCGAAGCTCTAGCGTGCCGAAAAGAAATCAGATTAGGTATGGAGAATATATGGATGGAAGTTATTGTTGAATGAGATGCCCTCACAGTGATTAAAAAAAGCAAAAACAACGAGAGGGACAAATCAATGATAGGAGCTTATATTTTTGATATACATCAAATGATAAACAGAAGAATGATAGACAGATATAAGCATTTCGAGTTCAAGCATATTTCAAGAAATGAAAATGTTCTTGCCCATAAAATAGCAATAGAATCCTTGAGGAAAAGATAAGAGTTTTACCTGGAGAATAAAGCCCCCGATTTTGCTGAAGAAAGATGTTTACTGGAATGGATTCGTGAACCAGATTGAAAGAGCGCATTTCAACAGTGGCGAGGAGAAGGGAAACTGAAGAATGAAAATATTTTCTTGAAAAGAGAAAGCATCCCTGAGAAATGAAATCGTCAATCAAGAGAGTAGTTATGAAGAGAGAGGATCGACAGATATTAGAAACGTTACTGATTGGGCGTGAAGGTCGGTAGGATTTAATTTCATGAGTAGGTTACAGCTGTTATAAAATATCTAGATATTTCGTCTGATTTTCCTTTCATTTTTAGATTTTGAATTTACCTGCATATGGGCCTTTCTCGTTGTTTTAGGCTGCTTATTAGATCTTTTGTATTTGGTTTCTCTTATAATAAAGCCCAATCGAAATTTCTTCAAAAAAAAATCACTGGTGAGATGTGTGTTAGGATTTAAACATTTAGATTGTAGATTTATAGTAAGAAAAATGACCATTATGGACATTAAATTAAAATTGAACTAAAGTAGTTTACACCCTTCCGTATATTTTTATACAATTAATATTTTAAAGATAAAAATATTATATTTCATTTTCGAAACCATCATTTTTTTGAAAAACGGAGGGTCGACTTCGATTTAAAAATGAAAATTAAAAATGGGAGTCGCCACCAATCCTTTTTGATGAGGTGTGATTGGGTCACCTCGTAATTTGGTCATTTTAATAATAGATTTGATTTATTAAAACAACGGTTTTGGTCTACGAATTTCAGAAAAACGGGTTTGGGAGTCGGTTACTCATGAGGAAGGATTAGCACCCTCGTAAAGCCCAAAATTGGTACATAGTTGATTAATCAGTGCTTAGTATCGAAAATAAAAAAAATGAAGAGATTTTAAAAATACGATCATTTGTTAAAACATTGCTTAAATTCTTTTTTACTGAAAAGGGCGTATTTCATGTTAAACGGGAAAAAGGATTACATTCCGTAAGTTAGGATACAATGTCTTAAATTCCCGAAATGAGAATAAATACCGAAAAATTTGTTTATTTTGAAGGATATTCGGTTACCTCGATTTTAGAAAGAAATCATATTCCGTAAGTTAGAACATGATCTTTTCTTGATTCCCGAGATTACTAAAAAAGTTTTAAAAACGTTCGTTATTCGGATTTATCGAGAAAATCGAAACCCCGTAAGTTAGGGTACGACTTTTCGAATCTCGAAATACGAAAAAAATGCTTATTAAAAAAAACAAAATTTCATTTTATGAATTTGGTGAAAGTTTGATGGAACGTTTAAAATGACATATAATACACAATAAAACATTAACAATGATATAATTACAAAGATGGAGACAATATTAATAATCAAGTCGCGATAAATGAATAAGACGATAGAGTGAAAAATGCGTGATTTAAATAATAGCAAACATGACATGAAAAAAAAAACAAGTGTACCAAATGAACCCAAATAAAATGACAATAAATAACAATGGTATGAACAATTTTAATTTTAAATGTAAAAAAATATGAAATAATAAAAAGGAATGAACAGTTTATAAAAGTTGAAAATTAAAAAAGGAGTTAATTTAAAACAAAATTTAGAGTCTAAATTAAAAAAATGAAAGGATATAAAAGGACTAAATTTAAACGTAAATAAAAATTTAGGAAAAAAATTAAATAATAAGAAAGGAATAATGGACTAAATTGTAACGCGCTAAAAGTACTTTGGGGCTAAAGGGAAATATCCTTGCCCCTTTTATGCGCAACGTTTTAATGTAGACCAAAATGCAATAAAAATAAAATTTTGCAGTGAGATTAAAAGAATAAAAATAATAAAAAAGGCAATCAAGGACCAAATCGCAATGTGTTACAAAAGTGGAGGGGTTGCGTGCGTAAATATCCCACTCTTAGGAAAAACACGTGGATCCTCAGGGTAAGCGGGTCGGGTTGGAAGGGTTAGTGTTGAAACGGCGTGGATTTGGCACCTGAAACCAGGTCCCAAAACGACGTTATACGGGCTATACTATAAATATTAAAAATCTGACAAAAAAAATCACTTTTCCAGCTTTTCTAAAAAAAAGATTTCTTTATCTTCTTCTTTCTGGACATCAACCCAGAATTCGGCCATGCTCCGGTGAGTCCCCACCATGGCTCCGCCATAGGCGGTGGCCGAAGTTGCATGAAAAACTGGGTTTCCTCAGTCCTTTCAACCCTCATCCTTTCTCGTAAAAAAAAGAAACTTCAAGTTGATTTTTATTTTAAAATAAAAAAAGGATGATACGCGAAAGTACAACAACTTCCCCCACCGCTGCCTTTCGAAACCTCATCAGAACCCTTATGGGTTCTTGGGTATTCGAACGCGGCAATACTCGAAGGAGCGAGGAGACCAAACGATAGGTAAGTTTTATTATTTATTTATATTTTATGAAAAATAAAAGATTTAAAGCATGAAAAAAAAATCACCTTTCAAATTTGTATTTCTGTTTTTTGATTTCTTTTCTTTGTAAAAATAAAGTTACAAAGTGTGTATATTGGCTTTTTATAGCCGATACTGAAAAAAATACAATATTTTCTCTATTTTTCATGCTGTTGTTTTGTCCTTGTTTGCAGGTACGGAGGCTGTACGATGGTGACGTGGAGGCGTGCGGCAGTGGAGCGGACTGGAGGCTGTTGCGGCGCACCTAGCTAGGGTTTTTTTCTTGTTTTTCTGATTTGTTGTGGGTTAGGGTTAATTTTGGGCTTGTAATTGGGTTAGGTTTAGTTTGGGCCATCTGATGTTGTAAATGGACTATTAAATTTTGTAAAAACTAGACTGTTTATTTATGTTTATTTTTTGGGTTTATTTTATAAATTGGGCCAGGCCAAAATTGGCTTATTACAACTGCCCCTCTTTGCTCGTTGTCGTGCAATACGAAGCAAAGACTTTTAAAGGGCCAATTTTGCCCGGTCTTGCCGAGCCTTAACTTGGTGCTTCTATCCTTCAAATAGCCTTGCTCTAACCCACTGCAACTTCAAAGGTATAGGAATTAGTGTTTCGATCCACTTCACTGCAACTTCAGGGAGATAAGACTTGTATCTTGAATCTACTCCACCACAACTGCTTCACTGCAACCTCAGGGGGATAAGGTTTCTAACTCGTGGCTTCAATTTACTCCACTACAACTTCAGGAAGATAGGATCCGCCATAATTTGTAGCTTTAATCTGTTCCACTGCATCTTCAGGGAAATAAGATTTGCTGCCTTCAGTCTGGTTCGCTGTAACTTCAGGGAGATAAGGTTAGTGGCTTCATTCTGCTCCACTGCAACTTCAGGAAGATAATATCAGCCATAATTTGTAGCTTCAATCTGTTCCATTGCATCTTAAGGGAATTAAGATTCGCTGTCTTCAGTCTACTCCGCTGCAACTTCAGGGAGATAAGGCTGGTGGCTTCAATCTGTTCCACTGTAACTTCAGGAAGATAAGGTCTGGTATAATTTGTAGCTTCAATCTGTTCCACTGTATCTTCAGGGAAATAAGATTCGCTATCTTCAGTCTGCTCCGCTGTAACTTCAGGGAGATAAGGTTGGTGACTTTAATCTGCTCCATTGCAACTTCAAGAAGATAATATCCGCCATAATTTGTAGCTTCAATCTGTTCCACTACATCTTCAGGGAATTAAGATTCGCTGTCTTCAGTCTCGCTCTGCTACAACTCAAGGGAGATAAGGCTGGTGGCTTCAATCTGCTCCACTACATCTTCAAGAAGATAAGATTCACCATTTTCGATCTACTCCACTACAACTTCAAGGAGATAAGATCTAAAACTTCAATCTGCTCCACTGCTACTTCAGAGAGATGAGATTTGTGGATTCACTGATCTTGCTACACCATTCTCTAGGGGACATGACTTGTAGAATTGATTTCATGGGCCTATGCTTATGCCCAATGATTAGGATGCAATGATTAGAATAAATCGAATGCTCCTAACTAGCTGTGTTATGAATGATATTTTTATGAATGCAGAATGTCATGAGAATGATCCCTCTTTAATGCTTAGGTTGTTATTGCTCGTTGTTCCTCAAGGTTGTATTACTGGCGTAATATCCTGTCTTCTTGTTCAGCTGATATTTATGACAGAAAATCTGAAGAAATAGCCACAATTAAGACTCTTCTTTCTTAGATATTTCCAACCCTTAAGCTTGGTGAGTTCTAAACAATAGTCCTGTTTTAGGTTCTTGTACTATTTAGAATCTTTCAGAGTAATACGCAGAACTCCTTTTGTGAAAGTATTATTAGTCCATTAATCATTATTTCAATGCAAAATGCTTGAAAAGGATAATAATGATGGCCAAAATTGAAATTTATCAGGAACAAAATCTGAAAAGAATGGATTAATTAAAGAAAGCAAACATTGCTGGAATACAAAATAAGTGAGGGGAAAAACTAGGTGCCCCAGATATCGCAGCCTGAGTTTCTCTGTACAAACTTTCTGAATACCATTTTAAGCTCGACACACGTTTAGGAGATCTAGAGTACTTTGTCAATGCTCCAAGATGTAGCATAACTCCTTTTCATTAATTCAGGCATAGCAAGACTACCACATGCCTCATCTTCTATCAAAATTTGAATTGCCCTTTCACGGGTTTTCAATTCAAAACCCCTTTGGTCTCAAAGCGCCCTTTGCAGGTTTTCACCTTGGCTTGTCCTCTTTTTTTTTAGCAGAAATACATCTTGACTGCGTCTGAATTCACTGGATTAGGCAAAGCCTTACCATCCATTTTAGTTAATATCAACGCTCCTCCAGAAAAGGCCTTCTTTACCACATAAGATCCTTCCCAGTTTGGTATTCACTTTCCTCTGAAATCCTTTTGTAGGGGTAGGATCTTCTTCAATACCAAATCCCCCTTATAGAATTCTCTAGGGCGAACCTTTTTGTTGTAAGCTCACATAATTCGTTTTTGGTACATTTGACCATGACATACAGCTTTCAGCCTTTTCTCTTCAATCAGGTTCAATTGGTTATATCGAGATTGGATCCATTTTGCTTCATTCAACTTTAGCTCTGGCAAGACTCGAAGGGAAGGAATTTCAACTTCAATTAGTAACACTGCCTCCATTCCATAGATCAATGAGAAAGGAGTTGCCCCGGTGGAGGTCTTGATTGATGTTCGATAAGCATAAAGAGAAAATGGTAACTTCTCATGCCAATCTTTATAAGTCTCAGTCATATTTCCCACTGTAACGCCCCAAATTCGGCCTATGCGTTAATACCAGACTTGGCATGCCACACAATTCGAACTTACGTCTAGTCATCAATGCTTTTAATGAAAAAAAAAATTTCAAAACGATTTTGAAGACGGAGTTTATCAAAAATCGAGATTTATTTGAAAACCATAATTTTAAAACATGAGAGTTTATAATTTGATTTTCAGAGAAATAATTGGTTAAAAACTTAAATAATTGGTTTAAATAAATTTATAAAAGAGTTTTCACGGGAATTTTACGAGTAAGTGATATTTAAGAAAAACCCTTTTTTTTTATATGTAAGTTTAAAAAAACATTTATAAGAGTTAAACAGCCCCATTTAAGTGACTAAAACATATTAAAATCCATCCACGAATAAAAATCCATAAAAATAATACCAGAGGCCTTATTACATCGCAATTGAAATAGTACTTAGATAAAAAAAATACTTAAAAGAAGTTCAAAGTTTTTATAACTCATCATTCGTAGTATGGCCTCCACACGAAGTCATCCCCGGCCCAAGCCTCCATCAATTGTCATTACCTGAGAAGGGTAAGAAAACGGGGTGAGTTACTTAGAACTCAGTGTGTAACCCACTTACCGTGTCCACTGGGCCATAACCATATAAACATATATTTGGGCTTGAGCCCATTTACAAATGTACATTATATAAATCAAATATAAAAATGCATGTGATATGCAATTCCCAACCAAGCCTAATTTCCATCCGCTACACACCACCCGTACCAACCATCACACCTGTGGGGATTAAGTCAACCCACCCCGCCAACACACCAATCGTAGGCATAAAGCCATTTTAAAAATTGTGGTTAAACCACCGAACTAGATTGTGGCAAAGCCACTCGAACTAGATTTTGGCAACAGGCCTTTCTTCTCTTCATCAATTTTCCCAACCCATATCATGTATATATATATAAAACATAACAATACATTCACATGATGAATTTTAACAAAAGGCCCATATATAGATCTAGCAATTTTTGGCCCATATATCGATCTAGCAGTTTTTCAAATTTGCCCATATAGCAAATTATCAAATTGGCCCATATAGCAATTTACCAAATTGACCCATTAAGGGTATTTTCGTAATTCGGTCCATAGGGACATTTCGTAATTCAGCCCATTAGGGGAATTTTCGTAATTTGGCCCATAAGGGCGTTTTCATAATTCGGTAATCGTACCTACTAAGGGTAATTCGATAATTTACCCTCAAGGGTATGATGGTAATTTTCGCAACCTAGGCTTAATTACTAATTTGGGGCATAAAAATCAAAACTGTCCATCTACGTCGTACAGACTAAACTGACTATAACTCGAGTTGGGAAACTTGAAATTTATATCCGTAAATTTTCCCTGAAACTAGACTCATATAACTTCTTACTGTAATTTTTCCAGAATTTTTGTCTTATCCAATTAGTACAGTTTATTCTTCAAAGTATCCCTTGTTTCACTATTTGACAATTCTGACCTCTCTTCACAAAATCTCATATATCTTATTGTACAAAACTCAAGTACTGGTTTCGTTTGATCCAAATAAAAATAGACTCACTAAGGATTTTAATAATATAAACCATGTCCCGTAAGTAGTTTTCTACAATTTATAGTGATTTTTCCAATTCAGAACAGGGGATCTCGAAATAACTCTGAACCAGTCTCATAAAAATCTAAAAATCTAAAAATATAATAATCCTTTGCTTGCTCCGTTTATTTTATAAGAAAATAGACTCAATTATGTTTCAATCCATATCTCCTTCACTTTCTAATTCAATTTCCACTATTTTTGGTGATTTTTTAAATTCACGTCACTGCTGCTAACCAAAACTGTTTTGTTACAAAATATGGCTACCACTTCGAACATATGTACGCCCGAGTGGCCATAGATGCCGGTTTGCGGCTTTTCAATCTTTCGACCGATTCACAGAACATTTCATGCAAACATTTAGAGAGGTATGAGATTACACACCCCATTTCAAACATGTATTTGGAAAGTAAAGGATTACACACCTGATTTGGATTTTCCAAAGAACCACTCTTCGTTGATCCACAACGTGATCTCCCTCTATGGAGTCCCGATATCCAACCCCGCCTTTTGACTACCACCACACGCTCCTAACTACCAAGGATAAACCGAGTGGAAAGACAAGCTTCAGAAAAAACGTAGCAAGCTTATTAAAATTAGAAGAAAAGATGTAGAGGTTTTGGCTATTGAGAAGAAAACAATTGAAAAGGATGGGAGGTTGAACAAAAGTTGTATGAGTGGTCAGTTTCCAAAAGAAACAAGAAGAAAGAAAACATATCCAGAGGAGAAAAGAAATGCCAAAAGAGTAGAAAACCGAAACACTAGAATCGAAAATACCAAAAATGCAAAATGAGCAGAAAGTCACTCTCCAAATCCACACTTAGAGAAACGACACTCCCCACATACCAATGGCCGAATATGCTCCCTAAACACACCTCCCAATTTGGCCAACCACTACCACTCTCCAAAGTGCTCCACCATTCACTCACCACCACCTATCATCCCATCATTATGTTCCCACTTCTTCTTCTTTTTTTCTTTAAGCACCATACTTTATTGCCGTCTTTCTCATGTGTCAAAAATTGTTTAATGATTGTTGAATTTTTTATGACCCAATGAACTATTTTAATCTTTAAAAAAAAACAAATGGAAGCATGTGCCAAATTTAAGGCCATACCCCTTTGAACCCTTATATCATGACGACAAAGCAATATGGAGAATGGGCATGAGTTGTCATGGATAGCAATGAACATTGATTTGGGATAATTAAAATTGAAGCATGGTGGATGGACGGCAAGCTTTGGGAATAATTAATACATGGTCACCATATTATGTTTCCCAATATTTTTCCATAATTTGACCATGAAGTGGAAGGCACAAGTGAGATTAAAATAACATATGCCATGCATTTAATTGTGCCCACAAAGACATGCTCCAATGTGGACGACAAGGCTTATTTGTTGTGGAAATAAACAATTGAAAACAAAGAATAGTGGGCTAATAATTTAATAAAATTAAAAAAAATACCCATGTTTTCTTGGTTTCCCACGTAACCATGTAGCCACCAAAAATAAACATATCCAAATGTTTGCCCACTTGAACAAGTCCATTAAAAATAACGTTGAATGTTTTCCCCATGCACCAAAATGACATGCCTAATGAGCCAAACACAAGAAATAGTGCAAAATGTAGAACTCCAATTTCTAGGATGTTACACCCACAATCTTCTTGATAGTCTTATTAGCCGCCTCAACCGCACCATTCATTTTTGGGCGATATGGTGACGAGTTGTGGTGTTTAATCTTGAACTGACTGCAGACCTCTGCTATCGTGCTATTGTTTAAATTTAATACATTGTCCGTGTAATAACCCAAATTCCACGGGCACCGAAAAGTGAGTTTAGGGCCTCTGTCTTAGGAAAACGAGTTCGTAAATATTTATTAAAAATATTTACGAAGTTAGTATGGGTTGAGTTAGATTTTTGATAAGTGAATTTAGTTTAATTGGAAGTAATTATTAGAAAGGACTAAATTGAATAGAGCATAAAAGTTTAATTATAGAATAGAGAAAGGTTAAAAGACTAAATTAGTAATTAAACCAATTAGTGAATGTGTAAGTTAGAGAATAAATACATGTGTAACTAAAATATTAATACAAATGTATATTATATATGTATTTACTTATAAGTTAAGTAAAAGATTATTATTAGTAGAATTTATTTATTATGTTTATTATATTATTTTTGTTAAATAAATATGATAGTGCCAAATGTGTGGTGATAATTTATAAATGTGTATTTGTATGTATTAATACACGTGTAATATATATATTGGTTATTATATAGATATTTTATATTTAATAATTAAATAAATGAAAAAAAGAAAGAAATAGAAAAGTTACAGAGAAACAAACGAAATTGGGGAAAGAAAGAAAGGAAGAAAAAGAAAAAAAAAGGAAAAACTAGGGTTTTGAAGCTTGGAGATTATTTGGTAAGTTTAATTAAGTCCTTTTCATGTGATTTTAATGTTTTTGAAGTTCTAGAGTAAAATACTCTTGAATTTATGTGGAAATTTTGAAAAATGATAGAATTTTTAGTAGGGTTTATGTTGAACAAATAATGAAATTAGGGATTAATTTGATAGAATTTGTGATTAGAATTGATTGGAGGACTAAATTGTAAACTAGGCTATAAGTTTTGAGTTTTATGAGTTGAATTGAAAGAAACTTGAAATTATGGTTAAATGATGAAAATTTGATGGTTATATTGAAGTTTTGATGGAAATTGAATAAGGAAAAAGGTGAAAATGGTTAGGACAAATTTGGGATTTAGGTAAAAGTTGCATGGAAAGTTATTATCTTATATAAAATATGTGTGTTATTAATTAATTATAATTATGTTAGTTTTCGTAGCAAACAAGGAAACCGAGACGTCTAATACGAAGGGGAGGGAAAAAGTGATCGAGGAGTAGCTCGAGAAAATATCGATTTGTATTATCATAATTCAAGTTATTTATTATTACATGTTTAATTTCAATGTATGTGTATGGAAAATAAAATTGAGGTAAGTATTGATATTTAAATTGAATGTGATTTGGATTTAATGGATAAATATATATATGTATTTGTGAAATTAAATAGTATAATTGTAGTGAATTTAAGATGAAACTGAGTAGTGAATTTGAATTGAGGTTCAGAAACCCTATTAACTAGTCAGGCTAAGTCGGATATAGTTGGCATGCCATAGGATTGGAAGAGTTCTGGGATTCTTCGACCTTGAGTCGATGAGACACTGGATGTCATTATTTGCTTCGGATAGATTCAATGAGGTATTGGGTACCATTTTACTTTGGCTAGGCCGACAAGACACTGGGTGTCATTATATTGCTTCGAACTATCCGATGAGGCACTGGGTGCCAGTATGGTGTGTTTGGTTGGATCCGTATATCCGCCAAAGTCCGAGTCATGTTAATAGGGGTAATTATGTGAAATGAGAAACTCATCTGAATTTAATTATTTGAACCATTGAATGAATAGTGAAAGAGATATTATGAAATGAATAAGAAATGAAATTATGCTATGAGATTGAAGGCATGAATCAAAGGTTCATAAATGGTTTCTATTGAAATGTGAATTGAATATTTATATATGATTGAGAGATGAACCAAAGGTTCATGAATAGTTGGAATTCTATAGATGAGATATTAATTTAAACATTGAAAATGTTGGAAATATAATAACTTAGTATGAAATTATATTTATGATGTGTTATTTATCTAAGTATGTTTATGATATTTGATCATTGCTATAAATTGAACTATGATAATACCATTGAGTAGTTCCAATACTTAGCGTACGGTTTGTTTTCCGTGCGCAAATTAGGTCAAGATAAGTTGGACTCAGCATCTGATTCAATCCCGGCTTCAGCTCAATTTTGGTGATGCATCAAACTTTTGGTAAATGTGGCATGTACTAGGAATAGTGTTTGTCATTTGTAAGTGTTTAATATTTTGATTGTAAATATGGTATAAAATCCTTAAGAAGTTTTAAGTATGATGAGTGTAATTTGTTCAAGATTTATAATTAAATGTTTGTGTATGAATTAGGTGTGTTTAGTATGTAAAAATAACTTTAAAATGGTAAAAAAAATAAAGTTTTCACACAGCCAAGTCACATGGGCGTGTGCCCAGGCCGTGTAGAAGAAACAGAATTGCCCACGGGCTAGTCCCACAATCGTGTGTAGCAAGTCAAATTTGCCCACGGGCTGGTCTCAAGGCCATGTGAGCCCCACGGGCATGTCTCAGGCCACACGGGCATGTGCCCCTATTCTTAAGAAAAAGTTTCCAAAGTTCCTAATTTAGTCCCAAATCACTTCTTAATCATATTTTGTGTCTCGTAGGTTCATATTAAGGACTTAAAGATGAAATTTGAAAAGTTTTGCATTGAAACACAGAATTATGTCTCAATTTACTCGTTTACTAGTGTTTAACTTCGGTAATACCTCGTAACCCTATTCCGGCGACGATTTAGGGTTAAAGGGTGTTACATTTTAATGGTATCAGAGCTATCAAGTTTAGCCGGTTCTCAGACTAAATCGAGCTCGAAAGTAAGTCTAGAAGTACATGCCACAGGTCAAGTCAAAATTGAGTCGGGATTTTGGATGCTGACCTATTTAATTGTTTTTGTTTTATAGATTAGAGATATCTGATAAACACCTTGATGATATAAATGAAGAAATGTTCACTAGGGGATGAAGAATCATATGATTTAGATGAAACCGAGTCAGCTACACCCAGTGTAAATCCGATCAGAAATCAGCCTCCCAATGTAGAAAGAGAGAACATTAGGGAGAGAGATGAAAAAGGTAGAAATGATTATGATGTATTAAGGGTTTTAACTGATGCTCTTCAGCGAGTAGCGGAGTCTGTATCTGCTACCACGTCTATACCTATTCCTAGACGGGCCCCTATTAAGGAACTAAGAAAATACGGTGCCATAGAATTTTCAGGTCTGAAAGGAGTTGATCCATCCATAGCTGAAAATTGGATGGAGGCAACAAAAAGAATTTTACAGCAGTTAGAATGTACGTCATGAGAAAGTCTGTTATGTGCTGTATCTTTATTACAGGGTGAGGCATATCTATGGTGGGAATCTCTGATCCGACATTTACAGACTGATCAGGTAACATGGGATCTATTCCAAAAAGAATTTCAAAAGAAATATATTGGGGACATGTATATAGATGACAAGAAACAAGAATTTTTGACGCTAAAACAAGGTGAAATGACAGTAGCAGACTATGAACGGGAGTTCTCAAGACTTGGTAGATATGCATCAGAGTTCGTGCCAACTGAAGCCGATAGCTGTAAAAGATTCCTACGGGGATTAGGAGATGAAATAAAACTGCAATTAGTGTCCCAGTGAATCACTGAATTTGTTGATTTGATCGAGCGGGCCAAGATGGTACAGTAAGTCTTGGGACTGGACAAAAAGTCTGAAACTTTTAAATCAGTTGGGAAACCTACAAGAACTATGAGTTCGAATCCTCCATCTAAAAGATCTCGAGATTCTAGAGGTGGATGGAGATCTAGTTTCCGAACAGATAGAGGAGACAAAAAAAAAACTGCAGTGTCCACTGGTAGTGTAAGAGGTCCACCTTAGGAAATAGAAATTCCAGATTGTCAGCACCGTGGGAAGAAATATAGGGGGAATGTATGAAGTTAGCTAGAGGCTGTTTTCAATGTGGTTCTAAAGATCATTTCATCAGAGACTGTATGAAGACTAATGTGCTACACCTATGATATCACAGAGATCGGTATCTACAGCTAGAGGCAGGGGATCAACCAGAGGTGGACCAGTATCTAGAGGAGGAGGTACAAGAAGAGGGAGTGATATAGTGACCCAACAGTCTGAAGCTAGAGTGCCGGCCAGAGCTTATGTAGTTAGAACCCAGGAAGATGGAGACGCACATGATGTTGTAATAGGTATATTTTTACTATATTCTAAGCCTGTTTATGCTTTGATTGACCCTGGATCTTCACATTCATATATAAATTCGAAGTTGGTTGAATTGGGAAAATTTGAATTTGAAATGTCTAGTGTAACAATAGAAGTGTCAAGTCTATTAGGGCAAACAGTAATAGTAAATCAAGTATGTCTGAGATGTCCGTTGAAAATTCAAAATGAAACTTTTCCATTTGATTTATTGATTATACCATTTGAGTGATAGTTGATTGACTTACTAAGTTTGCTCACTTTATATCAGTAGAACCGATTGGTCTTTACAGAAGCTGACTGAGATCTATATCCAAGAATTAGTGAGACTGCATGGTATTCCTGTATCTATTATTTTAGATAGGGATCCACGGTTTACGTCGAGATTTTGGAGGCAATTACATGGTTCTCTAGGTACCAGGCTTAATTTTAGTACCGCATTTCATCTTCAAACTGACGGACAGTCTGAACGAGTAATTCAAATATTAGAAGATATGCTTCGGGCTTGCATTATTGATTTTGAATCAGGTTGGGAACATTATCTACCTTTAGCTAAATTTGTGCATAATAATAGTTTTCAATCAAGTATTCAGATGGCTCCGTATGAAGCATTGTATGGGCGGAAATGTAGATCACCTGTGCATTAGACTGAATTAAATGAAAGAAAAATAATCGGGCCTGAGTTGATCCAAGAAATAGAAGAAATAGTTAAAAAGATACAAGAGAGATTAAAAGTAGCCTTTGATAGATAGAAGTCTTATGCTGATTTGAAACGACGAGATATTGAATATTCAGTTGGTGACAAGGTATTTCTTAAGGTTTCTCTTTGGAAGAAAGTATTGAGATTTGGTCGGAAAGGAAAGTTAAGTTCTTGTTATATCGAGCCATATGAAAGAAAGTATTCACGATGTTTTTCATGTTTTGATGCTTCGAAGATATAGATCAGATCCTTCTCATGTTATCTCTACTGAAAATATTAAGATTCGACCGGATTTGTCTTATGAAGAAGAACCAGTTGAGATTCTAGCACGAGGAATAAAAGAATTAAGAAATAAAAAGGTTCCTTTAGTGAAAGTGTTATGAAGAAGTCATAGTGTCGAAGAAGCAACATGGGAACCCAAAGAACCTATGAGAGCACAGTACCCGAACCTCATGATTTTCCTGCCATTGCAAACCGTTAGCATTTGTTTTTCAGACACCCTAATGGACATTTTTTAAGATTTGATTAGCCTTAACAGTGTCCACACGTCTTAGTAGCCCAGGCATCTCTTGATACGATCATGCGAAAACATCTTTGAATTTTTAGAATAACTTAATGACGTCTCGCTTTATCTCTGTGGTGATACAAGCTCCGATCTTTACCTCTTTCTCTCCTCCTAGGCTCACAATGTCCAATGACTCTTTGTAAGGTAGGATCTATTTTTCATCTTGTTCTACCATCCTTAATGAATCAGGAGATAGGTTACAAAAACCGTCGTCTTCAAAGTCTTGAGATCCCTCTAGACACATCTATTGCTCAAAAGGAGATTCTGAGTCAGTAGCAGCGCCGCTTATGCCGTTGATATCTGGAGACCTGTTGTAGGTACGAAGGAATATTCAAAGAATAAATGAATCTAAGAATAATTATTTATGTCGTATGAATATGAATAAATGAAGAAATAAAAGAATATTTGCTTGAAGTGAGAAACAAAGATGCATTTTATTGAAATAAAGATGCTGGACATAAGCCTATTTCATAAAAGGATTCTTATTGCTCCTAGGCTTAGAACAATAAGCGTGTTTTGGACATTACTCCGAATTGGCTCTAAAAAATATAGGGATCTCTTCCACAGTCCCATTGTTCCAAACACTCCTAGGTATGTTCGGGCGAATGCCTGATAAATTTTCTCTTTCGATTCCTTCTTCGGATATAGCATTGATGCTCTAATTTTTGAACATTCCTTCCGGGCCTTTAGTATGTTCAAAGAATTCTAGTTCCTTATTATTCATCAGGCCTTGCACCAAGGCTATGGATTTATTGCACTTTTGAATCTCGTGACCCTCTTCATCATGGAACTCACAATAGTTCCTTGCTTCTCGGGATCTGTCCCTCGAGTCTTATGTGATTAACCCTCTTTCTACCATTATCTTCCAAACTTCTTTCAATAGGGTTTTCACTTCTGCAATATTCTTCTTGATTTTCTTCCTCATATTCTCAACTATCGCATTTACCCCCTTATCAGCATGGTTGGGTAACGGATTTTTCGCACTAGATAGATCATTAAATTTTACAATGCCTATTTTGATGAGCCTTTCTACTAACTTTTTGAAAGCGGTGAAGTTTTCTATCAAGTGTCTTGTGGTTCCTGCATGGTATTCGCATTGGGAGTTTGCTTTGTACCTTTCGGGTATGGGGGTTGCATTGGCTTTAGGGAGAAAGGGGACGCAACATGTGCATCGAATAAACTTTGGTACTACTCCCTATACATGATTGGGATGGGCGTGAATTGGAGTTTTTCTGAGTTCGGTCTTGGATTGGAATCTTGCCTTGGGGGGACCTGATGGCTAGTAGTTGTCTTCCTTGGCTGACTTACAGTAATCGACTTTAAATAGCCCTTGTTATACATACTCGCATTATTCACCTCATTTTTCCTCTTCCTCGGGGCATTTAAAGTATTGATTTGGAAGCTCCTTTCTCGCTTTTTTCGTTTGTAACGATCTTCAAATTATTTTGGGAGCTCCACTCTCGCCTTTTTTGTTTCCGCTAGATCATCTAGATTAAGGACAACAGGATTGATTGGGTTATCCCCTGGACTAGAACCTGAACCTGTCAGAAAGTTCACCGGTGTCGAGGTACCGGTCTTGTACTGGGGTATGATGTTAATAGACACCCTGTTGGTGCAAAGCCTGAATGATAAGCGAGATCCTCATTATCGTCCCCTGAATTGACCATAGGGCTTTTTCCTTTTCTAACCATCCGGCTAGCATTTGGGTTAACTGACTCATCACGTTTCTTCGAAATTCTAGCATCTGATTCCTCATATGTTGTTGAATTTTGGCCAAATGCTCTTGCATTTGTATTTGCATTTGCTCTAATCTCTTCAACCTTTGGTCCATTGCTTCAGTTTTTCCTCGTGTACTGTAACGATACTCTAGGGTAGCTGCCATGATTTTAGGGTCTTTCATGAGTTTTATTGTGTATGATGCGATGCAATGCTAATGCATGAAATGAATGCAAAAAAGGCGTTGATTCTGATTCAATTATATTAGAACAACTTTTCTAGAAAACGAATTTCTTTATATAAAATAGATACATTTATGGTCTTGCCCTTGTACTCCAGGTGAAGACATCGATCCTTTTCTTCATATACGGATGTTAAGATCAAATCTCGTGAACTTTCCAATAGATGCCTCTACTAGCTGCTTTTTGCTTGATCTAGGCTGTGACCCGTTGCTCACTCATCCCTTTGAGTCTCGTTAGCTTCTTTGAAAAGTCGAGACATTGACGGCTCTTGAATAATCTTTGTCAGCTTGAACGAAGCAAAGTCGCATATTCCTCAGTCAGGCTATCACCCTTCTCTCGTGTTTTCTCGGACCATATTCGGGCAGCCGTATTATCTTCCACTTTATCAAGAAATCCATTTTCCATGACAAGCTCTCTATTTAGAAACTGAACGTGAATCAAAACTTCCTTTTTATGATGAAAATGAAATGCAATCATAACCAAAACAAAAGAAACACGTTAGTACAAGAATCGTAAATGACAAATAGAGCACCAATTTGGGTGACCACTATGGTTTGGAGTGGTTCTCCCTAGGGTGGGCTCTTAAGGCTCGTTATATGCGGTTGGGTTCTAGAGTAAAGGTATCTGAACCGGTAGATTCCTCGATCGTCACCCATTATAGGCTCATATGGACCGAGTTCAGTTCAGGGGAATACATTTCCCTATGGCTATACGGGGATAAAAATCTCACGAAGACATAGGTACGGATGTATCCCGAAAGCGATCCACTATCCTATATGGAGGTGAAGACCTCACGAAGGAATAGCTTATGCAATGCAAAAATGTTAAGACACATTAACAGATTTAAACCAACAAAGCAAACATATTATGATGAAAACCACGAAAAGGACGGATAAAATAGAGCAATCGAAAATTTAAAACAAATTTTTGATTTTTCGACAAAAAGACAAAAATTAATCAATTTATGGCTCGACTCTCTTATTCCCTAGTAGAGTCGCCAAGCTGTCGAAACCATCCTTTTTTTGAAAAACGGGGGGTCAACTTTGATTTAAAAATGAAAATGAAAAAGGAGTCGCCACCAATCCTTTTTGATGAGGTGTGAATAGGTCACCTCGTAATTTGGTCATTTTAATAATAGATATGATTTATTAAAAAACAGTTTTGGTCTACGAAATTTAGAAATACGGGTTCGGGAGTCTGTTAAGCACGAGGAAGGATTAGCACCCTCGTAACACCCAAAATTGGTACCTAGTTGATTAATTAGTGTCTTAGTGTCAAAAATCGAAAAATTTGAAGAGATTTTAAAAATACGATCCTTTGTTAAAAACATTGCTTAAATTTTTTTTTTACTGAAACTGGCGTATTTCACGTTAAATGGGAAAAAGGATTACGTCCCGTAAGTTAGGACACAATGTCTTATATTCCCGCAATGAGAATAAATACTGAAAAATTTGTTTATTTTGAAGGATATTCAATTATCTCGGTTTTAGAAAGAAATCATATTCCGTAAGTTAGAACGCAATCTTTTCTTGATTCCCGAGATTATTTAAAAAAGTTTTAAAAATGTTCGTTATTCGGATTTATCGAGAAACTCAGAACCCCGTAAGTTAGGGTACGACTTTTTGAATCTCGAAATACGAAAAAATGCTTAGTTAAAAAAAACAAAATTTCCATTTTATGAATTTGGGTGAAAGTTGATGGAACGTTTTGAAATGACATATAATACACAATAAAACATTATAATAACAATGGTATAATTACAAAGATGGAGACAATATTAATAATCAAGTCATGAATAAGGCGATAGAGTGAAAAATACATGATTTAAATAATAGCAAACATGACATGAAAAAAAAAAATAACAAGTGTACCAAATGAACCCAAATAAAATGACAATAAATAACAAGTGTACAAATATAAAGGGTATGAAAAATTTTAATTTTAAGTGTAAATAAAATGAAATAATAAAAAGGAATGAACAGTTTATAAAAGTTGAAAATAAAAAAAGGAGTTAATTTAAAACAAAATTTAGAGTCTAAATTAAAAAAAAAAATGAAAGGATATAAAAGGACTAAATTTAAACGTAAATAAAAATTTAGGGAAAAATTTAAATAATAAGAAATGAATAATGGACTAAATCATAACGTGCTAAAAGTACTATGGGGCGAAAGGGAAAATATCCCTGCCCCTTTTATACGCAGCGTTTTAATAAAGACCAAAATGCAATAAAAATAAAATTTTGCAGGGAGATTAAAAGAATAAAAATAATAAAAAAGGCAATCAATGACCAAACCGCAATGTATTGCAAAAGCGGAGGGGTTGCGCGTGTAAATATCCCACTCTCAGCCAAAACATGCAGATCCTCAGGGTAAGCGGGTCAGGTTGGACGGGTTAGTGTTGAAACAACGCCGTTTTGACACCTAAAACCAGGTCCCAAAATGACGTCATACGGGCTATACTATAAATATTAAAAATCTGATAAAAAAAATCACTTTTCCAACTTTTCTAAAAAAAAAAAACAGATTTCTTTATCTTCTTCTCTCTGGGCATCAACCCAGAATCCAGCCATACTCCGGCGAGTCACCACCGTGGCTTCGCCATAGGCGGTGGCTAGAGTTGCAAGAAAAACTGGGTTTCCTCAGCCTTTTCAACCCTCTCCCTTTCTCGTAAAAAAAAAAAGAAACTTCAAGTCGATTTTTTTTTTAAAAAAGGATGATATACGAAAGTACAACAACTTCCCCCACCATTGCTTTTCGAAACTTCATCAGAACCCCTATGGGTTCTTGGGTATTCGAACGCCGGCAATACTCGATGGAGCGAGGAGACCAAACGATGGGTAAGTTTTATTATTTATTTATATTTTATGAAAAATAAAAGATTGAAAGCATGAAAAGAAATCACCTTTCAAATCTGTATTTTTGTTTTTGATTTATTTTCTTTGTTAAAAAAAGTTAAAAAGTGTGTATATTGGCTTTTTATAGCAGATAGTGAAAAAAAAATACAATATTTTCTCTATTTTTTGTGCTGTTGTTTTTGTCCTCGTTTGCAGGTACGGAGGCCGTACGATGGTGAAGTGGAGACGTGCGACGGTGGAGCGGGTTGTAGGCTGTTGCGGCGCACCTAGCTAGGGTTTTTTCTTGTTTTTCTGATATGTTGTGGGCTAGGGTTAATTTTGGGCTTGCAATTGGGTTAGGTTTAGTTTAGGCCGTCTGATGTTGTAAATGGACTATTAAATTTTGTAAAACTGGACTATTTATTTATGTTTATTTTTTGGGTTTATTTTTATAAGCTGGGCCAGACCAAAATTGGCCTATTACATTCATATTTCATTTATATAAATCATGCATGTCAAATTTGACGTAAATTAAAAATTTCTAACTATTTGTTTTATGTTAAAATACTTTTAACTGTTTAGTAAATGTTAATATATACAATATTTTAGATCGATAAGATAGAAATATCAAATCAATTTGAAAATTTGCATGCACGAATCATACAATGATATCGTTAAATTCAATGGTTGGATTGTTAAATTAATAATCATATAAAAATATATAGAAGCGTGTAAAATTACTTTAGTTTCACACTAGTGTAAGCGGATCTCTCCCATTTTAAGATATAAAGTTAATTATATAATTTAAAATTATGTAATTAATATTATTTATAAATATAAGTACAAATATATTTCTTTATACACTTAACTAATGTAAAGAAAATCCACAATCAAGCAATTGGTTGAGGGAAGGCCGGGTCCCTTTTGGGAGAAATCTTCTATGTGTCATCTATTTGGGAGTTGATGGAACCCTCAATAAAATGTATTGTTCTCGTGTCGGGGGTTTTTCCCTGGCCTCCACAAAGAGCCTCTATATGATTCTCAAAGAGGGGCTCGATTGGTGGAGATAGGTACAATGGCTCTTTGCGGATGGTGGAGATAGGATTTTGTTGGCTCTCAAGCGGGCAATACTTAGAAGACTTCTCCTAAGAGAAAATCTAACCTCCCTTCAACACTATTCACACACCCTAATCCCAATCCAACAACTAAATATTACTACAACCACAATCAATCATACAAAAATGCCAAATAATAACAAATAAAAGAAGGAAGAAAGTCTCCTATGTTAGCATCCTCAAATAGGACTTATAAAATCAAAGAAAAGAGAATGAAAATGTATAAAAAAAATGAGACATAAACGTACTGGATTCAGTTAGGAGTTAATCAGAGAGTTTTGGGCGATGGAGGCTCAAACAAAAGGTCAAGGAGAAAGTCTTATTGAGAAGATGAATATATTGGACTCAAGTGACCATTCGATGATGGTAGACAAGGATCAAATAGCTTCCTTGTTAGAGTTTTGAGTTTGAATCAACGAAGTTTTAGGCCATTTTAAGGAAAATTAAATCATAAAGTTGAAAGAGGAAGGAAAGAGCTATACTTTGATGTGTTTCTTTGTTGAAGGAGGAGGTTAGACAATGGTGAGCTTACTAGAATACAATAGTGAAAGAGGTTCTTAAAACCCTAAAACTTTTGAATAGTTTAGTGACCAACTTGTAACTCTTTTGAAATTGAGTGACCAAAGTCCAAACTTACTAATATTTAAGTGACCTTGGGTGTAGTTTATCCTATGATGAATAGTGAGTTAACGATCATATCAGACATCCATTAGCAACCTAATGGTCTAATGACTTAAATGATAGATTTTGAATAGTTGAATGACCAATTTTGAACTTTTGACATTACTAATAGCCGAGTAACCTTGAATGTAATTTACCCTTTCTTGTTTGGCTTAAAAAATCGAATACAAAATGGACTTTTCCACAATAGGCCAACATCAACAAAGTGGAAATTGTACGGTCCATACCTGTAATTGTTGATATACAAGGAAGAAGAATTCAATGACTAAATGACATGAATATAATGTAGAAAAAGTGATGGAAGAAAAAGTCCACGAGCCTCTTCCTTTTTCGTTTCTAGATTTGTATATATGGGAAGAAAAACAGTGATATTCTTTTTGTCGCTATATCTAGTAAACTACCCATAAAAAATATCTCTTGAGTAAGGGATGACTTAGGGAAAATTAAAAAAAATATAATTTATCGAGATAAATTTTAAAATTATATAAATATTTATTCAATGTGTGATTTAATACGTAGATTTTAATTTTATGTAATTATATATATGACCTCTTGTAAAATGAGAATCCAGATGAATTTATGAATTTACGTATAAAATTAATTTTGGGGGCTGGAAGGGCCCTGACCCTTCTTAAAATAATAAATCTCGTTTTTAGTCTTTTAAAATTTATTTTTAAGTTAGTAAATGATAAAATTTTATTTAGCTCTTAAAAAATAATAAAATTTTGATTTAATCTTTTAAAAATTAAAAATATATAAACTATTAAAATAATAAAATTTTATTTTAACTCTCATAAAAATAAATACAATTTAATTATGACTTTTCGAAAAAAAATTTCTAATTTCACTCTTATTCGAACTTCAAAAAGTACTTGAAAAAAAAGTTTTGCTGACTTAGGCAACAAAATAAAGGGAAACGAGATTCACGAGGGGATGAAGACGAAATACAAAACCAAAGGGATAATCAATGGAGAAAAGTTGTATAAAATATATGTGGTAGCAGGGAAGAGATGCTAAGGGATTAGATATTTATAATATTAATTTATATTTTGTTATTCAATATATATTTAATTTTTTTCACAATTTATTGTTATACAAATATTAAATTTATTTAAAATTTATGCTATTTGTTTATCGGATTAATCGTATTTGAAGTGGTTCATATTGTCTTAGAAAAATCCATGTAGGAACAATGATTAATTTTTTTTCCCCACCTAACTACTCTACGTTGGGGTAGGTCCTGGCGTAGAAGTTTTAGGCATATTTCCATATTTTGTATCTGGAATATTTCACTTAATTTCTTCTGTTGTATTGTGAATCTTTTTTATTTTTCGGTTATGTATGGAAAGATAAATATAAAATGACCATAATTTTGGATATTCACTTCATTTTGCTAGGTATAGCCTTATAGGTGCTTTTCTTCTAGTATATGATTATCTGGGCTCAGTTCAATTTTAAATAAAATATTCTAATATTCCGAATTGAACCAAACTTAAATCGGTAATAAATATAAATCTAACATAAACCTAGCCACCCATGAATGCTTTACATACTAATAAAATCAACTAATATTTTATAAATACTGATTGAATATTTTCAGATAATATAAATGTTAATTAAATAATATAAAAATTCATGTGCATTCTTGACATAAAGTTAGAATCTTTGCTCACAGTTGATTGAGTCTTAAATCGATTGATATTTACATTGTTGCCAGGAGAATGTGGGCTCGAGTGTACTGAAACATATTATCCTGCTATTTAAAAGTTGGGGAGAGATTATGAATAATTTTAAACATTATTTCAAAATTTATTATATTGGATGAATGGTTGTTTTGGATCACAAGCTAAATTTTGGGTTTTATTTAGTATGACCTTTGTTATTAAACTTATTGCATTAATATTGTGCTATTTGGATTATACGACTCTTCGAGCGCTTTTTTTTTTTTAGAATAAAAACAAATTGAGTTCATTAAATTTACGTAGACGGTACGATTGACAGTAACATTAAACACTGATACTCAAAAGGGAAGCTCCAGTATGTTTGAAATCAAAGCAAGGGTAGATGTTGCTTCATTTCCACCCTTGTGGGGGTGTTTTCTAATCTAAATTTTATATTTTTTATACAAAAATAAAAGAAAAATATAAACATAATAAAATTTAAATAGTTTATCAAAATGAGTTTGAATGGGTTTTTTTAAGAATAAATACATTTTAACTGAAATAGTAAAGAGACCAAATTTTGTTAAAATAAATATATAGAAATTAAATTTCAAATTTATACATAGTAAGGGATCAAAATCATAATATGGTTGAAGGCACTCTATACTTAAAATAAACTATACCAAATAAAAGTATTGGGATTAAATCTCTTAAGCATGTTGCACTTACAAGTAGCGAAAGAGAGGAAAAACAAGCTTTCAACTCAAATGAGAGAAGATGATATTTATTGAATTGATGAATAATTTCAAATGGTTCTAGGCCGTGGAGCCATAGTATGGAGAAGTGTAAAACAAATTTGCGCTACTAACTCTGCTATGGAGACCGAGTATGTGACTCTGCTATGGAGACCGAGTATGTGGCTGCTTCTGAGGCAACGAAAGAGGCAATATGGCTTTCAAAGTTCTTAATCAAACTTGAAGTTATTCCTGGTATGGAAAAAGCTATAACACTGTATTGTGATAACAATGCTGCAATAGCTAATACAAAAGAAATGAGAAGTTACAAGAGGACGAAACACATTGATTGGAAGTATCACTTGATACGGGAGGCAGTAGCCGAAGGAATTGTAGATGTGATAAAAGTAGCTTCTGAAGATAACCTTGCGGATCCGTTTACTAAGACTCTTGTAACTAGGAGTTTTAACAAACACGTCGAGGATATGGGAATGCGAAACATGACACATTTACTTCACTAGGGCAAATGGGAGATTGTTAGGAAATATGTCCCTATTGTTAGGAAATGTGTCCATATTGTAGTAAACATGTAACTGTTTTCTATTTATTTGAACAATTAATAAATGAATAAAGTTAATTTCACATTTCACTATTATATCTTTTGTATTTTCTGGCTTTTATATTTACAAAGCATAGCGAAATTGTGACAAGCAAATATTAATTCATTGATTGTTTAATATTCAAATTGAAGATAAGTGGCACTGTAAAGAACGTTTACATTGTGAGAAAGACAACTTACTTCAGTAGATAATCTAAATGAGTCCGTAATCCCGTAAAAGAATCAAAGTAAACATTTGATTCAAATACTGAGAAGGATTATTATGTATTCATTGGTAGAATGACACATTGGACTGGACCCAAGATGAATTAATTCTAAATCCGTTTGTGAGTTATTTCACTTATGACGTTCATGGTGTGATTTACCTAAATCCTGAGTTAGACATTAACCATGCGTATGCAACTCATGTGCTTATAAGTGAAGGCTTATGCTCTAAAGATAATCGAGCCCATAGTTGGTATGTTGGGTACATGACTTATGTATGGCATGACTTTAATAGCAATAGTGGAATTTATAAGCTCAATTAAAAAGTTAATGATATCCTCTCATACATTGTGTGGATTGATAAATATAGAATGTGGTCATGACTTGCTTGTTCTCGAACGAGCAATTTATTATCATAGTCATTTGTTCACTGTGGTCATATTAATCATTAAGAAGACACAATGGTGACAATGAGATAAAATAAGATTGTATTGAGTGAACGGATTTAACTCAAATGAATCAATGATATCATATGAGGGTAACACACACATGACGGGGTTATTGGACAAAACAGTTGAATGAATTGCTTTCGTAAAGAGTATACAATGACTGACTCCATGATTAAGTAATTGCAAATTATTGGAACGATGCTTCTAGACATAATTGCAATCAATAGAGCCTAATTGTTTATGTCCGGTTGGTCCCTTTGCTAGCTCAACAAAAGCTTGATTTGATTGCATTTGAATCAGAAGAAAATTCTACGACTTTGGAAATAATTTAATTAAGTCAATTTATTCAATGTGGAATTAAATTAGGTGGTCGTGAGAATTGTTCAACTAGAGAATTTGTAAAGGATTAAATCGAATTTTTATAATTTTAGGGGGGCCAAAGTGCAATTTCACATTTACTAGTTTAAAATTTTTAAAAAATTCGAAGGATCAAAATAACAATTTTATATTTTAGGGGGGCCGGGGCCCATGCCAGGCCCCTGGCTACGCCTCTGTATAAAATGACCATAATTTTGGGTATTCACTTCATTTTGCTAGGTATAGGTGCTTTTTTTCTAGTATATGTTTATCTAGGCTCAGTTCAATTTTAAATAAAATAATCTAATATTTTGAATTCAACCAAACTTAAACTGGTACTAAATATAAATCTAACATAAACCTAGACAGTAACATTAAAAAGCAAAGATAAAATAGTAGAGAAAAACTTAAAACGATTGACGTAGACAGTAACATTAAACACTGATACTCAAAAGGGAAGCTCCAGTACGTTTGAAATCAAAGCAAGGGTAGATGTTGCTTCATTTCCACCCTTGTGGGGGTGTTTTCAAATCTCAATTTTATATTTTTTATACAAAAATAAAAGAAAAATATAAACATAATAAAATTTAAACTCAAATTTCTATCTTTTTTATTATATTTTTTATAATTTTAGAAAGAAAATGAATTTTGTGATTCATAAAAACAAAACAGAAGTACTGCAAAGTTGTATTAAGTAAATTTGAAGACACAAAATTATGATTCCAACAGTGTTATAATCAATACTTCTGACTCCACGATTAATTTTGTTGTGGTGTAGATGATGAGCGTAAATGGTGAATTAATTGCAGTTAATTGTCCCTCCAAAATTAATTGTACGTAAACAGAGCTGTTTTATTACGTGCATGGAAATTATAAGTTTAGAGTACAAATATCAATTTAAAAATAATTTATAATAAATAATTAAATGTATTATTTAAAATTAATTAATAATAACATATGAAATATGTATGTTATTAAAATGAAAAAAATAGATTAATTTGTTTATCATAGTTGTTAGAGTTTGTGTGACCCGAATCCTGTCATTTGTTTGACCTCTTGCCCCTACAGATTCTCATTAAGCATAAAATCGGACTGGGGTTGCGACCAAGAGTGTGGGACTCCCCGCGGTAGGAACCATGCCACACAAGTAGAATCCATCACATCCTAAAAACCGAGCTAGAAAAAATTGAGTTAGTAAAACTAAGAGTGGTTACATTTGGCTTTTGAGTTAAGGTTGTGAAAATTTTGTACAGTGAATTGATTTGATTAGGTGGTTAAGAGATTATGCTTATGTGAGAGAGGTTCTAGGTTTAAATCTTTCCCCTTTGTATTTTTTCCAATTTTGTCTAAACCTCTAGCTTTGGGTATCTGGCGCTGGGGGTTGTTTGGAGATGCGGTCGCCTAGGGCCCAAGGCTGAAATGGGTCAAAAATATTGTTTTCCAATTTTTAAGAGGCCCAAAAATTTTCTTTTAACTTTTAAAGGTTAATTTTTTTACCAACTTTTAAAGAGCCCCCAAAAAAGCTTTTTTTTTAGCTTTTAAAGGCCCCAAATTTTTTTTACCAACTTTTAAGGGACCTAAAATTTTTTTTCTGCAACTTTTAAGGAATCTAAAGCCTCATTTTATTGTTTTGCCTATGGCCCCAAAAATGTCAAGAACGGGCTGGTATCTGGTTTAAGAAATATTTGTGTGCATTTGTTAACAAGAATGAGCTTTTTAGTTTAATGGTAAGGTTTCAATCTTTCATAAGTTTGTTTATTGAAAAGTTCTTTTACCGAGTTAATTTTTTTAGATAATTGTGTTTATTTTCTTTAAAGTAAGAGTTGTTTTTTTTTTAATTTAATGTATTATTTTCCACAAGTATTTATCTTATTGAGTTATCTAAGTAATAAATTATATCTCACTAAAAATAATTCATATATGAAATTTCACGTCATCTCTGTTAACTTTGTTAACCGTACTTTTATTAAATCTATTAGAAAAGCATATTGAAAAGGTTGATGGCAAAAAAAAGACTTAAAACTACAATTTGACAAATATATAAACATTAGTAGTTAAATTTATCATTAAACTTTTTAAAATTGATCAAATAAAAATATCTAATATTAAAGTGATTAACGAAACAATTTAAAATTCAGATTTTTCCACCTCACATTGTCCCCTTCTTGGTTGTTTGGTTTCCAAGTTTGGACCCAAAGTCTTTAAAGATTGGCTTTGATTGTTTGGGCCTTCTCTATCCATTGTAAAGCATATCAAACAAAGATACACCTATTCTCCACTTCAAATAAAACAATTTCTTGGTAGGTTAAGTGAATAAAATCAGTAAGTTAATTTTTGGATATGCATTCTAAGGCATAAATAATAAACAAATTGTCGATGAATTAGGAATGTGCAAATTTTGGATAAAATCGAATTGGTTCAGTTAACCAATTAAATTCGGTTAATCAAATTAATTAGGTCGGGAGTCGGTTAATAATTTTTTGAAAGTTCGGTTAACGGTTAATTCAGTTTAAAATTAGTCGGTTAATCGAATTAACCGAATTGAATAAATAATATTATAATATATAGTATTCGGTCGGTTCGGTTAATGTTTCAGAAATATAAATTAACCGGTCGGTTAAGTCGATTAATTTTTGATATGTTTTATACTTGTTTAAACCAAAAATAAAAAAAATATATATAAATGTCGGTTAATTCTATTAACTGACTGAATTAACCGAAAAAGTTCGGTTCAATTAACAATTAAGGATCTAAAAAGGTCGGTTAATTCGGTTAATGGTAATTTCAGTCAGTTAACAGGTCGGTTAACCGATTAAACATCCCTACGATGAAGTGGTATTTAATATCTATGTGCTTTGTACGAGAGTGAAGCGTTGGATATTTGTGGATATGTGCAATGTACTTGTCGTTGTTTCAACACCATAATCAATTCACTTTTGCCCTATCCATAATAATTGTGCACAACATTTCTCAACTACAATACTTCAACTGTGGATAATGAGATAAAACTTTATTTTTATTTTTTGCCCTACCAAAAAATTTAGCTTAATAAATAATCGGAAATTCGCGGAAATAGAAAAATTTAGCTTAACATATTTAATAACTACGATTTGGGTCAGGATAGAAATTTCAAAATTCGAGTAAATATAAAGATTAAAAATGATCAAATCAAAGTAAAAGACTGAATCTGTAACTTACATATAGTATATCAATTAATAGAAACTTTTGGCCAAATATATCCTTTATTTTTTTAACCCAATCATTCTTTTGATTTTGGAAAAAAAATATCTTTTCTTTATCAATATACTGCTTATTCTACACATTCATGGCTAACCCATAAAGGGAATACCTAATAATAATAATTAATTAGGACTCATAAAAAAATAGATAATTTACTCATGAGAAAAATTTTTAGCACTAATTTCTTTTTAATATTTAATTAGATCAGGTAATCATTCAAATTGAGAACAGAAGCTCGTTACTTTTTGTTTCCCAGGGCCGTAGAGCTCTATCCATTTATTCACACGACCCAACTTTGAATTCAATTCATTTTTTTTGTTCCGCACCTAAAATTCAAAAACGGTTTTTTTTTTTGGAATGATTCGGAAAAAAAAAGGATTCTTAGAATTCTCCATTGTAACGACATGCTCTTTTTTCCATTCACTCCTTTCAGGACCAGTGGTCTTACAAACCCTACCGATGGTCTGAACAAATCCCTTTCTTCATACAAATGTGTAAAAAGAATATATCCTTAATATATAACATATTTCTATATTGGCATTGAAGCAAAATTTTCATTTTAATATTAAATTATAATTGTTAGAGAAATATATGTTAAATTATATTTTTAATTATAATTCAAATTATATAATTTTGAGTTACACTTTTATTATTATTTCAATAATATAAAACTAAGAGTTACTATTATAAAATACAAACATTAACATTTAATATATAGATATTTTCATTCAATTAGTAGTTAAAAAGAAGTTTGGATTTCATTAGTACTTTCATTAAAACATTAATTATAGTGCGAAGTTTTTTTATTGTTTCAAGATTTTAAATATTAAAATAATTAATTATATTGAAATTTTTTAATAATAAATTAAATGAAGTAAAAATATATTATTTGATCAATTAAAAAAAATAAACACTTTGTAACTAGACTTTTTCATGGTTTGGTTGGGCTGTTAGGTTTGATTTGACCGAGCTTGGAAAGAATTTTTATGTTTCAGATTAACTCAACTTAAATTTAATTTAAATAATAATATTTTTAAATTTAAATTTAATTATATATATTAATATAAAAAAGACTTGTTTTAATATTTTATTAATTTTTAAACATTAAAATGGGTTGATTGGCCGAATTAGGATGACCCCAAAATGGGCTTGGATTTGAAAATTATATTGGAACCAAACCATGACCCAATTCAGCCCATGGACAATTCTACAGGCATGTAAGCCACACAGTTTAGTCAGGTAGGGCGTGTGGGCCACATGGTTTGGTTTGACAGGTCGTGTGAGCCTATTTTGAGTGGTCAGTTGGGCAATGCTCGAGCTGTGTGTAAAATTCTGGACTTTGAATTGTAAATATTTTGAATGCATGCTAGACCATGCAATTTGTAAATCTGTGCGTGCATAAAATACTATAAGTATGTTCTGATTGGAAAAACTCTGAGTAAGCTATTTAGTTTGTTTTGTTCTATTATCTCTTATGTATGAATAACACATATCTAATTTGTTTTGAGTAGATGTGGTATGCTAGAATGACTATCCATGATCACATAGTATGATTTTGCATATGCATTGGGGTGGGATATGATTTTGTGAGGAGAAAGTCTGATTCTGGCAGTATAACTGCACTATATAATTCTGGTAGTATTCCTACAATATATTTCTAAAAGCATCACTACATATTATCTGAGTGGCATATGACCATATTTTGGTGTGATGGATGGGTTATTGTAGCCCTATTTGGTGTGATTGGGTGGACGGAGTTGGTGTGTAGCAGATGGGGTAGGATTATTTTGTATAACTTTACTATGCTAAGCAAGATATAATTTTTGATTTGTCTGTTCTAATTTGTGCATCTGTGTATGTTTCTGTATATGATTCTGGTTGTGGGCCAAGGCACATACTGAGCTTTATAGCTCACCCTATTTGCTTAATATTTCAAGTAACCACGAACTTAAGATTGGGTGATGTTTGGGAGCTCGGATTAGTTCTTTGGAATAAAGCTATTTTAGTGATTCTTATTTAAAAATTTATGGACTTTTGAACTATTTTTTGGACTTTTATTTTTGGCTTTGAGTTTTGTTGGTTTTTAGTTAATTATTTTAAAAATTCTGTTTGATTTTTGATCGTGTGTCAGAAAGTCTTAAAATTTATATAATGAATGATCGAGCTTAGAAACTAACTTACGGCAACGATTGAGGCAAGCGCACCTATCAAACAGTAGTATAGTTTAGTGGTAAGACCGGAATGTCGAATCTAAGGGAAACAAAAGTACTAATATTGACTTTCTTTTTATTAGTTAGCCTAAGAATTAAGGAAATTGTTATTTAATCTAAAATTAACTAACTACTAAGCTAAGGATGCTAAGACACAGAGAATGAATTGAGGAAAATACTTTTGGGAAAACCAATTGATTAAGACAATACCCGAGGAAGAATCCACCTAGACTTCACTTGTTATTTAACTCTGAACCAGACGATTTATTCACTTGACTTGATCCGTATGATTCCCTAATTTATATTAATACCTCTCTCGAGGCTACTAACGTCTAACCCTAGGTTGATTAATTGAAATCTTTTTCTAATTAAAACCCTTAGAATTGCATTAACTCGATCTATGGACTCCCATATTAGGTTTGACCCTAATCCGACAGATTTTTGTCATCCTATCTCTAGGGTTGCGATAAACTCCACTTAACTATGCTAGATCTACTCTTAAAAATGGAATATTCCTCCTCTACCTAAGGGCATCAATACTTGAATCAATATCCTGAAATATCAAAACAAGAATTAAGAACACATAGTTAAGAACAAATCAAGTATTTATCATATAGTTCAGGAAACAATAACAAGATCCGTCTTAGGTTTTATCCCTCTTAGGTATTTGAAGGGCTTAGTTCATAATTATAAAAGAATACATCTCAGAAGAAAATATAAAACAAAACATAAGAAAAACGCTAAAACCCCCTGAACGAAATTGAAGGGAAGATCTTCCGTCTTGAGTATGAATCCGGCATCTTAAGATGAATCAATTGGCTGTCTTCAAGTAAATCCCACAATTCTGGCCTCTCTGGCTTGGCTCCTCGGCCTACCTGAAGCACGCTCTTTTAGGTCACACTTAGGGTGTTTATATAGGCTTTCGGAATGTCTTTTTTCGCCCTTAAGTATCCTAATCCGAGTGAAATTAAAACAGGTCACGGCAGGGACACGCCCGTGTGAATCGAGGCCAGGACATGTTTGGGTCTGTTAAGGAGGCACGACTGTGTGGCTTGGGCCCAGGCCGTGTGAATTTCATAGTTTGGCCTATTTTCTCCTTTTTTGGCCCGTTTCTCATTCTTTTCATCCTCTGATGCTCTCCTAAGTATAAAACATGAAATTAAAGGATTAGGAGCATCAAATTCCACAATTCAGGGGAAAAATCATCCAAAAGTATGCTAAATGTGGGATTAAAATATGTATATATTACGGTTTATCAATTTCTGATAATTAAAATTAAATGTTTAGTTTTCAAAAGTTAAACAATTCAAAGAGTTTTCCGCTGTAAAATTTAATAGGGAATACATGTTTTTATGAAGGAAATAAATAAAGTTGATAGCGTGACACTTTAATAAAACTTGATATTATAATCAATCGTTTTGGAGAACACACGTGTTCTACAAATGTCAAGTTTTCTAATTAATAGAATAAAGCAAGTTTTTGTAAAATTTCTTATTTAAGAATAAAATATGTTTAGGAAGCAAATGATCAAAGTTTTGGTATGTTAATGTAGTCTTCAAAATCCAATCATAACGTTTAGACCGGGTTTGGGGTGTTACACTTAATGCATAAATTTCATGCAACATTAGTGAATAACAATATGAAATCTCATCATTAGATAAAACAAAAAATAGTGAAAGCCACATAAATAAATCCTAATATCTTTATTAAAACATAATTAAATATCAATTATAATTATTTTATCTTTTTTCACAAGTTTAGAGTTTAAAATTTATAGTTTATATCAAATGTCAAGTTTAAAATTTATATTTGAATAAAATTATTAGTACTTGTTTAGGAGTTGTCTACTATTATCTATTTCACGAGCGATGAATGCTATATTGATGTTAACTATTCAGTATTAAATAATCACCTATATTCAGCTTACCCTTCTGTTTGGGTTGACTTTTTTTTTAATGATCAAATTTCAATTTTGATCTTTATACTATACTGAAATTTAAAATTTAACTTTTATGCTTCAATTTTTAACATAATTTAATATCTATATTTTTATAATGTCATTAGTAGTCTAAACAATCAAATATTGATAACTATTTTGATTGTAATATTGACGCCAATTTTTTTTAAGAATATTGTTCCAACAAAACAAAAAATAGTTTATCAAAATGAGTTTGAATGGGGTTTTTTTAAGAATAAATACATTTTAACTGAAATAGTAAATAAACTATACCAAATAAAAGTATTGGGATTAAATCTCTTAAGCATGTTGCACTTACAAGTAGCGAAAGAGAGGAAAAACAAGCTTTCAACTCAAATGAGAGAAGATGATATTTATTTAATTGATGAATAATTTCAAATGGTTCTAGGCTGTGGAGCCATAGTATGGAGAAGTGTAAAACAAATTTGCGCTGCTGACTCTGCTATGGAGGCCGAGTATATGGCTGCTTCTGAGGCAACGAAAGAAGCAATATGGCTTTCAAAGTTCTTAATCAAACTTGAAGTTATTCTTGGTATGGAAAAAGCTATAACACTGTATTGTGATAACAATGTTCGGATAGCTAAAACCAGGTCCCAAAACGACGTCGTACGGGCTATACTATAAATATTAAAAATCTGACAAAATAATCACTTTTCCAGCTTTTCTAAAAAAAAAACAGATTTCTTTATCTTATTCTCTCTGGGCATCAACCCAGAATCTAGCCATGCTTGTAACATCCTAAATTTTTGGGCCTATGCATTTAGTATAGGGATTTGTTTAAAATATTAATTTAAGTATTAGGGGTCCAAATTGGGCTCAAAATTAGGCAAAGGCCTTGGTTAAATTATCTGATTGGGAATTATAGAGTTAAAAGGTGGTAATTGTGTTTTAAATACCTATGTGGGCTTGTGGCCCAACAAAAGGTGGCACTGCAAGGGAATTAGAACGTGGCGCCATTAACAATTAAAGGGGCCCAAGTTTTGGCCGCAAGGAGCCCATGTTTTTGGGCCATTTTCGGCACTTAAAAAGGAGCAAGGGGTGACACCACACACAAGGAGTTAGGGGCCCAAAATTTAAGTTTTATGGAGCCCAAATCTTTTAATTCAAGTTAGCTAAAATCGACATTAGGGTTAGGTGAGGTGGACGGCTTCAAGGCTCAAAAATAGGAGGAATTATATGGATTTTATAATTGATAATATAGAAGATAAAAAGGAGAAAAGATAGGAGCTATCTGCAAGGCAAGGTGATGGCTGAAAATCCACCACCTAGAGGAGTAAATAATTCGGCTACTTCATGGATAAGGGGTGCCAAATTTTCCCTTTTTATTAGCTTGACTTTTAGTTATCAGGAAGGGCGTTTTCAGTTTTTAACAATAGGTGCTGAAATTTCTATAAATAGGGGAGGGATATCTCATTGATTTTGGCATTTAAACCCTAATTTCCTCTTCATTCTTGTGCCAAAATTCTTAGTCTCCCCCTCTCCAATTTCTTTTCTTCAATTTCTTCAAAAGCCGAAACCTCTTCTCCATTCTTTTTCCCCTTGAGCCGATTTCTCTAAAAAGCCGAAATCTCTATAGTTTTTCTTTATTCATCCTATTTGAGAATTATTTCTATTCTTCTGGCATTTAAATCTTTTCTTTGACATTACCAAATCTTCTCTCCAAGTGCTAGCCGAATTCCCTGTACTAAGGTAAGTCTCAACTTCTGTTAGATCTCATGTTCTATTTCAGTTCTTGAAAGGCAAAAGCCGAAAAGCTAATAGTTTAATGGTTCTATGTTGGGTGGCATTCCGGGATTTGAAGGAAACTTGGTCGTCTAGATCTAAAAGCCGAAAATCACTAGTCTCCAATTTCGGGATTTTAAGGTAAGAAGATTTCCCTAGATTTCTACTAGATTTGTTCATTGTATACAAGATCTTAACTTTATGATGAGGATTAATGATCAAATATTGTGATAGTAGTTCTGATAAGGACTTGTGATGGAATTAAATATAGATCAGGCAAAGGAGAGAATCCCTAAGTTTAAGAAACGAACAGTATCTACCGTTAGAGATTGGCCACTTGGTTGTGGACCGGCTTTTGAACAACACCTTAGGCAGATAGCAATTGTGTCGACTTCGGATAGCGTCGACATAGAAAGCATCATTTTATCGGTAATCAGGTGTGTAGATATCTAACACACTATTAACCCTGTATGTATGTATATAATTATGTTATGGGCTAAAAAGCCGAAAAGTGGTTGTATAGGCAGTCGAACGGAACCGTAAAAGGGGTAGGCAAGGATGCCAGGTACGTAAATCATAGAATTCTCTATGTGTATCGAAGTATATATAAGCCTGTATGATGTTTTCTGTATGTGTATGCATGGGGTGGGAATATGATATTGAAGGGGAAGTGCATGATAGGTCACTCGGTGATCGGTGGTAGAAATCCCACACATATAAATGTTAGGTCACATAGTGATCGGTGGCTATGCCACATTAATAATTCCTGAATAACAGGAACAGGTAGTACGGCTGTCGTTTTGGTGTGTAGCGAATGGAGGGTTGATTGTAGAAATCCCCAAAGTGTGATGGTTGGTACGGGCTAGTGTGTAGAGGATGGAAACCTAGGATGGGTTCGGCTATTCATCATTTATTATTTGATATATGATTATGATTGATACCTTCATGTATGGGCCAGGGCCCATAATGTGTTTGTGGGCTCAGGTCGTTGTGTGTTTTGAGATTTATACACTGAGTCTTGGTGACTCACGCTTTCCTTTTTCTCTACTCTTCCAGATGAGCAGTAGATCGTGGACATGGGAGCCGAGACCAACTCGAGGGGCCATCAAGTTTTTATTTCTACAAGTTGTTTCTGGGATTTCTTTAAGTTTATTTTATTTCATTTTGGGAATATTTATGTAATAGGGCCCCTAGTTTTATTCAACTAAGTAGATTTCAATGTTCTGAAATTTATGAATTTATAAGTAGGTTTATTTATACTTAATAAAAAGAAGTTTATTTTCAAAATGTCATTTATTTATTCAAATAATGTCTAATTAACTTACGACTTCGAAAACCAACAAGCAAAAGTTTTAATGTACAACTCGTAGCATACCAGATCTGGTCGAAACGCATTGGCCGGGTTTGGGGGTGTTACAATTTGGTATCAGTGCCCAGTTCAAAACTCGGGCTGTGAAATGGGCCTAGTAATATTTTGTAAAGTGATGTGAAAAAAAAATTTCTGGATGAAGATATGGCCTTCGAGTCTACCGGCACCCGATTCACGCAGGTAAGTATTCTAAACTTTTGTTGGGATATATATGTGGGATTAATGGGCTTGAGGGACGTAGACTAGTATTATAGTACTAATGGACCTTAGGCTTAGATAAACAACTCTTCAATTCCTTAAGATTTAATCCAACTAAACAAACCCGTAAACGAGTCGAAAGACTAGGGTGTGGCAACAGGCATACGCATGTCTAGGATTGAATCCGGAAGAGCTTGGTATTTAAGCAGTCCTAGTGACTCACCTCCTCTTTGCTAGAATCTTACCTGGTGCGTAGTGATTGTTCACCGTAGCTGAGTTAGGGTGTGGCAATGGGCATACGCATGTCTAGGAATGGATTCAGGGAGAGCTTGGTACTTAAGCAGTCCTAGTGACTCACCTCTTCTTCGCTAGAATCCTACCTGGTGCGTAGTGACTGTTCACCTTAGCTACGAGGACTTGTTGATGGGGTAAACCTTATAATTAAAACTTGAAAGGGACCAGCCATCCTATTTCAAAAAAAATATCCCAAAGTTTTATAAAATTTTCAAAATACACTTGATTTGTGAAAATTTCCAATCAACCGTGAATTTATAAAATACCTATGTTTTGAAAATTTACCCGAAAATCTCATGTTTACAAGAGTAACCCGGATTATGAACCTAGATTTTCTAAAGTACCGCTGATTAAAAAAAACAACAACAACATCATCAAAATATCCCTGGTTTGTAAAATCACCAAATTACCCTTGTTTTGCAAAATGACCAAAATATCCCTGGTTTGTAAAATTACCAAATTACCCTTAATTTGCAAAATTACTGAAATACCCCCGGATTGCTAAATTATCGAAATACCCCCTGATTGCCAAATTACTGAAATACCCCTAAATTTTAAAATTATTGAAATATCCCCAGATTGCAAAATTACCGAAATACACCCAGATTGCAAAATTACCAAAATACCCTTATTTCACAAAATCACCAAGGAACCTAATTTTGGAAAATTACAAAAATAACCCTGTAGGATAAATTAAAAAAATACCCCTGGGTAGTGAAACAACGAAAATACCCTTACAAGATGAATGTAAGTTCATGGATGCTAATTGTGTGTTGATGATTGAAAGTATGTGTTTTCTAGAATTAGAGGATACGAACTTGAGACTGAATTATGAATGCGAATTCGAAAGAACTACTCTTAAAACTACTATTCATAAGACTGTTCGTGGTTAAGCAGTGGAAGAAAACTAATAATTCATAAAATTTCTAATCAGATAAACGCGAAGCGGTAGAATAAGTACAAGGGGTAGAGGACATCCGCCACGTGGTCGTGGTAGTGGTAGGATGACAGTGTCGGAACTCGTAGGATCTGGTCATGGATCTGGAAATGAGATGCCAGCTGCAGAGGAGGAATTTTAGGATCAGACTACCGGAGATGACGCGGTATCTTAGGCAATGTTAAGGGTTTTAGAGAGGGTTGCTGGGGCTGGTATGGACACAGGAGCCCGGAAATCTGTGCCGAAATGGGTTAGGGCCAACGGGGCAGAAGTGTTTACGGGAATCACTGGTGTAGCCCCAAGTTCAACTGAGTATTGGTTGGAGGCGGTAGAACGCATAATGGATGATTTAGATTTCACAGAGGAGGAGGAGTTGAAAGGAGTTGTATCTCTCCTGCGGGATGAAGCATATCAATGGTGGCTTACGGTTAAGGATGGAGCAGTGACTGAGATTAGGAGTTTTCTTGGTTTAGCTGAGTACTACCGAAGGTTTGTTGAAGGATTTTCTTCGGTAGCGACACCGTTGACTAAGTTACTACGGAAAGGAGTTCCGTTTGTTTGGTCTGATAAGCAGCAAGAAAGTTTCGAAAGGTTAAAGAGGAATTTGACGGAGGCTCCGATATTGATTTAGCCGGAGGCGAGGAAAAAGTTCGTAATTTACTGTGATGCGTCACACACAGCATTAGGATGTGTGTTGATGCAAGACGGAAAGGTGGTTGCATATGCATCTCGGTAGTTAAGACCGCATGAATCGAATTATCCGACTCATGACTTGGAATTGGCGGCAGTGATGTTTGCCTTAAAAATTTAGAGGCATTATTTGTACGGGGAAAAATCTGTCATTTACACAGATCATAAGAGCTTGAAGTATCTTTTGACTCAGAAGGAGTTGAATCTAAGGTAGAGAAGGTGGATCGAGTTGCTAAAGGATTACGATTGCTCGATCGAGTATCACCCGGGTAAGGCTGATGTAGTGGCGAATGCTAAGTCGTAAAGTAGTCTCTGACTTAAGAGCAATGTTTGCTCACCTTAGTTTATATGAGGATGAAAGTTTATTAGCGGAACTTCAAGTAAAACCCTCTTGGATCAACCAGGTAAAGGAGAAGCAACAGATAGATGAGTTGCTAAAAGGGAAATTGCCGCTAATCTCAAAGGATGGGCCACCAGAATTCAGTATGAATGGGGAAGGATTGTTATGCTTTCGAGGGAAAGTTTGCATGCCAAAAGATCTGGAGTTAAGGAGTAGGATTTTGAATGAGGCGCATGGTAGTGCATACGCTATGCACCCTGGGGGAAGTAAGATGTTTCGGGATTTGAGAGATCAGTTTTAGTGGCTGGGTTTGAAGCAAGAAGTAACTGAATTGGTGGGTAAGTGTTTGACCTATCAGCAGGTTAAGGCGGAACATCAGTTACCATCAGGATTATTGCAGCTAGTGAAGATTCCACAATGGAAGTGGGAAAGAATCACCATGGACTTTGTTAGTGGGCTTCCCCTCACACCCACTAAGAAAGATGCGATTTGGGTAGTTGTTAATCGCCTGACGAAGTCTGCACACTTCATACCCGTACGTGTTGACTATTCCTTGCAGAAGTTAGCCAAATTATACATAGCAGAGGTGGTGAGGTTGCATAGAGTACCGGGTTTGATCATATTAGATAGGGATCGTAGGTTCACCTCTCAGTTTTGGAAGGCGTTGCATCAGGCGTTGGGTACAAAGTTGGATTTCAGTACAGTGTTTCATCCTCAGACTGATAGACGGTCTGAGCAGGTGATTAAGATCTTGGAGGACATGTTGAGAGGATGTGTCATTGATTCCAGAGGTAGTTGGGAAGAGTTCTTACTGTTAGTGGAGTTTGCTTACAATAATAGCTACCAATTGAGTATTCAGATGGCGCCCTACGAAGCTTTGTACGGGCGAAAGTGTCGTACTCCTACCTGCTGGACGGAGTTAGGAGAACGTCGGATTTTGGGTCTGAAGTTGGTGACCGAGATAGAAGAGAAGGTTGAATTGATTCGGGTTTGACTGAAGGAGGCGTCGAACAGACAGAAGTCCTATGCTGATTTAAAGCGTAAGGACATAGAGTTTGCAGTGGGTGATAAAGTATTCCTAAAGGTGTCACCATGGAAAAGGTACTAAGGTTTGGTCGAAAGGGTAAATTAAGTCCCAGATTTATCGGACCATATCGGGTGTTGAGGTGAGTAGGACCAGTAGCCTACCAACTAGAGTTACCTCCGGAGTTAAGTCAAATTCACGATGTATTCCACGTCTTTATGCTAAGACGTTATCATTCGGATCCGTCTCATGTTGTGCTTGTGGAGGAAATTGAGGTAAGACCTGATCTATCCTTCGAAGAGGAACCGGTGGAAATTCTGGATCGTGATGTCAAGGTGTTGCGAAGGAAAACGGTTCTATTGATTAATGTGCTGTGGCAGAATCATGGTTCTGAGGAGGCTACGTGGGAACCTGAGGAAGCAATGCGGTAACAATACCCTCATCTTTTCTGATCAGGTAATTTCGAGGATAAAATTTCTTTAAGGGGGTAGAATTGTACCATCCTAAATTTATGGGCCTATGCATTTAGTATAGGGATATGTTTAAAATATTAATTTAAGTATTAGGGGTCCATATTGAGCTCAGAATTAGGCAAAGGCCTTGGTTAAATTATCTGATTGGGAATTATAGAGTTAAAAGGCGGTAATTGTGTTTAAAATACCAAAGTGGGCTTGTGGCCCAACAAAAGGTGGCACTGCAAGGGAATTAAAAGGTGGTGCCATTAACAATTAAAGGGGCCCAAGTTTTGGCCGCAAAGAGCCCATGTTTTTGGGCCATTTTCGGCACTTAAAAAGGAGCAAGGGGTGACACCACACACAAGGAGTTAGGGGCCCTAAATTTAAGTTTTATGGAGCCCATATCTTTTAATTCAAGTTAGCTAAAATCGACATTAGGGTTAGGTGAGGTGGACGGCTACAAGGCTCAAAAATAGGAGGAATTATATGGATTTTATAATTGATAATATAGAAGATAAAAAGGAGAAAAGATAGGAGCTATCTGCAAGGCAAGGTGATGGCTGAAAATCCACCACCTAGAGGAGTAAAGAATTCGGCTACTTCATGGATAAGGGGTGCCAAATTTTCCCTTTTTATTAGCTTGACTTTTAGTTATCAGGAAGGGCGTTTTCGATTTTTAACAATAGGTGCTGAAATTTCTATAAATAGAGGAGGGATATCTCATTGATTTTGGCATTTAAACCCTAATTTCCTTTTCATTCTTGTGCCAAAATTCTTAGTCTCCCCCTCTCCAATTTCTTTTCTTCAATTTCTTCAAAAGCCGAAACCTCTTCTCCATTCTTTTTCCCTTTGAGCCGATTTCTCTAAAAAGCCGAAATCTCCATAGTTTTTCTTTATTCATCCTATTTGAGAATGAGTTCTATTCTTCCGGCATTTAAATCTTTTCTTTGACATTATCGAATCTTCTCTCCAAGTGCTAGCCGAATTCCCTGTACTAAGGTAAGTGTCGACTTCTGTTAGATCTCATGTTCTATTTCGGTTCTTGAAAGGCAAAAGCTGAAAAGCTAATAGTTTAATGGTTCTATGTTGGGCAGCATTCCAGGATTTGAAGGAGACTTGGTCGTCTAGATCTAAAAGCCGAAAATCACTAGTCTCCAATTTCAGGATTTTAAGGTAAGAGGATTTCCCTAGGTTTCTACTAGATTTGTTCATTGTATACAAGATCTTAACTTTATGATGAGGATTAACGATCAAATATTGTGATAGTAGTTCTGATAAGGACTTGTGATGGAATTAAATATGGATCAGGCAAAGGAGAGAATCCCTAAGTTTAAGAAACGAGCAGTATCTGCCGTTCGAGATTGGCCACTTGGTTGTGGACCAGCTTCTGAACAACACCTTAGGCAGATAGCAGTTGTGTCGACTACAGATAGCGTCGACATAGAAAGCATTGTTTTATCAGTAATCAGGTGTGTAGATATCTAACACACTATTAACCCTGTATGTATGTGTATGATTATGTTATGGGCTAAAAAGCCGAAAAGTTACTGTATAAACAGTCGAATGGAACCCTAAAAGGGGTAGGCAAGGATGCCAGGTACGTAAATCATAGAATTCTCTATGTGTATCGAAGTATATATAAGCCTGTATGATGTTTTCTGTATGTGTATGCATGGGGTGGGAATATGATATTGAAGGGGAAGTGCATGACAGGTCACTCGGTGATCGGTGGTAGAGATCCCACACATATAAATGTTAGGTCACATAGTGATCAATGGCTATGCCATATTTAATAATTCTTGAATATCAGGAACAGACAGTATAGCTGTCGTTTTGGTGTGTAGCGGATGGAGGGTTGATTGTAGAAATCCCCAAGGTGTGATGATTGGTACGGGCTGGTGTGTAGAGGATGGAAACCTAGGATGGGTTCGACTATTCATCATTTATTATTTGATATATGATTATGATTGATACCTTCATGTATGGGCCAGGGCCCATAATGTGTTTGTGGGCTCAGGTCGTTGTGTGTTTTGAGATTTATACACTGAGTCTTGGTGACTCACGCTTTCCTTTTTCTCTACTCTTCCAGATGAGCAGTAGATCGTGGACATGGGAGCCGAGACGGACTCGAGGGGCCATCAAGTTTTTATTTCTACAAGTTATTTCTGGGATTTCTTTAAGTTTATTTCATTTCATTTTGGGAATATTTATGTAATAAGGCCCCCAGTTTTATTCAACTAAGTAGATTTCAATGTTCTGAAATTTTTGAATTTATGACAAGGTTTATTTATACTTAATAAAACGAAGTTTATTTTTAAAATGTCATTTATTTATTCAAATAATGTCTAATTAACTTACGACTTTGAAAACCAACAAGCAAAAGTTTTTAATGTACAACTCGTAGCATACCAGATCTGGTCGAAACGCATGGGCCGGGTTTGGGGGTGTTACAATGCTTCAGCGAGTCCCCACCATGGCTCTGCCACAGGCGGTGGCCGGAGTTACAGAAAAACTGGGTTTCCTCAGCCCTTTCAACCCTCTCCCTTTCTCGTAAGAAAAAAAGAAACTTCAAGTCGATTTCTATTTTTTTTAAAAAGGATGATATGCGAACATACAACAACTTCCCCCATCACTGCCTTTCGAAACCTCATCAGAACCCTTATGGGTTCTTGGGCATTTGAACGTCGGCAATACTTGACGGGGCGAGGAGACCAAACGATGGGTAAGTTTTATTATTTATTTATATTTTATGAAAAGTAAAAGATTGAAAGCATGAAAAAAAATCACCTTTCAAATTTGTATTTTTGTTTTTGATTTCTTTTCTCTTTAAAAAGAAGTTACAAAGTGTGTATGTGAGCTTTTTATAGCTGATACTGAAAAAAATAATACAATATTTTCTCTATCTTTAGTGTTGTTGTTTTTATCCTTGTTTGCAGGTATGGAGGCCGTACGGTACGGTGGTGACGTGGAGGCGTGCGGCGGTGGAGTGGGCTGGAGGCTATTGCGACTCACCTAGGTAGGGTTTTTTCTTGTTTTTCTGATTTGTTGTGGGCTAGAGTTAATTTTAGGCATGTAATTGGGTTAGGTTTAGTTTAGGCCGTCTAATGTTGTAAATGGACTATTAAATTTTGTAAAAACTGGACTGTTTATTTATGTTTATTTTTTGGGTTTATTTTATAAATTGGGCCAGGCCAAAATTGGCCTATTACATTCATATTTCATTTATATAAATCATGCATGTCAAATTTGACGTAAATTAAAAATTTCTATCTATTTGTTTTATGTTAAAATACTTTTAACTGTTTAGTAAATGTTAATATATAAATATTTTAGATCAATAAGATGGAAATATCAAATCAATTTGAAAATTTGCATGCACGAATCATACAATGATATCGATAAATTCAATGGTTGGATTGTTAAATTAATAATCATATAAAAATATATAGAAGTATGTAAAATTACTTTAGTTTCACAATAGTGTAAGCGGATCTCTCCCATTTTAAGATATAAAGTTAATTATATAATTTAAAATTATGTAATTAATATTATTTATAAATATAAGTACAAATATTCTTTATACACCTAACTAATGTAAAGAAAATCCACAATCAAGCAATTGGTTCAGGGGAGGTCGGGCTCCTTTTTGGGAGAAATCTTCTAAGTGTCATCTATTTGAGAGTTGATGGACCCCTCAATAAAATGTATTGTTCTCGAGTCGGGGTTTTTTCCTGGCCTCCGCAAAGAGCCACTATATGATTCTCAAAGGGGGGCTCAGTTGGTGGAGATAGGTACAATGGCTCTTTACGGAGGTTGAGGAAAAAACCTTGACACGAGGGCAGTACCTTTTGTTGAGGATTTTGTTGGCTCTCAAGCTGGCAATACTTCGAAGACTTCTCCTAAGAGAAAATCTAACCTCCCTTTAACACTATTCACACACCCTTATCCCAAACCAACAACCAAATATCAATACAACCGCAATCAATCATACAAAAATGCCAAATAATAACAAATAAAAGAAGGAAGAAAGTATCTGTTAGAATTAAGTGACCCAAATTCTTATTTAAATAAAATACAATGGTAAAATAAAATAAAAGAAGAATCCCTATAGAATTACACTTCTTTTATTTTATTTTGAATAAGGTTTTTAAACCTTATTAAACTCCATCTATTTGATATTGATTAGAATAAGGAGTTTCAATCTTACTACTCCTATTAGAATATGGCTTTATAAGCCCATAAATAGACAAGGTCTATTCCTCTTGTAATTGATTCGAATTCGACATAGTAAATTTTCTTCTCCTCTGCCCGTGGTTTTTCCCGAAAGGGTTTCCACGTAAATTTGTGTGTTCTTTATTATTTTATTTTCTATTTTTTTCACAAATTGGTATCCGAGCTTCCAGTTTTTTTCATCTCGATCACGGTAATGGCGTCTTTGAAGTATGAAATTCCGCTGTTGGATCGCAACACTAGATTTGCATTGTGGCAGATAAAGATGCAGGCAATTCTTGTACAGATGGATTTAGAGGAAGCCCTGCTAGGGGTAGATAAGATGCCTTCGACATTGACGGAGGAAGATAAGAAGCGAAAGGATCGAAAGGCACTAACACAGTTACATCTGCATTTGTCTAATGAAATTTTGCAGGATGTGATGAAGGAGAAGACTGCCGCAGCATTATGGAAGAGGCTAGAACAAATATGTATGTCGAAAACTTTAACTAGCAAGTTGCATATGAAGCAACGTCTTTATGCTTATCGTTTGGAAGAAGGTGCGTCTGTACACAAACACTTAACAGTGTTTAAAGAAATTCTCTCAAACTTGGAGGCCATGGAGGATCAGTATGATACGGAAGACCTAGGGTTGATTCTACTTTGTTCGTTGCCCCCGTCTTATTCAACCTTTAGAGACACGATTTTATATAGCCGTGAGTCTCTCACAGTTGATGAGGTTTATGATTCTTTGACCTCATATGATAAGATAAAGCATCTTGTGGTTAAACCCGACTCCCAGGGAGAGGGTCTTATTGTTCGTGGGAGACAAGATCGGAATGCTGATGATGATCGTGGAAGGACACAGGATCGGAATCCTCACGGTAAATCTAAGGGTAGATCAAAGTCTTCAAACAGAGGTAAAACTTGTAACTTCTGCAAGAAGAAAGGGCACATTAAATCTGATTGCTATAAGCTAAAGAACAAGATTAAAAGGGAGGCTGCAAATCAAAAGGGAAAACAACCAGAAAATTCTGGTGAAGCTGATATTGTAGAAGACTACAGTGATGGTGAACTTCTAGTCGCTTCTGTCAACAATTCTAAAGAGAGCGATGAGTGGATACTTGATTCAGGCTGCACCTTCCACATGAGTCCTAATCGAGATTGGTTTACAAATTACGAAACGGTGTCTGAAGGTGTTGTTTTGATGGAAAATAATGCTTCGTGTAAAATTGCAGGTGTTGGAACAATTAAAGTTAAGATGTTTGATGGAGTTGTCAGAACACTTAGTGACATATGGCATGTTCCAGAATTGAAGAGAAATTTAATTTCGTTGAGTACTCTTGATTCAAAAGGGTACAAATACACAGCTGAAAGTGGGATTTTAAAGATTTACAAAGGTTCCTTCATTGTGATGAAAGGGCAGAGAAAGACTGTCAAGTTATATGTTTTGCTGGGTTCTACTGTTATTGGTGATGCAGCTGTCGCTTCCTCTTCTTTGTCAGATGATGATATTACTAAACTTTGGCATATGCTCCTAGGGCATATGAGTGAGAATGGCATGGCAGAATGGAGCAAAAGAGGACTTCTTGATGGGCAAGGAATTTGCAAACTGAAGTTCTGTGAGCACTGCGTTTTTGGGAAGCAAAAGAGAGTTCGATTCACCAGAGGAATCCATAACACGAAGGGAATATTGGAGTATATTCATTCTGATCTGTGGGGGCCGTATATTCATTCTGATCTGTGGGGGCCATCAAGAGTGCCTTCGAGAGGTGGAGCTAATTATATGCTAACTTTTATTGATGATTTTTCTAGAAAAGTTTGGGCATTCTTCTTGAAGCAGAAAAGCGATGTGTTTTCCGCATTTAAGTCTTGGAAAGCTATGATTGAAAAACAGACAGGAAAACAAATAAAATACCTCCGCACAGACAATGTCTTAGAGTTTTGTTCTGATGAGTTTAATAAATTGTGCAAGTCAGAAGGGATCGTGAGACACTTGACAGTTTGTCATACAAAATGGTGTTGCAGAACGAATGAACAGAACGATCATGGAGAAGGTTCGATGCATGTTGTCAAATGCCAACTTACCAAAGTCGTTTTGGGCCGAAGCAGCCTCTACTGCATGTTTTTTTGATCAACCGATCTCCATCCGTTGCCATTGAGAAAAAGACTCCACAAGAGGTATGGTCTGGTAATCCTGCTAATTATTCTGATTTAAAGATCTTTGGGTGTCCTGCATATGCTCATGTTAATAATGGAAAATTGGAACCAAGATCCATTAAATGTGTTTTTCTTGGTTATAAAGCTGGTGTAAAAGGGTATAAGTTATGGTGTCCTAAAAATAGAAAAGCTGTGATTAGCAGAGATGTTGTTTTTGATGAAACTGCTATGCTACCTAACTTATCTCTTAAAGACTCTTCCAATAAAGAAAATCAAAAGCAGGTGGAGCATCGGATTAATACAGAGTCAACTCCTCAAGCCAGTACAAAAATTGAGAATAGAGTTGCTTCTTCACCACAATACTCTATCGCCAAAAACAGAACTAGAAGAGAAATTAAACCTCCAAAGAAGTATGCTGAGGCTGACCTAGTTGCTTATGCTTTAAATGTGGCTGAAGATACAGATGCAAACCAAGAGCCGTCAAATTATTCTGAGGCGGTTAGCTGTGAAAACTCAGAAAAGTGGATATTTGCTATGCAAGAGGAAATAGAATCACTCCACAAAAACAAAACATGGGATCTTGTGAAACTTCCTAAAGGTAAAAAGGTTGTTCGCTGTAAATGGGTGTTTAAAAAGAAAGAAGGGACTCCAGGAGTTGAAGAAGCCAGATATAAAGCAAGGCTTGTTGCAAAGGGTTACAGTCAAATTCCAGGAGTGGACTTTACAGATGTGTTCTCCCCAGTTGTGAAGCATAGTTCGATTCGAGCTTTGCTTGGTATTGTGGCCATGCAAGATTTGGAGCTTGAGCAGTTAGATGTAAAAACTGCATTTTTGCATGGAGAGCTTGAGGAAGATATTTACATGCAACAACCAAAGGGTTTTACAGTCTCAGAAAAAGAGGACTATGTTTGCTTACTGAAAAAGTCTCTTTACAGTTTGAAACAGTCACCAAGACAGTGGTACAAGAGGTTTGATTCCTTTATGACTTCTCATGATTTTAAAAGAAGTAGTTTTGACAGCTGTGTTTACTTTAAGAAAAACAGTGATGGTTCTTTTGTGTATGTACTTCTTTATGTTGATGACATGTTGATAGCAGCAAAAGATAAAAGAGAGATAAGAAAGGTCAAAGCCCAACTAAGTGAAGAATTTGAGATGAAAGATTTGGGACCAGCAAAGAAGATACTTGGTATGGAGATTCTCAGAGATAGAAAAGCAAGTAAATTGTACCTAAGTCAGAAGGGGTACATTGAGAAAGTTCTTTGCAGGTTCAATATGCAGAGTGCTAAGCCTGTTAGTACTCCTTTAGCAGCCCATTTCAGACTTTCATCGGCTTTGTCTCCACAATCAGATGATGAGATTGAGTACATGTCACATGTTCCATACTCTAGTGCAGTGGGATCTCTCATGTATGCTATGGTTTGTTCACGTCCAGATTTATCATATGCAGTCAGTGCAGTTGGCAGATACATGGAGAATCCCGGTAAAGAACATTAGAAAGCAGTTCAGTGGATTTTAAGATACTTACGAGGTACTACTGATGTTTGCTTACAGTTTGGAAGAACTAGAGATGGAGTCATTGGGTATGTTGATGCTGATTTTGCTGGAGACCTTGATAGAAGAAGATCTTTCACTGGTTATGTCTTTACAATCGGAGGTTGTGCAATCAGTTGGAAAGCTACTTTGCAAACTACAGTCGCTTTGTCTACCACTGAAGCTGAGTACATGGTGATTACTGAGGCTTGTAAAGAAGTTATTTGGTTGAAGGGACTCTTTAGTGAGCTCAATGAAGACCTTCAAATCAGCACAGTATTTTGTGACAGTCAGAGTGCCATCTTCCTTACAAAAGATCAAATGTTTCATGAGAGAACAAAACACATTGATGTTCGGTATCATTTTGTATGTGATATTATTGCTCGTGGTGATATTGTTGTGAGCAAAATTAGTACCCATGGAAATCCTGCAGATATGATGACTAAGTCACTTCCTATAACCAAGTTTAAGCATTGCTTAGACTTGGTTGGTGTTCATTGTTGAAGTTAAACCCTTAAGGGGTTTTATGGAAGAGATGGAGAACTTGTTCGTTGAGAGTTCGCGATGAAGAACTTGTTTATTGAGAATTCATGTCAATGTGGAGATTGTTAGAATTAAGTGACCCAAATTCTTATTTAAATAAAATACAATGGTAAAATAAAATAAAAGAAGAACCCCTATAGAATTACACTTCTTTTATTTTATTTTGAATAAGGTTTTTAAACCTTATTAAACTCCATCTATTTGATATTGATTAGAATAAGGAGTTTCAATCTTACTTTCCTATTAGAATATGGCTTTATAAGCCCATAAATACACATGGTCTATTCCTCTTGTAATTGATTTGAATTTGACATAGTAAATTTTCTTCTCCTCTGCCCGTGGTTTTTCCCGAAAGGGTTTCCACGTAAAATCTGTGTGTTCTTTATTTTTTTATTTTCTATTTTTTTTTCACAGTCTCCTATGTTAGCATCCTCAAATAGGACTTATAGAATGAAAGAAAAGAGAATGAAAATGTATAAAAAAAATTATGCTATTTGTTTGTTGGGTTAATCGTATTTTGGGCTGGAGCCAGGAAAATTTTTTAGGGGGGCCGGATGAAATTTTAATTTTTTATAGTTTATATCTTTATAATTTGCAAATGATTAAATCAAATTTTTATAATTTAGGGAGGCCAAAGTGCAATTTTACCTTTACTAATTTAAAATTTTTAAAAAATTATAAGGCCTAAATAATAATTTTACATTTTGGGGGGGCTGAGGCCCATGCCAGCTCCCCCTAGCTTCGCCCCTGGCCGGAGCAATTAACCTATTTGAAGTGGTTCATATTGTCCTAGAAAAACCCATGTATGAACAAAGATTAATTTTACTTCCCCACCTAACTACTCTAGGCCGGGGTAGGTTCTGGCGGAGAAGTTATAGGCACATTTCCATATTTTGTATCTGGAATATTTTACTCAATTTCCTCTGCTGTATTGAGCTTTGACAGTATTTATCATGCACTTTGTGACCTGGAACTTTTGAAGAATCTTTTTCATTTTTCAGTTATGTATGGAAAGATAGATATAAAATGACCATAATTTTGGGTATTCACTTCATTTTGCTAGGTATAGGTGCTTTTCTTCTTGTGTATGATTATCTAGGCTCAGTTCAATTTTAAATGAAATAATCTAATATTTCGAATTGAACCAAACTTAAACTGGTACTAAATATAAATCTAACATAAACCTAGACAGTAACATTAAAAAGCAAAGATATAATAGTAAAGAAAAACTTAAAACGATTGATGTAGACAGTAACATTAAACACTGATACTCAAAAGGGAAGCGAAATCAAAGCAAGGGTAGATGTTGCTTCATTCCCACCCTTGTGGGGGTGTTTTCAAATCTAAATTTTATATTTTTTATACAAAAATAAAAGAAAAATATAAACATAATAAAATTTAAACTCAAATTTCTATTGTCGAAACCATTTTTAAGGGTGTATCCCTGAAGCAGTCCACTAGCCCATGCGGAAGTGAAAACCTCACGAAAGCATAGCTTCTCGCTCCCACTTAAGGGTGTGACCACAAAGGTCATGCAGTGCAAATGCAAAGAAATACATTTTAAAATCACATGCAATAAAAGGATCATTTTTTTTTAAAATCAGAAAGGACATGAAATTATCAATTTTACGACCTGACTCTCTTAGTCCCCAGTGGAGTCATCAAGCTGTCGAAACCATTTTTAAAATCGGTTTTAGAAAATGGGGATCGACTTTTAAAACAAAATGGGAGTCGCCACCAATCCCTTTTTACTTAGGTGTGATTGGATCACCTTATAAAACGTTTCATTTTAAAACATTTAATTTTGGTCTACGAAAAATGAGAAAATGGATTCGGGAGTCGGTTACATATGAGGAAGGGTTAGCACCCTCATAACGCCCAAAAATTGGTACCTAATTGATAAAATCATGTCCAAATGTTTGAAATTTAGAAAGTTTAAAATAAGATCCCTTATTAGAAGGAAAATCAAGACTTACTTATTTCAAAGAAATAAAAATACCACACCCAATAAGTTAGGATACAACATCTTATAACTTCAAAGCTAGGTGCATCTTTAGAAAATTCTTACCTCAAGACACAAAACATCACACCCAATAAGTTAGGATACAACATTTTGAGTTCTCAAGAATAAGTTTTTTTATTTGAAATTTGAGATTTCTTTATTCCGAAAGAATATAAACATCACATCCAGCACGATTGGACAGGACATTTTTTAAACCCTCGTAATCAAAGTCATCTCATAATTTACGAAATTTATTAAAAGGGTATTTAGTTATTTAGCTAAACGGAATCGCAACCCAGCACGATTGGGCACTATTTTCCGAATTTCTAAATACCAAAACATAGCCTTATTTTAAAACCTTTAAATAAAATATTAATTTTGCAAAAATGTATTTTGTTCTAAAATAATAATTTTATGAAAATGTAAAGTAAATCCCGAAAAAATATCAGAAAATAATAGCACAAATGGAAGATAATGGTGGGTTAATAAAAAAAATACTACATAACATAATAAGAAAAATATTAATAAAATAAGGATGATAATAATACGAACACGATAATAGTGATAATAAAAGATATTGATAAAAAATATTAGTAATAATAGAAGTAATAAAAATAATAAACTAATAAAAATAATAACAACAATAATAATATTTGATGATCATACATAATAAAATAATTAGTAATAATATATATATATAGATATATATATATATAAAAGTTTTAAATAAAATATATTTACATAATATACTATAAAAATTATACGTTATAAATAATATAAATAAAATAGATTATATATATAATAAATTTTAAAAAAATTTAAAAAAAATATAGAATATAATACTATAGAATAATAATAGTATATAAATATTAAAATAATATATGAATTATTAAACCAAGTAAAATAATATATAAAATAATAATTAAATATATATAGGATTAAAACATATAAAAAATATATATAAATTTTATATTATAAGCAAATTGATATATAAATAATAAAAATAATATGATAGAATAAATTCAGTACAATATTAATTTTTTTTAAAAATATAAAATAAAAAGCTTGAGGATCAAGTTGAAATAAAATGTAAGTTTTAGGGTAAATTCAAAAAATAAAAAAAATTAAATTGGACGAAATTAAAAAGACTGAAAAATGAGAAAGGATCAAAGGCATAAATAGCCCAATTTTAAAAAACACGCGGATCCCTGGAGCGGGTCGGGTCAACAGGCGGATCATCCTTTTAAAACGGCGTCGTTTTATGCCTATTGAATTAAGCAAAAACGGCGTCGTTTTATACCGTTATGAAAATTTGTTTTTAGAAAAAAAATCATTGGTACTATGCCTTTTAAAAATTTTTTTCGAGAAACACTCTTAAACCCTCTGTTGGGGTTCGGCCATCGGGTTTAGGGACTGAGTGCGCACGCGCCTCCGTGGCCGGCGGCCGGAGGTCGGAACCTTTATTTCTCGGACGCGAATCGAAGGGTAAAACCACTGTTCTCTATTTTTGTATATATATTTTTTTCTATAAAACTATGCGTGTATGAAAAGAATATAAAGAATGCGTAAATAAAAAATAACCTCTGTATTGCAAAAATCTGTGCTTTTATTTCTATATTTTTGTATGTATTTTTTTCCCTCTGTCTCTTTTTACAAGTTTATATAGGGTTTTTATAGTCCTTGAAAAAAAGAAAAAAAGAGACAAACATTTGGCCTCTGTTTCGCCATATTTGCTGCTTGTTTTGTTTCCTTTTCTGTGCAAGAGCGGAGATCCCGGCGTGGGCGTCATTCGAGCGCGGATTGAAGCTGGACGAGAGCCTGATTGGCGGCGCTATCGAGGGGATCCTGGTGGCTGAGGCGCGAACGGTGTGACTGTTGGGATACTGCGGTAATTGGGGTGCTGCGGCGCCTAGGGTTTCAGCAAACCCTAGTCTTATTGAATCTTGCCGAGACAGTGGGCCTTTTGGGCTGTAGAATTTGTTGGGTCAATTTGGGCTAGGGGTTTTTAGTCTGGTGGGTAGTGGTGTATTCTGTAATTGGTTTTGGGTTTTTAGGCCCGTTTATTGTAATATGAACTGATGGACTGTAAGGGACATTATTATTTTTTAATTTGGGCTTATTTAATGACCGGGCAAAATTAAGTACTTACATCTATCTTTTTTTATTATAATTTTTTTTTATAATTTTAAAAGGAAAATGAATTTTGTGATTCATAAAAAAAACAGAAGTACTGCAAAGTTGTATTAATTAAATTTGAAGACAAAAAATTATGATTCCAACAGTGTTATAATCAATACTTCTGATTAGACGATGGTGTCGGCCGTCGGGGGATTAGACGAAGGTATTAATTAACTTTGTTGTGGCGTAGATGATGAGCGTAAATGGTGAATTAATTGCATTTAATTGTCCCTCCAAAACAATCACCTATATTGGTGTTAACTATTCTGTATTAAATAATCACCTATATTCAGCTTACCCTTCTGTTTGGGTTGATTTTTTTTTATGACCAAATTTCAGTTTTGATCTTCATACTACTGAAATTTAAAATTTAACTTTTATGCTTCAATTTTTAACATAATTTAATATCTATATTTTTATAGTATCATTAGTAGTCAAATATTGATAACTATTTTGATTGTAATATTGACGCCAATTTTTTTTAAGAATATTATTCCAACAAAACAAAAAATAGTTTATCAAAATGAGTTTGAATGGGTTTTTTTAAGAATAAATACATTTTAACTGAAATAGTAAAGAGACCAAAATTTGTTAAAATAAATATATAGAAATTAAATTTCAAATTTATACATAGTAAGGGATCAAAATCATAATATGGTTGAAGGCACTCTATACTTAAAATAAACTATACCAAATAAAAGTATTGGGATTAAATCTCTTAAGCATGTTGCACTTACAAGTAGCGAAAGAGAGGAAAAACAAGCTTTCAACTCAAATGAGAGAAGATGATATTTATTGAATTGATGAATAATTTCTAATTGTTCTAGGCCGTGGAGCCATAGTATGGAGAAGTTTAAAACAAATTTGCGCTGCTGACTCTGCTATGGAGGCCGAGTATGTGGCTGCTTCTGAGGCAACGAAAGAGGCAATATGGCTTTCAAAGTTCTTAATCAAACTTGAAGTTATTCCTGGTATGGAAAAAGCTATAACACTATATTGTGATAACAATGCTGCAACAGCTAATACAAAAGAAATGAGAAGTTACAAGAGGACGAAACACATTAATTGGAAGTATCACTTGATATGGGAGGCAGTAGCCGAAGGAATTGTAGATGTGATGAAAGTAGCTTCTGAAGATAACCTTGCGGATCCGTTTACTAGACTCTTGTAACTAGGAGTTTTAACAAACACGTCGAGGATATGGGAATGCGAAACATGACACATTTACTTCACTAGGGCAAGTGGGAGATTGTTAGGAAATGTGTCCATATTGTAGTAAATATGTAATTGTTTTCTATTTATTTGAACGGTGAATAAATAAATAAAGTTAATTTCACATTTCACTATTATATGTTTTGCATTTTCTGTCTTTTATATTTACAATGTACAGCAAAATTGTGACAAGGAAATATTAATTCATTGATTGTTTAATATTCAAATTGAAGATAACTGGCACTATAAAGAACGTTTACATTGCGAGAAAGACAACTTACTTCAGTAGATAATCTAAATGAGTCCATAATCCCTTAAAAGAATCAAAGTGAACATTTGATTCAAATACTGAGAAGGATTATTATGTATTCATTGGTAGAATGATACATTGGACTGGACTCAATATGAATTAATTCTAAATCCGTTTGTAAGTTATTTCACTTATGAAGTTCATGTGTGATTTACCTAAATCCTGAGTTAGTCATTAACCATGTGTATGCAACTCATGTGCTTATAAGTGAAGGCTTATGCTCTAAAGATAATCGAGCCCATAGTCGGTATGTTGGGTAGATGACTTATGTATGGCATGGCTTTAATAGCAATAGTGGAATTCATAAGCTCAATTAAAAAGTTAATGATATCCTCTCATTCATTGTGTGGATTGATAAATATGGAATGTGGTCATGAGTTGCTTGTTCTCGAACGAGCAATTTATCATAGTCATTTGTTAACTGTGGTCATATTAATCATTAAGAAGACACAATGGTGACAATGTGATAAAATAAGATTGTATTGAGTGAACGGATTTAACTCAAATGAACCAATGATATCATATGAGGGTAACACACACATGATGGGATTATTGGACAAAGCAGTTGGATGAATTGCTTTCGTAAAGAGTATACAATAAAGAGTTTTCAATCATGGTACTTCTTGTGGACTGACTCCATGATTAAGTAATTGTGAATTGGAACGATGCTTCTAGACATAATTGCAATCAATAGAGCCTAATTGTTTATGTTCGATTGGTCCCTTTGCTAGCTCAAAAAAAGCTCGATTGGATTGCATTTGAATCAGAAGAAAATTCTACGACTTTGGGAATAATTTAATTAAGTCAATTTATTCAATGTGGAACTAAATTAGGTGGTTGTGAGAATTGTTCAACTAGAGAATTTGATTAAAGAATTTTCTTGAAAAATTAATTTGAAAAATCCAAGTAATTTTTGGAAAAATTAATTTTGATCAAGTAAAATTAAATTAATCAAATCAATTAAAATTAATATGATATTTTTGGATGTTAATTTTCAAGTCAGACAATTGGCCTAATAGGTAATTGTACTTGAAAATAGAACTTGAGATCGTAAATTGGTCTCGGGAGCCCAAAATCGAGACCAAGACCCAAAAACTGGTCGAACTGGGCCTGATATGTGAAATTGGACCAACGATCCAATCGAGGGCTAGATTGGACCGATCGGGTCGTCATTGACTCAGACCGAACCGGTAGCAGCCGAACCGGTTTAGGGTGCTGTAAGGGTGTCGCACCTGCATCACCAAACACGGCGGTGCTGGTGGCTGCGACGACGGCGTCACAGTAGCTGGCGGCGGTTGGTCATCAGTGGTTGAGTAGTGGAAGAGTTACACTCCTACTAGGACTCTACCAGAGAATTTGATTTCAGATTAACTATTCCAAAAATAATATTATTTTAATAGTTTAACATTAAATTTAATTAAATACTTATCTTAATAGTATTTTATTAATTTAATATTAAAGTGATTATTTTAATATTAAATTTAATTTAATTTTTATCTTGTAGATAAATATTCTATTATTTTAATAAAATTTAATATTAAATTTAATCTAATATTTATCTTGATAAATATTATATTATATTAATTTAATATTAAAGTGATTATGTTTAATCATAGTTGAACTCTCTCAACTCTCACTATATAAAGAGAGCATTGAGTCATTATTTACACACGTTTGAATTCAAGAGAAAGTTGTAGAGAAAAAAATCCCCTGAAGAGATTATTCTAGAAAATTTCTAGAGATATTTTTCTAATTTACAACTTGACCTAAAAATTTAGAGAAATTGAAAAATTACCTCAATGATAATTTTTGTAAAAAAAAATTTTTTAATTCGAAGCAAGCCCACGCTTGACAGACGTGAGTTTGAAGATTATGGAGAATATCACTCGGTCGAAGCGTTAATCCTAAACGAATCGAAAATATATAATTTTGATTAAGTGTTTATTACTTTAAATATTCTAAACTCATTTTTTCCAACAATATAGATAAAGGAAGAGGAGATTGAGGTAGTAGAAATGGTGGCAACAGAAATGGTAGCAAGAATTACAGAATCAATGATGACTAAAGTAAAGACAAAGGATGGGATTTTGATAAATCCAAAATAAAATGCTTCATATGGCAACAGTTTGGTGATTTTCATTTTGAATGTTATTCTAGGCTACCAAATCATATTTTATTAAAAAGGAACCTAAGCCAAATGTAGGATATGTGAATATAGGTTGTAATATTTTTTTGGTATTTAAATGATGATTTTCGTTCTATGGTGATTATTGTGCTGTGGATGTCATGAGGAAAGGTCACGTCACAATTTCATAATTAAAATTAGGGGTGAGTATTCGATCAAGTCGAGTTGAATCGAGTTAAAAACTTTCGAGTTAGTCGAGTTAACAAATCTTATTTTAGCAACTGAACTCAATTTGAATTTTTTTTAATCGAATCGAATCGAGTCAAAAATTTCGAGTCAAATCGAGTCGAGTTAACAAATCCTATTATTTATACTTAATGTTGCAATTAGATGGACGACCGATTATTTAACTAGTAGACGAAGTACAATATTATTTAACTACATAAACAATATAATGAGTTTACCTCTTAACTTAATGAGTAAACATTTATCAAAACGACGTAGTTTTGTTTTTTCTTATTCGGATTTTCGGATAACTCGAATTGTGTAATTCATATTCGAGTTAAACCGAAAAACTTAATTTTTTATTCGAGTTTATTCGAATTACTTGATTAACTCAAATAACTCGAATTATTTAATTCAAAATCTGAAAGTTTAATCAAATTTTTCGAATTAAATCGAATTTTACTCGCCCCTAATTAAAATTGCACGTTAAATTTAACCTTTTTTTGAAAACCTTTAATGTTTTTGAAGACTTTGTATTACTATACCCCTATCCATATAAGATCCATCACCGTCAAATGACAAAAAGTAATTTAATGCACATTAATTGTGCCAGCTGGTCCAAGCCCAATGATTTCACTATAAATTCCATGCTTTTAGGTTAACCATCTTCACACAATCAAATCAAGCTAGTTAGCAATGGCTTCCACTCCCAATTCCCCATCAACCCTCCTCACCCTTCCTAATTTCTCCATTCAAACTTCAACATTCCTTCCCAAAACATCTCAACGTTCCATATTTAAGAAGAAAAAGCCTATCAACTTTAACTCCAGAAGAGTAGTGTCATGCAAAGCCAGCAATGGGAAACAAAACGATGCAGACACTTCTTTTCTCAATAGGTTCGATAGAAGAGACATCCTTCTTGGCCTTGGAGGAAGTCTCTATGGTGCAACCAGCCTTGTTAGAGACCCATTTGCATTGGCATACCCAATCGAGCCTGACCTGTCCAGCTGTGGGGAATCAACCGTAAATACCAGTACAACCTGCATGAATGTCCCTTGCTGCCCACCAAAGTTAAAAGATTCAAAGATCATAGACTTCGAACCACCTTTAGGTTGCAAGATCCGTTATCGGCCGGCAGCACATTTAGTTGATCGTGATTACCTGTATAAATTTGAATCGGCAATGGAGAGAATGAAAGCTCTCCCTGTGGATGATCCACGTAATTTCATGCAACAAGCCAATATTCATTGTGCCTATTGCAACGGGGCTTATAGTCAAGTGGGGTTTTCCGATCAAAAACTTGAAGTTCACTACTCGTGGCTTTTTTTCCCATTCCATAGGATGTATCTGTATTTCTTCGAGAGGATATTGGGCAAGTTGATTGGTGATCCAGATTTCGCAATGCCATTTTGGAACTGGGATTCTCCCTGTGGGATGACTATGCCTCAGATATATTTAGACCCTTACTCTCCATTTTACGATGAAAACCGCAACTTGGAGCATCAGCCGGACGTTTTGGTTAATCTTAATGACGGTAAATCTGTTGTAAAACAGAACAAAAAGAAAGATGATTTTGATGAATTAACAAAGAGGGAACAAATAAAGCGTAATCTCTATGTAATGTATCAGCAAATGGTAAGGTCCAGCAAGACCGCTTCTTGTTTCCATGGAGCGGTGTACCGGGCCGGTTGTTTTTCCGAAACCGATATCGGTTGTACTCCCGAACCGAGAGGTGGTACCATTGAGAACGGTGCTCACCTCGCCGTTCACAAGTTCGTTGGTGCCAAGAATCCACCTTATAACGAAGACATGGGGAATTTCTATTCTGCTGGTAGAGACCCTTTGTTCTACGCTCATCATGGCAATGTTGATCGAATGTGGAACATTTGGAAGACATTGCCAGGGAAGAAGCGACGTGATTTCGACGATAAAGATTGGCTCAATTCTTCGTTTCTTTTCTACGATGAGAATGCAAATATGGTTCGTGTTAAAGTTCGCGATTGCCTTGACTCTAAAACTTTGGGGTACGATTACCAAAGTGTTGACATTCCATGGCTTAGAAGCAAGCCAACACCTCGAAGGCGTCGTCTTGGTGTGAGGCAGGGTCAGGATGCAGCAGCCAGACGAAAGAGTAAAAACCGCAGGGGTTTTCCTATAGTTTTAGACAAGGTAGCAGTGCGCATTGAGATTCCAAGGACAAAGAAACCAAGGAAAAAAGATGATGAAGAAGTATTGGTTCTTCAAAACATACAGCTAGACAGAAATGACTCAGTGCAATTCGATGTCTCCATTAATGACGATGAAGACGACGACAATCCTTGCAGACCGGAAGATTCGGAGTTCGTGGGGAGCTTTACGAATATACCGCACGGAGATTGCCACTCCGAGGCGATGATTAGTACAAATCTGTATTTGCCATTATCAGAAGCGCTGGAGGATTTGGAGATTCAAGGTGAAGATAGCATTGTGGTGACTTTGTTGCCTAAAGAAGGGGAAGTTTCGATTGGTAACATTAAGATCGACTACGTTTGTTGATTTGGGGGTGAATATTTTGCTTCATCCTTTGTGTTCTTGCTAGATCGGATTGATGGGTTCATCAATTTGTTTCTCCTGTTTCATGCATGTGTTGTTTCTTTAATAAAAAGATGAAGCTAAATAAACAAAAGCACTGGCAGCTTTATCTTGCTCAAGAAGATAATCAACTCCCTAAATGCACATTATATTTTCTGTATATCATCAATTCAAACAGAAGATATTTTAGCTAACCCGTCAACAACTTCATTTCTTTCTTTAGGGATATGTTTAACTATCCAATACTCTTTGCACTGTAACATCTACTTAATTCCTCCAACCAAAACCAATTTTGATACCTCCAAATACCCATCTTAAATAGCATTAAACGCTTCTAAATAATTTGTCTCAATTAAGGTTTTAACATATCTTTTTTCTTCTTGTCCGTGATACTCTAGAATTCAGCATTAAAGACTAAACAAACACCTAAATTATGATTGGACTCGATAATCCAATCTCGCCAATTTTTATTATTAAATTTTACCATTTCTTTTTGTATTATTTATAAATTTTAAGTATAATAACTTATTTGATCTTCCAACTTTATAAAAAATATCATTTTAGTTCTTTATTTAATTTTTTGTCTTTTTTAACCCTTAAATTTATGTTGTTTATCAAATTATCCAAAAATAAATAGAAAAATTAAAATATATTAACTTTGTTGACACATTCACGTTATTGCCACATCAACATTTACTTAATTCTTTTTAAAAAATTAAAAAAATTCTGAAAAATTAAAAAGGCATTAAAATTATAAAAATATTAAAAAATTATAAGTTTTATTTAATAATAAAATTATAATAATATTTTATAAATTTTAGAATTTTTAAAAATTTTAATCAAATGTCACGTCAATAAAGTTAATAAACCTTAATTTTTTTTATCTATTATAAGGTGTTTTGAAAAAAAAAAAACACACTAGTTTAATCATTAAAAGAGGCGAAAAATTATACGAAGGGTTAAAATGATACTTTTTTATAAAGTTGGAGGACTAAATAAGTTATTATGCCCAAATTTTATCATATTTATAAATAAAAATTTTAATTTTACTAAAATATTTGATTAAATAAATTTACTTTATAAAAAAATTTGAATTTCGACTCAATTAAAATATTTTTATTAAATGAGTTTATATAATAAATAAACTTAAATTTTATATTGAATTAAATTATATTAAATTATTATGTTTTCATTAACCCAAAAAAGTTATATTACTTATATTTAAATGAATTTTTTATTATTTATATGATAGGTAGCTTTATATTTTACGTATAAACTTTTATAAAAAATATATTTATATAATCTAATCTAATATATCATAATTATATGAGGGCTTAATTTGTAAATTGGTATCTAAATTATGTTATTTTTTCTATCTGGGTATCTAAACTCTTTTTTTTTTTTTGTCATTTGTGATACCTAAACTACTTTTCCCCCAAATTGATATTTCTGTTAGTCAAACCCTTAAGTCTATTTAAAAAAAAATCCAACCCCCAAATTAATACCTAAGTGGTACTCGTTTTCCCAAATTGGTACTTAAACTTTTTTTTATTATCATAAGTGGGACCTAAACTATTCTTCTATATCCATTTTACACCAAAATGTTATATTCGTTAAAAAAATTACAACCAATTATAGATTGCCACATCATATAAACTTTTAAAAGAAATAAAAATTAACTTACTCTATTTTATTTTACTTATTTTTCTCTCTCTATATTTTTTACTTTTTTTTTCTTTCTTTATAATGCCTAGTAATACCAACAATACTCGATTCAGTTTTGAAATTTCACCCTATTGATTAAACTTTATATGAATTATATTTAATTTGTTTTGGAATCACAATAAATAATTATATATATATATATATATATATATATATATATTATGCAAGAAATTAAGAATTTTATATAGTTCATGAATAATATATAATTCATATAAGGCTTAGGCTCCCTTTGGATGCCCGTTTGGCTCCAGGGAGGTGAGATTGGCTTAAATAATTGCTGCCCACCACACTGCTGTGCTGTTTGGTTTAGCAGCAAGGTTCAGTGAAAACCCATCCCCACCACACTGGTCTGCTGAAAATCAACTGGGAGTGAAAGCAGCAATTAAAGTTCAGTGAGCAGTTGGTGTTTTCATCAGACCAAAATACCCATACTGTTAAACTAATTTCTTTCCCAACCTTATTTCTTTCCCAACCTTCTCGTGTATGAGAATCCCTCTGCCTCCGGCCGCTACCTCTGCGCTGAGAGCGTCCTCCACCGTGGTGAAGTGGTGAAGATTTTAGCCAAGTTCTTCCCCGAGTATCCCATCCCTACCAAGTAAGTTTTTTACTCATCCAATTTGTTTTTTCCTCCATATGAACTTTGACAAAATCGGTTCAGAAACTTCAGTCAAAAATCGACTGCTCCAAATGTATTAACTCTGCAATTCGGTAGGAAGTGGGGCAACCCCTTTGCTGTTTGAGATGAAGCTGATTCAGCTCTTTCAATCGGCAAATTGGGTAAAAATTATAACAAACATGAGACATAATCACGATTTGTCAAAGATTAATCTTTTTAATACAAAGAAAATTGTCGTCTGATTTTTTTTTTCAAATACAGATTGAAATTCAATTTCCAAGTTGGATTATATCAAAGATTCTCTACATAAAACAATGAAATAATGATATGCATGACATACAATATTAATGGAAGAATAGAAGTTATTTTAGTTTAATTAATTGATTGATAAAGTGAACAAAATCTGAATTCAGTTTTAGCTAGTTGTTAATTGCCTGTTAGTTTATGCCCAATTGCATACTTTATGTATAGAATTATCTTAGTGGACGATCTCGTCTATTTCAAGTCTCTAACCTACTACAAAATTGCTAGGTGTTTTTTACTTACCTTGTTCTGATATGTCAAGAAGATGATAAATATTGATGGGTGGAGTTCGGACTGATAATTGTACCCCTTCTCTGATCTATTGCATACCTTTTTACATGAAAGTTCACTTGCACAAGTACATACTGATATAACATGCAATTTCAGGAGAGAGAGTTGGCTGCGGCTGAGAGTAGACCTTTGCCTTCCTTGTATAGTAGTGCTGACATTTGTTCTCTAAAAATGGATGATTTTAAATATGCACATGAGCAGGTAACATGGTCATAAATCATTTATATATTTAGATGCTATTGAATAAATGTTGAAATTTGTTATGTTTGGAATCTAGAAATTTGGAGTGCTATATACTGTAAATTATGATGTCTGAATGGTAAATAGATGATGTTCAAATGCTGAAATTTATTAAGTTTGAAAGCTGGAAACTTAGAGTGTTATATGTTGTAAACCATGTTATCTGACTGCTGAAACTTTAGGCATTTAAATGCTGCAAATTATCATGTCTGAAGCTGGTATTTGGATAACTAATTTTTTTTTTTTGTGGATAAATGAATCTAGCTTGACAGACTTGATCAACAGCTAGTTTGGAGCTTGGTATTCTCCTAAATTCTTATACCTTCCCTTTCGTTTGAAATTAATGTATGTGCTATTCAGGATAAAAGAAAACTGAAGAGATTAAATGTTGAGTTAATTGTTGATGACCGTTGTTAAGAATGCTCAATTTTAAGTATGAAATTGCTGAACTGAATATACTTAAATTTGTTGAGGAGATGGACTGCTACTGATTGAAGTAATAGGGAATTATGAGAGATTAAATGCCAACTTTGGCCTCTGTCCAAATGCTGGACTTTCAGCATTTAATTTCTCTGTTTAAAGATGTTTTAAACTTGCTAAAAATGCACAATTGCATATGTTATTTATTTAATTAAATAAATGATACTTTCTTTACCTTTTCTTCCTTGGTTCTTCCTTGGTTGTTTTGTTATTTCTTCCTTGATTATAGCTTTTATATGAATACCATTGCAGTGAGTCCCAGTTGTCATCTCTTTCAAGTGTGTGTAATTTGGTAGCTCGGACAGTAACAATTCTTTCCTGCTTCACAAGTATATGCATGTGTTTTTGTTTGACGATTGACATTTGACTAAAGAGCCATGGAAAAGGAGAATAATATAGCCCTATCATCAGCTGGTACTTCTCGTGTTCGGCAGCGTAAACGTTCTAATGAGGTTGGGTACTCAGACGTTGAAAGGGAGATTTCTCTATGCAAGCAAAACTGTTCTTTTATCTTTAACTTAATAAAAATCCAAATATTCTTTCAGGTTATTCCATAACCTAGCAAACCAAATGGTGGAACTTTGCTTGTTGATGACCGTAACAAGTACAAATCAATGTGGATTAGGACATACTCTACTGTTTGGATGATTGGGGGGTTTTGCATTAGTTGTCTACATGGGTCATCTCTATATCACAGCTATGGTGGTGGTTATCCAAATATTTATGGCAAAAGAGCTGTTTAATCTACTCAGAAAAGCACATGAAGATGAACATCTTCCAGGATTTAGGCTATTAAATTGGTGAGAATACTACATTTACCTTCAATATTTGTTGTGCCATAGACATTAGTGTTCAATCTTACTAACATGTATTCATCTCTGTTTTATGGCAGGCATTTCTTCTTCACTGCAATGTTATTTGTATATGGCTACCTTCTCAGTCAACCACTCGTCAATTCTGTTACTCCAGACAAATTTTTGTATCAGTTTGTTAGCAGCCTTATCAAGTATCAAATGGCTATCTGTTACTTCTTGTACATTGCAGGTTGGTTAAGCATTTCTTTTTATGTGTGGATGCCTATATCATTTTGACCAAAGTGGAACTAGTTTATTATTTCCGGGAATGCCTATATTGTTTTCTTATATGCTAGATGCTTTTCTTACTTTTTTATATGGTGATTGCCTCCTTGAATTTTCCTTTTATATAAAATAACACCTATGGTCATTGATATATTTTCCTTTTTGTGTTGGGTTATTGGGATCAGGTTTTATGTGGTTTATTCTTACATTGAAGAAGAACATGTACAAGTATCAGTTTCGCCAGTATGCATGGAAAGGTTAATGCAATAGTTTAAACTGGTTCTTTATGAAAAGGTTAATGCAGTAGTAGCATTTTCAATGCAGGCAATACCACTATCCTTACTGATGCTTTAAGGGGCTTGTAATATTCTTTATTTGTTTTTCTTTTTCTCTGTGGTATCAACGTTAGGAGTCATAGTTGATATTTTACATTTGTGGATGAGTTTAATAGATTTATGCACTGACAAGCATCTTTCTCACCCTTCATTTGTGAAGGATTATTGAACACCTTGTATGTAACACCCCCTACCCGTGTTCGTTGTCAGAATAAGGTACGAGGCATTACCAGAATTTACGATTTTTTTTTTAAAATCGAGACCATTCCAATTCAACATATTTTCAAGATAATTCATGCATATTTATAAGATAACTTAAACACATAAGCCATACCAATGGCTGACCTTACATTCATTTCATATTAACATCTATTTTATTAGCTTATACATGCCATTCATTTCCAAACTAAAGTTTCTTTAAATACCGAAATATTGGGGTTGATAGTGTGATGAGTCTCCCACCGATCCGATCTCCGAGCTCTTAACTCTACAAAACAAGGGAAAGGAAAACAGAGTAAGCACTTTGTGCTTAGTAAGCCCATGTAACAAGAATTATACTTACCTAATATTTTCAATACAATGTAATAAGCATTCATATATCCATTCAATGCATTAATACCCTAACATGCACAAGCTCAACATTCAAGTTAGTTCATTAATTTCCATATATCAATAATATACACACCATGATTGATGAGCTCATCAATACTATGATTTTCATTTCCTTGTTATTTTTCCATATTTATCCAGTTGAATTACTCGAAATTTCGATGGATTTTCAGAGGTACACTTTAGTGTACAAATCCGGGTCCGTCAATTCATATTCATGTGCGCACATTTCCATTTCAGAGAGCACACTCCCGCGAACCTCATCCTTACAGCGGGATTACCAGTCCAGGCTAAATCCCCTGTAATATAAACTCATAGAGTATTGTCGGGATTACCAGTCCAGGCTAAATCCCCTGCAACGACAATTACTCTAATGAGCTTGGATCTGAATTACCAGTCCAGGCTAAATTCAGACCCTAATTCGGATTACCCGTCCGGGCTAAATCCATTTTCCACATATTCTTCGGGAGGGCTATATCAGGATAGGATCACCCGTCCGGGCTAGATCCTTTTTACCTTCAATTCCTTTTTCAGAGATCCATCGAATTTTCCTTTCATTCAACCGGGATTTCTTTCCCTTTTTATCAAAAATATCAATATTGCATAAAATTTTCATACCATGAACATTCAAATATATTCACAACAATAACATACATTTCAACATTTAAGAATATAATTCAAGTTACATGAACTTACCTCGATACTAGTTCGTTTATAAAATCTACTAATCCGGGACTTTTTCCTTTCCTCGATCTAGCTTTGTATTTGAGTTTTCCGGATCTAAATAAATAAATTCAATCATCAATTCAATACATTTCATGTTCACATGTAGCATTTTCTATAATTCTATTACTATTTTTGGCTTATTCAAAGCTGTCTACTTGAGTCATAGTCACTAAATTATTTATTTCTCGAGCTACAGAGCTCCAAATGAAGAACCGTTAATTTTCCCTGAAACTAGACTCACATATATTCTTCCCATAAAATTTTCAGAATTTTTGGTATGGCCAATCAATACCAGATTATTCTTAAAGTTTCCCCTGTTTTACTGTTTGACTGTTCTGACCTCTCTTCACTACGAATCAAATTACTATTCGTACAGAATTCATATGACCTTCTTATTTATTTCATTTGAAAATAGACTCATTCAGGATTCTAAAAATATAAAGTTAAGCCCCTAATTATTTTTCTCCAATTTTTTATAATTTTTCAAAGTCAGAACAGGGGATCCCGAAATCCCTCTGAACCAGTCTTACAAAAATATAAATATCTCAAATTACAGAATTCCTTTGCTTTCCCTGTTTCTTTCATATAAAAATAGACTCAATAAGATTTAATTTCATATCTCATTAAACTTCTAATTCCACTTCTACGATTTTTGGTGATTTTTCAAAGTTACTCTACTGCTGCTGTCCAAAACAGTTTTGTTATAGCTTATTTTACAATTAAATCCTTTACCCAATTCTAACTTCAAATTCTTTCAATTAAACCACTAATTCATCATTTTATTCATCATATGCTATATTCAAAAACTCTAAAACTTCAAAAACTTCAACTTAAATTCATCAAAACTTTGTTCTAAAACTTATAAAGCATCAAAATTTAAAAGAAAAGGGCTAAATTAACTTACCAAATTAAACTCCAAGCTTTAAACTTAAATTTTCCCTTTTTTTCTCTCTTTTCTCTTTTTCTTTCTTTCCTTCACGTTTGCTCTCTGTTCTTCCTTTGTTTTTATCCTTTTGTTTCTTTTCTCCTTTCTTTATAATATATAATATAATAATATAATATAATAATATAATAATAATATAAATATAATATAATAATATACTAAAAAAATTTGTGATTTCTTCAATAAACCGCCTCAATCTAGACAAAATGGCTTAATTGCCATTTTGGTCCTTTATACTTTCTTTTTAATCTATAATTAAACTTTTACTTTCATTTCAATTTAGTCCTTTTCATTTAATTACCTACCCAAACGTTAAAATTTTCTAACGAAAGTTTAATACCACATTACTAACATTTTATAAATATTTATAAAAATATTTCCTATCATATAAAGACTCATGCAAACATATTGAAATAAATTTCTATTTAAATCGGATTTATGGTTGCTAAACCATTATTCCGATAATCTTGAATTTAGGCCATTACATTGTAATATTTAATGTTTTTTATTTTTTTATTCAATCCTTATTTTTTATTTTTTTTAACACAATTACAAAACTTGACTTTGGTTGTTTTCATTTTATGACGGTTAATAATGTAGCTTAATAATTGAGTATTATTATATATTTAATTTAATTTATTTATTTATAAAAATCATTGCAATATATGTAAAAACAATTTAAAATATAAAAATTTATTAATATGTATATAAAATTTATTAATATATGTAAAAACAGCTTTTACGGAAAATATTTTCAGGAAAACTGTCAAACAGCAGAAAATATTTTACACAGATTTATCCAAACACCAGAAAATATTTTCTGTAAATCATTTTCCAGAAAAGTAAATCATTTTCTAGAAATCATTTTCCGGAAAACATTTTACTGCTAAACAAACGGAGCCTAAGTGAAATTTTAGTGAAATTTCTAGCTGTCGAGGGAGCTGCTGAAGCATGCAGTTTGCATGCATGCTGTCTAATTTCTTACCAATTTAGGCGGTCTGATCGATGGTTGTTTATTGTTGTCCAAATAATAATTAAAGAATATCATCCAAGTGATCAGGAAATTAAAATGGTTTGAACAAATTAAATAATTTTATATTTATCAAGTGTCATCCCCATTTAGATTAATCTTATTTGATGCTGCATTTTAAAATTTTGGCTTAATTCTCTCACTTTAGTAGTTAGAGACTTTTCAATTTCGTATTTAAAGTATATTTAAATTTTCAATTTAGTACTTAAAAGTATATTTTTATTATATTTTTAAATTCATTTTTTGAGAGATGTTGAAAAAATTTCTTATAGCCAATTATGATTTGCCATGTGTTTTTATGTAAAAATTAATATTTTTATTAAATGTATTTATACATTAAAAAGTATTAAAATAGAAATAGATATATACAAATTCAGAAAGGTATATAAAAAATTTAGCATAAAACATATAAATTATAAGAATATAATAATTGAAGGAAATTAGTTGAAATTAATAATATTATAACAAAAAAATTAAAAACAAATTTTTTATAAAATTTTAAAATAAATAAATGAGAAATGTCAAGAAGATAGATTTCATGAAAAGGAGAAGAAATTTCTTGCAAGACAAAGCTAGAAGAAAAAAAAAATCTTCAAAAGATGAAAAAATTTAAAAGTAATAAAAATTTGATTAACTTTTGGAGAAACAAACTTTTGGTTTCTGTATTGAAAATTCTGTTTTCTTTACAAAATGAGAGTTTTGTTATAAACCTTGAAATTTCAATGTTAAGGGAAACCATTGCAAATAGTTTAATGAATCAACATTTGTAAAAATAATTTTGTATCATAACTTAATTTCTAGTAATAATGAAACTTGTTATGTCTTATGTTAATATATTTTTCTTATTACAAATCATTCGGTTAGATACTTCAAAATTTGATCCAAGTATAATGTTACTATTTGCGAAAATAATATTTATCATTGTTATAAAAAATATTTAACTATAAAAATTTAAAAATAATTTTATTTTATCTAATAAATAATTTAAATTAATTATATAATTCATTAAAATATTTATAATAAAATATTGGAAGATATACTTTAATATTTTATTAAATGAATTCATAAATTCACATACTTTAATAATTTTACATAAGTAAAATAATTTAAAAACAACTATTATATATCAATTCTAATATGATGTCCTTAATGGTCATTTTTTATTTCCAAACACACCGCTGTTTTTAACCTCACCGGAGGTAAACACACCGCCCATCCAAATCAGACATTAATCCAACATTCACCCTTGGGTATTTCCAGCATACTTCAACATCTACACCATATCATCAGTAGGCAGCCCAATGACTAACTTCTGTCGACGAACAGCCTTACACTCCGCTGCAAACAATCCCATCCACTCCAAAGGGGCCATAAATTAACCCCAACAATCGCCCCACACCATCCTTGAACACCCCACTCCATCCCCCAAGCCTTTCTTCACTCTGAATACAATACATAAAATAAAAATGAAGAGACGACTCCTCCATCCGCAAGGAAAGGATGTTGCCCCCTTTCAACCAACCATTATCAAACCATGGTTTATGTCACCAACCAAGCTCACTTACCACCAATAATGGCTCTAATCCAACAAACAGATCGCATTTTGCAAAGGAAAATGATCTCTTCAGCAATCCACTCTTTTCCAGTAAGTACTATTAATTCATTCCTAGCTAGCCACAATGACCATAACATAGCGCCACAAGCAACAAGCCACTTCCTCTTAACATTCGATCTTCCAAACATGCAGCAACATTTGTACACAAAATCACTGGCATTCCAAGGAATCACCCACATAATACCCCACCATTGAAAAAACAGTCCCTAAGCTTTCCAAGAGAGGAAGAAAGAAAGAAAAATATTATCTCAATTCTCTTCAGCTTCATTGCACCAAGAACAATTAACACAACTATTAACTGTTGGAATACCTCGATCCCTTAAAAATGCATTTTGAATGTATACCATTTTGGAATAACAGCCATAGGAAGCATTGCACCTTTGTTGGAACGCGTAGCTTCTAAATGAAAGAAAACCACACCTTTTGATGCGCCAAAGAACCTTACAATCAAGAGAAACACAACTTTCTTCACAGTACATTTCCCTTTGCTGTCCACCTCCCACGTCAACTGATCTGCCTTGTTCTCATTTAAAGAGATCCCTTTGAAAATCTGCCACAACTCCATTGCAGACACCCCCTCCTGTTCAAACAAATCTCTTTAGAAAAATCTTTCACCCTTGAGAAGACCATCCCAAGCCTTGTCCACCATGATATTTTTCTTCAAAGCCAAGAAGAAAGTCTGGGGAATCTGTCTTTCAAAGCGCACAGTCCAATCCAATGATCCATCCAAAATGAAACTGATCTCCCACTGCCGACGCACCATATAAAGCTTCCTTCACCTAACATTTTGTCCACTTCGTGTCTCTAACTTCCACAACTCCTTTCCAAACCTTCAACATTTGTTGAGAATTCACCACATTGGGCCTCCAACGATAGTTGCCAATACCATATTTTTCGTCCCTATTGTTGATGTGGTGATTGTCAATTTAATTCTTACACATTAAAAGTACATAAAAATATTTATAAAAAATTAAAAATTAAAAATTTTTCTAATTTTAAATAAAAAAATCGTAAAGGGTTTACTAAAAATTATGAAAATGCATTATTTAAAATTCAAAATTAAATAAAAAATTCAAAAAATATAAATTATTTCAATTTTTTTATAAAAAATAGTAATAAGGTCTAGACTTGTCCATAAATTGATTTAGACAAAGTTTTTATGTCTCAAGCCGAGACCAAACCAGAACAGAATTTAAGTAATTAAAATATTTTTAAATTTAAATTTGATTATAAAAATTAATATAAAATATATGTTTAATATTTTATTATTTTAAACAATAAAACAAGTTTTTTAGACGAGCTAAACCAAAAAAAAGCTAAACTGCAACTTGACCTGACCAGGCCTAATAAGAAGCTTCAATTTTCTATGGATGACGACTCAACGGTTAGTATTATTGTGAAGGATAATAAGGCAAAAAGCAATAGGTCCGACGACTTAACTTTTCGATTTGTACCGTGTCGATTTAAGAACTCCGCACATGTGCTCGTCTGTATAGGCTAGTCATATTCTTGTTCCATGCACTAGATGGAGGAAGCTTCGGTGGCTGTCGAAAACACCGTGGAACTGGATCCACGATGGGTGGATCCGCTCAATTAGTGATACTTGGTCGTGGAATCGGAGATACTATCGACTCTTGAACTCTGATTCTCTCCTTAGAACGGTGACTATTCTCCTTTCTTGATCTATTAAAGTGATTATTTTCTTCTATTTGAAGATTTGAATAATGACGTTTTGAGTTTGCTTGCTGGTGATGGAATTTAGTTGTGGATTGATCAAGGAAATAGATGATTTTAATTTTGTTTCAATCTTAATAAATACTTTTAATTTTCTGTTTTTTTTTAATGAATTCTATCAGGTTATTTTACTATTTTCAGTGGACGTATCAAGTTGTATATTTATTTAATTTATTTTTACTCGAAATAAAATTTCCACCTTACTTGCTTTTTTTAAAAAAAATACCTTCAAACGTAATGAGTTGGGTCCTGTTTAATCTATCTCCTCCTAAAAATAAAAATAAAATAAAAAATTGCTCAAACTTGAGCCTGAATGAGTGCTCATCTCCAAGCGCCTCTTGTACGCTTCTTTGCTCTTTCCTTTGGAGAGTTTTTTCATTAGGGTATAGCCGTGCGCCTCTCAGCCATATTCTCGTGCTCTGCAATATTCTGCACAGTGGTCTTCACCACCTTGATGTAATATGGTCTTTGACCTATTTCTCTAATTGTATGGTTGATGATTTCCTGGATTAAAATAAAAAAGCCGAAAAAATCTGACATATGTAAGGCATGGAAAAGGTGAGAATTAAGGACGTTGATAGAAGAAAAGAAGCAAAACAAAGGGGAAGGAGACTCACGAGGAAGATGAAGACGAAAACAGATAAATCAAGGTGGTGGACTGACTTATCTCAGGAATTAAGGAAAGTGGTAGGTAGCGAGCAAGTGGTACAGTATGTTGAAAGTGTGGGTAGGCAGTATACATGTGGTAGTGGGGAAGCTAATATCGGTAAGGTGGTATAAGGGATTGGATACTTATAATATCAATTTATATTTTATTATTTAGGGTAAACTACACCAAAGATTAGTAAACTATTAATATGTTTACATTTTGGCCATTTAACTTCAAAAGGTTACAAAATAGTCATTGAAATATCCGAATGTTTTTATTTAAGTTACTGGACTGGTAAATTTTGTTTACGCAGTACAGTTTCTCTATGTGTGCGAAGCCTAGTTTAGTGAGTAATTCCACTATATATCTTTAAACATGAGTACAACAAGTGATTCTCTATCACTCCCCAAGTATAGTGATCTCACCTTTGTAGCTGAAGATTAGAACACTCAACTCTAAATCCTCCCCCTGAGAACTTGGGCAATAAACACTCTCAATAGTGTTTACAATACATATTGCACTTGCTCACAAATTTAAATGCACTCAATAAGCTCTCATACATAACTTATACAAGCCACTCTACATATATTCCATTCGGCTTGCTAACATAAAATCTAAGTTATGAATACAAAGTAATTCCTTGAAAATAGTTAATACAATATCACTAATTAATCAAAGAACAATCAATCGAATATATGATTCCAAATCAGCAACATAATCTTGGTTGATCCTCCATATTCCAAGGATTTATTTGATTCACTCGAATCCAATCCAATCTCCAAAAGCCAAGATTTGGTTTCCATAGATGGACCAAAAATAACTTCAATTAAATAGCACATAATCAGGTCAAACTATTTTCTTCGTTAAATTACCAAAGCAAATAAGGTAAGTATTTAACCACTTCAATGACAATCTATAGTTGGCACTACTGAGTGCCACTCAGCAACTCTCAACACATTTTACCTCAACAAACATAATTAAATATGATTTAGTAATTATTATAAATAAATACTAATAACTCTCGGGTCTAGGTTTTAGGATTTAGGGTTTTAAAGTTTAGAGTTTAGGTTTTTAGTATTTATTTATTTATAATTAATTATTACTAGGATTTATTTATATGTTTGTCACTATTTTTTTAGGAATAATGATTTATTTGACCCTCCAACTTTATAAAAAAACTATTTTAACCATTCATTTAATTTTTTGCCTCTTTTAGCCCTTAAACTTGCGTTGTTTGTCAAATCACCCTAAATTGGATGAAAAAGATAACATCTGTCAATCCACATAAATGTCATGTTAGAAATTAATTAATTTTTTAAATATAAAAAATTAAAAAAAGTACAAAAATTATTAAAAATAAAAAACTATTTTTAATATTTTAATTTTTTAAAAATCAATTAATTGCTAATGTGAGATACATGTGGACTTCCACATGAATGCCACGTCAGCAAAGTTAACCGATAGATAATTAAATGCAAGTTCAATAGCTAAAAGAGATAAAAAATTAAATTGAAGACTAAAATAACTTTTTTTAATAAAGTTGAGCCAAATAAATCATTATGCCTTTATTTCATTCAATGATTAGGTTTGATGTTATATTATCATTCACTGAATATTCTTGATGATAAATCATATTTTAATTATAAAAAACACTTAATATTAATTATATGAAAAATATATATTATTTTTAAATTAAAAATAAACACACGTGTAAAATATGTTACATTTATAAAGCATGAAGTCAAATCGCATGGACATCAAACTATGCATCAATTCTCAAGTTCAAGTACAATTTCTCCTTTGGTAGAGTCAATAATATCCTTTCACACTATCTTATTTTGATGCCATTAAACTTAAATCTAACATAAAATAATGTTAAAATTTTCATTTATAGAAAACCAACATGAGTGAGAATTGATTGATTTGATAAAAATAAAAATAATATTAAAATTAAATAAATATTAAAATAATTAAAAAATAATAAAAAATATTCATTTAATTTGATTGTGTAATCTCTTCCTTGTAACACATGCGAATGTGCATGATAAAGTATATAGAGATGGTAATGAAGTTAGGCGGGTGGATATTGTCAAATCCATCACTACTCCACAATTGGCATGCTTGGTCCTAATATCTGTCACGCTTCATCATGGGTGTATGATCTTGAACACCACTATTACCTCCATGGATATTGGATACATCCATCCTCCCCCCGCTTTACTTAATTTAATTTTTTTGTATTTATTTAAAATATTTTTAATCTTTTAAATATAATTTTTTGAAAAAAATATAATATTTTATTTTGTAATATTTTAATTATCAAAATAATTAATATTTTTAATTATGTTAAATAATTTGAATGATATTATTTTACATCAATTATATCAAATAAAAATATATTTTTTAATAAAAAAAGAAACACAAAAAATCACGTATAGACATGGGGACGAAGCTAAAAGTTTATCTTTGGGGGGCTAAAGTACAATTTTATCTTTATATATGCCTGCTAATTTAGAATTTTAAAGGGATTAAATTGGAAAACTTTCATCTTAGAGTGACAAAGTGTATTTTTACAATTAAACTAACTTATGATTTTAAAAACTTCAAGGGACTAAAATAATAATTAGCTTAGGGGTGAAGCCAGGAAATTTCTTTTTTTTTGGGGGGGCGGAATTAAATTGTTTATTTTAAAGATAGTAAAAATACAATTTCACCAATTTAATAGCATATATGTTTATAATTTTTAAAGGATTAAATCAAATTTTTATCATTTTTGGTTGACCAAAGTGCAATTTTACCATTACTAATTTAAAATTTTATAAATTATAAAGAGCTTAAATAAAAAAATTTTCACTTTAGGGGGGCCAGGGCCCCTGAATTAGCTATTGGGGGTGTCATCCCTATATAAACATAGGGACGAAGTCAAAAGTTTATTTTTGAGTCAAAATTAAATTATAAAATTTTAAAAGGATGAAAGTATAATTTTATTTTTGTATATACTTATTAACTTAGAATTTCAAAAAGGATTAAAGTGGAAATTTTTTATCTTTAGAGGGTGAAAATGCATTTTATCATTAACTTATATAATTTTAAAAGAACTTCAAAAAATCTAAAATAATAATAATTTGCCATGACCGACGATTTCAAATGTTTTTCAGGTTTTGTCACCTTTCCAAGAATGATCCACGTGAAAATTTGTTGCATGAAATTATGTGAATCCGTCTGCAGCCATAAAATTTGACGATTATTTGCACAAAAAAAAATGTGGATAAAACACCACGTTATCCAGAATACTGATTTGTTCAACGTTTTCTTTTTCCTTCCTTTTTTGGTTACTATACCATGACCATCATCAAGTGGGAAAAAGTAATTTAATGCACATGAATAATGACAAAGGATCCAACCCCATCGATTTTTGCTATAAATTCCATGCTTTCTTAGTTTAATCATCATCACACAAGCTATTTAGCTATGGCTTCCACTGCCAATTCCCCATCAACTTTCATCACTCTTCCCAATTTCTCCAAAACATGTCGAGGTTCCATATTTAAGAAGAAAAAGCTTTTCAACTTTGTTTCCAAGAAAGTAGTGTCGTGCAAAGCCAACAATGCAGACTCTTCTCTCAATAGGTTCGATAGGAGGGATATCCTTCTAGGCTTTGGAGGAAGTTTTTATGGTGCAACCAACCTTCTTGGTGGTGACCCATTCGCATTGGCAGCCCCAATAGCTGCCCCTGACCTGTCTCACTGTGCGGAAGCAACGGTTCAACCGACGGGTGGTGTACAAACCACCATGGGTATCGAGTATCGACTGCTGCCCACCAGTATCAACAACTATCATAGATTTCAAACCACCTTCCGTTCGTAAAATACGATATAGGCCGGCAGCACATTTAGTTGATTCTTGGTACTTGAAAAAAATTTGAAGAAGCATTGAGGCTCATGAGAGAACTTGATAAGGATGATCCACGTAGTTTCATGCAACAAGCTAATGTTCATTGTGCCTATTGTAATGATGCTTATCCTCAAACGTTGTTCCCAAGTCAACCAATTCAAGTTCACAACTCATGGCTATTTTCCCCAATATTCCATAGGTTATATCTGTATTTCTTCGAGAGGAAATTGGGGAAATTGATTAACGATCCAGATTTCGCGATTCCATATTGGAACTGGGATTCTCCCAGTGGCATGTCTATGCCTGAAATCTATGTAAGCTCTAATTCACCACTCTACCATAGCAAGCGCGATTTGAGCCACCTACCGCCCAGTTTGGTTAATCTTAACGGTGGCAAAGACAATGATTTATCAAGGGAACGTCAAATAAAATGTAATCTCAATTTGAATATTTGATGTATAGGGAAATGGTACGCACCAAGACCCCTTCTCTTTTCTTTGTAAAGGCGTACCGCGCTGGTTCTACTCCCGACCCAGGAGCGGGTTCCGTTGAGAACGGCTCTCACATTGCCGTTCACATGTGGGTTGGTGACAAGGAAGAACCCTATCATGAAGACATGGGGAATTTCTATTCTGCTGGTAGAGACCCAATTTTCTACGCTCATCACGCCAATGTTGACCGAATGTGGAACATTTGGAAGACATTACCGGGGAAGAAGCGACGTGATATCGATGACTCGGATTGGCTCGATTCTGCATTTCTTTTATACGATAAGAATAAAGATCTGGTTCGTGTTAAGGTTCGCGATTGCCTTGACTCCAGAGCTTTGGGGTACGATTACCAAAATGTTGATATTCCATGGCTTGGAAGCAAGGCAACTCCTTGAAGGCGTGGTCGGGCTCCCCGTCCCCCTCCCCCTTCTGGTCGTGCTCCTGGTCAAGCAATGGCAGTCGAAATAAACAATACCATTGCTTTCCTTATAGTTTTAGACAAGATAGTTCGCTTTGAGGTTCCAAGGCCAAAGAAATCAAGGACTAAGATTGGAAAAAAAGATGATGATGATGATGAAGAAGAAGAAGAAGAAGAAGTGTTGGTTATTGAAAACATCCAGTTAGACAAAGATGCTCCAGTGAAATTCGATGTGTGCATTAACGACGACGATGATGAAAATGATGGGAAACCAGTGGGACCGGAAGACTCAGAATTCATCGGGAGCTTTACGAATTTACCACATGGACATGGCCAGCCTGGGGCAAAGCATACCACAACCTTGACTTTTTCAATATCGGGTTTGTTGGAGGAGTTGGGTATTGAAGGTGAAGACAACATTGTGGTGACATTGGTGCCTCAAGAAGGGGAGGGTCTTGTTTCGATTGGTAACGTTAAGATCGACTACATTCGAGACTAATCGATTAATTTGCTGAATAAGGCTATCATGTTTATGCCCATTGAATCCTTTGTTATGTTCTCAATAGGGGGACTTGTTTGGATTTTATGTTTGGGATACCGGATGGTGATGGTAACTTTTTTTGTTTTATTATGAACAACAAACAGGGAGATATTAAATCAAAATAAATTGAATAATCAACAACATTCCATTTTTTTGTTGTTTTAGATCAAAACAAAATTGAATAATTTTTACTTTCAGATTTATCTTTTTTTTTAAAATAGAATTAAAAATAAGATATTAAAGTTAGTAAGATTAATCAATTTATGTATTAAGTATGGGAAAGGATTGATTTATGCCGCATCAGCATTTTTATCCTGAATTTCAGCATTTTATTCTGAATTTCAGGATTTTAATTTGGATTTGATTTTTTTCAGGATAAAAATACTGAAATTCAGGATAAAAATGCTGATGTGGCATAAATCTATTGGAAAGGGATACAGATGACGTGGCGTCACTGTTTCATTCAATCCTTTCTCATTAAGTATTTGATTTTTTTTATTGAAAAAAGTGTTCCATCATTTCATCCTAAAAAAAAATGGAATGTTTTCATTGGCCGAGTAAAAAGTGATAGTTGAAATCAACTAAGAAATCAACATAATATAAAAAAAACTAAAAAAAACTTACTTTTTGAGATTCCGGCAATCGTGCGCGGTGGTCGGCGACGGCGCCGGAGCCTCACTAGAGGGCCTGCCGAAAATCGGGCTGGAGAGAAAGGGATAGCAGAAAATTTGTTTTTTTTTTTTTGAGAATGGAAGAAATGATTTTTTTTTTAAAATTTTGGTTTAAATAAAAGAACAAAACGACGCCGTTTTGAGGGTCATTTGCGGAGGCTAAAACGACGTCGTTTATTGAGCCTTCGACCCGACCCGACCCGTGTAGGCCTCAGGATCCACGTGTTTTAAAAAAAGGATTATTTATCCTTTTGGCCCTTCTGCATTTTCTCCCTTTTAAATCAAGTTCTTATTATTTTCAATTTTGTCCAATAAAGTTTTCCACTGTTTCAATTTGATCCGCATTCGAACGGCACCGTTTCAGAAGGTGGGTTATTTTCTGCTTTGGTCCCTCTACGTTGCGCGTGCGTTACATCGGGGTCCTTATTCGATTGTTTTTTTAATTTGACTTTTTAATTTTATTTCCCTCTTAATTCAGTCTTATTATTATTTTTTACTTTTTGAATGTTTGTTCATTTTATTTATTATTGCTATTATTATTATTAACATTATTGCTTATTATTATTTATCACTATTACTATTATTTTTGTTATTATTATTATTATTAATATTAATAATAATATTATTATTTTAATATTACTACCACTCTTGTTTTATTTTTAATTAACTTTATTATTATTATTATTTATTAGTATTTTTTTATTACTAGTATATTTTTTATCACTATACTTATATTTATTATTATTATTATTATTATTATTATTATTATTATTATTATTATTTCTATTATTTTTTTGTTTATTAGTATATTTCACTATTATTATTATTATTTACTATTATTATTATTGCTGTTATCATTTTTGTAATATTATTAGTATTTTACTTTTATTACTAATGCTATTTTTTATTTTTATTTAATTGACTTTATTATTATTTTTACATTTATTAGTATTATTATTATTATTATTTTCAATGGTACTATTTTATATTCTATCCTCATTATTATTTTTATTTAGCACTATTAATATTATTACTATTATTTTATTATTAATACCATTTTTATTTTACCAATACTTTTATTATCATTTTTATGTTTATTATTATTATTAATTTAGTGTTACTAGTATCTTATTATTATGATTGTTATTTTAATATTACAACTATTTATTATTATTATTATTATTATTATTATTATTATTATTATTATTATTTTATTTGTAATTAACTTGCTTATTAATATTATTATTACTATTGCCTTTATTATTATCAGCATTATTATATTTTTATTACCATTATTTGTATATATTACCATCACTATTATCATACCCTATTATTATTATTATTATTATTATTATTAACAATATTATTTTTTGTTATTATTAATTATTTTTAAATTATTTACCTAATATCCTTTTATTTATTTATTTGATTCACTATTTTTAATCATTTATTTACTTACTTATTTTTCTTATAATTAGTTTTTTATTCATTTTATTTTTCTTTTATTCTTGTTTTGTTATTTATCTTATATTTATTTTATTTTTATTATTCCTTTTATTTCAGTTCACTTTATTTGAGCTGTGATGTATATTGTTGTTATGCACTTGTTGGCATTGTAATTCACTCCTTATTTTATTACGGTCACATTATGTTTTTACATTAAAATTTTCATTTCTAAATAAGCAAATACTCCGTGTTCTAAGGTTCGAAAGAAATCGTACCCTAACTTACTGGGTTCCGATTTATCTCACCGAATCTAAGGAACTAATCATTTTTCTTTAAAAGTTAAATAAAAAAACTTATTCTCGAAAATTTAAAATTGTCGTGTCCTAACTCACTGGATATGACGTTGTGTTATCTCGAGATAAGGATTTTAGAAAACAAGGCAATGTTTCGTGTTTGGGAGTTCGAGAAATTGTGCTTTAACGTGCTGGGTTTTGATTTTTCGTTCATCCAAGTAACTAAATATCATTTTAATTTTGTGTTTTGGGAAATTAAGAGACGATCTTAGTTTCGGGGGTTAAAATGTCGCATCCTAACGTATTGGATGCGACTTGGAATGAAGGAGTCTTAACATTCCAAAACAGGTTATAGAAACTTTAAAAGGAATTGTATTTTAAAATCATTCAAATTTTTGACATTAGGACATTAAATACTCAATTAGGTACCAATTTTGGGTGTTACGAGGGTGCTAACCCTTCCTCGTATGTAACCGACTCCCGAACCTATTTTTTTCGTATTTCGTGGACCAAAATCATCATTTTGAAATAAAACGTTTTACGAGGTGATCCAATCACACCTAAGTAAAAAGAGATCGGTGGCGACTCCATTTTCATTTTAAAGTCGATCCCCATTTTTTCAAAACTTATAAAAATGGTTTCGATAGCTTGGCGACTCCGCTGGGGACCTAAGAGAGTCAAGTCGTAAAATTGATTATTTCTTGTCCTTTTGTCTAAATTTTAAAATCCAATTTAAAGAACTAGAATCCTTTTATTGCATGTGGTTCTAATTTTATAGAATATCTCTGCATTGCATTGCATGACCGCTGTGCTTGCACCTTTTAAGTGGGAGTGAGAAACTATGCCTTCATGAGGTTTTCACCTCCGCATGGGCTAGTGGACTGCTTCCGAGATGCATCTGTACCTATGTCTTCGTCAGGTTTTACCTCCGCATAGCCATAGGGAAATGTATTCCCCTGAACTGAACTCGATTTATATGAGCCTATAATGGGCGAGGATCGAGGAATCTGCTGGTTCGGGTACCTCAACTTTAAAGCTAAACCACATATAGAAAACCTAAATTCTTACCCTAGGTAGAACTATGCTAAACCCTAGTGGGCACCCAGATAAGTGCCCTATTTTGTTATTTATTTCTTTGTGCTAACGTGTTCTCTTTTGTTTTGATTGCATTGCATCCACATCATAGAAAAGAGGTGTTGATTCAAATTCTATTACTAAATAGAAGAGTTTGTCATAAGAAAATGGATTTCTTGATAAAGTGAATTATAATACGGTCGTCCGAATATGGTCCAAGTAAACACAGCGAGAAAAGACTGATAGTCCGTGAAGGAATACAAGACTTTATTGCCCAAGGATTCAAGCTGACAAAGACTATTCGAGAAATACCACGTCTCGACTTCCTTGAAGAGGCTAACGAGCATTATGGAAATAAGTGAACAGTGAGTCGCGGCCCAGATCAAGCAAAAAGGAGCTAATGGAGGCATCTATTAGAAGTTTGCAAGATTTGACCTATGCGAAGAAGGGGATTGATGTTTTTGCTTGGAATATGAGGGCAAGGCCGTATATGTAATCTGTTTTATGTAAAGAAATTTGCTTTCTAGAAAAAATTTTCTAATGGAATTGAATTCAGAATCAACGCCTCTCTTTCTCTGCATTCATGTATTTGCATTACATCATATCATATGCATTTAACTCTATAGAGAGAGTCTAATTAGTTGAAATTATAACAGAGAGAAAAGAGAAAGAGGGAAAGAAAAACCTGGAAACTGAACACCGTTACGGTACACGTGCCAAGGCAAAAAAAATGGATCAACGACTTGAACAAATTCAAAGAGACATGCAAGACCAGATACAAGAGCAATTGGCAAAGCTCCAACGGAAGATGAGAGACGAAATGCTTGAAGCTCAAAGGAACATGATGGTTCAAATGGCCCAAATGCTGAACAGAGCGATGGACAAAGGAAAAGGTCCCATGGCTATTACTGGAGAGGAGAGTGAAGGCATTCCCCCGGGTTTTACCCCACCGCATGCACAGCCTGAAGAATATCCCCAAAGGCCATCTGTCACGATTAGGCCTTAACAAGGGCAAGCTGATACTAGACTGCCCATGAACTTCTACGTTGGCTCAGGATCCAACCCAGGAGATAACCTAGCCAATCCTGTTATACCTGATTCGGATATAGTAGAGAGGGAAGGGATAAGAAATGAATCCTCGAGACAGTTAGAGGATCGCTGTAGATGGTTGGAAGAAAAGTTCAAAGCTTTGGAAAATACCAATCATCAACATGGTATTGACGCAAAGGACTTGAGTTTGGTTCCAGATTTGGTGCTTCCTCATAAATTTAAGATGCCAGAATTTGAGACGTATAATGGGACTAGCTGCCCTGAAGCCCACATCACTATATTTTGTTGACGGATGACTGGCTACGTGAACAATGATCAACTTTTGATTCACTGTTTCCAAGACAGTTTAGTGGGGGCAGCATCCAGGTGGTACAATCAACTCAGCCGTGCTAGAATTAACTCTTGGAGAGATTTGGCCCAAGCTTTCATGAAGCAATACAATCATGTCACAGACATGATGCTTGACAGAATCACCTTGCAAAACATGGAGAAGAAGTTAAATGAAAGCTTCAGGCAGTATGCACAAAGATGGAGAGAGGTTTCCATGCAAGTTCATCCGCCACTTTTAGAAAATAGGACCACAATGCTTTTCATCAATACTCTAAAAGCCCCAATCATTAACCATATGTTGGGAAGCGACACCGCAAGCTTTTTAGATATAGTAATGTCTGGCGAGATGATTGAAAATGCGGTAAAGAGTGAGAGGATAGACACAGGAGAAAGTGCCAAAAGATCAGCCCCGAGAAATAGGGAAAATGAACTGAGTACCTTGAGCAGGCATCCCAAATCAGTCACCGTAAGCCAGCCGAAGGCTGTAACCACTAGTTATCAAGGCTTTTCAAGGCAGGAACCCAACTCGAGGCCAAATACAGAAAAGCTCCAGTTCACACCCATCTCGATGACATATAAGGAGTTGTATCAGAATTTTTTTGATGTGCATGTAGTGTATCCGTCCTACTCAGAACCTGTACAAACTCCCTTCCTAAAGTGGTACAATGAGAATGCCCAATGCGAGTACCATGAGGGAATAACGGGTCATTCAATTGAAAACTGTACTACGTTTACAAAGTTGGTCGAAAGGTTCATTTAAATGGGAATTATGAAGTTCGACGATTCATCAGAACCTAATCACTTTGACGAGGCAGTAAATGCTATAATTGAAGGAGGAGACAAGGAAATTGCAACTCCTTGAAGAAATCAAAAGCGAAGAGAGAATCAGGGGACAAAGTTTCCACGCCCTTGCATACTTGGGAGTGTTTTGAATAATGGGACTGTGGAAGAGATCCCTGTATTTTTAGAGCTAATCTAGAGTAATATTCAAAACACGCTTGTTGCCTTAAGCCTAGAGGCAATAGGAATCCTTTTGTGAAATAGGCTCGAGTCCGAAATTTTTGTTTCAATAAAATGCATCTTTGTGAACAAATATTCTTTTATTCTTTCCATAAATAGATTCTTTTATTTTTGGACTTACTTTCAAGTATTCTTTCATTCTTTATTCATGACGATACAAATAATCATTTTTTGAATCATTTATTCTCTAAAATCTTCTTTTGAACCTACAATAGGTCTCCAAATATCAACTATGTGAGCAACGCCGCTATTGACTCAAGAGTCTCCTTTCAAGTAAGATATGTGTTTAGAGGGATCTCAGGACTTTGAAAATGACAGAGATTGTAACATATCTTCTGATTTGTTAATAATGGAAGAACAAGATGAAAAACAGACCTTACTCTACAAAAGATCAGTAGACATTATGAGAGGTGAAGATTGTAGCCTAGCTCACCATAGAGATAAGGCAAGACATCATTGAGTTATTTTCAAAAATTCAAAGATGTTTTTGCACGATCATATCAAGACATCTTGGGAAAATCTTAAAAGAGGTCCATAAGGGTGTTTAGAGAACATGCTAATGGTTTTTACAATAGTCAAGCTAATCATGAGGTTTGAGTACTGTTAATCTACATAGAAAGGGATGGTATCAGCTATGCCGTATTTAAGGAGACAATATTCATGGGCCTTCCCCAGTTCTTCCCAAATTTTCCATTTATAGGGCATGGATGTGATGGGGCCAATCTTGTCAAAAGCTTTTAGTCAATATCGATTCATCGTCGTGGTCGTCGTTTACTTCACTAAGAGGGTGGAAGTAGCTTCATATGTCAATGTTACAAGGTCGAAGTCATTAATTAAAAAAAAAAAGAGATCAGGCACTGACAATGAATGCCAAAAAGGACAAAGCTAGAAAGTTTGTAGTCTATTCAAAGATTTGACGCCATATCGTAGAGCAACAAAGGCAGCAAAAAAAAAAAAAAAGATTGTAGAAAAGATGACCGAGACTTGTAAAGATTGGTATAAAGAAGTTACCATTTACCCTCTGTTTTATTGAAGGTCGGCTAGAACCTTCGCTAGGGTAACACAGTTCTCATTGGAATATACACAGTTTTGCCAATTGAACCTAATCGAATAAAAGGTTAAAAGTTATCCATCACGGTCAGATGATGCAAGCTTACGACAAAGATATTTATCCTAGAGAATTCTATGAGGGGAACCTGATCTTTCTTTTACAAAAGGATTTCAGAGAAAAGCAGATGCCAAACTGAAAAGGACCTTATGTTGTAGAGAAGGACTATTCTGGAGGAGTGTTGATATTGACTGAGATGGATGCCAAAGACTTGCCCAATCCGGTGAATTCAGGTTTAGACAAGAAGTATTTTACCTAAAAGGGGAAAGGGGCCAAAGGTGAAAACCTGCAAAGGGTTTCTTGAGATGAAAAAAAAAAGGCCAAGGCAAAAACCCACAAAGGGTGCTTTGAGACCAAAGGGGTTTTGAACCAAAAACCCGAAAAGGGCGGCTCGAATTTTGATCAAATATAGGGCACGTGGTAGTCTTGCTATGCCTGAATTAACAATGAGGAAGTATGTTATGTCTTGGGGCATCGACAAAGTACTCCGGATCCTCTAAACATGTATTGAGCTCAAAATGGTCCTCAAGAAGTTTGTATAGAGAAGCTCAGGCTGCGATATCTAAGGCACCTAGCTTCTATCTTACCCATCTTGAATTTTCTATCTTTGATTACTTTATTCTTTTCAAAGATACACCCCAATCAATTTTCTTTTATAGCCTTAGTTATCTTTGCTTACTTTATTCTTTTTAAGATACACCAATCAATTTTCTTTTATTGCCTTGGTTATCTTTGATTAGCTTATTTGTTTCGAGCAATACTCCTGATTAATTTCCTTCTTGTCCATTTTTGTGATCTTTTTCAAACATTTTATATTGAAATAACGATTAATGGACTAATAATACTTTCATAAAAGGAGTTTTGCATATTACTCTGGAAGCTTCTAAATAATATGAGAATCTGAAACAGGACTACTGTTTAGAACTCACTGAACTTAAGGGTTAGAAATATTATCTCTTCGGATTTTATTGGATAAGACATTCCATCGGTGATACCATTTTGAAAAATGACGAGCAATGTCGACCCAAGTGTAAAAGGGATTGTTCTTTGAAAAAAAAATGATACCCTACAAATTTCAGGCACATACATCTGGTCATTACACCCAATGAATGGTGTAACAGATCAAATTTATTGAAGATGATACAAATTCCATACCTTTGAGTGGTAACAGGATGGATGGAAGAAACCAAATTTTATTCCCCTGAAGTTGCAATAGGAGGTACAACTTTTATGTCATAAGGTTCAAGGGTTGAAACTACAGCTGGACAAGCTTGCTGAGCAAAATATGATCGTTTCTTTGGGTTTTCTGTCAAAGATACCAGCTGAACAAGAAAGCATGGTAGCACATCATCGATAGAACCTTGATGAACTATGAGCAGTGATAACCCCAAAAGAGATCATTCTCATGTAAATATCATTATCACACTTCCAATTAGGAGCATTTGATTCATTCCGATCATTGTATCCTAATCGTTGTACAAAAAAAATGAGAAAAAGAATGAAATCATTCTCATTATGCATTCATGCAAATGTCATCCATAACGCATTTAGTTAGGATCATTAGATATTTAAAAAATAGGATCATTCTTATGACATTCTACAATCATGCAAATGTTGTCCATAATACATTTAGTTAGGAGTATTAGATTCATTCTGATTATCTTAATAATTTGGCATAAACATAAGTCTACAGGATATGTCCCCCAGAGGACGGTGTAGCAACATCGGTGAATTCATCAGCCTTGTCTCATTGAAGTTGCAGTGAAGTAGACTGAAGACAGAAGATCTCATCTTCCTGAAGTTGCAGGAAGTAGATCAAAGACACTTTCAGCCTCGTCTCCCTGAAGTTGCAGCGGAGTAGACTGAAGACAGAAGATCTCATCTTCCTGAAGTTGCAGGAAGCAGATCAAAGGCACTTTTAGCCTTGTCTCCCTGAAGTTGCAGTGGGGTAGATTGAAGATAGAAGATCTCATCTTCCTGAAGTTGCAGGAAGCAAATCAAAGGCACTTTCAGCCTTATCTCCCTAAAGTTGCAGCGGAGTAGACTGAAGACAGAAGATCTCATATTCCTGAAGTTGCAGGAAGTAGATCAAAGGCACTTTCAGCCTTGTCTCCCTGAAGTTGCAGCGGAGTAGACTAAAGACAGAAGATCTCATCTTCCTGAAGTTGCAGGAAGCAGATCAAAGGCACTTTTAGCCTTGTCTCTCTGAAGTTGCAGCGGAGTAGACTGAAGACAGCAGATCTCATCTTCCTGAAGTTGCAGGAAGCAAATCGAAGACACTTTCAACCTTATCTCCCTGAAGTTGCAGTGGAGCAGGTTGAAATCACAAGTCTTATCTCCATGCATCGGCAATGGAGTAGACTAAAGAAATCAGATCTTATCTCCACTGAGCAAGAGTGGAGCAGATCGAATTTGAGCAAGTCTTATCTCCATGTATTGGCAATGGAGCAGACCGAAGAAATTAGATTTTATCTCCATTGAGCAGGAGTGGAGCAGATCGAATTTGTGCAAGTCTTATCTCCATGTATTGGCAATGGAGCAGATTGAAGAAATCAGATCTTATTTCCACTAAGCAGGAGTGGAGCAGATTGAATTTGAGCAAGTCTTATCTCCATGTATTGGCAATGGAGCCGATTGAAGAAATCAGATCTTATTTCCACTAAGCAGGAGTGGAGCAGATTGAATTTGAGCAAGTCTTATCTCCATGTATTGGCGATGGAGCAGACTGAAGATAACAGATCTTATCTCCACTGAGCAGGAGAGGAACAGATTGAAGACAACAGATCTGGCATTCCTAAAGTTGTAGGAAGCAGATCGAAGACATTGATCTTGTCTTCCTGAGTTTGCAGTGGAGCGGATTAAAATAGTAGATTTGGCATTCCTGAAGTTGCAAGAAACAGATTGAAGATAGTAGATCTTATCTTCCTGAAGTTGTAGGAAATGGATCAAAGATATCAAATTGGCATCCCTGAGTTTGCAGTGGAGCAGACTAAAGATAGTCAATCTTGTCTTCCTGAAGTTGTAGCGAAGCAGATTGAAGAAACTAGCCTATCTCCCTAAAGATACAGCCATTTGACAAGACCGGGCAAAATGGGCCCTTTTATCGTCTTTGCTCTATTCTCATTACACGAAAATGAGCAAAGAGGGGCAGCTGTAATAGCCCATTATTGCCCGGGCTTAATAGAAAAAAAATAATAAAACCAATTTTTTTTACAGTCCAATTACAAACCAAACACTAAAACAGACAACCCAAATTACAACCCGAAGCCCATTACACCCCAGACCCAAAACACTAATAACCCACTACCTAGGCCTAAATTACCCAAACTTACACGGCCCAAAAAGGAACCCCAAACAATTTCGGAAGACCTAGGGTTTCTGAAACCCTTGGCGTCGCTAGCCCCATACTAGCCGCCTTCATCGCTGCAATCCGCGCACGGATGATGCTCCACCGCCGAGATCGCCGTTGACCTGTAAGAAAGGAAATAAAACGCAGTAGCAAAAAAGGCCAAAATCTTCGTATTTCTTTTTCTTCTTTTCATTCGGGTTATAAAAACCCCAAAATGTGTAACACAGAAGGGAGGATAATCCCAAATCAACAAAGGTTTTTTATTTTTCTTCTCATTTATGAATACATTTGTTTTATTCTTCATTTTTTTTTCGAAACAGCATATATACGTATTCAAATTTTGTTTCTCTTTTATATATGTATAATATATATAATAATAACATAATATAAAAAAACTAAAAAAACTTACTTTTTGAGATTCCGGCCACCGTACGCAGTGGCCAGCGACGGCGACGACGGGGTTGAAGCCTCACCGTAGGGCCTGCCGGAAATCGGGCTGGAGAGAAGGGGATAGCAGAAAATTTTTGTTTTTTTTTAGAATGGAAGAAATGATTTTTGTTAAAAAAATTTGGTTTAAATAAAAGAACAAAACGGCGCCGTTTTGAGGGTCATTGCGGAGGCCAAAATGACGTCGTTTTGAGCCTTCGACCCGACCCGTGTAGGCCTCAGGATCCGCGTGTTTTAAAAAAAGGATTATTTATCCTTTTGGCCCTTCCACATTTTCTCCCTTTTAAATCAAGTTTTTATTATTTCCAATTTTTTCCAATAAAGTTTTCCACTGTTTCAATTTGATCCGCATTCGAACCGCACCGTTTCAGAGGGTGGGGTTATTTTCTGTTTTGGTCCCTCTACGTTGTGCGTGCGTTACATCGGGGTCCTTATTCGATTATTTTTTTAATTTGGATTTTTAATTTTATTTCCCTCTTAATTCAGTTCCTCCTTCAATTTAGTTGGTTTTGTTATTGTTTATTACTATTTTTTTTTACTTTTTGAATATTTGTTCGTTTTATTTATTATTACTATTATTATTATTATTAACATCATTGCTTATTTTATTATTATTATTATTTATCACTATTACTATTATTTTTTGTTTTTATTAATTTAATATTAATATTATTATTACTATTATTTTAATATTACTACCACTCTTATGTTTTATTTTAATTAACTTTATTATTATTATTATTATATTTATTAGTATTTTTTTATTACGAGTATTTTTTATCACTATACTTATTTATTATTATCATTCTCATTATTTTCATTATTAACATTATTATTATTCTTATTATTTCTAATATTTTTTTGGTTTATTAGTATATTTCACTATTATTATTATTATTATTATTTACTATTATTATTGCTGTTATCATTTTTGTAATATTATTAGTGTTTTACTTTTATTACTAATTCTATTTTTTTATTTAATTGACTTTATTATTATTTTTTACATTTATTAGTATTATTATTATTTTTAATATTACTATTTTATATTCAATCCTCATTATTATTTTTTATTTAGCACTATTAATATTATTAATATTATTTTATTATTAATACCATTTTTATTTATACAAAACTTTTATTATCATTTTTATGTTTATTATTATTATTAATTTAGTGTTACTAGTATCTTATTATTATGATTGTCGAAACCATTTTTTTTACTTTTGAAAAACGGGGTCGACTTTAAAAACGAAAATGGAGTCCCCACCAATCCCTTTTTGTTTAGGTGTGATCGGATCACCTTATGAAACATTTTATTTCAAAACATTGATTTTGGCCTACGAAATTCAAGAAAACGGGTTCGGGAGTCGGTTACGTACGAGGAAGGATTAGCACCCTCGTAACGCCCAAAATTGGTACCGGATTGATTAGTTGTCCTAATGTCGAAAATTCGAAAAGATTTGAAAACATGATTTCTTTAAAAACTTGAATAATTTGAATTAGAACTTGAGATTGCTTTGTTCTGAAAGAATACAAACATCACATCCAGCACGTTAGGACATGATGTTTTAAACCCTCGTAACCAACATCATCTCATGATTTACAAAATTCATTAAAAAGATATTTAGTTATTTAGTCAAACGGAAAATCGAAACCCAACACGTTAGGGCACTATTTCTCGAATTTCTAAACACAAAACATTGCCTTATTTAAGAAAAACTTTTGGATAAAATGTGGTAATTAAAGGAGATAGATATTTTTAAACAAAAATTAAAAAAAATATTAAGTTATTACAAAAAAGTGCAATTTACTAAAGTTACATGTCATATTAACAATTAGCACTAACATAAACAATTAAGTAAAAGAATGACAAGCAATAATAATGTTAAGGTAAACAAAGATAATGGATTCAAAAAAAAAATTTTAAAAAAATGAACAATCAAAATAAAAAATATAGAGTAGATAATAGCAATTTTAAAAGAATCTATAAAAAAATTAAGGAAAAAAAATTATTCACAAGATCAAATTCATGTATAAAAAAATAATAATATAAGGTAAATAATATACTCAAAACAATTAATGAATATTATAACAATTTTAAAAAATTAAAAAAAATATAAAAATGATATGGATAAATAAAAAAAAGTTAAAAAATGCATAAGTCAACTTAACTCCTACAATATGAGGATTCAACGAAATTCCTCCACCAAAATCTAACTTGAACGGAAGCAACTAAAAAAGAAAGAAGATGAGCGAAGAACAAAATAAGAACAAGCCACAGAAAATAAGAACACAAAAGAGAGAGAAATTTGAGTGAATGCTCTCAAGAAGTTTTATTACTCAAAACTCAAGTGTGTTTTACAATGAAGGGAGAGGCCTCTATTTATAGTTGAGCCTCCCCAAATCCAACGGTACAGATCAATTACATCAACGGCTAAGATTAAAAGGTATCTATAAATTAAATCTCTAAGATTACAAAATCATATCTTCTAAGATTACATACCATATCTTCTAGGATTGCATATCATATCTAAGATTTGCATATCATATCTTCTAAGATTGCATACCATATCTTCTAGGATTGCATATCATATCTAAGATTGCATATCCTTGAAGATTGTGTTCCCATATATGTCAAGCTTGTAGATGGACCTTCAATCTTTTCAAGTAATGGGCCATCCCGATCGGGCCAAATGATATATTTTGGACTGGACTTGGACTTTGTTTTATTATTTTAGGTTTATTTTTTTTTTGTATGGGCTCGGGCTAAATTGGCCTATTACAGCTGCCCCTCTTTGCTCATTGTTGTGTAATGAGAATAGAGCAAAGACTATAAAAAGTCCAATTTTGCCCTATCTTTGCTAAGCCTTGACTTCTTGGTCCTCGTCTTCTTCAAATGGCTTCCAACTCCACTACAACTTCAACGGTATTGGAACTTCATCTTGATTTCAATAAGTCTGATGGCTTCAATTTGCTCCGCTGCAACACCAGGGAGACAAGACTAATGTCTTCGATCTGCTTCACTGCAACTTCAGGAATGCCAAATCTACTATTTTTCCGATCTGCTCTACTGCAAACTCAGGGAGATAAGATCTCGATCTGCTTCCTGTAACTTTAGGAATGCCAAATCTGCTATTTTTCGATCTGCTCCACTGTAAACTCAGGGAGATAAGATCTGATATCTTCGATCTACTTCCTGCAACTTCAGGAATGCCAGATCTGCTATTTTTCGATCTGCTCCACTGCAAACTTAGGAGATAATACCTTCTATAGTAAATTCAGTCCGACCTACTGTAACTTCAGAGGTATAGGATTCATTATTTTAATCCGCTCCACTGCAACTTCAGGGAGATGGGATTAACTGTCTTTAGTCTGCTCCACTGTAACTTCAGGGAAATAAGACTTGTGACTTCAACCTACTCCACTGCAACTTCAGGGAGATAAGGTTAATGTCTTCGATATGCTTCCTGTAACTTCAGGAATGCCAGATCTACTATCTTCAATCTACTCTACTCCTGCTCAGTGGAGATAAGATCTGCTATCTTCAATCTGCTCCATTGCCGATACATGGAGATAAGACTTGCTATCTTCGATCTGCCTCACTCCTGCTCAATGGAGATAAGATCTGATATCTTCAGTCTGCTCTATTGTCGATACATAGAGATAAGACTTGCTACCTTAGGAAGATAAGACTACAAACTTTAGCCTGCTCCCTTGCTACATCAGGAAGATAAGGCTAGTGGCTAAAATCTGCTCCCTTACTACATCAGGAAGATAAGATTCGCCAAATTCGATTTGCTCCGCTACCACTTAGGGAGATAAGATCTACAATCTTCAGTCTACTTTCTTGCTGCCTCAGGAAGATGAAACTACAAACTTCAGTCTGTTCTTTTACTACCTCAGGGAGATAAGGTTGGTGGCTTGAATCTGCTCCATTGCCGATACATGGAGATAGGATTCGCCAAATTTGATCTGTTCTGCTACCGCTTAGGGAGATAAGATCTACAATCTTCAGTCTGCTTCCTTGCTACCTCAGGAATATGAGATGACAAACTTCAACCTGCTCCTTTACTACCTTAGGGAGATAAGGTTGGTGGCTTGAATCTGCTCCATTGCCGATACATGGAGATAGGATTCGCAAAATTCGATCTGCTTCGCTACCACTTAGGGAGATAAGATCTATAATCTTCAGTCTGCTTCCTTGCTACCTCAGGAAGATGAGACTACAAACTTCAACCTGTTCCCTTGCTACATCAGGGAGATAAGGTTAGTGGCTTGAATCCGCTCCATTGCCGATACATGGAGATAAGATTTGCCAAATTCGATCCGCTCCTGTAACACCCCAAACCCGGCCTAAACGTTACGACCAGATCTGGTATGTTACAGGGTGAAGTAAAAACAAACTTTTGTTTAATTTAGGAAAAACCGTAGATTTGAAAACGTTCTGATTAAGATGATGTTTTTGAAAACAGAGGTTTGGTAGCGTGGGAAAATTTTCTACTTTTAGTTGTTTAAACATTCATTAAAATTGGTGATATTTGAAAGAAAACATGTGTATTGAATTACTCGTATTTTGAAAACGTCATTTCCAATTTAGTGATTAAGTTTGCGTAGTGTCAACTTTTTAATGAAATAATAGGTAAATGAAATAAACCCAAATGTTAATTTAGAAAGGCCTTATTACATAACAAAAATCCCCAAATTAAAATAAAATAAAATAAAATAGGTAATAGTTTTACGAAAGATAAAAATCTTTATGGCCTCCACAAGTCCGCCTCGGCTCCCAAATCCACAGCCTACTGGTTACCTGAAATGTTAGGGAAAAAGGGGTGAGTCACAGAGACTCAGTGTGTAAAACCACCAAAGCACACAACATGACCCACGGCCCAAAACCCCATACTTTGCTCATACACAATATTATTTAACAACATGAATGCATCAGCCTAGCCCATCCTAGCATTTTCCATCATCTGCACGCTAGCCCGTACCAGCCATCACACCGTGGGGATTTCTACAATTAACCCTCTATCCGCTACACGCCGTCTCGGCAGCCATGCTACCAATTAAAATAATGATCACTATGTGACCTTAAAATCCACTGTGGCCTAGGCACCGATCACCGTGTGACCTTATAAACATTTGTGGCAGAGCCACCGATCACTATGTGACCTTATATAATATCATCAATGTGGCATCATTCCCATGCCCCATGCACAACATATATGTCATAATCAATGTAGCATGTTAATAACAAGGTAGAGATTTATTATATACGTCAAATCAAATCATTAGAACACATACCTGGCACTCCCTGCCTTACCCACAAGGGCATTTCGACTGTACACACAGCCTTCTCCGGCTGTTCAGCCCATATAATTAATAATAAAACAAGTAACATGAAGTGTGTTAGGGTCTACACACCTGGTAACACGCAAGATAACACTTTCTATGTCGACACTATCGACAGTAGAAACGACTGCTATCTGCCTACGACTTTGATCTGAAACTGGCCCATAACCCGGTGGCCAATCCTGTACTGCTGACACGGCACGTCTTTTAAACTTAGGGGCTGGGTTCACGGGCCAACCCCCTCCTTTGCCTGATCGGTATTGGATTCCATCAAAAGATCTCGTTAGATGTTAATATAATGAAATATGGTTTGTTAAACCACGATATAGGATTAAGGTAATGAATACGATAACGAACCTAATAAAATCTAAAGAAAACGCCCTTACCTTGAAATCTCGAAAAGAGAGATATAGGGTTCAGAGATTAACGGTTTTCGATCTAGAGATCCCGACGATTTGACTTCCTTCGATTCCTAAAATAGGCGATCCAAAGAACACAAGAAAAAGAAGAATAACATAAGTCCAACCAATGGCCTCACCAAGCCAACTAGCCATTCGACTTTGGCTTCCAAAAACTGAAAGAGAAGATAATGATATAGAAGAAATCACCACTTACCTTAACACAGGAGATTCAGTTATCACCTAAAAGATTTCGGCACTAGTACGGCAGAAGAGAAGATTCGGCAATACAGGGAAGAAGATGAAAGTGCCAAAAATAAAAGAACTACCAATGAAACTTAGGAGTTTTTGGTTTTAGAAGTGACCTAAAGAAAAGATGAAAAAGAGAAGGCTATGAAGATTCGGTTTGTAGAAGAAATCAGAGAAGAGAACTATGGACTAGGGACATTCGGCTATAGCACAGAAATGGAGATGAGAATGGGAGTTTAGGGGTTTCGGCTTTGGAAAGAACCAAAGAGAGAAAAAGAAATCGGTTGAGGGATGAGAAAGAAATAGAATGAGATGAGAAGACGATAGGAATGGTAAAGAGGAAGAAGAGTTTTCGGCAAGGGCTTAGGTGAGTTCGACTTTAGCAGGAGATGAAGAAGAGAATGAAAGTGAATGGTAGATTCGGCTTACACATAGAAAAGGGTTGAAGAAGGAGTAAAATAAAACCTCAAATGCCGAAATGGGGAGGAAATTGCCACTTGGCTACTGCACACTTTCAACAAATTCGGCACCTACTAACCTCAAGGCCAAAAATGCACTATTTCGAGAACAAAAAGCCTATGCTTCCCAAAGTTGAAATTCTGCATACCCTTAGTAAGACAAAACCGATTTCCTGCCTCTACTATGAGTTTGAAATTCGGCCAACATCAAGCTAACAATGCTCACCCCTTTCTTTTCTCCTCAAATCCCTCCTGATCACCCGTTTGAAATATTTTGAACACCACAAACTCCCCTTTTTTCTCTCTGCCATTCATTGAAATTATTTAACTTAGTCAACACTCCATCCTGAAGTGTCCCAGCCAAATTCTACCTTTGCTCTCCCTGACGCCAAAAAGAATTTCCAAAATGAGCTCCTTGTGACTCCCTCTCCTCTTCTCTGTGGCGTCACTTACCAGCATCCTAAGTGGCGCCTCCTTGCCACTCTGCCACTCCTTTTCTTGTATCACTCCACCACCAACATTATCCCTTAGGTCCTATTCCAGCTAACTTCTCCCCTAAAGTGCCTAAAAGAAAATTTTAGCCAGGGCTCCGGCTTTACCCTGGGCCTTCCCAAAGACCCTAAATTCCCATAAACAACATACAGAGCATATCAAACATATCGAAGCAAGACAAATGCAGAGCCCCAAAATCCCGGATGTTACAGTTCTACCCCCTTAAAGAAATTTTAGCCTCAAAATTACCTGGTCAAAAGAGATGAGGGTATTACCGCTGTATAACATCCTCTGGCTCCCACGTAGTTTCTTTCGACCCGTGGTTCCACCACAACACCTTAACCAAAGGGACTGATTTCCTACGCAATACTTTGACTTGACGATCCAAGATCTGCATCGGTTCTTCTTCAAAAGATAGATCAGGCCTTACTTCAATCTCTTCCACTGGTACAACATGGGATGGATCCGAATGGTAGCGTCTTAGCATCGAAACGTGGAACATATCATGGATCTGACTCAACTCTGAAGGTAACTCGAGCTGATAGGCTACTGGTCCCACACGCTTCAACACCTAATACGGCCCAATGAACCTAGGGCTTAGCTTTCCCTTCCGTCCAAACCTTAACACCTTCTTCCACGCTGACACTTTTAAGAAAACTTTGTCACCCACTGCAAACTGTATGTCCTTACGCTTCAGGTCTGCATAAGACTTCTGCCTGTCTGATGCTTCTTTTAACCGAGCCCTAATTAGCTTAACTTTTTCATCCGTCTCAGCAACCAATTCTGGCCCCAATATCTAACGCTCACCCAATTCAGTCCAACAAGTAGGGGTGCGACACTTTCGACCATACAACGCTTCATACGGTGCCATCTGAATTCTAGATTGGTAGTTGTTGTACGCGAATTCTGCCAACGGTAAAAATTCTTCCCAACTACCCCTGAAGTCTACGACACAGCCTCTTAACATATCCTCCAAAATCTGAATTACCCTCTCCTATTGCCCATCAGACTGTGGATACGCTGTACTGAAGTCTAACTTTGTACCTAGCACTTGATGCAACGCCTTCCAAAATCTCGATGTAAACCTAGGGTCCCTGTCTGAGATGATAGATGCCAGTACCCCATGCAACCTCACAATCTCTGCTACATACAACTTAGCCAATTTCTGTAAAGAGTAATTAACCTGAACCGGTATGAAATGAGCAGACTTCGTTAGACAATCCACTATCACCCATATTGAGTCCTTCTTGGTAGGCGTAAGGGGTAGCCCACTAACAAAATCCATCGTGATCCTTTCCCACTTCCACTGCGGAATCTTAATAGGCTGCAACAACCCCGAAGGCAACTGGTGTTCTGCTTTTACCCGCTGACAGGTCAAGCACTTACTCACAAATTTAGTTACTTCACGCTTCAACCCCAGCCACCAAAATTGCTCTCGCAGATCTCGATACATCTTACTTCCCCTTGGATGCATAGCGCACGGGCTGCTTTGCGATTCCTATAAAATCTTACCTCTTAACTCAGGATCCTTTGGCATGCAAACCTTCCCTCGAAAGCACACTATCCCATCATTATTCACACTAAATTTCGTGGTCCCTTCGCCTGATCCCAACTGAAATTTTGACTTCAACAACTCATCGGCCCACTGCTTCTCTTTAATCTGACCGACCCAAGAAGGTTTCACTTGCAGTTCAGCTTGTATACTTCCATCATCGTATAAGCTGAGGTGAGCAAACATTGCTCTCAAGTCAGAGATCACCCTACGACTTAATGCATCCGCCACTACGTTAGCTTTACTCAGATGGTACTCAATTGAGCAATCGTAGTCCTTCAATAGCTTAATCTACCGCCGCTGCCTCAAGTTCAATTCTTTCTGAGTGAAAAGGTATTTTAAACTCTTGTGGTCTGTATAAATAACGAACTTCTCCCCATACAGATAATGCCTCCAACTCTTCAGAGCAAACATCACCGCCGCTAATTCCAAATCATGCGTGGGGTAATTTAACTCATGCGGTCTCAACTGTCGAGATGCATATGCTACCACTTTCCCATCCTGCATCAATACATATCCTAAACCCGTGTGTGACGCATCGCAGTAAACTGCAAACTCCTTCCCAGCCTCAGGCTGTATTAACACTGGAGCCTCCGTCAAAATCTTTTTCAGCCTTTTAAAACTCTCTTGTTGCTTAACAGACCAAACAAAAGGTACCCCTTTCCTAAACAGCTTGGTTAGAGGTGTAGCAATTAGTGAGAACCCTTCCACAAACCTCCTATAGTAACCAGCCAGACCAAGAAAACTTCAAATTTCTGCCACAGACTTAGGTGGCTTCCACTCCAACACAGCCTCGATTTTCCGAGGATCAACCCTAATCCCCTCAGCGAACACTACATGGCCCCAAAATGTAACTTCTCTAAGCCAGAATTTGCACTTGCTAAATTTGGCGAACAACTGCTTCTCCCTCAGGACTTGTAGAACTACTCGAAGATGCGAATCATGCTTCTCCTCCTACCTCGAATAAACTAGTATGTTATCTATAAATTCCATGACGAATCGATCCAGATAGGGTTGGAAGACCCAATTCATCATGTCCATAAACGCTGCTGGTGCATTGGTCAACCCGAACGGCATTACCAGGAATTCATAATGGCCATAGCGAGTCCTGGAAGCCGTTTTATGGATATCTGCCTCTTTGACCTTAAGCTGATGATACCCTGACCTCAAATCTATCTTTGAGAAAACAGACGCCCCCTTCAATTGATCAAACAAGTCGTCAATCCTTGGCAACAGGTATTTATTTTTGATTGTCAACTTGTTCAACTGACGGTAATCGATGCACATACGCATCGATCCGTCCTTCTTCTTGACGAATAACACCGGCGCTCCCCAAGGCAATACACTTGGTCGAATAAAACCCCGATCTAACAGTTCCTAAATCTGTGCTTTCAACTCCTTCAACTCCTTTGGCGCCATCCTATATGGTGCGATGGACACAGGCGCTGTTCCCAGTAAAAGATCAATACCAAACTCCACCTCGCGATCGGGATGCAACCCCAGTAGTTCCTCCGAAAATACATCAAAAAATTCCCTTACTGTTCGAACATTCACCACCGCTGCTTCCTTAGCCTCTAAAGCACAAATATAGACTATAAACGCCTCACATCCTTTCTTCATCATTCTCTCAGCTTTTAGGATAGACACTACATCAGATAAATAATTCCTCCTTTCACCTATCACCACAACTTCTTCACCCTTGAGGGTTTTTAGCACCATGCGCTTGGCTGCAGAATCCAAATTCACTTGATACTCCACCAGCCAGTCCATCATCACCAAGAAGCTGGAATTATACTCAAGATGACGAAATTCTCCTTCAATCCCGACAGGGAGTTTTAGGATTTTTCTTATGTTTTGTTTTATCTTTTCTCTTGTGATGTTTTACTTTTCTTTTATGAACTAAACCCCTCAGATACCTGAAGGGGGATGAAACCTAGACAGATTTTTATTATTTGATTTTTAGATTATATGATAAATTACTTGGTTTGTTCTTAATTATGTTTCTTAATCAAAATCGAATGTGCTTAGGTAAAGGAGGAATAGACCCTTCCTAGGAGTAGATCCAACATAATTAAGCGGAGTTGATCGGGCGCCTAGAGATAGGGTTACGAGATTTTACCGGATCAGGGTAAAACCTAATATGGGAATCCATTGATTGATTTACTGCTTTCCTAGGGGGTTATTATAAGTTTCCACTAATTAACCTAGGACTAGACGTTATTCACCTCGAGAGAGGGTTTAGCATAGGTTAGGGAGTCTCACAGATCAAGCTAAGTAAAAGAAATCATATAATTTAGGGTTAGGTAATAAAGTCAAGTTTAGGTGGATTCTTCCCGAGGGTATCATAAAAATCAACTGAGTATTTTCCAAGTTATCTCCGATCTCATCTTTTTGTCCTTGTTTCTTTAGTCTAGTTGACGTTACTATAGTTTACAAGCAACCTTTACCTTATTTAGGCTAAATAATAAAAAGAAAGTAAGTATTAGTAATTTTAGTTCTTTTGGGTTCGACATCTGGTCTTGCCTAAACTATACTACTGTTCGATTGTAACACCCCAAACCCGGCCTATGCGTTAAGACTAGACTTGGCATGCCACACAATTCAAACTTACGTCTAGCCATAAATGCTTGTAATGAAAACAATTTTTTCAAAACGATTTTGAAGTTGGAGTTTATCAAAAATCGAGATTTATTTGAAAACCATGATTTTTTTTTAAAACATAAGAGTTTACAATTTCATTTTCAGAGAAATATTTGGTTAAAACTTTAATAATTGGTTGAAATAAATTTATAAAAGAGTTTTTACAAAATTTATTGAGTAAGTGATATTTAAGAAAAATCCTTTTTTTTATACGCAAGTTTAAGAAAAATATTTATAAAAATTTAACAACCCCATTTAAATAATTAAAACATATAAAAATCCATCCAAGCACAAAAATCCATAAAAATAATACCAGAGGCCTTATTACATCGTAATTGAAATAGTACTTAATTAAAAATATTTAAAAGAAGTTCAGAGTTTTTATAACTCATCATTCGTAGTATGACCTCCACACGAAGTCATCCCCGGCCCCAGCCTCCATTAATTATTATTACCTAAGAAGGGTAAGAAAAAGGGGTGAGTTACTTAGAACTCAGTGTGTAACCCACTTACCGTGTCCACTGGGCCATAACCATATAAACATATATTTGGGCTTGAGCCCATTTACAAATGTACATTATATAAATCAAATATAAGAATGCATGGAATATGCAATTCCCAACCAAGCCTAATTTCCATCCGCTACACACCACCCGTACCAGCCATCACACCTGTGGGGATCAAGTCAACCCACCCCGCCAACACATCAATTGCAGGCATTAAGCCATTTAAAATATTTGTGGCATAGCCACCGAACTAGATTGTGACAGAGTCACCGAACTAGAGGCATTGAGCCATTTAAAATATTTGTGGCAGATCCACCGAACTAGATTGTGACAGAGTCACCGAACTAGAGGCATTGAGCCTTTTAAAATATTTGTGGCAGAGCCACCGAACTAGATTTTTTTTTTTTTGCAACAGGCCTTTCTTCTCTTTGTCAATTATCCAAGCCATGCAGTCATGTATATATATATATAATGCATAACAATATATTCATAAGTAAATTTCAACAAAAAGCCATATCACAAGTATTAATTTGGCCCGTTATTCAAAATAGCAATTTAGCTCATTTAACGATCTAGCAGTTTTGGCCCATTTATCACATATCAATATGTCCCATTTATCAAATAAGACATTTGGCCCATATAGCAAATTATCAAATTGGCTCATATAACAATTTATCAAATTGGCCCATTAAGCAGATTATCAAGTTGGCCCATATAGCAATTTACCAAATTGACCCATATAGCAATTTATCAAATTGGCCCATTAAGGGTATTTTCATAATTCGGTCCATAGGGACATTTCATAATTCAGCCCATTAGGGGCATTTTCATAATTCGGCCCATAAGGGCATTTTTATAATTCGGTAATCGTAACCACTAAGGGTAATTCGATAATTTACCCTCTAAGGGTATGATGGTAATTTTCGCAACCTAGGCTTAATTACTAATTTGGGGCATAAAAATCAAAACTGTCCATCTGCGTCGTACTGACTAAACTGACTATAACTTGAATTGGGAAACTCGAAATTTAGATCTGTAAATTTTCCCTGAAACTAGACTCATATAACTTCTTACTGTAATATTTTCAGAATTTTTGGCTTAGCCAATTAGTACATTTTATTCTTCAAATTATCCCTTGTTTCACTGTTTGACAGTTCTGCCCTCTCTTCATAAAATCTCAGATATCTTATTGTACAGAACTCGAATACTGGTTTCATTTGATCCAAATAAAAATAGACTCACTAAGGATTCTAATAATATAAACCATGTCCTGTAATTATTTTTCTACAATTTATAGTGATTTTTCAAAGTCAGAACAGGGGATCTCAAAATCACTCTGAACCAGTCTCACAAAAATCTAAAAATATCAAAATATACTAATCCTTTGCTTGCTCTATTTCTTTTATAAGAAAATAGACTCAATTATATTTCAATCCATATCTTCTTCACTTTCTAATTCAATTCCTACTATTTTTGGTGATTTTTCAAAATCACGTCACTGCTGTTAACCAAAACTATTTTGTTACAAAATATGGTTACCACTTCGAACGTACGTACGCCCGAGTGGCCACAGATGCTGGTTTGTGGCTTTTCAGTCTTTCGACCAAATCACAGAACATTTCATGCAAACATTTAGAGAGGTATGAGATTACACACCCCATTTCAAACATGTATTCGGAAAGCAAGGGATTACACACCTGATTACGGTAAGGACTAAACCTTCTTGATCGTCGACACCACTACTTCCAAAGGTCAACGAATAGAGAAGAGCAACTTAACTATGATATATCCGAATTCCACCGATTTGACTTAAGGCTAAAGATTAGTTGGCAAGGATGTGTTATTCAGCCAAACTACTAGAGCACAGATTCAACCAAAGGAAGAAATGTCCAATACACAAGAAAGGAGAAGAGATATGGCTAAGAGGTTTTTGCTTCTTCATTTGCAAACAAAATTGAAGGGCTGAATGTTCATCCAATTTACCTAATTTTAAAGAATTTAATTCATCTCTCATGGCATCCACCTCATACCCCTTATCACAAAATATATGTTTGCCCCACCATGACAAGAAATATGCATATTCATGAGGAAATTTAATTAGTGGTGAGTCAACATTACCACTAATTATATCAAAAGGTAACTTTTTATTAGTCATCTTTTCACCTTAATAGCCACTCCCTCTATGCACATTCTTTTGAAGGATTTTTACAAATTAAAAATCAACCCATGCTTATCTCAAATTTTGTTTGTTTATGAAATTTTCATGCTTTTGCCATGGCTCCCATTAATCATGCTCCAAATTTTCTTTTTAGGATGTTACAGTTCTACCCCCTTAAAGAAAATTTCGTCCTTGAAATTTATCTGATCAAAAGAGGTGAGGGTATTACTGTCGCATCACATCCTCTGGCTCCCACGTGGCTTCCTCGGAACCGTGATTCCGCCACAAAACTTTAACCAACAGAATTGTCTTCCTTCTCAATACTTTAATGTCTCGGTCCAAGATCTGAACTGGTTCTTCTTCAAAAGATAAATCAGGTCTTACTTCAATTTCTTCCACCGGCACTATGTGATATGGATCCGAACGGTAACGTCTTAACATTGAGACATGGAATACATTATGTATCTGTCTCAATTCCGGAGGTAACTCAAGCTGATATGCCACTGGTCCTACACGCTTCAACACACGGAACGGTCTAATAAACCTAGGGCTCAACTTGCCCTTCCTTCCAAATTTGAAAATCTTCTTCCAAGGTGAGACTTTCAGAAAGACTTGATCTCCCACCGCAAACTCAATATCCTTACGCTTCAGACCTGCATACGACTTTTGTCGATCCGAAGCTTCCTTTAACCGCGCTCGAATCACCTTCACCTTTTTTTCTGTTTCAGATATCAACTCAGGACCCAACAATTGTCTTTCCCCCAATTCAGTCCAACAAGTAGGGGTACGACACCTACGACCATATAAAGCTTCATAAGGTGCCATTTGGATACTGGATTGGTAACTGTTATTATACGCGAACTCTGCCAACGGTAGGAAATCCTCCCAACTACCTCTGAAGTCGATTACACAACCACGTAACATGTCTTCCAAAATTTGAATTACTCTTTCTGACTGACCATCTGACTGAGGATGAAAAGCCGTACTAAAGTTTAACTTTGTTCCCAAAGCCTCATGTAAAGCTTTCCAAAACCGTGATGTAAACCTGGGATCTCTGTCTGATATGATAGACACTGGTACCCCATGCAACCTCATGATCTTAGATACATATAGCTTAGCCAATTTCTGCAGCGAGTAATCCGTACGAACTGGTAGAAAATGAGCAGTCTTCGTTAATCGATCAACTACCACCCAAACAGAATCTTTCTTAGCAGGTGTTAAGGGTAACCCACTAACAAAATCCATCGTTATCCGTTCCCATTTCCATAGAGGAATCTTTACCGGTTGTAATAATCCCGATGGTAACTGATGTTGACAAGTCAAGCATTTCCCCACAAATTCAGTAACCTCCCGTTTCAACCCTGGCCACCAATACTGCTCACGAAGATCCCGATACATCTTACTTCCTCCGGGGTGCATAGCATAAGGACTACTATGCACCTCCCGTAGAATCATTTGTCTCAAATCTGAATCCATGGGCATACAAACTCTTCCACGAAAACATAGCACGCCATCCTTGTTCAATCCAAAATCCCCTATTATACCACTTTCAACTTGCTGCATTAAAGGACCCAACTTTTCATCTGATAACTGCTTTTCCTTGATTTGCTCCAACCACAGAGGCTTCACCTGAAGTTCCGCTAGCAGACTGCCATCCTAAAACAAACTGAGATGAGCAAACATTGCTCTCAACTCTGATACTACCTTACGACTCAACGCGTCTGCCACCACGTTAGCCTTTCCAGGATGGTTCTCGATTGAGAAGTCATAATCATTTAACAACTCCACCCATCTCCGTTGTCTCAAGTTCAACTCCTTTTCGGTAAGGAGGTACTTAAGAAGGTTTGTATAAATGATCGACTTCTCACCGTAGAGATAGTGCCTCCAAATCTTTAAAGCAAACACCACCGCAGCCAACTCCAAGTCATGAGTAGGATAGTTGACTTCATGCGGCCTCAACTGACGAGAAGCATGCACCACCACTTTCCCACTTTGCATCAACACACATCCTAAACCCGTATGTGACGCATCACAGTAAATGGTAAACTCTTTTCCAGCCTCAGGTTGAATCAGTACTGGCGCTTCCGTCAAAATCTTCTTCAGTTTCTCGAAACTTTCTTGTTGTTTATCAGTCCATACATACGGTACTCCTTTTTGCAACAACTTAGTTAGGGGTGCAGCAATCAATGAAAACCTCTCAACAAAGCGTCTATAGTAACCAGCCAATCCCAAGAAACTCCGAATTTCAGCCACTGACTTCGGTGGTTTCCAATCTAACACAGCCTCTACCTTCCGAGGATCAACTCTTATTCCTTCGGCTGACACCACATGACCCAAGAAAGTTACTGCCTTCAGCTAAAATTCACACTTACTGAATTTGGCATAAAGTTGCTTGTCTCGCAATATTTGCAATATTATGTGCAAATGTGAGTCATGTTCTTCCTCATTCTTCAAATATACCAAGATGTCATCTATGAACACCACCACGAACTGGTCTAAATAGGGTTGAAAGACTCGGTTCATCATGTCCATAAATGCAGCTGGTGCATTGGTCAAGCCAAACGACATCACTAAAAACTCATAATGTCCATAACAAGTTCGGAATGTCGTCTTATGAATGTCTGCCTCTTTTACCTTAAGTTGATGATAACCTGATCTCAAATCAATCTTGGAGAAAACTGAAGCTCCTCTCAACTGATCAAATAGGTCATCAATTCTCGGCAATGGATACCTGTTCTTGATCGTCAATTTATTTAACTGTCTATAATCAATGCACATACTCATCGACCCATCCTTCTTCTTGACGAATAAGACCGGTGCTCCCCACGGAGACACACTCGGTCGAATAAATCCTCGATCCAACAATTCCTGAATTTGAGCCTTAAGCTCCGCTAACTCTTTAGGCGCCATTCTATAAGGAGCAGTGGACACCGGAGCCGTTCCAGGCAAAAGTTCAATACCAAACTCTACTTCCTGATCTGGGGGTAGACCCGGAAGTTCTTCGGGAAAGACATCTAGAAATTCCTTCACCGTATTCACATCTTCTACTGATAATTCCTTGGCATCCAAAGCACTAATGAAGGCTAGGAACGCTTCATACCCTTTTCGCATCAACTTTTCTGCCTTTAAAGCAGATACCACATTTGCCAAAAAGTTCTTTCGCTCGCCTATCATTACTACCTCCTCATCATTCACAATTGCGCCCGATGCTTCACCAACCAATCCATGTCCAAAATAAGATCAAACTCGCCGAAAGGCAATTCCATCAAGTCCGCCAAGAATATTTCTCTTTGAATTTCCAAGGGCACGTCTCTATACAATTTATTCACGATTACAGATTGTCCTAAAAGACTAATTACCGTCATCTCTCTATCGGAAATCTCAGATCTAATATTCAGGTTTCCAGATATGGCACTAGCAATATACAAGTGGGTAGACCCGATATCTATCAAAGCAGTAACAGGGTACATCAAAGATGAAGAACGTACCAGTTATCACATCAGGTGCATCGCCATTTTCCCGACGCCTGACCGCATAGACCAACCCCGACTGTCTTGCCTCCGCGTTACCTCTAAAGCCATTACCTCGACCCAGTGCGCCTTGACCACGTCCAACACCATTACCACTATGACCTGGTCCACGGCCTCTCGATGGCTGCTGAGTGCCTCTAGCTGGCTGAGCATTAGGGTTACGAGTTTCTGGAGTCGTATCAGTCCGTCGAGGGCAATTCTTATACTGATGATCTTTGGAACCACATTTATAGCAGGCACCAGTTTTCCTCCAGCATTCCCCGGGATGTCGCTTCCTACATTCAGTACAATCTCGACTCTGATTAGTAGTCACAGGTGCTCTAGCTTGAGCTGGCTCATCATTTCGGGGCCTCTTCTGAAACCTTTTAATAGAACCCGTGTACTTAATATCCCTCTTGCCTATAACTCTTTCCCGGTTCTGGCGTTCTGATTTCTTAGCCTCTTCGGCTATCTTGGCTTTCTCCACAAGAGAGGAAAAAGTTCGTACTTGTTGTGGGGCTATCAGTACCCGCAACTCATCATTCAGCCCATCTCCAAAGCGTACACAGTGCTCATGATCAGTCGACACTATTGTGCGAGCATAACGGCTCAAGCGAAGAAATTTCGCCTCGTAGGCTGCCACCGTCTTATTTCCATGAACCAAATTTAGGAATTCCTTCCTCCGGGCATCTACATAACTTGTCCCGACGTACTTTCCTTGGAATTCAGTCTTGAAGAAATCCCAAGTAACAAGTTCAGCCTGAGTGCCTTCTCGAACAGTGAGCCACCATTGATATGCCTCGTCCCTCAACAAAGACACAGCGCCTCTTAATTTCTGCTCGGTGGTGCACTCCAAATCATCCATGATCCGCTCTACAGCCTCGAGTCAATATTCCGCAACATTCGGAGCTACACCAGAAACACCTCTAAAAACCTCGGCACCATTTGATTTAAGTCGTTCCGAGATTGATCCACAAATTACTGGACCAGTTCTAACCCCAGTGACCCTTTCTAGGAATCACAACATTGCTTGAGTCAAAGCATTATCCTCTCTCGTATGATCATGAGATCTAGTCTCACTCCCAGGTGACACAGGTGCATCCATTTCTGGCATAAGACTCGACGCTTCAAACGCCACCCTAGCACCTCGGCCTCTACCACAGCCACGTCTACCACGTCCACGTCCACGTCCTCTAGTGCTCATATTGGGTATTTCGGTTTAATCTGATTACAAGTTTTATGAATCAGTATACTATTTCAGCATTTAATAACGATATTTTATGAGATATAAGAGGTAAAGTTGTTTTCGTAATCACTTCCTATAGTCTCAATCTATACCGTTTTCAACATCTAAAACTAGAAGTTCTAGAGTGTTCCTATGGTCATATCACCATAATAAATATTTAATATACAAATACTTACTTGACTTGGTGTCGGATGCTCGTGGTGCCATACTACCTTTTACACATAAAATCTAGAAATTTAAATAGTTTTTAAACAAAATTTGTTGTTGAACCCAAACCACAGCCGAGATTTGAAACTAGCTCTGATACATTAAATGTAACACCCCAAACCCGGCCTATGCGTTAAGACTAGACTTGGCATGCCACACAATTCAAAGTTACGTCTAGCCATAAATGCTTTTAATGAAAACAATTTTTTCAAAACGATTTTGAAGTTGCAGTTTATCAAAAATCGAGATTTATTTGAAAACCATGATTTTTTTTTAAAACATAAGAGTTTACAATTTCATTTTCAGAGAAATATTTGGTTAAAACTTTAATAATAGGTTGAAATAAATTTATAAAAAAGTTTTCACAAAATTTATTGAGTAAGTGATATTTAAGAAAAATCCTTTTTTTTTTATACGCAAGTTTAAGAAAAACATTTATAAAAATTTAACAACCCCATTTAAGTAATTAAAACATATAAAAATCCATCCACACACAAAAATCCATAAAAATAATACCAGAGGCCTTATTACATCGTAATTGAAATAGTACTTAATTAAAAATACTTAAAAGAAGTTTAGAGTTTTTATAACTCATCATTCGTAGTATGGCCTCCACACGAAGTCATCCCCGGCCCAAGCCTCCATTAATTATTATTACCTGAGAAGGGTAAGAAAAACGGGGTGAGTTACTTAGAACTCAGTGTGTAACCCACTTACCGTGTCTACTGGGCCATAACCATATAAACATATATTTGGGCTTGAGCCCATTTACAAATGTACATTATATAAATCAAATATAAGAATGCATGGAATATGCAATTCCCAACCAAGCCTAATTTCCATCCGCTACACACCACCCGTACCAGCCATCACACCTGTGGGGATCAAGTCAACTTACCCCGCCAACACACCAATTGCAGGCATTAAGCCATTTAAAATATTTGTGGCATAGCCACCGAACTAGATCGTGACAGAGTCACCGAACTAGAGGCATTGAGCCATTTAAAATATTTGTGGTAGATCCACCGAACTAGATTGTGACAGAGTCACCGAACTAGAGGCATTGAGCCATTTAAAATATTTGTGGCAGAGCCACCGAACTAGATTTTTTTTTTTTTGCAACAGGCCTTTCTTCTCTTCGTCAATTATCCCAACCCATGCAGTCATGTATATATATATATATATAATGCATAACAATATATTCATAAGTAAATTTCAACAAAAAGCCCATATCACAAGTATTAATTTGGCCCGTTAGTCAAAATAGCAATTTAGCTCATTTAACGATCTAGCAGTTTTGGCCCATTTATCACATATCAATATGTCCCATTTATCAAATAAGACATTTGGCCCATATAGCAAATTATCAAATTGGCTTATATAGCAATTTACCAAATTGGCCCATTAAGTAGATTATCAAGTTGGCCCATATAGCAATTTACCAAATTGACCCATATAGCAATTTATCAAATTGGCCCATTAAGGGTATTTTCGTAATTCGGTCCATAGGGACATTTCATAATTCAACCCATTAGGGGCATTTTCATAATTCGGCCCATAAGGGCATTTTTATAATTCAGTAATCGTAACCACTAAGGATAATTCGGTAATTTACCCTCTAAGGGTATGATGGTAATTTTCGCAACCTAGGCTTAATTACTAATTTGGGGCATAAAAATCAAAACTGTCCATCTGCGTCGTACTGACAAAACTGACTATAACTTGAGTTGGGAAACTCAAAATTTAGATCCGTAAATTTTCCTGAAACTAGCCTCATATAACTTCTTACTGTAATATTTTCAGAATTTTTGGCTTAGCCAATTAGTACAGTTTATTCTTCAAATTATCCCTTGTTTCACTGTTTGACAGTTCTGCCATCTCTTCACAAAATCTCAGATATCTTATTGTATAGAACTCAAATACTGGTTTTGTTTAATCCAAATAAAAATAGACTCACTAAGGATTCTAATAATATAAACCATGTCCTGTAATTATTTTTCTACAATTTATAGTGATTTTTCAAAGTCAGAACGGGGGATCTCAAAATTACTATGAACCAGTCTTACAAAAATCTAAAAATCTCAAAATATACTAATCCTTTGCTTGCTCCGTTTCTTTTATAAGAAAATAGACTCAATTATCTTTCAATACATATCTCATTCACTTTCTAATTCAATTCTTACTATTTTTGGTGATTTTTCAAAATCACGTCACTGCTGTTAACCAAAACTGTTTTTTACAAAATATGGTTACCACTTCGAACGTACGTACGCCCGAGTGGCCACAGATGCTGGTTTGTGGCTTTTCAGTCTTTCGACCGAATCACAGAACATTTCATGCAAACATTTAGAGAGGTATGAGATTACACACCCCATTTCAAACATGTATTCGGAAAGTAAGGGATTACACACCTGATTACGGTAAGGACTAAACCTTCTTGATCGTCGACACCGCTACTTCCAAGGGTCAACGAATAGAGAAGAGCAACTTAACTATGATATATCCGACTTCCACCGATTTGACTTAAGGCTAAAGATTAGTTGGCAAGGATGTGTTATTCAGCCAAACTACTAGAGCACAGATTCAACCAAAGGAAGAAATGTCCAATACACAAGAAAGGAGAAGAGATATGGCTAAGAGGTTTTTGCTTCTTCATTTACAAACAAAATTGAAGGACTGAATGTTCATCCCCTGACCATGCTTGGCGCCAATCCCAAGCCTTAAGTGGCACACGGAAACCACTTTACCAGGGCATTTCATATGCCACAACATGCCAAAATTTATTCTTAAGGCCTCCTTGCCTATTTTCCTCTTTTAACCCTCAAATTTCCAATATTTTCCAAAGTATCCTATTTCAATCCTAGAGTTTTAGAAACTCTAAAAACACATCAAAACCACTCTTGAGGCCCACTAATACTTGAGTTATTCTCCAAACGCGCAATCCCTATTTCAGGATATTACAACGACAGAATTCTCCTTCAATCCCGACAGAAAGTTTTAGGATTTATCTTATGTTTTTTTTATCTTTTCTCTTGTGATGTTTTACTTTTCTTTTATGAACTAAACCCCTCAGATACCTGAAGGGGGATGAAACCTAGACAAAATTTTATTATTTGATTTTTAGATTATATGATAAATTACTTGGTTTGTTCTTAATTATGTTTCTTAATCAAAATCGAATGTGCTTAGGTAGAGGAGGAATAGACCCTGCCTAGGAGTAGATCCAACATAATTAAGCGGAGTTGATCGTGCGCCTAGAGATAGGGTTACGAGATTTTGCCGGATTAGGGTGAAACCTAATATGGGAATCTATTGATAAATTTACTGCTTTCCTAGGGGGTTATTATAAGCGAACGAGAGTTCCACTAATTAACCTAGGATTAGACGTTATTCACCTCGAGAGAGGGTTTAGCATAGGTTAGGGAGTCTCACGGATCAAGCTAAGTAAAAGAAATCATATAATTTAGGGTTAGATAATAAAATGAAGTCTAGGTGGATTCTTCCCGAGGGTGTCATAAAAATCAACTGAGTATTTTCCAAGTTATCTCCGATCTCGTCTTTTTGTCCTTGTTTCCTTAGTCTAGTTGACATTACTATAGTTTACAAGCAACCTTTACCTTATTTAGGCTAAATAATAAAAAGAAAGTAAGTATTAGTAATTTTAGTTCTTTTGGGTTCGACATCCGGTCTTGCCTAAACTATACTACTGTTCGATAGGTACACTTGCCTTAATATCGTTGTCAGAGTTAGTCTCCAGGTTTGATCGTTCTTTTATAAATATTTAAAACTTTGATTTCACAGCGATCATAAAGCAGGTAATACATGTGATAAATCATAAAGGTAACATATTTTAATCCCACATTTAGCACGCTTTTGGATGATTTAAGCCCTGAATTGTGTAATTTGGTGCTCTTAATCCTTTGTTTTCATGTTTTATACTCAAGAGAGCACCAGAGGATGAAAAGAACGAGAAACAGGCCCAAAACAGAGTAAATGGGCCATATCACTAAATCAATACGGCCTGGGCCCAAGACCACACGGTTGTACCTTATTCAACAGTGTTGAACATGGCCTGGCCACGACTTACACGGGCGTGTGCCATGGGCGTTTCCTACCGTGAAAAAGATAAATTTCACTCGGATTAGGATACATATAGGTGAAGAAACACATTCCGAAGCCTATATAAACACCCTAAGTATGACCTAAAGGGGGAACTGAGGGCTTTAGTCAGGGGGAGTCCAGCTAGGCCAAAGAGGGCAGAGTTGTGGGGATTTACTCGAAGATAGCCAGTTGATTCATCTCAAGAAGCCAGAATTATACTCAAGACGGAGGATCTCTCCTTCAATTCCTTTAAGGGGTTTTAGGGATTTCTTATGTTTTGTTTAATCTTTTATTTTGAGATGTATTCTTTTATTTTTATGAACTAAACCCTCAAATACCTAAGGGGGATGAAACCTAAGATGAATCTTGTTATCGTTTGCTGAACTATATGATAAATATTTGACTTGTTCTTAATTATGTGTTCTTAATTCTTGTGCTGATATTTCCAGGATATTAATTCAAGTGTGATGTGCTTAGGTGGAGGAGCAAAAGTCCCTGCCTAAGAGTAGATCTAGCATAGTTATGCGGAGTTGATCGCAAGCCTAGAGATAGGGTGACGAGATTTTTCCGGATTAGGGTGAAACCTAATATGGGAGTCCATAGATCGAGTTAATGCAATTCTAGGGGTTTTAATTAGAACGAGATTTCAATTAATCAACCTAGGGTTAGACGTTAGTCGCCTCGAGAGAGGGATTAACATACACTAGGGAATCCTACGGATCAAGTCAAGTGAATAAATCGTCTGGTTCAGAGTTAGATAACAAGTGAAGTCTAGGTGGATTCTTCCTTGGGTATCGTCTTAATCAATTGGTTTTTCCTCAAGTTATTTTCTCAATTTCACTCTTCTTTGTCTCAGAGTCTTTAGTTTAGTAATTAGTTAATTTAGATTAAACAATAAATCCCCTTTATTTTAGGCTAGATAATAAAAAGAAAGTTAGTATCAGTACTTTTAGTTCCTTTGGGTTCAACAATCCGGTCTTGCCTTAACTATACTATTGTTCGATAGGTGCGCTTGCCTCAAATCGTTGTCATAGTTAGTTTCCAGGTTCGATCATTCTTTATATAAATTTTAAGACTTTGACATCGCATAAAATCAACGATCAAGTTTTTGGCGTCGTTGCTAGGGAACTAAAATATTAAGAAACCTCAATTTTTATTTTTATTTTTTGTAATTTACTTTTATTTCTTGGTCTGTTTTTAACTTTGCTAATTTTCTTTTTTCTTTTTCAGGTGCCTCTAGTTTATGACTAGAAGGAACCCGATAGGACCCCTACTTTATGATAGTGATATTGAAGTTACCATTCGCAGAAATCACAGAGAGAAAAGGCATGGCTTAAACTACATACAAGAAGAGCAAGAAGCCAGAATCAATACCACCGAAGAGATGGCCGTGAAACACCCCAAACCCAGCCCACGAGCCTTAACCGGATCTGGCATGCTCCTTGAGTAAAACAATTCAAAACTTGTATGTTAAATCGAAAAATTTTGGTCATTTTGAAGAGAAATCGATTGGTGTTGTGATTGAAATGAAAACGGTGTTGTCATTGAAGTCTATATTTGGTTAAAATGTTATCTTCGTTCTTGAAAGCGATAAGTTAAAAGAAATACCAAGTTTTTAGAGTTTACCATTAAATTGGAAATCGTTGGTGTTTGGGTGTCAAAACATTTAAAATTTATTTTAAAGAAAAGTTATTGAGCCTTTTGTTTGATAATAATAGTATCATAATAAAAACAAATAAGATGCATGCATAAAACAGTTTAAAAGTAATGGCCTTATTACATCAAAGCAAAACCTGAAATAAATCCAAAACTTAAATGTATAGTCTCAAAATAAAACATCACTGAGCTGAGCATTGGCCACCACTAAGTCCCTGCCGACCCGGTCCATTACTGAGTGTCACCTACAAAATGTTAGCCCACGAAGGGTGAGTCAAACAGACTCAGTGTGCAACAGCCAACACAAAGTCCCAAACGATTTAGGCATATCAGATCATATATATATATATAACAAATATAAGTAATGATGCAATCCCGAACCCAAACCTAAATATCCATCCTCTACACATCACCCGTACCTGCCATCACACCGTGGGGATTACTAAATCGACCCTCCATCCTCTACATACCATCGAAGGCAGTCGCTGCAGACAACTGCACATCGCCCTTATAAATTGTGGCATAGCCATCAGATAATGTGACAGAGTCACCAGATAACTATATGTGACATAAGTCACCACATTCAGATTATGTGACATGAGTCACCAGATATTGTGGTAAAAACCACCAGATCACTTCCCCTTTTCAATATCACCCATATGCCCATGCATTCATACAAAACATACAGAAATCATGCCATATTTCTTATCCCATATTCATACGAGTTCACATGTGTGTCATTTTCAATATTCATAATATTATAACATGGTATTGAAGGTCAACGTACCTGAATACTCTGTACCATTGAATGGTACCTTTAGTTACATTTTCATATCTCCGTTAACACATACATATAGCAAACAATACCATAAATCTATCAAGAATTAGTGTAGGGCTACACACCTGATAACCGTGAGTATAACACTATCGATATCGACACTCTCGCTAGCAGGGATAACAGTAAATTGCTTATCCCTTTCCGACGCTGGCCCACACCCCGGTGGCCAATCCCGAACAGTAAAAACCGAGCGTTTCTTGAACTTAGGGGTAGGCACTACCCCTTTCTCCTTTCCACGAAATTGATCAGAATCCCGAAAGTCCCGATCTAATGCTCTAGATCCCTTGTTCCTTGCTGCCGATTTAGTTACTAAACAAATCCCGAAACTTCTTGATGTTTCCCCCTTGCAATCAGCCAACCACTAGATCACTTAACTGGTTAATTTTCTGCTTTTGATCGAATAAGAAACAGATTTGAATCACTAGGACCCTTACCACTGACTTACCGAAAACTATTGGCAGGGAAAAGATGCTCCCGATCTACTGCTTCAGAATCCTGAAAATCCTAAAAGAAACCGATTGCATGGTTGATTAAAAGTCAAGACCAATGCCGAATTTCGGCTTTTGTTCTACACATGTCGACAGAGAGGAAATAAGGAAGAATAGTGGAGATTTGGCCATAGCAGACTTACCTATTCCAAGCCGAATTGAGAAGAGATCACAAGAGATCTCTGCTTGGTTGCTATTCGGCCAAAAACTGAGAAGAGATGAGGTGGAAAAATTTCGGCAATGGCTTAGGAAAACAATGGAGATTTGGCCAAAACTGAAAGAGAGAATAGGAGAAGGATAAATGATATTCGGCTTTTGATTTACAGTAGAGATTATGAGAAAAAGAAGAAAAAGAATGATATGGAGGCTCAAGTATGATTCGGCTAGAGTGAGAGAGAAAAAGAAAGAAAGAATTGAGAGAAGAATAGAAAAAGAAAAGTGTTGGTGAGGCTTAACCAAAAATTCGGCTTAAGGGATTTTGGTGACCGAATTTGTCATCCACAAAGTCCCTTGGCCGGCCAACTCTCCCTCTCTCTACTCAATCCCTTGCTATTCTCCTATTTTCCCTCTTCTTTACCCATTCATAATAATCTGAATAAATCAACAATTATCTTCCTACCTTAGCCGAACTTTAAAAAGAATTTGACCACATCTAATGCTCATCTCCTTAGTGTTTCAGTGTCGCCCAACTCCCCTCTAGCTTGAGGCAAAAACAACTCCAAAAGTGCTCCCCTTGCTGCTCGAACCTAGGCCTCCTTTGCACTGCTTGTGGTGTCACCTTTTAAGGCTTTAAGTGGCGCCTCCTTGCCACTTTAACAAGCCCATTTTATGTCCAATTTCCCCTACAAATTTCCTTAAGGCCTCATTTGCCTAGCTCCACTTCAAGACTTAAAAACTAATATTTTCTAAGGCATTCTCCTACCTTCTAAAGTTCCCGAAATCTATAAAGCACATTCAGAACACACATAGGCATGCTACCTCATACAATTAAGCAAAAATGCACAAGCCCTAAATCCCGGATATTACAGGCCGAGAATAATCTGCTACCTCCAGAGGCGGCCAAACATCATGCTCCTCGAACTATGTATGATTATGCTAAACCTAATTTAACAGGAACTGAGTCAAGTATTGTTAGACCTACTATTGCTGCAAATAATTTTGAACTGAAACCTAACACTATACAGATGATACAACAGTTTGTTCAGTTTGATGGTTTACAGGATGAGGATCCTAGCACACACTTAGCGAATTTTCTAGAATTCTGTGATACCTTCAAGATAAATGGTGTTTTTGATGATGCCATCTGTCTTCGGTTATTTCCCTTTTCTTTGAGGAATAAAGCTAAAAAGTGGTTGTATTCTCTTCCACGAGGGTCAATCACTACATGGGATCAAATTACCGAAAAATTTTTATTAAAATATTTTCCGCCAGCCAAAATGGTCAAGTTAAGGAACGATATCTCTTCTTTTATGCAGATGGATTTAGAGACACTTTACGATGCATGGGAGAGATATAAGGATTTGTTGAGAAGGTGTCCATACCATGGATTACCCTTGTGGCTACAGGTCCAGACTTTCTACAATGATGTGAACCCCTCAACAAGGCAATTAATCGATTCAGCCGCTGGCGGAACTCTTAATAACAAAACTCCTGAAGCAGCCTACGAGTTTATGGAAGAGATGTCATTGAATAACTATCAGTGGCAAGTTACAAGGACAAGGCCAGCAAAAGCAGTCAGAGTTTTCAACCCCGATGCAGTAACCATGCTATCAAATCAGGTAGAGATGTTACATAAAAAATTTGATGGTTTATACGGTTCTTCACAGGCACATCCAGTTATGCAGTGCGACGCAAGTGGAGACGTGGCGAATCTTGAGTACCCACCCTACGGACAGGGCATGGAGAGCGAATAAATGAACTATGGGTAACAATTTTCGATCTCAAAATGAAATACGGACAGGTTGGAGGAACCACCCCAATTTTTCATGGGGTGGTCAAGGAAATCAAAGGCAACAACCATTAACTTCTAACAATAGCTCTACCAGGAAAAAAAGTCAAACCTCGAGGAGATGCTGACAAAATTCATAGCAGCCACAGAAACACATTTTTAGAATACTGAGGCAACACTTAAAAGTCAACAAGTGTCGATTCAAAGGATTGAGAATCAGCTAGGGCAACTTGCTAAGTAGATCTCTGAAAGACCATAGGGAAGCCTACCAAGCAACACCGAAACTAACCCAAATGAGCAAATACTGTAACATCCCGAAATTGGGCCTAGTAGGATTGAGCCCAATGGGCCTTGAGCGTAGTAGCGTTTAAATTTTTAGGAATAAGAGATCGGCTTAAATGCAAGTTGGACCTATTAGATAAGTGATTTTGGAAGGTTGGAGGGCTTCTATGAAGTCCCGGGATCAAACTTTGGCTTTAGGGAAATTTTGGTTTTAGGTGAAAAAAACCCTGGGAGTTGGTAGGTAGGCTTTAAGAATAAAATGTGGAGAAAAATGACACAAGTGGAGTGTGTGGTGTAGTGGCAAAGTGACGGCACATAAGAGACAAGGGGGTGACGCCACAGGGAAGGAAGGAGGTTCAAGGTTCAAGTCTTGGCTCTTGCATTTTGGTTTTCTTTTTACATGGACCTTAGAATTGGGCTATAGATTTATATTTAGTTGCGCATGGTTTAAGACACAAGAGGAGCTTGTGGCCAAGTGGTTAGCGGCGTGGATTATGTTGCAAGGGAGCCTGGGTTCGAATCTCATAAAAAGCAAGAGAGTATTTATTTTGCGGTCTGGACGGGAAGAGTTGGATTTAAACTCTGTTGATGAAGGGATCCCACATCAGAAAGATACAAAGAAGGAAGGTGAGAAGCTAGCTATATATATAGCATCCTATGAGGAGAGTTAATACACCTTGGAGGGCGTTTGGGCGCAGGAGTGGTCGGAGCGCGGATTAGCACCAGATTCCTATCAGGTGTGCACTTATCTACTCTAGCTGTAGAGCGGTAAATGCCGAAGTACTGATCACGGAAATAGTAGCCACACGAGCGTGCGAGCGCACGTGTGGGGCTTCGACGCGATAGTTGAGGCCATCAGTAATATTCTTATGGGTTGAGGCTGCTTGGGCCACGATGGGTCGGAGTGGGCCCAATAGGCCCGTTGGTCCAATTGAATAAAATTGTATGATGGTGCAGTAAATAGTGAACTAGACTAGGTGAATCTTATATACGTGGCTAGATTTGTGTTAGGTGGGCCACACGAGCGTGTGGGCCCGAATAGGCCGAAATCGATATTTAGGCCCAATAGTTCGGTACGACCGGAAATGGTAGTGGAGTCGCTCGAGGCGACATTAGGCTTTCGAAAAGGCCATTATAGGTGCAAAATTACTGAAATACCGTCGATAGGTAAATTACAAAAATACCCTTGGTAGGTAAAATTACTGTTATACCCTTAGGGATAGATTTAGCTGGATTATGTTGTATTATGTTTATCTGATTATGATGGTAATTCATTTCATGCGTTACACTGGATATATGGTTTGCATACATGACATACTGCATACACGAATTATCATGTCATATTGCATAGGCTTTGGGAAATTTTATTAATGAAAGGGGAAGTGTTGTAGTGGCTCTGCCACGATCTGTTCAGGTGGCTCTGCCTTATTCTGATGTAGTGGCTCTGCCACGATCTGTTCTGGTGACTATGTCACGATTCTGACGATGAGCAGCTAACTGCAGCATGACTGCCATCGATGGTGTGTAGCGGTGAGGGTTGATTGTAGAAATCCCCATTGGTGTGATTGGCAGGTACGGGTGGTGCGTAGCGGATGGAAATTTAGGCTGGGTTTGGGTTTTGCATCACATTGCATTGATATTTGATTATCTGCTATTCTCTGGTAGTAGGGCTAAGGCCCAGTCTGATTCTGTATGGGCTTCGCCTAAAGTGATATGTAAGGGCCAGGGCCCAGTTACGGTTAAGGTAGAGTAATTGCACACTGAGTTTTCGTAAACTCACCCCTTCTTTTTAAATGTTTCAGGTAATCATTAGATCGCGAATTGGGAGCTGAGGCGGACTTGTGGTGGCCATGCAATTTTTTCTCGTAAACTCATTTCTTTTATTTGGACTTATTTTTATTTGGGGTTTTGTTATGTAATAAGGCCACTATAACTTTAATTTTGGTATTTTCTTTGGTTTAGCTTTTAATTTGATTATTACCTATTATTATTCAATGTGCGATACGGGTTTTTCCTAAACCCTTAATAACTATTTTTCTCAAAATGTTAACAAAAAGGATAACAATCAATAAATATTTAAACTCGAAATTTTTAACAAACGCGCAGTTTTTAAACAACCTTTTAAGTGACATGCCAGATCCGGTCATAACTTCTAGGTCGGGTTTGGGGTGTTACAAATACAAGCCATAACAACTCATGATAATGAAGGGTTAAACGAGCCAAATTAAGACAAGAAAACGTACAAGAAGAAGATAAGGTTGAGGTAAATAATAAGCCAAAACCAGTAATCAAAGAGTACCAAACTCGCATACCATATCCCGAAGCGATAACGAAAGACGACACAGAGGAACAGTTCGGTAAGTTTCTTAAACTTTTAAAGAAATTACATATAAACTTACTGTTTCTTGAAGCTCTTTCGCATATGCCAGATTCTAGGAAATTTTTAAAAAAGCTATTGACAAATAAGCGGAAGAGAGATGAGGAATCACATGTGGAACTAAACGCAGTGTACTCAGTAATGTTGCAAAATAAACTACCGCAGAAATTAAAAGATCTAGGGAGTTTTACAATTCCATGCTTAATTGGTAGTTTATCTATTGATAATGCGTTAACTGATTTAGGGGCAAGCATAAATGTCATGCCTTATAAAATGTTTAAACAACTAGTTCTAGGGAAGCCCAAACAAACTAGTATGAGCATTCAATTAGCTGATAAGACTATTAGAATTCCTAAGGGTATAATTGAAGATGTGCTAGTAAAAATTGAAAAATTCGTATTCCCAGTAGACTTTGTCATTTTAGACATGGATGAGGACAACACGATCCCCCTAATTTTAGGAACACCATTTTTAGCAACTGCCAAGACTAAAATTGATGTCGACGCAGGTGAACTCATACTCTTGGTGACGAGACAGTCACTCTTCAAGCTCTCGATTCCACTAGGACATCGAATAATCAAGGTGAAAAAGTAAATTCTATTGATAACCATTTGGTTAACCCTTCTTTTCCAGAAGCACCACAAAAGAACACAACTGAACCCGATCCTAAACCCCGTGCCAACAAAGAAATATCTCATGAGGAACAAAGGATTCAGATTGATGAACTAGAAGAGTGGAAGACGCATTTTAAAGAAAAATTAGGGATACACGAAGCAGAACCAAAGCCACTCTACGAGACAGACAAGTTCAAAATAGGAGATCAGGTATTGTTAGATAAAGCAGACCCACGAATATCTCTTCCTGATCCTAACACAAGCAAAGAAATCCCTTTTAAGGTAATCAATGTTTTCCCATACGGAACAGTTGAAGTAAGTAATCTGTTTGGCACTTTGAAAATAAATGCTACTCTTCTTAAACTTTATCATGATAATGGAACTGCTAGCATGAGGGAGGACTTTCAACTCCTCAAACCACCATGAAAATGTGAATGAGAGGTAAGTCTAGATTAAGACTATAAACGAGCGCTTCTCGGGAGGCAACCCGAGTACTAACCCCATTAACTTCTACATTTTATTCTTTCCTTCCAGCACCTAACTGTTAATCAACCAAGTGCAGATTTCCCAGCCACACCGCCTTACACACGACCGTGGTCGTGGCCGTGTGGATACACCGAGTCTCTGTACTAACATGGCAGAGATGGTACGAGTTAGAATGAATCATATCTTCGAATCACGGACTCCAAATACCACTGCCGCGCGACATGGCCGTGTGACTTAGCACGCCCATGGTACATGGGCGTGGGGAAACATCAGACCCCAAATTTCTATTTAACCCACCCACCCTTCCTCTTTCATACCACTTCCTTTTCCTTCTCCTTCTCAAACCTCTCCCTACTTTTCTTCTCTAATCTTTTCCCTAACTCTTAAGCTGCACCACATCTATGTCGAAGAAGCGGAAAGATCCAAGCACAATCCCCCTGTGGGAGACCGATGTACATAAGTTCATGCCGGCCGCTTCATCCACTCGACAAGCCAAGGGTCTTTGAGACCAATTAGCTTTTGTTTTACTTTTCTCTTCTCCTTTATTTTCCTTATCTTTACTTCTCTTCTGCTTAATTTAGTTTATTTTATTTTAGTTTCTTGGTGTCAGGTTCTTCAGGCTACTTGGGAATCATGCCATCTGCCACTGCCAGCACCACGACAGCCTTAGAAATGACACCCACCTCGCGAACCATCCAACAATAAGGACTTGTCAGTCCATTCATCTTTTCTTCTATTTTTATTTCAATTTTTACATTATTTCTCTTTATCTTTCCTATCTTTAGATATATATTTAGTATATTTTAAATCATTCTTATTATATCTTGGCTAATTCTCTACGAGCTTCCCAATTTCTTTATCTAGCGCAGAGCTCGTTGACAACCATCACACCAAAAGACGACCTCTCCAATGTATTTTTCACATCCTCCAAGCATTTCATCCATAATTCAGGAAGTTTCACTTCCCTCCCTATCTTTTGATTCTTAAATTGCTATTATCTATCTTTGTACATTGAGGGCAATGTACATCTTAAGTGTGGGGGGTTAACTATAGTATTATATGAAAATCCTTAAATTATGCCTTGTTCTAAAGTAAGTTTCTCATATTATGATTAGAATGAAATTTCCCTGATATATTTTTATTGATATATTTTGGATTAAGTCATTGATAATTGTGTAGTGATGATTTAAAATTTTAGGAGACTAGAGAATCAAGCATGATGAGTCTATTTTCAAAATTTAAATTTTGTTAGGTTGCCTACCTGAATCTGAATGTTACCTTGAAGTTTGAAATTTGCGAGGTTGTCACCAAAAACCCATAATTCTTGTGAGATTTTGAGCCTTTTCGAGCATACATTCTTTCATGCTCACTTTTTATTATGAGTTTGTCAACATTGATTTATTATTCTAGAACTTGCTTCGATTATACATGTCGAGACCACACCATTGATTTGATATACAAAGATGATAAAGGCACCTAGGTTTTAACCCACTTACTCCACTAAAAAGCCTACCTTCATAATTAACCCCTAGTGAACCCCGTTGATCCTAACAACCCTTTTATTGACTCACCCACGAATATTACCCCAAAACCCTTTGTATTTGTTATCACCATTCTTTTTTACTACCCTTATATCAAGATTTGAATTGATCAAGTGCCTAATTATATTATTTCAATAGTGAATTCATCCTTTTTACTTGACTTGTTCTTAAAAAAAAAACGAAGTATATTCATTATTAGTTCTATAATTAAGTGAGCTTATATGTTTAAATTTCAAATCGTGAAGAAAAAGCTCATATTATTAGTTTTCAATTGATGTAATTATTAGTTCATTTTTCTAATTAGGTAAATTTTCAATTCAATCTCGATTCTAGCCTTCTAAATCAGCCTTTATCCACACCTTTAACCTAAGCCCCGTTACAACCCTTTTTAAAGACCTTTTAATCTGTGATCATCTCATTTTATAGTGGTAGAGATTTAATTTTCAGGAAAGCCTATGGGATTAACTTTTCATGTTCGACTTTTAAGTGCTTAATTTTGAACCTTAAACACTTTGAGTGATTTGAGTGAATCATTAGTGAGGACGTCAACTCTTGTCAATTTCGAATCAGAGGCAACTATTTAGGTAAGGGGAATCACCTAACATTTTCAGGCTATAAATGTATGACTTTGATTGTTTAAATCTTTAGGACCCTTCTATTTAAATTATCAATGTATGAATTATCTTTGCATTATGATGAAACATTATTGATGAATATTATGAATCATGGAAGTTCATTTTAATTATGAGTTGAGAATTTTGCTTGAGGACAAGCAAAAGCTTAAGTGTAGGGGTATTTGATAAACCGTAAAAGTAACATATTTTAATCCCATATTTAGCATGCTTTTGGATGATTTAAGCCCTGAATTGTGTAATTTGGTGCTCTTAATCCTTTATTTTCATGTTTTATACTTAGGAGAGCACCAGATGATGAAAAGAACGAGAAACGAGCCCAAAACAGAGTAAATGGGCCATATCACGAAATCAACACGGTCTGGGCCCAAGACCATATGGTCGTGCCTCATTCAACAGTGTTGAACACGGCCTGGCCACGACTTACACGAGCGTGTGCCATGGGCGTGTCCCTACCGTGACAAAGATAAATTTCACTCGGATTAGGATACTTAGAGGCGAAGAAACACATTCCGAAGCCTATATAAACACCCTAAGTATGACCTAAAGGGTGGAACCGAGAGCTTTAGTCAGGGGGTCCAGCTAGGCCAAATAGGGCAGAGTTGTGGGGATTTACTCGAAGATAGCTAGTTGATTCATCTCAAGAAACCGGAATTATGCTCAACCCGGAATCATACTTGAGGGGGATGAAACCTAAGATGAATCTTGTTATCGTTTGTTGAACTATATGATAAATATTTGACTTGTTCTTAATTATGTGTTCTTAATTCTTGTGTTAATATTTTTGGGATATTAATTCAAGTGTGATGTGCTTAGGTAGAGGAGCAAAAGTCCCTGCCTAAGAGTAGATCTAGCATAGTTAAGCGGAGTTGATCTCATGCTTAGAGATAGGGTGATGAGATTTTGCCGGATTAGGGTGAAACCTAATATGGGAGTCCATAAATCGAGTTAATGCAATTCTAGGGGTTTTAATTAGAAAGAGATTTCAATTAATCAACCTAGGGTTAAACGTTAGTCGCCTCGAGAGAGGGATTAATATACACTAGGGAATCCTACGGATCAAGTCAAGTGAATAAATGGTCTGGTTCAGAGTTAGATAACAAGTGAAGTCTAGGTGGATTCTTCTTTGGGTATCATCTTGATCAATTGGTTTTTCCTAAAGTTATTTTCTCAATTTCACTCTTCTTTATATTAGAATTTTTAGTTTAGTAATTAGTTAATTTAGATTAAAGAATAAATCCCCTTTATTTTAGGCTAGATAATAAAAAGAAATTTAGTATTAGTACTTTTAGTTCCTTTGGGTTCGACAATCCGGTCTTTCCTTAACTATACTACTCTTCGATAGGTGTGCTTGCCTCAAATCGTTGTCATAGTTAGTTTCTAGGTTCGAACATTCTTTATATAAATTTTAAGACTTTTACATCGCATAAAATCAACGATCAGCATGCAACCCAACCTAATAGTCCATCCGCTACACACCACCCGTACCAGCCCAACACACCTGTGGGGATTACTAAATCTACCCGTCCATCCGCTACACACCTCGATGGCAGACCAGTTACTTATCACAGAATTTGTGGCGAAGCCACCAGAATAACAGAATATACATGGCATAGCCACTATATAGATTGTGGCAAAGCCACCCGAATATATGGCAGAGCCACCAGAATATGTGGCAGAGCCACCAGATTACACTTCCCCCGATCATCAATATCCCAATCCCATGCAGAATGACGTGACATAATAAGTAAGTGTATGCACAAATGTACCAACACAGCATATAAACAGAATACACACAATTACCCACCGAGAGTATTTTGGTAATTTTATCAATTTACAGCTTTTCGAAAGCTTACTATCGCCTCATGCGACACAAAACCCTTATTGGGTCTCTACGGAGCTAATAGGCCTGAAATTCATTTCAGGCCCAAACGGGCCCCCCCGTGTGGCCCATTTTGAATGATTTTGGTATCAGATTTCTAGATTTCGCAACCGCACTTACCTCTTTGACAGTTTTCCATCCATTTCGCCCATGTGGGCCGAATAGTCTATTGAGCCCGTTAAGCCTGTTTCGGCTTGGTTAGGCATGTTACAGCCTCAGTTTCGCGAGAGTGCTCGTAACACTCTCAACGACTTACCGTTATTATTCGCATCTCGATTTACCATTACGAGCGTTCGCATGCTTGAGTGGTCACAGATGTCGTTTTCTGGCTTTTCGGTTTTCAGTTGAATCACAGAACATTTCAAACATGTATTCGGAAGGGTGTGAGATTACACACCTGATTTGAAAAATGTCACACGATACTCCCCAAAGCACCCAAGGATACAATCGGTTAACAGTTAGTCTCCTTGTTCGATAATCCCAAGAATATGAAAACGTGGACTAAAGGCTTACTTACCCACCAATACTAATCTTCCTTCCGAAGAGGGTTTTCAATCCACCTCTACCGTTCAAAGATCTGCCTTTCTAATGAAAGAAATAAAAACGTTAGAACGCCACTCCAGATAATAATAAGGGAAATAGTTTTTCAGCCTTAACGAAATCAACCCAAACGAGAGGGCCATCACCCCTAGCCCCTATGTCCTCAACTTACCGACAATCAAACAATATCCCGAAGCAGTTGAACCAACACCGTATGAGCTTGCAACCTAGAGAATTTGGCCTTTTAACAAAAGAAGGCAAGAGGGTTTCAAAAATAAAAAGAGTGAGCAGATTCGGTCTTGCAAAAAGGGTGAGAGTTTTGGCTTAAAGGAAAAGCAAAGAGAAGGAAAAGAGGGATAAAAAAATAAGATATTACCTTGATCATAGAAGAACCGAATAATAAGGTAGATTCGGTAAGCCAAGAATACCCAGCTTCAGACTAACCAAGGTTCGACTATTAGCAAAAGAGAAGAGGCCCGATTCGAAAGATGAGAAGAGAGAATTCAGTTGATGGAGAAAAGAGTAGAAAACGATGAAGAAGAAAGAAGAGTTTCGACTATGGTGTTGAATAAAGATGCAAAAGGGGGGATGGAAGGTGAGTTTCGGCCAATACTGTTTAGACAATACTAAGTAAAGAAAATGTTTTGGAGAAGATGAGAAAAATGGAGAATAGTAACTTGGGGTTTCGGCAAAGAGAATGGAAGCAATGTGTCTCAAAGTGCTAATACCAAAAATGTAAAAAGGCTCAAAACTCACAATAGACACTTTTGAAACAAACGGCACACTCATTACCTAATACCGAATATGCTACCAAGTGACCCCTTGCTCATCTTTTCTTCTTTTGACCGAATTTACCCCCATGCACTTCCCAGTTTCGGCCAAACTCCTCCACTCCATCACATCGCATGATTCGCTCCCCATTTTGCTCCACCAAGCACTCTCCATCACCCATTCAAATTCCTTGACCAAGTCCTCAACCATCCTGGTAGAATTTGATCCAAACTCAGTTACCTCCTCCTCCAGCATACAAAATAAAAGCTACCCAAATGCTACATGTGGGACTCGAACTCTCCCCCTCCATGCTCTCCTTGTGACGCCACACCACAATGCCACATGCCCAACTTGTGCTATCAAGATACAACCAATTAAACTTAAGTCCTGCCTCCACTAGCTCACCCCCTAAAGTGCCCAAAAACCAAACTTTCACCAGGACCTAGGCTCAAACCCGAGCCTCCCCAAGACCCCCAAACACACCCAAATAACAAGTCAAGCAAGCTCCACACATGCAATAATACAAACAAGGCCAGACACATAATTTCAGGATGTTACATATTTTCTGATTTGTTTTTGGGTTATAAAAACCCTAACGCAATCTGTAAAACGAACACATATACAAGGAATACATAATACAAGACACAAAAAAAAAAAATCAAAGTGCCAAGGTGATTTTTGATTATTCCATTGCGTTTTTTATTCATGCATTTTGTCGAAACCATTTTTAAATTCTATGAAAAAATGGGGATCGACTTTTAAAAATGAAAATAGGAGTCGCCACCAATCCCTTTTTACTTAGGTGTGATTGGATCACCTTGAAAATCGTTTTATTTCAAAATATTGATTTTGGTCCACGAAAAACCAGAAAAATGGGTTCGGGAGTCGGTTACGTATGAGGAAGGATTAGCCCCCTCATAACGCCCAAAACTGGTACCGGATTGATTAATTATCGTCTTATTGTTGATGATTTGAAAAGATTTAAAAAAACATGTGTCGAAACCATTTTTATTTTAGGTTTAAAAATGGGGATCGACTTTAAAAATAGGAGTCGCCACCAATCCTTTTTGTTTAGGTGTGATCGGGTCACCTATAAAAATGTTTTGGTCTACGAGATTCAAGAAAATGAGTTTGGGAGTCGGTTACGCACGAGGAAGGGTTAGCACCCCCATGTGCCCTTGAACGGGTACCAAATCGGTTAGTTAGTGTCCTTGCGTTAAAATTTTGGAAAAGTTATAAATTTTCAAAGGAAAACTAATCAATATTGAATTTGAATCTCAAGATTAACTCTTTCGAAGGAAATAAAAATATCACATCCAGTACGTTAAGACATAACATCTTTATACCCCGACACCGAGATCATCTTTGATCTTCAAAACATGCAATTTAAGAAGGGTATTTGATTATCTGGTTGGACAGAAAATTGACACCCAGTACGTTAGGGCATAATTTTCCGACTTTCCAAACGCACAAACATTGCCTTATTTTGGAAAAAAACAAAATTTTATATTAGGCTTAAAATGCATTTAAATAAAATAAAAACATTTAATAAAAACTAGAACATATTAGACTTTGAAGCGTAACAGTAATAGAATGCATAAACATTAATCATGAAATATACACAAACTAAAGATCGTATTAACAACATGCCATAAAATGCAAGTCTTCTTAAAGAAAGTTAGAACTTCAAGATTAGCTCGTTTTGAAAGAACAAAAATATCACATCCAGTACGTTAGGACATAACACCTTTATACCTTGACACTGAGATAATCTTTGATCCTCAAAATATTTAATTAAAAAGGGTATTTGGCTATCTGGTTGAATAGGAAATTAACACTCAGTACGTTGGGGCATCATTTTCCCACACTTCCAAACATACAAACATTGCCTTATCTTTTAAAAAAAATTTATGTAAAAAAAATTAAAATGGACTTAATATATACAAAATATTTGATAAAGGCACACATATATTGGAATTTGAAACATGCTATGGCAACAAGATGTACAAACATTAATCGAGCAATATACCCAAATTAAGTGCTATGTTAACAATAAGCGATGAAATTTGATAATTCTACAAAATTGATAATAGCGAATTAACAAAAAATAAAAATTTAAATGCTAATAGATTGAAAATAAATAAAACAAGTTGGTTCTTGATCAATATTTTATGAAATTATTTGAAAATGAAATAAATTGTGAATGAATTCCCTAAATGCATATTTTAAAAAGAATTTACTTATATATGCGGTAATTTAAGTATAACAAAATATGACTTTATTACGGTATATATACGCATGTACCAAAATAGCATAGTATAGTCACCTTCTTTAAAAAATAAAATTGCATGAACTGTTAAAGTAATACATAAAATTAATCATCTTCACATTTTAAATCAAAACATATAAATAAAAAATTAAACTAATTGAAACGTTGCAAGATGAATTTCAAAGTATTCTGGATTAAAAATATTTTAGATAAAAAAAGGGGTAAAATACATGAATTGCAATAAAAATTTAACACTTGATCAAAATAATAATAAAAGTAAAATTAAATGATCATTATATAAATAAACCAAAATTATTTGAACCACATCGAAGATCATATTGAATTGTCGCATGAAAATTAAGGGATCAAATTAACAAATATTCCAATATTCAAGCATAGCACATGAGCAGGATTGGATTAAAATACCACATAAACTATCGAGACTAATTAAGCAATAAATACCATGCATAACAGATTTAATTTAGAACAGTACAGAAACAAAAGGGATCCAATGTGCAAATTTCCCTTTAACATGAGAACGCGCATATCTTAAGAGGTTTTGGATCGGATTGGGTCGGAGCCGAGCCACACGGCATCGTTTCAACATCATTAAAACGGAATAGAACGGTGTCGTTCCTTTAACACACTTAAAAAACAGAATTTAAAAAAAATAAACCATCATTCTGCCCCTAAATGAAACCCTAATTTCCTCTGCTCTCTTCCTCAGCTGCAACCCAAATCCTCTTTCGTTTACCACCCAATCGCCACCATAACTAGCGAAGAGCAGCCCACAAACAATCCGACTTGCCTCAACCACCTCTTCGCTCAACTCCGATTGCGACGGAGAGAACTAGGGCAGGATCTAACGCAGGTAATCTCTTATTTCCCTCACTCTTTCTTTTATTTACAAATAAATACCAATAAAAGAAGACAGAGAGAAAAAGAAAACACCAGAAAATCACCTCTCAAAACTAGATTTAATTGCTTTTTCTTTGTATTCAATATGTGAGTATTCGTGTATATCAAAAAAATCGGATCCTTTTACAATCCTTCAAATCGGTCTTATATAGTTGAAAATAAATAAAAATAAATAAAATACAAAAACTCTTTTAATTTCTATTATCCTTTGCTGTCATTTGTTATGTTGTTTGCTCTGCTGTATTTGTTTTGCAAGTGTGAGTATAGTTACGCACTCGTTCGTGGGGGAGGCCGTTGCTGAGGCGGTGACGAGGCTACGCACGTGGGGGTTGGAGGCTGCTGGAGTATTCTGGGAAGCTCTAGAGGCTCGCGTGGGTGTACGAGGGAAGCCCAAGAGGCACGCGTGGGGAGTAGCTGCGGCACCCGAACAATCTGGAAATCCCTAGGGTTTTTGCAGTTTTTAGAAATTTTGGGTCATTATTGTTTTTGGGTTTAAAAAATGGGCTTAGGTCTATATTGGGTCTTTTAATTCGGGTTAGAAATTAATATTGGGCCAGTTGGGTTATTGTATATGTGGTTTGGGCATTTGTAATGGACTGGTGAACTATTTTTGGTTTTTATTTTTTGGTTTTAAAATGGGCCGGGCAAAAATTGGGTCTTACAGCTGCCCCTCTTTGCTCATTGTCGTGTAACGAGAACAGAGCAAAGACTTCAAAAAGGTCCAATTTTGTCCGATCATGCCTCTTTCAGTGCCTTTCTTCTTCAAGTAGCTTCGTTCCATCCCGCTGCATCTTCAGGGGCCTGAGAACTAAAGCTTCGATCCACTGAAGGAAATTAAACTTTCAATCTACTCCTGCAACTTCAGGATTGCCAAATCTGCTATCTTCAATCTACTCCACTTATCTTCGATCCGCTTCGCTCAGGAAGATAAGATCTGATGTCTTCAATTTGCTTCCTGCAACTTCAGGAATGCCAAATCTGCTATCTTTGATCTGCTCCACTACAAACTCAGCGAGACAAGATCTACTATCTTCGATCTACTTCCTGCAACTTCAGGAATGCCAAATCTATTATCTTCGATCTGCTCCACTGCAAACTTAGGTAGACAAGATCTGCTGTCTTCGATCTGCTTCCTGCAACTTCAGGAATGCCAAATCTGTTATCTTCGATCTGCTCCACTGCAAATCAGGGAGACAAGATTTTTTGTCTTCGATCTGCTTCCTGCAACTTCAGGAATGCCAAATCTGTTATCTTTGATCTGCCCCACTGCAAACTCAGGAAGACAAGATTTGCTAATTCACTATTGTTGTGGCACCATCCTTTGGAGGACCTGTCTTGTAAAATTGGTTTTATGTATTTATGCTTATGCAAAATGTATTATGGATGACATCTGCCTGAATACAGAATGTAATAAGAATGATTTCTTACAATGATTAAGATGCAATGATTCGAATGGATCAAATGTTCCTAACTAAATATGTCTTGCATGAATGCAAGATTTCATGATAATGATCCCTTTTAAATGTGTCATCATCCATTGTTCATTAGGGTAATATGCTGCCCTCTTGTTTAGCTGGTATTCATGACAGAAAACCCGAGAAAACAAATATCTTGCTCAACAGACTTGCCCCACTGTATCTTCAAGGTTCCTCTCACTATGACTTAGGGGTATAGGATCTGAATCTCTTCCATCCATCCCACTGCGATTCCAACACGTAGGATTTATTTCTTCTTCAATCCATCCTATTGCTATTCAAGGGTACAGGACTTGTGTCAACTTCCATCTAGCCCACTGTAACTCGGGGGTATAGGATCTGTAGCTTGTTCCATCAACTGATTACTCCTCGGGTGACCCAGCCAGATATGTACGCATGATGCTTGCATGAATGCAGAATATCATTTTTTCTTCTTTCGAGAATGATTCCCATTTTACACTTGGGTTGTCATTACTCGTGTTCCATCGAGATTGTATCACCAACTATTTTGACAGAAAATCCAATGAGATAGCCTCAATTTAGGCTTTTCCTTCTCAAATATTTCCAGCCCTTAAGCTTGGTAAGTTCTAAACAATAGCCCTATTTTAGGTTCTTGTATTATTTAGAAGCTTCCAAAGTAATATGCGAAACTCCTTTTATGAAAGTATTATTAGTCCATTAATCGTTATTTCAATGCAAAATGCCTGAAAAAGATCATAACCATTGACAAGAAGGAAATTAATTAGGAGCATAGCTCGAAACAAATAAGCTAAGCAAAGATAGCAATCGCGATCAAGAAGAAAATTTATTGTGAACATATTTGAAAAGAATAATATAATCACAAATAACAAATTTAAAATGGGTAAAACAGAAACTAGGTGCCCCAGATATCGCAGCCTGAGCTTCTTTGTTCAAACTTCTTGAGGACCATTCTGAGTTCAATATGTGTTTTAGAGAATCCAAAGTACTTTGTCGATGCCCCAAGACGTAACATATTTCCTCATTGTTAATTTAAGCGTAGCGAGACTACCGCATGCCCCTCCTTTGATCAAAATTTGAGCCGCCCTTTATTGGGTTTTCAACTCAAATCCCCTTTGGTCTCAAAGCGCCCTTTGCGGGTTTTCGCCTTGGCCTCTCCTTTTTCTTTCTTCTCTTTTTTCTTTTTCTTTTTTTTTTTAATTTTGATTTTTTGGTTTTTTTTATTCTCTTGAATTTTTTAAAAGGTCTCAAGGCGCCCTTTGCGGGTTTTCACATTGGCCTCTCCTTTTAGATGAAATCTAAATTCACCAGCTTGAGCATGTCCTTCCCATCCATCTTGGTCAACATTAATGATCTTCGAGAACAAACCTTCTTCACTACATAAGGTTTTTCCAAATTTGACATTTACTTTCTTCTGAAGTCTTTTGTATGAGAAGGATTATTCTTAATACCAGGTCCCCATCATGAAATTCCGTTGGGCGAATCTCTTTTTCATAAGCTCGTACCATCCGTTTTGAATACTTTCAATCAAGCTTACTGGAAACATTTTGTTTTCTTAATTCAATCAAAGCTTGGAGGAAAGGAGTCTTAACCTCTAACAATTACTTCCTTTTTATAAACCAATGAGAAAAATGTTGCCCCAGTGAAGGTCCTGACCAACATTCAAGAAACATAGAGGGTAAATGGTAACTTCTCTAGGCCAACCTTTACAAGTCTCAGTCATTTTTCAAAAAAATTTTAACAGGCTTTTTTTGCTGCCTTTGCTACTTTGATATGGTGTCTGATCTTTGAATAGACTATAAATCTTTAACATTGTGCAATTATGTTTCTTTCTGACATTCTTTATTGCCACTTTTTTTTTAAAAAAAATTTGAATTTGAATTTGGCTTTGAATTTGAATTTGGATTTGAATTTGATGACTGCTGACTTTGTAATTTTGGCATATGAAGCAACCTTCACCCTCTTAGTGAAGTATTTGATAACCACGAAGATGAATTGGTATCAACTAGATGCTTTTGACGAGATCTGTCCCATAACATCTATGTCCCACCTATAGGAAGAATGGAAGAAGCACATAAGTCTTGTCTTCCCCAATTTGGCTTTCACAGCGTAACTGATACAATTTCCAAGTAGCCCAAACCTCTTGACTAACTTGGTCATTAACATGGTTTTTTAGTAAAATCCCTACGTTTCGGTAATCTGGTGTGCCTTGATATGATCGTGTGAAAACACCTTGAAATAACTCAATGATGTCTCGCTCTATTTCTGCGGTGAGCTAGGATTCGATCTTTACCCCTTTCCTAAGCTCGCAACATCCACTGACCTTTTGGAAAATGAAGTCTATTTTCACTTGTTCAACCATCCTTAACAATTCAAAAGATAGGCTACAATCTCTGTCACTTCAAAGTCCTTAGATCCCCTAGACCCATATCTTATTCAAAAAGGAAGTATGTAACAATGTTGCTCATGTCATTGATATCTGGGTACCTAGGTACAAAGGCAATCCAAATAATAAATGATTCTAAGGATGATTATTTTTATGGTATGCATAAAGAATGAAAGAATGTTCTAAAAGAATGTGCAATATGAAATATACAGAATGAAAAAATATTCACTTAAAAAGATGCATTTTATTGAAATAAAAATTCTGGACACAAGCCCATTTCACAAAAGGATTCTTATTGCTTCTGGGCTTAAAGCAACAAGCATGTTTTGAATATTACACTAGATTAACTTTAAAAACACAGGGATCCCTTCCACAATCCCATTGTTCAAAACATCCCAAGTACGTAAAGGCGGAAGCTTGGAAAGGTCTATTCCCTGGCTCAATCTTCAGATATATCATTAATGTTCAAAATCGCCAGTATCAAGTTTTGCACTAGAGCCTTGAACTTGATGTACTCCTGATCTCATGCCCCCATTCATCATGGTACTCACAATAGTTATCCTTTGAACGGCATGGTTGGGTAACGGATTTTCTGCACCAGAGGGGTCATCGAGTCTTATAACTCCTATTTTGATGAATCTTTCAACCAGCTTCTTGAAAGCAAGGCAATTTTCTATTGAATGTCCTGTAATCCCTGTGTGGTACTCACACTGGACATTTGGGTCATACCATTTGGGGTATGGAGGCTGTATTGGTTTCAGGTAATGAGGAGCTATAGCATGCATTTCAAATAAGCTCTGGTACAACTCCCTCTACGTTATTGAAATAGGTGTGAACTGGGGTTTCTCTGAGTTCGGTCTTAAATTGGGTTCCTGTTTTGGGGAGACCTGATAATTGATAACTATAATCTTTTACTGGCCCACTGTAATCGAATCTGTTTGATCCTTGATATACCTACTCGTACTATTCACCTTCCTTTCCTTGTTCTCCGGGACCTTTAAAGTCCACTTTCCCCTTTTCCTTGTTTCTGCCAGAACAATCAGTCTGGCTCGATCATCCTTTGGGTTAAAACTTGAGCCCGTCGGGAAATTCAACAGTGCCGAGGTATTAATCTGACGTTGGGGTTTGATAATGACCTGTACCCCTTGCGGAGGCACGTCTGGTCAGGCCGAGACACTCATTGGAGAATAAACGATGACTTTATCATCCTCCACACTATCGACCACTAGGCCACTCCTTTTTCCAAGCCCTCCGATTTGTAATTGAGTTAACTGGCGCATCATATTCATTTGATTTCGCATATCCTGCTGGATTTCGGCCAATTGCTCCTGCATTTGTATTTGCCTTTGCTCTAATCTCTCCAACCTTTGTTCCATGTTTTCCGGGTTAACTGAAATAATTTCACCTAATTAGGGGCCTTATGTGAAAATGTAATGCAAATGATGTAATGCAAATGCATGAAATGAATGCAAGAAGACGTTGATTTTGAATTCAATTCCATTAGAAGAACTTCTCTAAAAAACAAATATCTTTACAAAACGGATTATATATGCGGCTCCGTCCTCATAGTCCAGGTGAAAACATCAGTCTTCTCCTTCATATCTGGACGCTGCAGTCGAATCCTTCTAATCCTCCCAAAAGATGTCTCATTTATTTCCACTTGGTTTGATTCAGGTCGTGGTTCGCTGCTTACTTATCCCTTGCGATATTGATTAGCTTCTTTAAGAAAGTTGAGGCATGATGGCTCTCGCACAATTCTTGTCAATTTGAACCTTTCGGGCAAGGTTTTGCATTCCTCCACGGACTATCAACTTTCTTCCATTGTGTTTACTCAGACCATGTCCGGACAACCGTATTATAATCCACTTTATTAAGAAATTCATTTCCTTATGACAAACTCCTCTATTTAGCAATTGAATTACTAATCAACATCTCCTTTCTATGATGATGCAATGCAATGCCGTTCAATGTAATGCAAACATAAACACAAAACATGTTAGCACAAGAAAAATAAGCAACCAAAATAGATTACCTAAATGAGTGACCACTAGGGTTTGACACGGCTCTACCTAGGGTTAGCTCTTAGGATTCGCTATATGTGGTTTGGTTCTAAAGAGAGGGTACCTGAACCAGCAGATTCCTCAATCCTCACCCATTATAGACTCATATGGATCGAGTTCAGTTTAGGGGAATACATTTCCCTATGGCCATGCGGAGATGAAAACTTCACGAAGCACATAGGTACAGATGTATCCCAGAAGTAATCCACTAGCCCATGCGGAGGTGAAAACCTGACGAAGGCATAGCTTCTTAGTCCCACTTAAAAGTGTGACCACAATGGTCATGCAATGCAATGCCAAAGTATTTTATGAGACTCGACATTATAGCACAACCAAATGCATTAAAAGAAACATGATTTTTCAAAACAATTTTCCAAATTTTCAATCAAAAGGACAAAAATTAATCAATTTATGGCCTGACTCTCAACCAGTCCCCAGTGGAGTCGCTAAGCTGTCGAAACCATTTTTATTTTAGGTTTAAAAATAAGGATCGACTTTAAAAATAGGAGTCGCCACCAATCCTTTTTGTTTAGGTGTGATTGGGTCACCTGCAAAAATGTTTTGGTCTGCAAGATTCAAGAAAACGATTTCGAGAGTCGGTTACGCACGAGGAAGGGTTAGCACCCCCATGCGCCCCTGAACGGGTACCAAATCGGTTAATTAGTGTCCTTGCGTTGAAAATTTGGAAAAGTTATAAATTTTCTAAGGAAAATTAATCAATATTGAATTTGAATCTTAAGATTAACTAGTTTTGAAAGAAATAAAAATATCACATCCAGTACGTTAGGACATAACATCTTTATACCCCGACACCGAGATCATCTTTGATCTTCAAAACATGCAATTAAAGAAGGGTATTTGATTATCTGGTTGGACAGAAGATTGAAACACGTAAGTTAGGGCATAATTTTCCGACTTTCCAAATGCACAAACATTGCCTTCTTTTGGAAAAAACAAAATTTTATATTAGGCTTAAAATGCATTTGAATAAAATAAAAATATTTAATAAAAACTAGAACATATTAGAATTTGAAGCGTAACAGTAATAGAATGCATAAACATTAATCATGAAATATACACAAATTAAAGATCGTATTAACAACATGCCATAAAATGCAAGTCTTCTTAAAGAAAGTTTATATTGAATCTTGAACTTCAAGATTAGCTCGTTTTGAAAGAATAAAAATATTACATCCAGTACGTGAGGGCATAACACCTGTATACCTTGACACCGAGATCATCTTTGATCCTCAAGATATTTAATTGAAAAGGGTATTTGGCTATCTGGTTGAATAGGATTAACACCCAGTACGTTAGGGCATCATTTTCCCACACTTCCAAACATATACAAACATTGCCTTATCTTTTATAAAAAAATTTATGTAAAAAAATTTAAAATGGACTTAATATATACAAAATATTTGATAAAGGCACACATATATTGGAATTTGAAACATGCTATGGCAACAAGATGTACAAACATTAATAGAGCAATATACCCAAATTAAGCGCTATGTTAACAATAAGCTATGAAATTTGATAATTCTACAAAATTAATAATAGCAAATTAACATAAAATGAAAATTTAAATGCTAATAGATTGAAAATAAATAAAACAAGTTGGTTCTTGATCAATATTTTATGAAATTATTTGAAAATGAAATAAATTGTGAATGAATTCCCTAAATGCATATTTTAAAAAGAATTTACTTATATATGCGGTAATTTAAGTATAAAATAAATTATGACTTTATTATTGTATATATACGCATGTACTAAAATAGCATAGTATAGTCACCTTCTTTAAAAAATAAAATTGCATGAACTGTTAAAGCAATACATAAAATTAATCATCTTCACATTTTAAACCAAAACATATAAATAGAAAATTAAACTAATTGCAACGTTGCAAGATGAATTTCAAAGTATTTTGGATTAAAAATATTTTGGATAAAAAAGGGGTAAAATACATGAATTGCAATAAAAATTTAACACTTGATCAAAATAATAATAAAAGTAAAATTAAATGATCATTATATAAATAAACCAAAATTATTTGAACCACATCGAAGATCATATTGGATTGTCGCATGAAAATTAAGGGATCAAATTAACAAATATTCCAATATTCAAGCATAGCACATGAGCAGGACTGGATTAAAATAACACATAAACTATCGAGACTAATTAAGCAATAAATACCATCAGTGGCGAATCCCCGGGGGGGGGGGGGCGCATGGGCCCCGGCCCCCCTAAAAGGTAAAATTTCCATATTGGCCCTTTAAATTTTTTTAAAATTTTAAATTAGTAAAGGTAAAATTGCACTTTGGCCCCCTAAAATTATAAAAATTCAATTTAATCCTTTACAAATTAGAAAGATATAAACTATAAAAAATTAAAATTTCATCCGCCCCCCTAAAAAATTTTCCTGGCTTCGCCCCTGAATACCATGCATAACAGATTTAATTTAGAATAGTACAGAAACAAAAGGGATCCAATGTGCAAATTTCCCTTTAACATGAGAACGTGCGAATCTTAAGAGGTTTTGGATCGGATTGGGTCGGAGCCGAGCCACACGGCATTATTTCAACATCATTAAAACAGAATAGAACGGTGCTGTTCCTTTAACACACTTAAAAAACAGAATTTTAAAAACTAAACCATCATTCTGCCCCTAAATGAAACCCTAATTTCCTCTGCTCTCTTCCTCAGCTGCAACCCAAATCCTCTTTTGTTTACCACCCAATCGCCACCATAACTAGCGAAGAGCAGCCCACAAACAATCCGACTTGCCTCAACCACCTCTTCGCTCAACTCCAATTGCGACGGAGAGAACTAGGGCAGGATCTAACGCAGGTAATCTCTTATTTCCCTCACTCTTTCTTTTATTTACAAATAAATACCAACAAAAGAAGACAGAAAGAAAAAGAAAACACCAGAAAATCACCTCTCAAAACTGGATTTAATTGCTTTTTCTTTGTATTCAATATGTGAGTATTCGTGTATATCAGAAAAATCGGATCCTTTTACAATCCTTCAAATCGGCCTTATATAGCCAAAAATAAATAAAAATAAATAAAATACAAAAACTTTTAATTTCTATTATTCTTTGCCGCCATTTGCTATGTTGTTTGCTCTGCTGTATTTGTTTTGCAGGTGTGAGTATAGTTGCGCACTCGTTCGTGGGAGAGTTCGTTGCTGAGGCGGTGACGAGGCTACGCACGTGGGGATTGGAGGCTGCTGGAGTATTCTGGGAAGCTCTAGAGGCTCGCGTAAGTGTACGAGGGAAGCCCAAGAGGCACGCTGAGGAGTAGCTGCGGTGCCCGAACAATCTGGAAATCCCTAGGGTTTTTCCAGTTTTTAGAAATTTTGGGTCATTATTGTTTTTGGGTTTAAAAAATGGGCTTAGGTATGTATTGGGTCTTTTAATTCGGGTTAGAAATTAGTATTGGGCCAGTTTGGGTTATTGTATATGTGGTTTGGGCATTTGTAATGGACTGGTGAACTATTTTTGGTTTATTTTTTGGTTTTAAAATGGGCGGGGCAAACATTGGGTCTTACAACATGATTACTTTAAAACTTGAATAATTTGAGTTAATATTTGAGATTTTTTTGTTCGAAGGAATATAAACATCACATCCAGCACGTTAGGGCACGATGATTTAAAATTTTTATAATCAAAATCATCTTATGATTTACAAAACTTGTTAAAAGGATATTTAGTTATTTAGCGAAACGGAAAATCGAAACTCAGCACGTTAGGGTACTATTTCTCGAATTTCTAAATACAAAACATTGTTTTATTTTAAACCTTTATAAAATATAGTAATTTTGTAAAAAAAATGTATTTTATTTTAAACAACGATTTATGAGACAATATCGCATTTATATATTATCAAAAGCAATTATGATATACTAACATTTTATATTTATATAAATAATAAAGGAATAATAATGTAGAATAATGACTAATAGAAATAACTACACAATCATAAATAAATAAATGAGAGAGTATAGGCAAATAAAATACATACATAAACAATAATTATCAAAATAAAATTACTAAATAAATATGAAAATTTTTATGTAAGATTAAATAATAAATAAATAAATAAATAAAAATTACATACATATATAATATAAATAATGTAAACGATGTATAAATAAAAAAGGTATATAATGATTTTAAATAAGGATATATAAAATTATATATATAAATAATGTAAATAGAATATGTTATACAATATAAATAAATTTTAGTTAATAATATATGATATAATTTAATATTATATAATGTACAAAATTTTAAAATATAATATAATAACTATTATATATAAATACTAAAATAATATGTAATAAAATTAATTAAACAAAATAAAATAATAAATAATAAATATGAATATGAATTTTATAATACTAATAAATTAATATATATAACTTCTAAGATAATATAAAAAATATATACATAAATAAATTAATATATAGATAATAAAGAAAATAATATAGACTATTTAAAATAATAAAATAGTTTAATGTAATGAAAAATAATAAAATAAAATAAAAGGATAAAAATAAAATACAACAAAGAAAACAGGGGTTAAAATAGCAATTAAAACAAATATAAAAGAACTAAATTAAAACGCGCGTTAAATCACAGGAGTTAAAATGGAAATTATGCCAAATTTCAAAACGGCATCGTAATAAATTTAGTCTTTAATGCAGCCCGAAGGACTAAATTGGAAAGTAAATGAACTTTTAAGGTCAAATTAAAAATATAAAAAAATCGAAATTAAACGGAATTAAAAAATAAAAAATGCGAGGGGACTAAAATAGCAATTAGACCATTCATCAAAAACGCGCGGATCCTCCCCGGGTTTTTGGGTCAATGCATGGATCTTTTAATGGAAAACGACGTCGTTCTTCTAGGTCTATATAACCTAAAATTCAGCCCCAAAAAATCATTTTAACTCCGTTTAAAAAAACAAATCAAGGATTCTCTCCAAAAACCCCCTTTCACTGTTCGGGATCTGGTCACTGGACCTCTGGGCTCCTGCCCCTACGCGCGCCACGCACCGTCGTTGGCGCACCCCAACACGGCGGTCGGAGTTTTAAAAACTCAATTTTCCAATGCAGATCAACAGGTAATTTTTTTAATTCTTTTTATTATCAATATTTTGTATATAAAAAAAATCAATGAAGAATAAAAAGAAAACGAAGAAAAAAAAATGAAGATCACCTCTGTATTTTTGCTTTTATTTAATATTTCTGTGTATTGTATTTTTGTACCTCTCTGGGTATTGTGTTCTCTCTGCCTATTCTTCTGTGTCGTTTTACAGGTTTACATGGGGTTTTTATAACCCTTAAAATAAAAATAAAATAGGAAATATGCCCATTTCCATGTTCGCTGTCCTATTTCCTTTTTTTTGCAGGCGAGCAACGGAGAATCAGGCGATGATGGTGCGATTCAGGCGCAGATCGTGGTGCGACCGAAGGCTTGGCGCGGGTGCGAGGAGTTGACTATGGCGCGACTGTTGGCCTGGGCACGAGGCTTGTGGTGCGGCTGTTGGCCTGCTGTCTCCTACGGCGCCTAGGGTTTCAGAAAACCCTAGGCCTTTTGATTTCTGTTTAAGTTTTTGGGGCTCTTTGGGCCATGTAATTTGGATCCTGTCTGGGTAGTCTGTTAAATCTGGGTTAATGGGTTACGGGTTTTAGGCATTGGGTCAAAGTCTGTTGGGTCTGGGTAGGATTTGGGCTAGTGGGTTAATATTTGGTTTATTAAAACTGTAAAAGGACATTTTATTATTATTTTTCTATTTAGCTCGGGCAATAATGGGCTGTTACACTTTTTTTTTACAAGTACTATTAAACAAGGAGAACGAGTTTACCTTTCGATTTGCGCTAAAAAACTGAGTTTTTGACCTTTCGGCCACCGTGTGTGGTGGCGCCTGCGGTGGTCCGTCACCGGAGCCATGGTCGAAGGCTGGAAGGGAGAAAGCTTTTTTTAAGCTCTGTTTTTTTTTTTTCTAAAATGGCTTCAAAATGATTTTTTTTACAAAAGTTTTACTTATATAGGCTAGTGAAACGGCGTCGTTCTAGTGTGGTCTATTAATGACCAAAACGGCGTCGTTTAAAGAGGCAAGATCCGCGTGTTGACCCAATACCTGGGGAGGATCCGCATGTTTTTGTTAGATGGTCTAATTGCTCTTTGGTCCTTTTGCAATTTTATTATTTTTAATTTAGTTCAATTTAAATTCTATTCTATTTTTAATTCAGCCCTAAAAATTTTCCTCTGTTTCAATTTGGTCCCTAAGGTCATTTTAAAGGTAGATGATGGAACGGCGCCGTTTAGGAGATAAGGTATAATTGCCCGATAAGTCCCTGTAGTTTCGCGCGCGTTCCAACATCATCCTTTTTACAATTTTACTTTAGTTTTATTATTATTTTAATTTGATCCTTGTTTCTTTGATTTTGTAATTCTTTTTATTTTCATTTTTATTCTTATTTTTAATTATTTTCGTATTATATAAGTATTAAATTATTACTATTTATTATTTATACTAGGTATTTTATTAAGTTTAATATTATTTATATACATATCATTTTAGAATTTGTATATTAGTTATTATATTATACATTTTTAAAATTTTGTATATTATATGTTATTATATTATATATAACATTTAAATTATTTTATCCTTAATATTGTATAAAATTTTGTATATTGTATCACACTAAAAAAGGATCGATGGCGACTCTCGTTTTCATTTTTTAAATTCGATTCTCATTTTTCTAAAAAAATTAAAAAAATGGTTTCGACGTGGGTGATGATAGAAATCAAAAGAATTAAGGTTGAAGAACAAAAAGTGGAAGAGAGGAGCTTTGAGAGCAAGGGAAGGCTAAAGCATGAAACTTATAGATGGGGATAATTTTAGGTTGCTTTTTAAAATTTGGTTTAATTTCCTCTTAAAAACTCACAATTTTGACTCTTTTACAAATCAATCCTCAATTCAAAATTAAAGGTATTTAAAACTCATTTTCAGAAATTGATTTAACTTTCTAAAAACCATAGTAAAAAAAAAAACATTATCATAAACCATTTCGTAAAATTTCGAAAATTCTAAGGCTAAAATTCCTAAATTACCCTTAAAACTCCTAGGCCCTATTTTGGGATGTTACAATAAATTTGGTCTCTGACAATTTTAAAAATGAGCAAATTGATCTTTCTCTCAAAAAATTCAAAATATTTATAAAAGTTTCAGAATTTAAAAAATTTAAAAATATATATTAAAAAATCTAAAGAATATATAAAAAATTAGAAAAATCTAAAATTATCATTTTTGGGACCTAAATAAGTTAATTAATTATTCAAGTTTATCATATTATTTTTACTCTTTCTTTAATGAATTTTAAAAAATATATGATTTCAAAGTTAATGTGTTTTAATATAGAATTAGTTAAATTGTAAAAATATTTTAATTTTTTCACTTGATCTGATCGAACGCTCACCATTAGTAGTCGATGTCCATCTACATATATCCTTTGTCTCCAACTGGAAAGGATCTCTACCAAAATGAAAATCTTAAATTGGAGCGCGTCATATTTACCACAAGCCGTTTATAATAGAATCAGACCCGTTTAACCTTGAAATCACTCACCTAATGCATGTTATTTGGAAGGTTTTTGATGAAGATCGTTGCAACACCTTGAAGTTCTCTACTCCATTTTTCTATTGTCCACCCCCCTTGATTATAACAATCCGGAACCTCCCTTACTGTAACTTAAAATATTAAAAAAACTCTATAGGACAAAATAAGACAATAAAAGCTTTTATTTATTTATTTATTTATTAATACACTAGAATTTCACACATAGCCAACGCACACTATATAATGAGATGCATAGGAAAACAGCAGTAGGTAGATATAAGTCAACAGGCTGTCAAATTTATTCTAGTGGTAGTGCAAAACATAAGCACATTATTATTGATGACACTGACAGCCTGAGCACCGGCATTTTGATCTGAAATTTAAGCTAAGTCACCCAAGAAAGTTGCGTTTGTATTCTCATCACTGCAATAAAGGCAAGGGTTCTGATCGAATCCTTGGTTCTTCAAAATCCTTGCAGCCTCAACCATAAGTTCTCTGTTGCTTATACCCTTGTGCTTACCGAGTACGGTAACCACTGCATGAGTGAACGCCCCAAAGGCTCTATTCCCCAAAACCACGTCATATGATGTCTCATTGGCTTCACACCCACTTAATAAAATCCCTTCATCCTCCTCCAGTGGATCCAACACCATTAACCCATTTACGTAGTGAGGATGGAATTTGAGACTCACATCTTTCCCGAAAATTCCGAAAATCTTTTGGCCAATATTTGTTGCGTCGTGTAGGATGCCTGCTGCTGTATCTATCGCACTATGTATGATATCAAAAGGAAGACTCTTAGCCTTAGCCTTAAACGGTCTAGGGGTGTGGGGATTTACTGGAGTCATCATATGCTCAGCACCAAACTGTTCTTTCTCCTTTTCAATGAGACCACCACTGTGGCACGAATCTGATAGGATTGTGAAGCTTGCTCCTTCTGGTAGCCGGTTAACTAAACGCCTGAAGTCCACATCTGCAGAAACCATGTATATATAGGGTATGAATATATATTGCTAAAATAAAAATATATAAATTCAAACAAAAACCTACCGGTGACGAGATTTAAATCACAAGCCACGATTGCTTCATCATGCTTGAAAGGCTGGCCAGGTTGAAGGATTGGAATGCGTGTTCCATGTCCACTGAAGTAGAAAAATAGGACATCTCCTGGTTTAGCCTTGTTCACCATTCTATTAAGTGCATCCTTAATGTTTGCACCAGTAGGCAGAATCGACGACCCTGGCGCATCGGTGAGGACATTAACATCGCTTTCGTGGAACCCAAAGTTCAGGATCACACCTCTTATGGCTTCCACATCATTGATGCATCCATGCAAGCTGAACTGGGCCTTGGGGTAGTTGCATCCCACCAGAACTGCTCTCTTCGTACCCTTACTCATCTTGCTTCGCTAATTTGACTATTTTTTTGTTGCTTGTACCGTTGTATCAATGTGCTTCCACTATCTCACTAAGAACCTCTATATATACACACACAAATGTACAGCATGTGTACTGACCATAAAGATGACGACATATAGGTAGGTAGGTAGGCAGGTACAACAGTTTTGTTTGTCTTTTGTGTTTTGGAAAATGCATGCGAAATCCATGCATATGCAAACATTTTGTGGAAGGAATTTGCACATCAGTACTGCATAAAACAGGTTGGACAAAAAATAATATCCATTTTTCAAACGGGTTGAGCTTCAGGTAAGATATTTTTGTTCGGGCCCAACTTGACCTGAATTTGCTTAAACAATTTTCCTTGTTACCGTTAATTGTTATTTTACTATTATATTATTGTTTAGATATTATATAACTATTATTTTATAATTAATTTTGCTACTATTTTAGAGACATGTTTGCTAAGTTGCAACTATCTTAATGTTATTTAAGTATAAATACTTTTTTTAATGTATTTTCAATTTGTTGGTAAACATTTATTTTAATATTTTTAGTGTATTTGATGTATTATATTTTTATAATAAAAAATATTTTAATATAGGTGAGTCGGGTCAAGCTCAGGTTTGGCATTATTTTATCTAGGTCGGGCTTGAACAAAATTTTAAGCCTGTTTTCGGGTCGGACAGGGCCAGAGCCTAAAAAACGAGCCTAAAATCCCAAATCGATTGAGCCCATAATCAAATCTAGCCAAGACCCCTATCTGCTCTAGTCACCGCCTTTGGAATCAAGATTAATCCCTGTGAGATTGAAAATAGCGATGGTGATGAGATTAATTACTATTGCAGTAAGATTAGTTACTACAGTGATGATATTAAAATTAGTGGTGAGATGTGTGTTAGGATTCATACACAGCAATGGTAGAAATGTAAGAGTATGCCCAAAGATCAATCATGAGATGGTTGTAATAACATACTTAATTTACCATGTTTATTAATATAAAGCGTTGTCATTATTATTTCAGTTTTTCTTTCTGTGTGTATAGATAAACTGTTTTATAATAATGTCCTGAGAATAATATGATTATTCTTAAAAGATCCTTAGTCGAGTATTATTGTTGACTAGGACAACAATAATGCATTAAGACTAACATGTAGTTGATTGATGATAAAGAGTTGTCATTGATATGGATTGTCAAAATCAATGCATGAATATGTGTGTTAGAGAACAACATATTGGATTGACCCGCTATGAGTATGTTTCTTGGAATATTATGTAATTGTCACAACATTACTCGTAGTGATTAATATGTATATGATCCTCAGACTTGAGATCATTATTATCCCAGCATCGTGAGTTGTATATTTTGATACAGTCAAACGTACACCGTAACAAGTTGTTCTATAAAGGCTGATGTTGGATATACCACAATCTATGTAGAGGGATATGGTTGATCAATAAAGGATAAGTCCCTCCTACATAATAGGAGTAATATCTTAGGCCACTTGATTGAGTGAGACTAGAAATGCATGGCCATGCTCAAATAAGTTGATATGAGATGTCATACTAATTTGTATATCATAGTCTACTCAAGATATCAAGAAACATGGGATGGACAATACAAGTGTGACTATCCCATGACTTGTATCTGTTCCAGAGATAAAGGACTTAAGGATTAATGCATGAAAGGTTAATCACAAATGATTATGTCGAATCATGATTTCTTGTAACTTAGGTAGCAATGATGCATTGCTAGATGCCACTCATTGTCTGTGACAATAGAATCGTTCTAGTATTACTGCTAACGTTGCAAGAACCTACAGGGTCACACCCTATGGTTGAAATGAACGGAATAAAATATAGTTGGTATTATGCTTGGTTGTCACATAAATTAAATTAATTAAAGAATTAATTTAATTGAGCAATCAAATATTGAACATATTATATGTACAAGGATGTTGTACACATAATGATAACATAATTTTATTAATATATGAATTTGATTCATATATAAATTTAAATAAATATAGTTTACCGAAATCCTTATTATAATTAATGTAATTATAAATTTCGGATATAATTAATGTAATTATAATTTTCGGTTAAAAACTTTACTGTATTTATTTAATCTTATAATACATTCAAGAGATACCAATTATAAAAGGCCCAATTAAAAGGATACCAATTATAAAAGGCCCAATGAAAAAGCCACCCATTATAAAAGGTATTAAAAGTAGGCAAAGCAAAAGAAGAAAACCCTAAGTGATTGCTTGTTAGGTCTAGCAGTCGTCAAGCAAATAAACCTCCAAAACAGTTTTGAAGATTTCTTCCGTTCATAGTCAAACCGGGTGGATTACGTAGAGGCCGACATCGGAAAAGGTTGTGGCTTGATTCGACAGTAGATCAAAACTCTTGTTGCCAAGGCGTCGTGTCTACTCAGATTGAAATTTTGGTAATCTCGAAACCTTTTATTTCACCCCGATTCGTTCCTCACACATGGATTCATGGTTTGGATCGCCGGATCTAATTTTATTTTGCTGCGCCATGGGTTACCGGCGTTCCAACAAGAAAGATAGTTTATATATTTATAATAAGAAAGCAAAATGTCCATTATGGACATTAAACTAAAGTAGTTTATTATTTTAATGATAAAAATGTCATATTTAATATTTCATTTAAATAAATCATGCATATTTTTAACATAAATTAAAAATTTCTAATTATTTGTTTTATTTAAAAATATTTTTAATTGTTGAATAAATGTTAATATATATAATATTTTAGATCGCTACGATGAAAATATCGTATCACTTTAAAATTTTACATATATGAAAAGTACAATAATATTGATAAATTCAAGGGTTGGTGTCACATCCCAAAAACAGGGTTAAGAAAAATTGGGTTAGTGAAATCAAGAGTGGTCGTGCTCTGCTTTGATTTGAGGTTGTGAAAATTATGCCAAGTGAATTAATTTCATTTAGTGAGTAAGTTATTTGTTTGGGTGTCGGATGTCTTATATTCAAATTTTTTTCTTTATATATATTTTTAATTTTTGTTTCAACCTCTTACTTTGAAGACCCAACTTATATGTTATTTTTACTCAACTAATGACAAGGATGAGCTTATGGTTCATTGGTAAGGCTTCAACTTACCCTTTGGTCTTGTGGGTGCAAAGTTGAAATTTTTTTATTTGTTTTGTTTTAAACATAGATTCAGTGGTTAGTTTTAATAATAATAATAATAATAATAATAATAATAATAATAATAATAATAATAATAATAATAATAATAATAATAAGATACTATATTTTGAGATTTTCTCTCGTGAGAATACACCCTCAACTGTCCCATTTGTCGAAACCGTTTTTAAGGTTTTAAAAAAATGGGGTCGACTTTAAAAGCGAAAATGGAGTCGCCACCAATCTTTTTTCGAGGTGTGATCGGGTCACCTTGAAATTGATCATTTTAATAAAAAAAAACATTTTGAGTTATTAAAACAATGATTTTGGTCTACAAAATTCAAGAAAACGGGTTCGGGAGTCGATTACGCACGAGGAAGGATTAGCACCCTCATAACGCCCAAAAATTGGTACATAATTGATTAATTAATGTCCTAATGTCAAAAATTTGAAAAGATTTTAAAACACGATCCTTTTAATTTTTATAACTTATGTCCTTTAATTTTAAATGGACATTCAATTATTTGGGTTTTAAAAGAAAAATCGAAACTCAGTAAGTTAGAGCACGATCTTTCGAATTTTCCAAACACCGAATATCCTTTGCGTTTTAGAAATCCTTGCCTCGAGATGACAAAACATCGCATCCAGTGAGTTAGAACACAACATCTTAAATTCCCGAGAATAGGTTTTTTTATTTAAAAATTCATATGTTTTAATTTCAAAAAGGGTACTCAATCATTTGGACTTAATGAGAAAAATTGAAACCTAGTAAATTAGGACACGATTTTCTCAAAACTCCCAAATATCGAATATTTCCCTATTTTTTAATTTAAAAAAATCATGGATTTTGAAATATGAATGTATATTTGGCCACATTTAATAAATAAATATTAATGAATTTTTTAAAAAAATAAAAAATCTAAAAAACAAATAAAAAACAAAATGTACCAAGCTTTCAAATAATAATGGACAATGCTAAAACAAATAATGTGAAAGAAAAGGATTTTGAAATTGACAATAAAAAGTAATTTAAAAATAAATTCATGTATAAAAATTTTAAAGTATGTAATATATGTAAAAGTTTGAAATAAATCCAAAAAAAAATTGGAATAAATAAATAAAATACAAGTTTGCAATAGTATGAAAATAAAATAAATCTCAATATAAAATAAAAAGAATAATTAAACAATTAAACAATTAAATGGATAACTAAAAAAGGTTGAAAAAACGAAGATGAATGAATAATAAAATAAGAATAAACCATAGAAAATAAGAACGCAAGAGGGAGAGAAATTTGAGTGAATGCTCTCAAAAATTCTTATTGCTTCCCCAAAAATTCAAGTGTCTACAATGAAGGGAGAGGCCTCTATTTATAGTTGAGCCTCCCCAAATCCAATGATACGGATCAATTACATCAATGGCTAAGATTAAAACGTATCTATAAATTAAATCTCTAAGATTACAAAATCATATCTTCTAAGATTGCATATCATATCTTCTAAGATTACATACCATATCTTCTAGGATTGCATATCATATCTAAGATTGCATATCCTTGAAGATTGTGTTTCCAAATACGTCAAGCTTGTAGATGGACCTTCAATCTTTTCAAGTAATGGGCTATTCCGATCGAGCCAAATGATATATTTTGGATTGGACTTGGACTTTGTTTTATTATTTTGGGTTTATTATTTTTTTGTATTGGCCCGGGCTAAATTGGCCTATTACAGTGGGCCCGGGCTAAATTGGCCTATTACAGCTGCCCCTCTTTGCTCATTGTCGTGTAACGGAAATAGAGCAAAGACGATAAAAGGACCAATTTTGCCTGGTCTTGCCAAGTCTTGACTTCTTGGTCCTCGTCTTCTTCAAGTAGTCTCTAACCCAATTGCAATCTCAGGGGTATTGGAACTGCAACTTTTAGAAGTATTGAACCATAAATTTGACAGATTCAATCTGCTTTGCTGCAACTTCAGGAAGGCAATATCCGCTATCTTTAGTTTTCTCCGCTATAAACTCAGGGAGGTCAGATAAGTATCTTCGATCTGCTTCCTACAACTTCAGGAAGATAAGATCTGCTGTCTTCAGTCTGCTCCACTGCAACTTCAGGGACACTAGACTAATATCTTCGATCTGCTCCACTGCAAACTCAGAAAGACAAGATCTGTTGTCTTCGATCTTCTTCCTGCAACTTCAGGAAGGTAAGATCTGTTGTCTTTAATTTGCTCTACTGCAACTTCAGGGAGACAAGGCTGATGTCTTAGATCTACTTCCTGCAACTTCAGGAATGCTAGATCTGCTATCTTCAATCTACTCCACTCCTGCTCAGTGGATATAAAATCTGCTATCTTCAGTCTGCTCCATTTCTGATACATGGAGATAAGACTTGCTGTCTTTGATCTGCCCCACTCTTACTCAGTGGAGATAAGATCCGTTATCTTCAATCTACTCTATTGCAAGTACATGGAGATAAGACTTGTTGTCTTTGATCTGCCCCACTCCTGCTCAGTGGAGATAAGATCTGATATCTTCAGTCTGCTCCACTGTCGATACATGGAGATAAGACTTGCTGTATTTGATCTGCTCCACTCCTGCTCAGTGGAGATAAGATCTGTTATCTTAAGTCTACTCCATTGCCAATACATAAAGATAAGACTTGCTGTCTTCTATCTGCCCCACTCCTACTCAGTGGAGATAAGATCTGATATCTTCAGTCTGCTTCATTGATGATACATGGAGATAAGACTTGTTGTCTTTGATCTGGCCCACTCCTACTCAGTGGAGATAAGATTTGTTATCTTCAGTCTGCTCCATTGCCAATACATAGAGATAAGACTTGCTGTCTTCGATCTACCCCACTCCTGCTTAGTGGAGATAAGATCTGATATCTTCAGTCTGCTCCATTGTCGATACATGGAGATAAGACTTGCTGTCTTTGATCTGCCCCACTCCTGGTCAATAGAGATAAGATCTGTTATCTTCAGTCTGCTCCATTGCTCATACATGGAGATAAGACTTGCTCAAGTTCGAACTGCTCCACTCCTGCTCAGTGGAGATAAGATCTATGAATTCACTGATGTTGCTACACCGTCCTCTGAGGGACATGTCCTGTAGACTCGGTTCCACATGCATATATTTATGCCAAATGATCAAGATGCTATAATCTAACTAGATGTATTATGGACGACATTTGCATGAATACAGAATGTCATGGGAATGATCCTTTTTTTTTAAGTACAATGATTAGGATGCAATGATCGGAATAAATCTAATGCTCTTAACTAAATGATATTAGGGATGACATTTGCATGAATGCAGAATGTCATGAAAATTATCTCTTTTTTTCTTTTTTTTTTTTTTTTTTGTACAACGATTAGGACACAATGATCAGAATGAATCAAATGCTCCTAATTGGAAATGTATGGATGATAGCTACATAAATGCATGAGAATGATCCTTTTTTAATGTTCTGGGTTGTCACTGCTCATAGTTTATCAAGGTTTTTTCTCGGTCAACTGGTATCTTTGACAGAAAACCCAAAGAAACGATCATATTCTGCTCAGCAAGCTTGCCTTGCTGTAATTTCAGAGTCCCTTCCACTATACCTTCTGGGACATAAAGTTTGTACCTCCCACTGCAACTTCAGGGGAATAACATTTAGTTTATTTCATCCAATCTGTTATCAATTTGATCTGTTACACCATTCCCTGGGTATAATAACTAGATGTATGTGCCTAAAATTTACATGAATATAGGGTATCATTTTTATTTTCTTGAGAATGATCCCCTATTACACTTGGGTTGACGTTGCTCGTCATTTGTCGAGAGGGTATCATTGACGAAATGTCTTATCCAATAATATCCAAAGAAATAATCATCTTTTAATATTTCCAACCCTTAGGCTTGGTGAGTTCTAAACAATAATCCTGTTTCAGATTATCATATTATTTTGAAGTTTCTAGAGTAATATGCAAAACTCCTTTTATGAAAGTATTATTAGTCCATTAATCGTTATTTCAATAAAAAATGCTTGGAAAAGATCACAACAACGAACGAGAAAGAAATTAATCAGGAGCATATCTCGAAACAAATAAGTTAAACAAAGATAGCAAATGCAATTTAGAAGGAAACTTATTGGTAGTGTATTTTGAAACAAATAAAGCAATCAAAGATAGCTAAGGCCATAAAAGAAAATTGATTGGGGTGTATCTTGAAAAGAATAAACCAATCAAAGATAACAAATTCAAAAAATGGATAAGATAGAAGCTAAGTGCCCCAGATATCGTAGCCTGAGCTTCTCTGTTCAAACTTCTTGAGGACCATTTTAAGCTCAATATGTGTTTAGGGGATCCAGAGGACTTTGTTGATGCCCCAAGACGTAACATACTTCCTCATTGTTAATTCAAGCATAGCAAGACTATTGTATGCGCCACTTTTGATCAAAATTTGAGCTGCCCTTTTCGGTTTTTCTGCTCAAAACCCCTTTGGTCTCAAAGCGCCCTTTGCGGATGTTCGCCCTGGCATTTCCTTTTTTTTTTAAGGTCTCAAGGCGCCCTTTGCGGGTTTTCACCTTGGCTTCTCCTTTTAGATGAAATCTGAATTCACCAGCCTGAGCATGTCCTTACCATACATCTTGGTCAAGGTTAATAATCTTCCAGAACAGGCCTTCTTTACCCATAAGGTCCTTCCCAGTTTGGTATATTCTTTCCTCTGAAATCTTTTGTGAAGAAAGATATTTCTCAATACTAGGTCCCCATCATGACATTCTCTTGGGTGGACCATTTTCAACATAAATCAGTATCATTCATTTTTGGTACATTAAACTATGATGAATACTTTCAAACCATTTCCTTCAGCCAAATTTACTGGAGATATTCTACTTCACCCAATTCTTGACTCAATCAAAGCTTGAAGCAAAGGAATCTCGATTTTCATAGGTAAGACCACTTCTATTCCATAAACCAATGGGAAAAGTGTTGCCCCAGTAAAAGTCCTGATCAACGTTTGATAAGCATAAAGTAAATAGTAGCTTCTTATGCCAATCTTTACAAGTCCCGGTCATCTTTCCTACAATCCTTATTTTGTTTTTTTTTCTTTTTGGCTGCCTTTATTATTCTATGATATGGCGTCTGATCTTTGAACAAATTATAAACTTTTGACATTGTCCTTTTTGGCATTCTTTGTCGACGCTTGATCCCTTTGTTTTTTTTGAGAATTGATGACTATCGACTTTGTAACATTAGCATATGAAGTACTTCCACCCTCTTAGTGAAGTAGATGACGACCACGACAATGAGTCGATGTCGACTAGAAGTTTTTGACGAGATCGGCTCCATAATATCCATTCCCCATATATAAAAAAATCTGTGATGAAATAGCTGAGGCACATTAGTCTTGTCTTCCTCCATTTGGAATTTACGATGCAACTGATGCAATTTCCTTTTCTTGGTAAACTAGTAGCCCAATCCTCTTGATTAGCCTGTCCATCGTAGAACCATTACCATGGGTTTTTTAAACAGCATACCCACATTTCAAGCCTGGTGGTCCTTGATATAATTGTGCGAAAACATCTTGGAATTCTTGAAAATGGCTCAATGATGTCTTGTCTTATTTCTGTGGTGAGTTAAGCTTTGATCTTTACCCCTTTCCTAAGCTCACAACATCCACTGACCCTTTGCAAAGTAGAGTCTATTTTCACTTGTTCTACCATCTTTAACAAATCAAAGATAGGCTACAATCTCTGTCATCTTCAAAGTCCTTAGATCCCCTAGACCCATATCTTATTCAAAAAGGGAGTTAGTAACAACGTCGCTCATGTCATTGATATCTGGGTACCTAGGTACGAAGGCAAAAAATCCAAAGAATAAATGATTCTAAGGATATATATTTTTTAAGAGTTTGATTTTTACAAATATTATTTTTTTATAATATTTGTTTTATTTCATTACTTTCAAATAATATTTAATATTTTATATACATTAGTTAGGAGTATAAAGAAATATATTTATAAATAACGTTAAATACATAAATTTAAGTTATATAATTAATTTTATATATTAAAAAAAGATCCGCTTATACTAGTGTGAAAGTAAAGTATTTTACTGGCTTTCATATATTTTTGTATGATTCTTAATTTAACAATTCAACCATTGAATTTATTGATATTATTGTACTTATCATGCATGTAAATTCTGAAATTGATTCGATATTCTTATCATATCGATCTAAAGTATTGTATATATTAACATTCATTCAACGATTAAAAGTATTTTTACATAAAAAATAGTTAATTTTTTTTAATTTACGTGAAATTTGACATGCATGATTTATATAAATAAAATATGAAATTAATGTGTTTTTATTGTTAAAATATTAATCGTACAAAAATATACGGAATGGTGTAAACTTCTTTAGTTTAATTTTAGTTTAATGTCGGTAATGGTCAATTTTCCTTTTTACTCTAAATGTATAATCTATCTCACTACAATTATTGTGTTCAAATCCTAACACACATCTCACCACTGATTTTAATCCCATCACTATAATAACTAATCTTACTATTATAGTAATTAATCTCATAGCCACTGTTATTTTTAATCTCATTGGAATGAATCTTGTCATCACAGACTGTGGCCAAAGTAGGCAAGGGTTGTGGCTCCTTTAAAAAAAATTACTCTTTAAACATCCTAAAATGAAAAACTATTATTTAAACCTCTCTAAAATCTATAAAATTATAAGTTAAATATTGTAAAATTCCAGTTTATCCTTAAAAATATAAAATTTTGATTTATTATCTCTAAAAACTAAAAAAAAATTATAAAGAAATAAACTAATATAATTATCAACTAATTTTATGCCTTAAAAACAATTTTCTAACTTCAGCCTCATTCAAATAGACCCAAAAGACAGAAAATCAGAAGCACGATAGTAGGACAGACAGTACATGCAGACAAAGGCCAACGTGATTCACGACCAAGGTAAGAACATAAAAAATGAGGTGGTGGACTAATACGAAGCAGATCATATCACGTTATAATCATTTATCTTCGAGCACCATCCTATATTTTCTATCATTTATCTTCTTATTTTGTGTGAAAAAGGAATACTTAGCTGCCTTTTGCTAGAGCTTTCTTGCTTCTGTCGGTAACCACCTTGTCTTATGCTTTGTCCATCACAACACCTGTCCTCACCCCAATTCAGATTAATCAGCCACTCCATATGTTGATTTGTTATTAGAGGCCAAATATTATCAAATTGCATGTGTGTATAATATATATACATGGATTTGCCATGCTTTTTTCTAGGCTTTTCTATAAAAAATAACTCAAAAAAATTAATTATTTAAATGACTTATTTTTTTGATAAAATACAAAAATAATAAAAAATTTACAGTAAAAGTTGGTGGAGCCAAAGTATTTGGCGGCTTATGCCACCAACATGCCACCAACATGCCACGTCAATAATCTATATTAAAAAATTAATTTTTTAGTAAAGCCATGTAGAATGACGCTACTTGTATAAATACTAAGGAAATATTATAATTTTTGAAAGTATAGGTGTTTTAAGCAATTTTATATTTTTATGGTGGAGCTAAATAAATTGACACCAACGGATTTTAAGACACTATCCTATTGTTTATCCTATTGAAACTAAATTTTTCAATTTTTTTTTGTTTTTCTTTTTAAGTTTTTTATTTTTCTTTTATTTATTTATTTTATTTGTTTTATTTATTATTGGTTTTATAAAATTGAAATGTATATTTTAAATGTTTTATAATATTATATTTTAAATTTTAAATTTTATTTTTTATTTTTTAATATTATAATATTATAAATATATTATTTTTATAGATATGACCTTTTAAATTTATTATTTGTTTTATAATATTTAAATGTATATTTTAAATTTTTTAAATATATTTTTTAATTTTAAATATCATTTTTAAAATAATTTTTCTAAATTATGAGTTTTTAAATTTATTTTTTAAATATATTCAAACATTTTTTTAAATTCTATTTAAAATTAAAAAAATAATATTTTATTTAAAAAAGTGAAAATTGAATTGATTTGAAAAAAATAAATAATGATTTATTTTTTTAAAAAAGATTAAAAATATATATTAAAAATTTATATATATTAAAAAAATTAAAAATATATATTATAACTGGTCACATCGTGTCAGTGACATTAGCGATGTGATTAGTTATTAGGTTGTTAGTTTTCAAAAAAAAAAGAGAATAAGAACATCCTATTTAAGAATGTGGGATTTTGTCCCCCTTCAAATATTTTGTAGAAGGAAGGAAGAAAAAAGAAAAAAAAAGTAAGTTATTTATAGTTTTTATTTTGTATTTTTATATTTTATAGTTATTGTAATATAGTAATTAATTATATTTATTTTATGTATTTTTTTTTAAATTATGCAGCTATCAAAATGTCTTCTAGAGCAAATACGGATCACACTTCATCGAGTATTAACGAAACAGTAAAATTAATTATAAATTAAATAAAAAAATCATTTTGATTGTATGAAACTGATCCATGTTTGGTTGTTATTATCCCTTTTTAACTTTTTTTTGCATGTAATTGATCTCTACGTATAAGCTATAAATTTTTTTCACATTCGTAAATTTATATATTAATTTTTTTAATATGACGACCTTTCTACTTAATTTTGCCTTGTTACTATTCTTGGTTCCATTTGTGGGGTACAAAAAAGTTACATTTGTCTTTAATGAGTGAATATATATATATAAAGTTCTCGTATGTAAGATAAATTTTCAAGTTTGAATATGCCTAGTTTATATTATTTGTAAGACTCTATGAATTATTATAGATATCGATTTAATAAAAATAAGTCTTTTTTTTATATTTATATTTACCCATACAACCTATGTTTTTTTAGGACTTTTTTTTTTGTTTTATGTACTTTTTGTAGTTATATGGTTGCCCTTTGTTTTAATGCTTAACTATGATTAGGATATAATAATCACATTTGATCTCTACGTGTTATTATTAAAATTTTATGATAAATCATCATTCTATTATTAATATTTTATTACTCATTTAATTTAACTTAAATAAAAAATACTTAGAATGGCTGTGTAACACCCCTAACCCGTGTCTGTCGTCGAATTAGGGTTAAAGACGTTAGCGGACAGATCAGAAACTTTTACAGACATTACACACAATCATATATCAATTGTAAACAAAGTGTCCCTTAAATAGGTCAACGAGACCTTAATCATGCTTTAGAATAGGGCCGAGACTAGGCCGAACACTTATAAAAAATCTCAGAAATTTAAAAATTTTCTAAGTTATGAAGGGCACACGCCCGTGTAGGCAAGTCGTGTGTCTTCCATGGGCACCAATCATGACCATGTCTTGGCCGTGCCAAAACATAGCATCCATACTGACTTTTCGACACAACCGCAAGGCACACCCGTGTGACTTGACCGTGCACACTTAACTCGATACTGACTTAATCCTACGGTCACTAGGCACACCCGTTTGCCACGACCGTGTAGGCAAAACAGGCTACTTGTAAAGCCAAATTGCCACCCATAATGGGGTCACACCTACAAGCACAAGCAATACTATTTCCACAATCAAATGGCAACCAAAAACATACCAAATGGTCATCATATTAATCCATTCAAACTCATTTCTAACTATGCTAATTTATTCAATCAATTTCATCTAAATCCAAGTATAATTCAACCATAACCTCATTAAACTACTAAGGCATTAATTCACCCCTAAGCTTACCATTCATAAGGCTATTTCATTGCCATCATGACATACCAAAACATGCATCATATATCATATTCACAAATGCATATTACCAACACTTAATAAACCACTTCTCATGGCTACTTTATACACATTTCAAAGATAACCAAAATAACTAGTCTATACATGCCATATCTAATTTTATACATATTTCAAAAGATACCCAAAATAAACTTAGGTAGTGTGATGACGATCCTCGATGGTCCCGAGCCTTCAGCAGCTTTGACGATCTATAAAACAGAGCAAACACACACACAGAGTAAGCTTACAAAAGCTTAGTAGGTCATATACAAGTAAACTTAACTTAAAAATGCACATATCATATTTATACAATGACCATAATGGTTCTCATAGCATATACATCTCATATAGCATTTGGCTCACTTACTATGCCATAATTTATCACATTACTCAACTCAAAAACCATATATATACATAGCTCATCATTCCATGGCATATATTCATCTTGGGTAAGTTCAATTATATACTTACCTTCCATACACACCTCAAGTACTTACCGAACGTACCTGAAACGGATATACATTCACGTAATCATTCATAACTCAGATTTGCTCGTTGAACCGTTCAGAATCTAATAGGATATACAGAATACTTAGAATAGTGGTACAACGCCAACGTCCCAGATGTGGTCTTACATGTAATTAGATATCGATGCCACTGTCCCCAACAGGGTCTTATACGAATTAAGACGATGTCGATGTCCCAAACATGGTCTTACACGTAAAGCTCATATTGATGCCAACGTCCCAGACGTGGTCTTATACAAAATTTTGAATCAATGCCAACGTCCCAGACATGGTCTTTCATGATTAAATAAAACAGACACCTATGTCATGACATAGCTAATCCTATCTATTCTTAGGTTCGTACGGGACTTCTCGGACATTGTCACTAAGTCGATCTTATCTCGGAATTCATATATACAACATCTCATAAGCATTCATCATTAACAATAGTCATATGAACATGCATAATTCAATACAAATATGTTTATTTGTATATTAACTTACCTCGAGTTCGGTTTAACGAGAATGAATACGGCTACTCAATTATTTTCGCTTTCCCGCGATTTAAGTCCAATTTCTTCGGCTTTTGATCTAAATGTAAGCTTGAAATGGCCGAAATCCTTGATGCTTTTGTTCTTTCTTTTTCTTTTGTGTTTTCGGTGGAAGAATAAGTAAAATGAGCACTAATTTTCTTTTAACTTTGTTTTTATTATAAAAACATATAATATATATAATATTAATATAATTTTAACTTATAAAACATATATATTAATAGCCTTGCCGTCCACTAACTTAGAATTTGGGCTATTTACATTATAAATCCCCCCATATTTAAAAACCACATCAATTCAGCCATTAATCAAACAAAAACCACTTTTAACTTTTACGCGATTTAGTCATTTGCTCAAATTAAACATACAGACAGACAAATTAACTTACGAAATTTTGTTGTCAGAACTTGATGTTTTGCTTTCACTTGTTGACAGACTAAACATTTTGAAACACAGATACGGTCTCGAAATCTCAAGCAATCATCAAAAACTTAAAATTCAGATTCAGAATTCGAATCATACTGAGCTTGTTTTGCTAATAATTCATTATCCACTTTCTTAGCATCACATATCTGTTGTAAAAACAACGGTTTTGCTTTCAACTCAACTACCACTGCACTATCATCAGACAAATTTAATTGAGCATTCAAAGCACATAGTGCTAATAATGATGTTCTACTTAGTGCATCAACAACAACATTTGATTTCCCGGGATGGTAATCTATCACAAGCTCATAATCTTTCAACAACTCTAACCATCTTCTCTGACGCAGATTCAAATCTTTCTAGGTCATCAAATATTTCAGACTATTATGATCAAAAAATACGTGACATTTCTCACCAAACAGATAATGTCGTCAAATTTTTAATACGAAAACAATCACAGCTACCTCAAGGTCATGTGTAACATCCTAGATTAGGGGTTATGCGTTTGTGCATAATTCATGAGTTAGTAGGTTTTGGCAATGTTTGGAAGTGTATTAAGGGTTTTTAAAATTCTAGGATGGAAGAGAAAGCTTAGAAAAATTATTGGTTTCTAAGTAAAAAGGGGAGCTAGGTAAATGAGGCTTGAAAAGAAACTCCGTGTGAAGCATGACACAAGGAACCATGTGGTAAAATGGCATGTTTTATGAATTATGTATGAATGTGTTATGTGAATTCTAGAAATAAGGAAATGTATGGAAATGTAAGGAAATGTAAGGAAATGTATGGAAATGTATGGAAATGTAAGGAAATGTAAGGAAATGTAAAGAAATGTCTTGTCTTGGAAATGTAGGGAAATGTCCTGAAAATGTATGGAAATGTTAAGTTTAAAAGAGGAAAGTGAACATTTTTGGAAACCTGGAAATGTAAGGAAATGATTCAAAAATAGAAAGTGAACATTTTTGGAAACTTGGAAATGTAAGAAAATGGCAAGTTTACAGAGCCGATCGAAAATTTTAGGAAACTTAGAAATGACCTAGAAATGTCGAATTTTAAAGTTTAAAATAGGAAATTAGGGCAAGGAGGCCTTAAAAGAAAAAGTTGGTAAAATTTGGCACACAAACAGGCTTGGAAAAGTGGCCTAAAGATGTCACTTAGGGCCTATGGAAATGGAGCCATGTGCAAGAGGAATGGGCCTGGGTTCGAGTCACTTGGGTAGCAAATAAATAAGGTTTTATTTTAGCTTCCAGAAGGCTGAGGTGAACGGCACATGCTTCTAGAAAATGAGGTGTTTTATTTTCATAAATATGTGATTAATAAGGTGATAAATAGAAGCTTTTTATTTGGATTATTTCGAAGAGATAATAAAGGATTTTTATTTGGATTATTTCGAAGAGATAATAAAGGATTTTTATTTGGATTATTTCGAAGAGATAATAATGGATTTATTTTAGATTATTTTTAGGAGATAAATGTGGATATTAATTCTTTTATTTTGATAGATAAGGAAGAGATAAAAGAGGATTATTATTAGTATTATTTTTATTAAGAAATAAGATATAATTATTGGATTAAGTTTTATTAAAGTGATAAATCAAAGGATAAAGCTATCAAAATAGAAGAGTGGTGGCCAAGTAAAGGACTCTAGCTAGTAACTTTGGCTATAAAAGGAGGGCAGGAGGGCTACTCATTCACTTTTGCTCCCTCTTCCTCTCTGCCGAATTTTCCTAGCTCTCTCCCCCTCTCTGCCGAATTTTTCTTCAAGCAAAATCCATCTTTTCCTCTTCTATTTTCTTCTCTGTTTCTACTGTCAAAGCCGAATCTTTGTTGATTCTAAGTAAAGGAGCAATCAACTACAACATCAAAAAGGTTTCTTCAACTGTCAAATACAAGGATCAAGGATCTAAGGTAAGATAAATTTATTTGATTAAAGGTTATGATGTATATGTTAGATTAGATCTAACATGAAGATTTCGACAGACATATAGGGCAAGGAATCCTCTTCAGATTTGGAATTTGTATGGTAAGTGATATTCGGCAAAGGCTTAATTTTGGTATTTGGAATTATTTTTCATTATTTAAAAAGCCAAAAAATCACATGGTTACATGAATTAGTGTTAGCCGATTCCAAGGAAAAGGGATACTAGCAATTTTGGGATTTGATTTACAATCATCCAAATCGGCAAGCAAGGAATTAACAGATCTAAAGTTAGATCGGGATTTTCGGGATCTCAAGGAATCTATTAAGCGAATCAGGTGTGTACCCTTACTAACCTTCGATATTTCATATGGCTATTATTTTAATATATGAATATGTATAAGAATGTGAATGTGGCTAAGTACCACAAATGCGGTAAAAAGTACCCAGGTACGTTTCCTACTTTTGATAGGATTATGAATGTGATATATTTTGAATAAGTAACATGAATAAGAAATAAGTTATGCATGATATAAAATAATTGGGGCATTTGGGATATATGTGAAGGGAGAAAGTGAAGGTGATGACTACGGTCTCACCAACGAAATATGTTGACTACGGTCACATTGCGGAATTTTGGTAACTTCGGTTACAATATTTGACTATAGTGTCTAATGACACAACGTATAAATTTGACTATAGTGTCTAATGACACAACGTATATGGGCGATGAGCACGTCGACTGCAGCGACTGCCTTCGATGGTGTGTAGCGGATGGAGGGTTGACTTAGTAGTCCCCACGGTGTGACTGGCAGGTACGGGTGGTGTGTAGCGGATGGACCATTAGGCTTGGGTTGGGTTGCATCATTTATTTTGATATGAATATGAATTTGACATGAACATGTATGCCTGATTTGTTGGATGTTAGTATGATGTACACATTGAGTCTGTTGACTCACCCCGTTGTGGGAACTATTTTCAGGTGATGAACAGTGACGGACCGGGACGGTAGACCTTGGTGGCCATGCATCAATTTGAAGATTTTATTTATTTTGGACTTTATTTCGTTTTAGAACATTTAATTTTAATATCGGGTTTTATTTGATGTAATAAGGCCATAAGGCCCAAGTTGGATTTCTTTATTTCTGCTTTATTTTTTTAATTATTTTGTTACAAATGATTGTTGGATTGAATTTTAAGTGAAAATATTTTATAAACCTAAAGAAAATTATTTTTGTCACCTTAATAAAATTGAGTTTTTTTTAAATTAATTAAATGGGTTTCCCAACCTAAGCCCAATCCAAAACAATATCTTCTAAAATTTACAAATTTTCTCTAAGTAGCAAAGAATTTGAAAACCGGTTTACTTAAGGAACATACCAGATCCGGTCAGGCTCGTGGGCCGGGTTTGGGGTGTTTCATCATGAGTCAGATAATTCTTTTCATGAGGCTTCAATTGTCTCTAGGCATAGACTATAACTTTGCCTTCCTGCATCAGTATGCATCCCAGACCATTCAACGAAGCATCACTGTATATCACAAATTCTTTACCCAATTCTGGTTGTACTAACACTAGAGCTTCAGTTAATAAAGTTTTCAACAGATCAAAACTTTTCTGACATCTATCGGACCATTCAAATCTAACCTCTTTCTGAAGCAATTTAGTCAACGAAGTAGCTATTGCCGAGAATCCTTTTACAAACAGACGATAATAACCAGCTAGTCCGAGGAAACTACGGACTTCAGACACATTTTTCGGAGGTTTCCAATCCAGAATAGCAAAAATCTTACTCGGATCAACTCGAATTCCAGAAGCTAACACAATATGTCCCAGAAAACTAACCTCGTGTAACCAGAATTCACATTTGCTGAATTTTGCATACAATTGCTTTTCTCTCAGAGTTTGCAACACAATTCTCAGATGTTCAGTATGTTCAACCTCATCACGTGAATAAATCAAAATGTCATCTATGAACACCACCACAAATCGATCTAGGTACGGTCTGAAGATTTTATTCATCAAATCCATAAAAACAGAGGAGCATTGGTTAGTCCAAATGGCATAACTAAAAACTCATAATGTCCATACCTCGTTCTGAAAGCAGTTTTCAGAATGTCTGAGTCTTTCACTCGTAGCTGATAGTATCCCGATCTCAGATCAATCTTAGAAAATATAGTAGCTCCTTTTAACTGATCAAACAAATCATCAATTTTAGGCAACGGATATTTATTCTTTATGGTTACTTTATTCAACTGACAATAATCAATGCACATTCTCATCGTACCATCTTCTTTTTTTTTTCACAAACAGAACATGAGTACCCCAAGGTGAAAAACTCAATCTAGCGAACCCTCTGTCAGTCAACTCTTGCAACTGTGACTTTAATTCTTTCAATTCTGTTGGTGCCATTCTATACAGAGCTATTGAAATAGGTGTTGTACCAGGTAACAGATCAATACCAAATTCGACTTCACGTATCGGAGGCAATCCCGCTAGTTCTTCAGGGAATACATCAGAAAACTCACAAACAACTGGCACTGATTCAATTTTCTTTTCAGAAACCTTCAAATCAATTACATAACCAAAGTACGCTTCATATCCCTTTTTCACATATCTCTGAGCTTTCAATACAGATATTACAGCAGGCAATCCATTCAAATCATTTAACTCAACCCTAACTATTTCATCATTCGGACATCTCAAATCAATAATCTTTTTTTTTTACAATTCACAACTACATCATGCACTGACAACCAGTCCATACCCAGAACAATATCAAATTCATCAAAAGGTAACAGCATCAAATCAGCAGGGAAACATATATCTCGAAATATTAACGGATAATTCTTGCATACTTTATCAACCAGAACACTTTTACCTAAGGGGTTTGATACTTTTAAAACAAATTCGGTAGACTCTACATGAAAAGTTTTACTGAATACTAAGTTCATGCATATATATGAATGTGTAGAACCAGGGTCTATCAATGCAATCATCGAAGTATCATAAAGAGTAAATATACCCGTTATAACATTTGGAGATGAAGCTTCTTCCCGAGCTCGGATAGCATACGCTCTGGCTGGCGCTCTAGCTTCGGATCTCGTAACAGTATCTTTCGTAGTCCTTTGACTACCACTGACATTTCTTGTATTTCAGAAAGGTCTACTTCTCACTGAAGCGTTATCAGATCTCGGATTTCGGGCAGTTTCTTGCTCAACAGACTCTGGGCAATCACGGATGAAATGATCTAATGACACGCATCTGAAACAAGCTTTGTCATTCAATCTACAATTACCCAGATGTTTTTTACCATAATGTTTACACTCGGGTCGTTCGAATCTAACATTTCCAACACTTGCTATTGAAGTTGCCGGAGCTTTAGAACTCAATTGTGATCTAGATCGATCTCTACTCAAATGTCCCACATTCAACTTTGAACGGCTATGCTCATATCGGAATTTCTTCAAAGCAGACTGAAATGATCTACTCTAAAACCTCTTTCTCACATCTTTAACTTCAGACTCAGCTTTCTTTTTATCTTTCCCGAGTGCCTCAGCTTTACATGCCCGATCAACAAGTACAACGAACTCTTTTATTTCTAAAATCCCAACTGGCAAATGGATATCTTCATTAGGGCCATCTTCAAATCTTTTGCACATTATTGCCTCAGTGGATACATATTCAAGAGCATATTGACTCAGTCTCACGAACTTTCGTTCATATTTCGTAACAGACATTCGGCCCTGTTTCAATTCCAGAAATTTCTTTCGTTTCTGATTGATAAATCTCTCATTAATATATTTCTTTCAAAACTCAATCTGAAAAAAATCCCACGTGACTCGTTCTTTTGGAACAATAGAAATTAGGGTTTTCCATCACTGATAAGCTGCATCTCAGAGCAAAGATTCAACACATTTTATACTTTCATATGGAGTTAAAGACATTTCTTCGAATACCCGTATAGTGTTTTCTAACCAGAATTCAGCTTTCTCAGCATCGTCATCACCGGTAGCCCTGAACTCTACAGACCTATACTTACAGATTTTGTCAACCGGAGGCTTATTCAACAGATTCAGATACATAACTGGTGGCACACCTGTAGTCTGAGGGGGATTAACCGGGGGTGAAGGTTGTGAAATAGCCAGATTATTTCTTACAAACTGAGTGAACCATTCACTCATCATCTGGAAAAAAGCTTGTCTAGCTTCTCCCTCATGACCGCTCATAGCTGGTCTCAAATTCGAAGACGCTGTCCCTTGCACAGAAGCAAGCGCATTACTTTCTATATCGTCAGCTACGGCTCTTTCGGGATCTATTACTATACAAAAAATCACATTTTTCACATCAGGATTCATCACACTATCACAGTTCAGATATATGGCATGTATAGCTAGACTCTAACATGCTATGTTAGTCCGAGAATCGACTAAACCGTAGCTCTAATACCAATCAAATGTAACACCCCTAACCCGTGTCAGCCACTGGATTAGGGTTAAAGGCATTACCGGATAGATCAGAAACTTTTACAGACATTATACACAATCATATATCAATCGTAAACAAAGTTTCCCTTAAATAGGTCAACGAGACCTTAATTATGCTTTAGAGTAGGGTTAGGACTAGGCCGAACACTTGCACAAATTCTCAGAAATTTAAAACTTTTCTAAGTTATGCAGGGCACACACCCGTGTGGGCAGGCCGTGTGTCTTCCATGGGCACCAAACACGGCCATGTCTTGGCCGTGCCAAAACATAGCATGCATATTGACTTTTCAACACGGCCGCAAGGCATGCCCGTATACCTTGACCCTGTGCTCTTAGGACATATACTGGCTTACTAACACGGCTACTAGGCACGCCCGTGTGCCTTGACCGTGCACACTTAACTCAATACTGACTTAATCCCACGGTCACTAGGCACGCCCTTCTGCCACGACCGTGTAGGAAAAACAAGCTACTCGTAAAGCCAATTGCCACAATGGGGTCACACCTACAAGCACAAGCAATACTATTTCCACAATCAAATGGCAACCAAAAACAAACCAAATGGTCATGATATTATTTCATTGAAACTCATTTCTAACTATGCTAATTTATTCAATCAATTTCATGTAAATCCAAGTATAATTCAACCATAACCTTATTAAACTACTAAGGCATCAATTCACCCATAAGCTTACCATTCATAAGGCTATTTCATTGCCATCATGACATACCAAAATATGCATCATATATCATATTTACAAATGCATATTACCAACACTTAATAAGCCTCTTCTCATGGCTACTTTATACACATTTCAAAGATAACCAAAATAACTAGTCTATACATGCCATATCTAACTTTATACATATTTTAAAAGATACCCAAAATAAACTTAAGTAGTGTGATGACGATCCTCGATGGTCCTGAGCCTTCAGTAGCTTTGACGATCTATAAAATAGAGCAAACACACAGACAGAGTAAGCTTACAAAAGCTTAGTAAGTCATATACAAGTAAACTTAACTTAAAAATGCACATATCATATTTATACAATGACCATAATGGTTCTCATAGCATATACATCTCATATAGCATTTGGCTCACTCAATTAGCCATAATTTATCACATTACTCAACTCAAATACCATATATATATATATATATACATAGCTAATCATTCCATGGCATATATTCATCTTGGGTAAGTTCAATTATATACTTACCTTCTATACACACCTCATGTACTTATCGAACGTACCTGAAATAGATATACATTCACGTAATCATTCATAACTCGGATTTGCCCGTTGAACAGTTCAGAATCTAATAGAATATACAGAATACTTAGAATAGTCGTACAATGCCAACGTCCCAGACGTGGTCTTACATGTAATCAGATATCGATGCCAATGTCCCCAACAGGGTCTTATACGAATTAAGACGATGTCGATGTCCCAAACATGGTCTTACACGTAAAGCTCATATCGATGCCAACGTCCCAGACGTGGTCTTACACAAAATTTTGAATCAATGCCAACATCCCAGACGTGGTCTTACATGATTAAACAGAACAGACACCTATGTCATGACATAGCTAATCCTATCTATTCTTAGGTTCGTACGAGACTTCTCGGACATTGTCACTCAGTCGATCTTATCTCGGAATTCATGTATACAACATCTCATAAGCATTCATCATTAACAATAGTCATATGAACATACATAATTCAATACAAATATGTTTATTTGTATATTGACTTACCTGGAGTTCGATTTAACGGGAATGGATACGACTACTCAATTATTTTCGCTTTCCAGCGATCTAATTCCGATTTCTTCAACTCTTGATCTAAATTTAAGCTTGAAATGGCCAAAACCCTTGATGCTTTTTTTATTTCCTTTTCTTTTGTGTTTTCGGTGGAAGAACAAGTAAAATGAGCACTAATTTTCTTTTAACTTTGTTTTCATTATAAAAACATATAATATATATAATATTAATATAACTTTAACTTATAAAACATATATATTAATAGCATTTCCATCTACTAACTTAGAATTTGGGCTATTTACATTATAAATCCCCCCATATTTAAAAACCATATCAATTCGGCCATTAATCAAACAAAAATCACTTTTAACTTTTACGCGATTTAGTCATTTGCTCAAATTAAACACACAGACAGATAAATTAACTTACGAAATTTTACCACATGCTTAATCATATATCATAAGCACAGAAAAGAATATTAAAATATTTTATTGACTCGAATTTGTGGTCTCCAAACCACTGTTCCAACTAGGGATAAACTGGACTATTACACTACGTTGGTATAGTATAATTGTTTTCTCAACCTTTCAATTTTACTCTTCAATATATAATTTTATGTTTAAATTATATAGATAATTGATTTATCATATTCTTATAAAAAATTTACCATACATGATGGGTATCGGGTTTTGAGGTTGCGATTTCATTTTCTCAAGTGCAATTTGGACGAGCGGATCATGCCATACTTACAGTTGGCTGGATTTGGGGATGTTGCATTGATCCGAAGGTTTGACCTGAGGGAGAACTTAATATTTGCCTTAGTTGAGCGGTGGTGTACAAAGACCCACACCTTCATTATGTCGTGCGGGGAGTGCACTATCACATTGGAAGACGTCGCTATGCAACTTGGGTTAGGAGTTGACTGTGCTGTGGTCACAAGCCGAAGCAAAATGTTGGAACCTTTAGTACTATGTCACAGATTGCTTGGACGGTCCCTTAGTGATAGGAACAGAATTTCACATGCTTGGCATTGGCATGGTTGAGAGCAAATTTTAAGGAGTTATCGAGTATTGCCATTGAGCACGAGGTGATGTGTGCTGCTCGAGCCTATATTATTGTAACACCCCTAATCCGTATCCGATACCGGAATAGGTTTACGGAGTATTACCGTACTTATATCTCAACTAAGCATACAATTCGAATACCATCTTAATAACAATTAAAAACCATTCAAGAATAATTCATATAGTCCCTAATACGAGCCCTCGAGGCCCTATATAGACATAAAAAATGGTTCGGGACTAAACTGAGAAATCAAAGAGTTTTTGAAAAATCATGGAAAATTTTTAAAGTGCAGGGGACACACGCCCGTGTGGACAGGCTGTGTGTCTCACACGGCCAAGAGACACACCCGTGTCTCAGGTCGTGTGGGCATTCGAAATGGAATCACATGGCCGTGTCCTAGCTTGTGTCCGACCCCGTGTAACTCTCTGAATTGGATCACACGGCCAGACCACACGCCCATGTGCCAGGCCATGTACCCTTCGAAATGACCTCACACGCTCGTGTGCTAGGCCGTGTGCTAGACCATGTGAAAACTAGAGGGTATACTAACTTGTGCCATATGGCCAAGCCACACTCCCATGTGCTAGGCCGTATGAAGCTACTGACTTGGTTTCAAAGAAATATCAGGGGACACACAACTGTGTAACCTGGCCATATGTCACACATAGCCGAGACACACGCTCGTGTGCTAGCCCGTACGAATAAAAATAGGCTAGTTTCCAAGCCATATTTCTCACCCAAAGTGGTACCAACCTAATCTTAACAATGCACATATAACCAAAGCATCATAGACACTCCAAACCAACTAACAACAAGGTTATATCATATACTAACCATTCATACATCATGGTATTCATAAGCACTTTCAAAAGATTACTTTCAAAATAAACCTAAATGGTTAAACTCAAATATGAGACGATGTGCCTAATTTCAACATGCATACCACATCTCAATTTCCATTATTTGATAGCCAAAATACCGATTCATCACAAGGCATCCACATAGCAACCAAAACACCACATAGCACAAAGTTATATATATATACATATTTACACATTCAAGTATATCAAAATAAATCAACTCATATAGATATATAAAAAAAACACCATAAGACTAATAGGCCACAATAGCCTAACCACCTATACATGCCATTTAACCAAAATATCAAAAGTCCAAAGTACCAAAATGTGAATTTGATAGTGTGACGCGATCTCTGACACTTCCGAATCGAGCGAGCTTCCGAATCAGTATAAAACATGGAAATTTAAAAAGGAGTAAGCAATTAAGCTTAGTAAGTTTGTGTAATCAATAAATACACTTACCAAATCATCCACAATTTAATTTGGCTTAATTAATACATAGGTAAATTTTTAATTCGGCCCATAGCCTAACACATAACCGAAATTAGGTTAATCATGCATAACTTCATCCACTATGAATTAAATTCTGTAACTCTCACGAATACATGTACTAATTCGTATTAACTCGAATCACCTAGTGTTATCACAGAGCTCATTGAATTATTTGAGTATTGATGAATATACTTACCTCGTATTTCCAAATATGATAACGGCTTATAGATATGAGTACATCATTTTCTTTGTGCCATTGTCCAACTATGGTTTTTCACATGAATTGCCATGGCCCGACTGTAACACCCCAAACCCGGTCAAAACGCTACGACCGGATCCGGCATGTCACAGGGAACAATCTTTTTTGGAAAACAAGTTGTTGACTTAAATTGTCAAGAAAACGTTTCATTTTATGGAAACCGAAGTTGAGTTAGGTAATTTGCTAAAATCATTTCAAAGTTTGTTTTAAAGAAAATCGAGTTAACTCATTGTTGTCACATGTTCGCTACTTATCCGATGGTAAATTTTTGGAAAAATCCCGAAAAGTCATTAAAGTTTGTGAAACATTCATTTTATAGTTTCTTTTCCTTTTTAATCACGCTTCCATGTTTAACGCAAATTCAAAGGTATTTAACATAATAAATAAACCCAAAATAAAATTTAGATGGCCTTATTACATAAACGAAAACCGAAATTTAAAGCAAAGTAAATCCAAAATAATAAATTAAAACAAAAACCTGAAATATTGTGCATGGCCACCTCGAGTGTGTCCCGACTCCATATCCGCGATCTAAGAATCATCTACAAAATGGAAAAGAAGGGGTGAGTTACCGAGACTCAGTGTGTAAATTCCCCATCCCGAAGATAATAAGCCCTTACACAGTTTCATAAGCAAATATGCATGCCATGCAACCCAAAACCTAACCATTCGAAACTCCCAATTCTACCCCCTGTGGTACCAAACCACTAGTGGTCCCAAACCACTGAGGGTCCCAAACCACTGGTGACCGAAAGTCACAAATAACATATGTGGTACCAAACCACTAGTGACCTAAGTCACAAATAACATATGTGCAGCCAACCCACTTTGTGGTACCAAACCACTGATGACAATCTCGTATATCGATATGTGGGGCCAACCCACTGTGGTACCAAACCACTGGGACGAGTCACAAAAATATATGTGGTACCAAACCACTGGTGATTCCAAACCACTAAGCCTTACTCACAATATCATAGAAAGCAGGGCCAACCCACTGTGTGGTACCAAAGCACTGGTGACAGTCTGAAAATCATACCGTCCCCCTCCTCTCATCATACCCATGCAATATGACATAATAATTCGTGTATGCAATATGTCATGTATGCTAAACATATATCAAATATAAGTATAACATGAATTACCATCATAATCAGATAGACATAAAACAACATAATCACGCTAATCAACCTCTAAGGGTATAACCGTAATTTTACTTGCTAAGGGCATTTTCGCAATTTACCTTTCAGGAGTATTTTGGTATTTTACCCATCCAAGGGTATATCAGTAATTTTTCACCTACGATGGCCTTTCTAAAGGCCTACTGTCGCCTCGAGCGACTCAGCTACCATTTCCCGCCGTACCAGGCTATTGGGCCTAAAACCTGATTACGGCCCATTCAGGCCCACACGCTTATGTGGCCCACCTAACACAAATCTAGTTACATATATTAGATTCACCTAGTCTAGTTCACTATATATTACACCATCATACAATTTTATTCAATTGGGCCCACTTCGGCCCATCGTGGCCCAAGCAGCCTCAACCCACAAGAATACTACTGATGGTCTCAATTATCACGTCGAAGCCCCACACGTGCGCTCGCGCGCTCGTGTGGCTACTATTGCCGTGATCGGCACTTCGAAATTTGCCGCTCTACAACTAGAGTAGAGAGAGTTACACACCTGATAGGAATTTGGTGCTAAACCGCACTGCGACCACTCCTGTGCCCAAACGCCCACCAAGGTATGTTAACTCTCCTCCTGGAATGCTCTTTATATAGCTAGCACTTCACCTTCCTTCTTTGTATCTTTCTGATGTGGGATCCCTTCGTCAGTAGAGTTTAAATTCAACTGAAACTCTTGCCATCCAATCTGCAAAATAAATACTCCCTTGCTTGTCATGAGATTCGAACCCAGGCTCCCCTGTAGCTTAATCCACGCCGCTAGCCACTTTGCCACAAGCTCCTCTTGTGTCTTAAACCATGCGCAACTAAATATAAATCTGCAGCCAAATTCTAAAATCCATTTAAAAAGAAAACCAAAATGCAAGAGCCAAGACTTGAACCTTGGACCTCCTTCCTTCCTTGTGGCGTCATCCCCTTGCCTCTTATGTGGCGTCACTTTGCCACTACACCACACACTCCAATTGTGTCATTTTCCTCCATATTTTATTCTTACAGCCTACCTACTAACTCCTAGGGTTTTTTTTCACCTAAAAGCAAAATTTTCCCAAAGCCAATGTTCGATCCCGGAACTTCATAGAAGCCCTCTAACCTTCCAAAATCACTTATCTAATAGGTCCAACAAGCCGTTCTCTTATTCTCCAAAATTTAAACGCTACTACGCTCAAGGCCCATTGGGTCCAATTCTTCTAGGACCAATTTCAGGATGTTACACCGACCATGGTCTTACATTCGTAGTGCCATAACCCAATTATGGTCTTATCATTTGAATGTCATAGCCCAGTTATGGTCTTACATACAAATACTGCCATGGTCTAACCATAGTCTTATCCGTCAATTCGTCATTTACATAAAACGATTGTACTCAATCCTGCGACATACTTTTTTGAACATTTAAATTCTATTTCAAAGTCCAACAATGAATATGAAAAATTTCATAATATCATTCATCAACTTAATAAATAAACATTAAATGTTTAACCATACAGACTTACCTTGTAATTGGACGGATTAAAATGATCGATCAATCTATCACTTTATCTTTGCCTCAATTTAGACCCAAATGTTGTTTTTCTTGATTTATATAATCAAATTTAACTTATTTAATAATTATTCTATTCAATTCAATCCAATTTCATATTAGGGAAAAATTACCATTTTGCCCCTATACTTTTAACCTTTTTACAAATTAGTCCCTAGGTTTGTAAAACGAAATTTATGCAATTTCATCCACTTATAAGCCTACCCGAATTTCATATAACCCTATTCAAGCCCATACAAATCACAATTTTACACATTTAACTCATAAATTTCGCATTTTACAAATTAGCCCATATTTCACATTTTCATCAAAAGTCCCTTAACAAAAGTTGTTTAACACACAGCAAGGTTTCATTTTCTTCCATGAAACTACAAAAACAATTAACATGCTTCCATGGCAAAACCTTAGCCTTTCAACCTTTTTCAAATCAATTCACTCTTTAGCTAGATTAAGTTACATTGTTTCCAAAAACATAAAAATAAACAAAAACAAACACCAATTTTACTTACATGCAAGGGACTTTCTGGCTGAAAAATTTAAGCTTTCCAAGCTCTTTGTTTATCGATATTTTCGGTTGAAAAAGAAAGAAGAAGATGGCCATTTTGTTTTTATTTTATTTACTTTAGCTCTACTCATCAAATTACCAACCCTTACCAAATTTTGACTTTTCATGAATACACTCCATGTACATCCACTATCTCCTTTAATGGTTTAATTACCACATAGGGACCTCCACATTAAGGTTCTATAGCTATTTAATACATTTAGCTACTAGAACACCACTTTCGCATTTTACGCGATTTAATTTTTTTTCACAAATTGAACATACAAACGGTAAAAATTTTTAATGAAATTTTTACACATTAATTCTAACATGTTGTAAAACACATAATAATATAATTTGTGGTCCAAAAACCACTGTTCTAATTTCACTAAACATGGGCCATTACAACTCTCCCTCTTTAAGAATTTTCGTCCCTGAAAATCATACCAGAAAATAAATTAGGGTATTGTTTTCTCATGGTTTCTTTAGGTTCCCAAGTAGTCTCCTCAATCCCGTGATGATGCCAAAGAACTTTCACTAAGTCTATTCTTTTATTTCTCAATTCTTTGATCTCACGAGCAAAATTCTGATCGGTTCTTCGGTATACGACATGTCTGGCTGAATCTCAACCTCGGTTGGAGAAATTATATGCGAAGGATCCGATCAGTACCTTCGTAACATAGATACATGAAACACATTATGGATCTTCTCCAACTTTGACCGTAATTCAAGTCAATAAGGCACCAACCCAATTCTCTTGATAATCTCGTACGGTCTGATAAATCGCGGACTCAACTTTCCTTTGTGACCAAATCTGAGAATTCTTTTCCAAAGCGATACTTTCAAAAACACTTTATCGCCAACCTAAAATTCAATGTCTTTACGCTTCAAATCTGCGTACGATTTCTGTCTATCTGAAGCGACTTTCAAACTGTCACAAATCACTTTCATTTTCTCTTCGATTTCTCAGATCAAATCAACCACGTGTATCTCTTTCTCACTGAGCTCAGTCCAGTACAATGGAGTTTGGCATTTTTGACCATACAAAGCTTCGTACGGTGCCATCTTAATACTTGACTGAAAACTGTTATTATATGCTAATTCAACCAACGGTAAATGTCTTTCCCAATTACATTCAGACTCTAAAACATAGCAATGAAGCATATCCTCGAGAATCTGAATCACTCTCTCAGACTGACCATCGGTTTGGGAATGAAATGCAGTGCTAAAATGCAACTGCTTACCTAAAGCCTCCTATAATTTCTTCCAAAATCGAGATGTAAATGGAGAATCTCTATCCGAAATGATGGATTTCGATACTCCGTGCAATCTTCCAATCTAAAAAATATACAACTCAGTTAATCTGTCCAGAGAGAAGTCTGTACACATCGAAATAAAATGTGCAGACTTCGTCAATCGATCAACAATGACCCAGATAACATCTTTCTTTTTCAGAGACAGAGGTAATCCTGACACGAAATCCATCCAAATTTTGCCTCATTTCCACTTTGATATCATTAATGGTTGCAATAGACCTGAAGGCACTTGATGTTCAGCTTTGACCTGCTGACAAATCAAACATTTTGACACAAACTCAGAAATGTCACGTTTCATACCTGACCACTAGTATGTCTATTTCAAATTACTATACATTTTAGTACTCCCTGGATGCATAGACAAACTACCATTGTGTGCTTCGTACAAAATTTTCTGTATAAGCTCAAAATTCCTCTGTACGCAAACTCTACCTTTGAATAATAAAAAATCATCAGATCCGATTTGAAACTCTAAATCAGAAGTCAACTCGCACTGCGCTATTTTAGCTTGCAAATCACTATCGTATTTTTTAGCCTCACAAGTTCGTTGCACAAACATCGGTCTAGCTTTTAACTCAGCTAAAATCGAACCATCATTAGACCAAGTCAACCATGTGTTCATCGTCCGTAAAGCAAACAAAGATTTTCTGCTTAAAGCATCCGCGACTACATCCGCTTTTCCTGGATGGTAATCAATCACTAGTTCATAATCCTTCAACAATTCGAGCCATCTTCGCTGTCAGAAATTCAAATCTTTCTGAGACACCAAATACTTCAAGCTCTTGTGGTCAGTAAATATGGCATTTTTCATTGAACAAATGATGTTGTCAAATTTTCAATGCAAACACAATTACAGCCAACTTTAAGACATGTATAGGATAATTCTTTTCGTGAGTCTTTAACTATCTGAAAGCATATGATATCACTTTGCCTTCTTGCATCAAAATACATCCAAAACGGTTCAATGACGCATCACTGAAAATCACAAACTCTTTACCCTACTTAGGCTGAACTAAAACTGGTGCTTCGGTTAACAGTGCTTTCAAATGATTAAAACTCTATTGACACTTCTTAGGCCACTCAAACTTTACATCTTTCTGTAACAACCGAGTCATTGGTGTGTAGCTATCATGGAGAAACCTTTAACAAATCTTCAATAATAGCCCACTAATCCGAAGAAACTTCTAACCTCAGAAATGTTTCTTGGTGTTTTCCAGTCAACAACCACTGAAATCTTTTTTAATCAACTCTGATGCCTTCAGTTGAAACAATGTGTCCCAAAAATCCAACTTCTCGAAGCCAAAATTAGCACTTGCTAAATTTAGAAAATAATTGTTTATCATGCAGAGTCTGTAACACAATTTTCAAATGTTCGAGATGCTGAAATTCATCTCGAGAGTATATCAATATATCATCAATGAACATTGTAACACCCCTAACCTGTAACCGTCGCTGGCCTAGGGTTAAGAGGCATTACCTAATCATCGAAACATTCACAATCATTTCACGACACAAAGTCAATCATAAATCAAACATACATAAATATAAGCATATAGTCCCTTATCTAGGTCTACGAGACCTTAAACACGTGTTAAAAAGGGGTTGGAACTAAACCGAGCACCAATGAAAGTTTTCAAAATTTCAAATATTCTTCAATACTGTTGAGGCCATATGTCCAGGCCGTGCCAAAATAGAGCATGTATTCTGACTTCTCCACACGACCACCAAGCACGCCCGTGTGCTAAGGCCGTGTACTCTTAGGCAATATACTGACTTATTCACACGGCTACTAAACACGTCCGTGTACCATGGTCGTGCGTACTTGGACTAGTTACTGACTTTATCCCACGGTCACTAGGCACGCCCATGTGCTATAACCGTGTAGGCAAAACAGGCCATTTACAAGGCCAATTTGCCACCCACACAAGGGTTTACCAACAAGCTTCAAAACAATGCCAATTCATGCTTCTAAATGTATTCAAACACACCATTTCATATATTATTAAACCACCAACTATACCATCTACTTCCATGATCATTTTCATCACAACTAAGTTCATTCAAAGTAACAATTATACATCTCAAAGCATATGTAATTCAAGCATCATATAATCCATACCAAAATGTATCTTCTAATCACATCTTTCCCAATCAACAAAATCATCAAATATACCATATTCATAGCTCATTCCTCAATTCAACATCATTCAACTTCCAAGCCAATTCACATGGCAAGGGTTAAACATTTCAAAACATATCATAACTTTTAGCCTATACATGCCATATTTCAACTATATACATCTTTCCAAAAGTACCAAAATAGGTTTCTGATAGTGTGATAGAGAATACTGACAATCCCTGGATCCGAGCTAGCTTTACTGACACTGCAAAGCAGAGAAACAAATCACACAATAAGCTTTCCAAAGCTTAGTAAGTTCGAAATACAATACAATTAATTCATTGAATCAAATCAATATACATATTAAACCATCACATAGATAATTTATCATTTTCACATAAATTTAACCATATCTAATGCTCACATAGAATTCCATTCATCTACTTTAAATGTCATCAACCACCTAGGTATCATACATACCTTTTCCAACACATAGTTAGTCACCACCATGCTATTCACCACTCGACTTTACATTTCGATCAACCTTTGCTATTTTCTTGCTTTATTCGCACACTTAGTGCCAATTTGTAAACATAACATAATCGTCATCGCACATTTAGTGCCAATACATTAAACCGAGATTATATCAATATCACACACACAGTGCCAATTTAGTAAGCTGAAGATTATATCATCTCGCACACACAGTGCTAATACTCTATCTCGTTTTTAATTTCACACACTTAGTGCCTTCTATTTTGATCGTGTGTCAGGGTCTTAAAAACTAACTATGATAACAATGGAGGCAATCGAACAGAACATCACTTTTGCACTTTACGCTATTTTGTCCTTTTTATCAAATTAACCAATCAAACGATAAAATTTCTTAACGAAATTTTGATACAATCACTCAATCATGTTGTAAATAATAAAATAATAATAAAATAAATATTTTGACCTCGAATTTGTGGTCCCAAAACCACTATTCTGATTTGACCAAAAACGGGCTATTACACATTAAATTATTTAAGTATTGATGAATATACTTACCTCGTCTTTCCAGATTTGAGAACGGCTTACGGAAATGAGTACATCATTTTCTTTGTGTTATAGTCCAACTATGGTCTTACACGTGAATTGCCATGGCCCGACCATGGTCTTACATTTGTAGTGCCATAACCCAGTTATGGTCTTATCATTTGCATGCCATAGCCCAGCTATTGTCTTACATACAAATACTACCATGGTCCAACCATGGTTTTATCCGTTAATTCGTCATTTGCATAAAATGATTGTACTCAATCTTTCGACGTACTTATTTGAACATTTAAATTCTATTTCCAAGTCCAATAATGAATATGAACAATTTCATAATATCATTCATCAATTTAATAAATAAACATTAAATGTTTAACCGTACGAACTTACCTTGTAATTGGACGGATTAAACGATCGATCAATCTACCATTTTATCTTTGCCTCGATTTAGACCCGAATGTTTCTTTTCTTGATCTATATAATCAAATTTAACTTATTTAATAATTATTCTATTCAATCCAATCCAATTTCATATTAGGGATTTTGCCTATATACTTTTAACCTTTTTACAAATTAATTCCTAGGATCGTAAAACGAAATTTATGCAGTTTCATCTACTTATAAGCCTAGCTGAATTTCATATAATCCTATTTTAGCCCATACAAATCACAATTTTACACATTTAACTCATAAATTTCACAATTTACAAATTAGCCTCTATTTCACATTTTCCTCAAAAGTCTCTTAACAAAAGTTGTTTAACACACAGCAATGATTCATTTTTCTTCCATTAAATTACACAAATAACTAACATGCTTTCATGGCAAAACCCTATTCTTTAAACCATTTTGCAAATTAATCCACTCTTTAGCTAGATTAAGTTACAAGGTTTCCAAAAACATAAAAATCAGCAAAAACAAACACCAATTTCACTTACATGAAAGGGACTTTCTAGATGAAAAATTTAAGCTTTCCAAGCTATTAGTTTGCTGATATTTTCAGTTGAAAAAGAAAGAAGAAGATGGCCATTTTGTTTTTATTTTATTTACTTTAGCTTTAGTCATCAAATTATTAACCCTTACCAAATTTTGACTTTTTAAAAATACACTCCATGTACATCCAATTATCTCCTTTAATGGTTTAATTACCACATAAGGACCTCCACATTAAGGTTCTATAGCTATTTAATACCTTTAGCTACTAGAACAACACTTTCACATTTTACGCGATTTAGTCTTTTTTCACAAATTGAGCATACAAACGGTAAAATTTTTTAACGAAATTTTTATACATTAATTATAACATGTTGTAGAACACATAATAATATAAAAATAAATTTTACAACGTCGGATATGTGGTCCCAAACACTGTTCTGATTTCACTAAAAACGGGCCATTACAATTATGCAGCTGATCGGAGGGTCTAATAGGGTCCACTTAAAGTACTTGCTTCTATTGGAGGATTTCTCTTGTGCTAATAGTTACAGTTGGGGATTGGCAGTGTTGGCCATATTGTACCATGAGCTTTTCCGAGCAACAAAATATGGGGTTAATAACATGGCTGGTTGTCTAGATCTGCTGCAGTTCTGGGCTCTATACAGGATGCCGTTTCTAGTGGCTGTTAGGCACCAACCATATTCGTGGCCACTTGTAAATAGGTAAAAACAAAATTATACTTAACATTTACTGACTCATAAATGTGGATAATATTTTCCAAAGTTTAACTACTAACATGTTTGTTTCGGTTTCAGATGGGCCACGTCTCCAGGAATTGGTGCAAGCCAAACATTAATCATTTACCGCCAAATAATAGAGGCGTCCGCTGGTGAGAAAGTAATATATATTAATATGGTTTAAGTAACGTTGATTCAACTTATCCACTTGCAGTATGTAATGTGACTTGACTCATTATGTTATAATGTACAGTTCTTGTGGATACCGTATTTTGCACCGAACGTCGCAACCCTTATTCTTCAATGGGTTCACCCCGAAGCCCATGTGTGGTGCATTAACACGCTGATGCTCAACTTCTCAATCGTTGAGTGGTACAACGCCGATCAAGTTATGTGACAATTTGGGTGTAGATAATTTGTGCCGGTCGAGCCTCAACAATTTGTTGGTGTCCACGGTAAAACCATGAGGGGGAAACATACAACAGTTTGGAGTGTGGAACATCAAATTTATGTAGTACTATGTAATGCCCGGTACAATAGGTGGCCTGAGATGCATTCCTCTATGTTTGACTTTAGTCTCTCAATTGAATACATGCAGTGGTACATGACTCGATGGCGCGTTTATTTATATGGTGGGCAACTTATGATAGTATCGGATCACAGCTACAGACGTGAAAGTCAACCTATGGGGGTGCTAGAGGATCAACATATGACGGAGCCTGACTCGGAGGACTAAACTTTGAACACATCGAACCAATGGGTTGACACTTTTTGCGATGAGTTACAGAGTAGTTCATATCACCCAGACATGGGTGGTTTGAGTTCATATCACCCAGAGAAACCACCGATATCATTTGATATGTTTGGTAATAACATGCACTCCAACTTGCCTCAAGCCACGTTCGATCCAACTGCCAATCCTCTTGATGTGCCGATCCATTTGATATGTCGACTGATAAATCATAAAAGTAACATATTTAAGCCCACATTTAGCACACTTTTGGATGATTTAAGCCTTGAATTATGTAATTTGGTGCTCTTAATCTTTTATTTTTCATGTTTTATACTCAGGAGAGCACCGGATGACGAAAAGAATAGAAAACTGGCCCAAAACGGAGTAAATGGGCCATATCACAAAATCCACACGGCCTGGGCCCAAATCTACATGGCCGTGCCCCATTCAACAGTCTCGAACACGGCCTGGCCACGATTTACACGGGCGTATGCCATTGGCGTGTCCCTGTCGCTGGAAAGAAGAGTTTCATTCGGATTTGGATACTTAGGGGCGAAGAAACACATTCTGAAGCCTATATAAACCCCCTAAGTATGACCAGAAAAGGGGGAACCCAGGACTTTAGTCAGGGGGCATCCAGCTAGGCCAAGGAGGCAGAGTTGTGGGAATTTATTCGTAGATAGCCAGTTGATTCATCTCAAGAAGTCAAAATTATACTCAAGACGGAGGATCTCTCCTTCAATTCCTTCAGGGGATTTAGGGATTTCTTATGTTTTGTTTTATCTTTTCTTTTGAGATGTTTTCTATTATTGTTATGAACTAAAACCTCAGATACCTGAGGGGGATGAAACCTAAGATGAATCTTGTAATCGTTTTCTGAACTATATGATAAATATTTGACTTGTTCTTAATTATGTGTTCTTAATTCTTGTGTTGATATTTCGCGGATATTAATTCAAGTTTGATGTGCTTAGGTGGAGGAGCAAAAGTCCCTGCCTAAGAGTAGATCTAGCATAATTAAGTGGAGTTGATCGCACGCCTAGAGATAGGGTGACGAGATTTTGTCGGATTAGGGTGAAACCTAATATGGGAGTCCACAGATCGAGTTAATGTGATTCTAGGGGTTTTAGTTAGAAAGAGATATCAATTAATCAACCTAGGGTTAGACGTTATTCGCTTCGAGAGAGGGTTTAATATACATTAGGGAATCTTACGGATCAAGTCAAATGAATAAATCGTCTGGTTCAGAGTTAGATAACAAGTGAAGTCTAGGTGGATTCTTCCTTGGGTGTCGTCTAATTCAATTGGTTTTTCCTCAAGTTATTTTCACAATTTCATTATTCTTTGCCTTAGAGTCTTTAGATTAGTTTTTAATTAATCTTAGGTTAGATAAAAATCACTTTAATTCTTAGTCTAGATAATAGAAAGAGAGTTAGTATTAGTACTTTTGGTTCTTTTGGGATTCGACATTCCGGTCTTACTTTAACTATACTACTGTTCGATAGGTGCGCTTGCTTCAAATCATTGTCATAGTTAGCTTCTAGGTTTGATCATTCTTTTTATAAATTTTAAGACTTTGACATTGCGAAAACAACGATCATCGACACAGAATGATTGAGCTATCTTTCACTACTTGCATGATGCAGTTGCAAATACTCTTGGCATCCAATTTTCGGTGGTCTTGAGATATCCGTGCGACAGTGCATGTATGACGTCCTTCTAATTTTCATATTTTTCATTGTTGAGTCCTCTGTATAAATACAGTTCAAACCCGCCAACCATACCCATCGTCAGCTCTCCAGCATTCCCCAACATATAATGTCAGTGTAGACTTTTCAACCTTATAATTAATCGACAACTTCATGTTGTACTGTTTGATGGCAAACACACAGTCTGCCTTATTCTCGAACCATTGCCCAACGAACAACTCCTCCAGCTGAGAATTTGAAGCCAATCTATGAGCAGGTATTTTATTGGTGTACTCAGGGAACTCGGATGCATGCATTATATCTGGATCTACGTTCAACATGTTGCCTCCAGGTTCATTTCATAAAATAATGTCACGACTCGGGGTTACTGAATGAAGGGCCGTGACCATCTTCAACCTCCTTTGGCCCTTCATCATTGATATCGCCCGGAACCTCATCAACATCGTGATCACTAAAATCTTCAACATCTTGATCAGAATCTTCACCATTATTGGTCATTTCTCTGACATCTACCACTGTGCTTATTATCACATTCGAATGTATTTGTAGACGGGGACTGGGGTAAGGTTGTTATACGAACTCCCACCATAATTTGGATTTTCGGGTATCTGCGATGTCCCTCCGCATTCCAACCGGTCTGTCCATCCGACATTAAGATCAAATTCAAATTCACGATGTTGACTTATTGGACTAACATTCTCAACAGGCTCTAAGTTTGCTAACTCCGCAAATAACTCAACTGGTTGGGGGTTCTCACTCCCAGTCGACCACCATATTTTCATCATAGTGCCCAAGTCATCATCATCTAATAGTTGCATCTCACAAAATTTGAACGGTTCTGTAGAGATTGGAAACTTGTAAAATAATCTGGACATTGCCCTTCCACAACGGATAGCTATTTTCGCACTGGTCTTCCTTTTCATTTTTTTTCCAGCTTCATATTTGTTTTGAATCGCAACCCTACTCTTTGCCGACCTTGAAATACACAACCAACATCACATTCTACAATTTCACCATAAAAAAGAACGTACACAAAAAATACCTCATTATTCATCTTCAACACAATTTTTGAACTCTCCTAATAAACACAACAATTTCACCATTCTATATATGCTAGAGAACCAAGAATGGCTCCACCAAAATAAAATATTAAATATTAAAATTTTATATTAAAAAAACATATTTTTAAAAAATTACACTTGTAATAAAGTGGTGGAGCCATTCTAAAAAAACATATTATTTTTTAAAATTTTAAATAGAATTTAGAAAAACATTTAAATATCTTTGAAAATAATTTAAAAAATCATAATTTTAAAAAGTATATTTAAAATTTAAAAATTTTAAAATATACGTTTAAAATATTATAAAACAAATAATAAATTTGAAAGGTCATATCTTTAAAAATAATATATTTTAAATATTTTAAAATATAAAAATAATATTTAAAATTTGAAATAATATTAAAAATAATATTTTTATCTATCGATCTAAAATATTGTATGCATTAACATTCATTCAAAGATTAAAAGTATTTTTACATAAACCAAATACACTCTATCAATCCTACTTTTATACAGACAACTAACTGCATATATATAGGGGTGTTCATTCGGTTAACCGACCCGAATTAGCATTAACCGAATTAACCGACCTCTCAAAATTTTTAACCGTTAACCGAACCGAATTTTTTTTCAAAAAAATTAACCGAACCGAAATTTTTTCGGTTAATTCGGTCGGTTAACCGAATTAACCGAAAATTATATATTTTTAATTTTTGGTTAAAAATTAACCGAATTACCCGAATTAACCGAATTAACCGAATTAACCGAATTAAATCACTACATAATTAAAAAGATTACATAAGTCCTTGAATCACTACATAATTAAAAAGATTACATAAGTCTTTGAACCACTACATAATTAAAAACATTACATAAGTCCTGAAATTAACACATAATTGAAATATAAGTCTTTAATATTGTTCATTTGTATCCATTTGTTCTCTCCAAAAGATCTCCATTTGCATTAAACTTACAAAAAGAAAAAAACATGTGCAAAAATTTAGCATTTAATAGAAATATACACATTTCATCTAAATACAATTGATAAAAAAGAAAAAGAAATTATTTGTAATTTTTATTTATTAAATTATTTGTTATTTTATTTATTAAATTTTTTTAATTTTTATAATTTGGTTGGGTTGGGTAATTGGGGGGTTGGGTAATTGGACTTGGTTGGGTAATGGGGTTTGGTTGAATATTTGAGTTTGGATTGGATTGGGTTAGTGGGCATTTTATATATTATAATTTTATTTATTAATTTTTTCGGTTAAACCGAAAAAATTCGGTTAACCGATCGGTTTCGAACTGAATTAACCGTTAACCGAAAAATTAAAAAATATTTAACCGACCCCCGACCGAAAAAATTCGGTTAACCGACCGATTAACCGAATTCGGTCGGTTAACCGAATTTTTTCGGTTTTACCCGAATTTTGCACACCCCTACATATATACACACATGGATTTGCCATGCTTTTTTCTAAACAAAAAAATAAAATAAAACAGTTGTACCTACCAACATGATGTCTTATTTATTAGAGTATGGTCAGTGAGCATAGTGTAAACTACAGTGTGTATGTGTGTGTATATATATGTGTTTAGTGCAACGTCCGAAGCACAAGACAGGACAAGCGACCCAAAATAGAAGCAAGATGAACACCGAATTTAAGAAGAGAGCAGTTCTGGTCGGATGCAACTAACCCAACACCATCAACAAGTTGAGCGGATGCGTAAACGATGCGAAAGCCATGAGAGAAATGATCGTAAGCAGGTTTGGGTTTGATTCCGAAAATGCTGAGCTCCTAACTGATGAACCAGAGTCCACGTATAAGCCTACACGTGCAAACATTATGGCTGCACTCAAGAAGATGGTGGTCGCGGCTAAAGAAGGAGATGTCCTGCTTTTCCACTTTAGTGGACATGGACTTGTGCGCGGCATTGACCCCCAACAGCCTTCCAACGAGGATGAAGCAATTGTGCCTTGTGATCTCAATCCCATTTTTGGTACGTAATCAACTCGGTAAATTAAATTATTAAAATACTCTCAATCTAAGCAAACTATTATTTATATCATATGGTGGTTGCGATGGTTGTGCAGACGTGGACTTGGGGCAATTGATTCAGCAACTACCAAGTGGATCAAGCTTCACAATCGTTTCGGATCCTGCCACAGTGGTGGTCTGATTGATAAAAGTAAAGAACAAATTGGACCCCATAGTACTCTAAGGGGTATAGCACCCCCTGTTGATTACAAGACTAGGGGCATTTCCCTTGAAACCTTATACCCGTGCCTACTAACAACAGCCAACGTCATAAGCGCGACACAAAGCTCCTTGGTCATAACAGCAGTTGACAATGCCATCAACATTGGAGCAGATAATATGACCGGTATTGGCTCTCTTTTGACCACAATCTTTGGGAACAATGTGAGTCTCAAATTCCAACCCCATTATGAACGTGATATTTTGAATTTGAGGTCACTGACGGAGGATGAGGGAATTCTGTTAAGTGGGTGCCAAGCCAATGAGTTTTCATTTGATATGCGAGCGAGTGACAAAACCGAAGGAAAGGCGTTTGGGGCCTTTACCTATACAGTTCTGAAGGTCCTCAGGGAGAGCAGTGGTGCATTAACCAATAGACAGCTTGTGGTGAACGCTAGGGATGAAATAATAAAGCTAGGAATTGGACAGCAGCACCCTTGCCTTTATTGCAGTGATGAGAATGCTGATGCAGCTTTTCTTGGTGCGTAAGCTGCCGGCTTTGAACCAGGGTTTTCGATCACTAGAGGTCGAAACTGTAAACTAAATAATAATGTGCTCGATCGGTGTGCACTACTACGAAGTTGAAGTTAGCCTTCATTACTGCGTCTGTGTGTGTGTTTGCTTATTACTATGGTATGTCTGTGTGTTTGCTTATTACTATGGTACGTCTGTGTGTTTTAAGGCCTTCAAGCTTATGTAATCGCCATGTATGGCTATTTCATGCATAATTTTATGATATAATAAAACGGCTTCTTTTGCAAGAATTTTATTTATAAGCGTCAGTGTTTGACATTTGGTACTTTTGGTGTTGTATTGAAGTAATGCAAGGATGTAGAGATTTATAAAAACAAAAATTTACATGAAGAATATAAAAAGAGTTTAAAAGTAAAAATTAAAAATAAAATTAAAACAAAGTAAAAATAAATTATAAAAGAAAAGAAAAGAAAATTAATGAGAAGAAACTCTAGCTAGAAGTAAAATCTTCGTTTGATTCAAAGATTCGATCATCAATACAAAAATAATTACTTCAATACCTTTAATAAATTAGTTCTAGTTGTTGACTCAGTGTCGTATTTGAAATTATTTCCTAACCAATAAATAACCTAGTAACTCAACGCCCTAGATTTAACTTACCGGCAGCATTAAGAACGAGAGAGTCCAAATTCTAACCAACAAACTCATTCCGGTGAAATTCATTTTAGCTATGTCACATATTCACACCACATAAACATAAACTACGACATAAACGAATTATGCAGTTTGCCACTAGTATTAGAATAAATTAAACAATTCTAATTGACAAAATAATCATTCTAAGCTATCAAATATCGACCGAACATTCAATAAACCTGAGAAGTTGTAATTAAAACAAAAGATGCATGAATACCAAAGAACAAAGAAAAATTAAAGCAAAAATTAAGCCTCACAAATTTATTAAATCAAATTTTGATAAAACCTTCGACTAGTTGGAGAGTTTAAAAGGCCACAAAATAAAGAAAACAAAATAAAACTAAGAACAGTTAAGTCTAGGTCTCCCCTCGTCTTAACCTAATAATGTCTATTTATAGGGAAAATAATAATATAATAGAGAAAATACAAAAGTGCCATTAATTATATAAAACAAAATTTTTCAAGATATTTTGGCAATTTTTCCATCAAACTTCCAGGACATTTTTGGATGTCTTCCCGATGTTTTTGTGCTTCATCCGCGAAAGAAATTTAGTTAGTTATGTCAATTTTCTTCAAATCTATATATTATGAGCCCAAAACCAAAATTTGTAGCTTAAGTTATGACCAAAATACTAAAACTATATTGTAAATGTTGAAAGTCCAACCTGTAAAACTTGTCAAAAATAAATTTTAAAGCTCTTTTGTCCTCTAATTATTCTCTAAATCAATAATAAGTAAAATAAAATATTAATATAATTAAAAATATAAATAACATTATTTAAGAGGAAAAATAACACAAATTATCCTTATTTTTTATAGAGGGGTTTTTTAGGTGTCTTCAAAAAAATATTTTGGAGTTTTGGTAATTAAACTGAATATGTTTTTTTTTATTTAATTTGCAACATAAAATCCAAATAAGTTTCTTGGTTTGAATTAGGTTAGACTTACAAGTTGTTTGATAAATAAAAAAAAGTAAGTGTTAAAAAATTAAATATTTAATTTAAATTATAAAATTTGTTTGGTATATTTCTTCTAAACTAGTTTCTAATGTTACATGCAAATGATTTCACATATTTAATTTTTAATTAATTTTAAATAATGTATTTTTAATTATTGCTACCTACAATAAATTATAATATTAAGTTGAAAAAAATATGAAAAATAAGTAAAGTAACATGAAACAATTATAATATTATTTGATGATAAATATGAAAAATATTTACGCTAAATTAATAAACACATTTGATAATGGTGATTAAAAAATAATTGATGAAATTTGACTTTTTTTTTAAAAAAAACAAACCCATAAAAGATTTTTCACTTACACCAAATAAGTAATGGATAGATAAAAAAAAGAAACAGATTTAAAGCTACTTCACATAGTATAAACAACTTATTTGAAGTTTTTTAAGAGGCAAATGATGAAACGGTTCATAGGCATTTTGAAGAACACGATATCAAAAAGTTTGGAAAACAAATTACCATCTAAACTCAGTATTCAATTATGAACTCGGATTGAAGTTATTAGGTATGACAAAACTCAAATTGTCTAATAGATTTTGAATTGTTTCACTTCGAAAGAAATGGGTTTTTTTGTTTGAAAAGTGGATGCAGGGCGGAACAGGATGGATTTTTTCTTTTGGGTAATAGGTATGAAGCAGTTACGATAATGCAAGGTGGGATGGGACGGGACGGGATGGATGTATACAACATGCAAATGATGGAGCGGTAATAGATTTAGCAATATCTGCTCTTACCCCGCTTTATTGTCATCTCTAGAAGCTACACCAGATTGAATCATAATCGTAAATTTTAATTAAATTATAAAAAAAATCTTTTTCGGCTAAAGAATAAAGTATTACTAAATTACATCTATAAAAAAAAATCAAATTAAAATACTACTGCCTTTAGTCACATGTCCCTAAATTATATTTTTTTGGTGAATTACAATAACAGGACAAAACCCGAACAACAAACGCAACTAACACGGCTTGAACTCAAGCCACACCTAGGACAATTAACACCCTTGACCTTCAGGCTATCACATGGGGTTCGGTTATTAACTTTTTCTATATTGTATTCCTTTCATTTAGTCATTGATTTCTTCTTCGGTATCAATAATTATAGGATGTTGGGCTATTATGGAAAAGTCGATCTTGTATTTGATTTTTTAAGTCAAATAAGAGAGGTTAAACTACACTCAAGGTCACTCAACTAGTAAATTTATATTTTGACCATTCAATTTAAAAAGTTACAAATTAGTCATCGAAGTATTTGAAAGTTATCATTTAAATCATTGGACCATTAAGTTGCTAATGGATGTCCAATGTGGTTGTTAACTCATATTCATCATAGGGTAAATTACACCCAAAGTCACTCAAATATTAGTAAGTTTACACTTAATTTGGCCACTCAATTTCAAAAAAAAGTCACAAGTTGGTCACTAAACTATTTGAAAATTTTAAAGTTTTAGGACCTCATTCACAACTATTAATACTTTTAATACTTATTTAAAATTAAAATTTTATTTTATTTTTTTCATCAAACTAATCCATCTAACTAATTAATATATAAAAAATCATAGATCTAATTAACTTGACTTCAACATTATTTTAAATAAATAGAAAATCATAGATATAATTGAATTGACTTCCAACCTTATTTTATATTGGATTTACTTTAAATGACATAAAAGATGACTTAATTTGTGAAAATATTTTATTCACTCTACGTAACAGGAATTTGTTATTTAATTAAACTTTAGGATGTCGAAATACATATTTTAATTATTTGTACATGAAATTTAGTTTTCATTAAAACTATGTTTGATATCTCTTTTCTGCTGCATGAGAATGTAAATGAGGTTTGAAAAATACATATATATACATATATATATATATATATATATATATCAAGAATCCTACATTTACAAAACAACCATTAAAGATCAATCGGCTTCCAAAATTAAAACAAATGTTTTAAACAAGGTGTTTTTTAAACTCTAATAGTTATGCTAGGTCATTTCGGTGGCCAATATAATCTTCCAGATTCGAGCTTAATATTTTTGTTTACTTGATTGTAGTTATGAGAATATTTGGCTGTTGGTTTGGGATAAGGGTGTATGAATAGTGTTGAGAGAAGGCCAAACTTAATTTTTCAATTTAATAAACAACAACTTACCATTTACTAGAGTATACAATTAATTGAAATGAATGTGTTTATTAATTATTAATATTTTTAATACTTATTTAAAGTTAAAATTTTAATTTATTCTCTTATCAAATTAATCAATCCAACTAATTGAATAAAAAATCATAGATCTAATTGACTTATTTTAGATTGGATTTATTTTAAATAACATAAAATATAATTTAGTGATTTTATTCACTCTATCTACCAAGAAATTGCATTATTTGAAGTGGAGAATAGGTGTATCAATTTGTATTTTTGTTTGATGTGCTTTACAGGGAAAAACCATCAAATTTTTTTAGGGGCGAAAATAAATTATAATTTTTATTATAATAAAAATATAATTTTTAAATGATTAAATTAAAATTTTATTATTTTTATAAAAAGTTAAAGTGTAATTTTATCTTTACTAATTTAAAATTTTATAAACTTTAAAAAAGCCAAAATAAAATTAACGGCCCGAGCCCCTTGCCAGCTCCAAGATTTACCCCTATTAATGCTTTACAATGGGTAGGAAGTCAATCACATTTTATGAAATGTTTGTATGACTAAATTACATCTATAAAAACAGCCTTTATTATTTTTTTAAAATTTATGTTAGGTATACTTAATGTAGTTAAATAAATTGCATGTTAGCCAAAAATAATATTATTAAAAAAAAAAAACAAGTAAAACCCTATCCACTTTATGATCATCTTAATGGACAGTACACAGGCTGTAAATTAGTGTGTATATATATAGGTTCTTAGTGAGACAGTGGAAGCACATTAATACAAGGGTACAAGCAACACAAAATAGTCAAATTACCAAAGCAAGATGGGTAAGGGTACGAAGAGAGCAGTTCTGGTGGGATGCAACTACTCCAAGACCCAGTTCGGCTTGCATGGATGCATCAATGATGTGAAAACCATAAGGGATGCGATCCTGAACTTTGGGTTCAGGGAAAGCGATATTCATGTCCTCACCGATGCGCCAGGGTCGTCGGTTCTGCCTACTGGTGCAAACATTAGGGATATGCGCTTAATTGAATGGCGTGCAATGCTAAAGCAGGAGATGTCCTATTTTTCTACTTCAGTGGACATGGCCAGTCTTTCAAGCATGATGAAGCAATTGTGGCTTGTGATTTAAATCTTATCACTGGTAGGTTTTTGTTTGAATTTATATATTTATTTTAGCAATATACATATTCATACCCTATATATATATACATGGTTTCTGCAGATGTGGAATTCAGGCGTTTTGTTAACCGGCTACCAGAAGGAGCAAGCTTCACAATCCTATCAGATTCGTGCCACAGTGGTGGTCTCATTGAAAAAGAGAAAGAACAATTTGGTGGTGAGCATATGACGACACCAATAAATCCCAACATGCCTAAACCGTCTAAGGTTAAGGCTAAGAGTCTTCCTTTTGATATCATACATGGTGAGATAGATACAGCAGCAGGCCTCCTACACGACGCAGTAAATATTGGCCAAAAGATTTTCGGAATCTTCGGGAAAGATGTGAGTCTCAAATTCCATCCTCACTACGTAGATGGGTTAATGGTGTTGAATCCACTGAAGGAGGATGATGGGATTTTATTAAGTGGGTGTGAAGCCAATGAGACATCATATGACCTGGTTTTGGGGAATAGAGCCTTTGGGGCGTTCACTGATGCAGTGGTTAACGTACACAATCAGCGCATGGGTGCTGGAATAAGCAACAAACAACTTATGGTTGAGGCTGCCAAGATTTTGAAGGACAATGGATTCAATCAGAACCCTGCCTTTATTGCAGCGATATACAAACGCAACTTTCTTGGGTGACTTAGCTTAAATTTCTGATCAAAATGCTGGTGCTCAGGCTGTCGATGTCATCAATAATAATTTGCTTATGTTTTGCACTACTACTAGAATAAATTTGACAGTCCGTTGACTTATATCTACTTACCGCTGTTTTTCTATGCACTACTACTAGTGTGCGTTTGTTATATGTCAAATTCTAGTGTATTGGTAAGCAAGGTCTTCAAGCTTATGCCACTAGTATATGTCTATTTATTCATGCCTATTTGTAATGTTCATCATGCTATAATATGGTATAAATAAATAAATAAAACCTTTTATTGTCTTATTTAGAGTTTTTTAATTTTATAATAAGTTAGATTAAGGGAGGTTCCGAATTGTTATAACCAAGGGGGCCGGACATTAGAAAAATGGAGTGGAGAAACTCAATGTGTTCAACAATCTTCATCAATAACCTTCCAAATAACATGCATTACGAGAGTGATTTCAAAGATAAATGGGTTCGACTATACCTTAAACGGCTAGTAATAAATATGACATATTTCGATCTTCATCTTGAAAGTTCTTCTTGGTCGGAGACAAAGGATATATGCGGGCCAACAATGACCACTCTGAACCAATAAACAAGGTGTCCATAATGGATTCCGCAGGTGAGGATATTTGGAGTGTAGGGTTCTAGAAGCTCGAGGCATTCACAGAATGATTGGAAATGTTTACATTAATCCCATTCAACATTTTCAATATTTTCAACAATTTTAATATTTTTATTTATAAACTTCGCATTATTTCATTGCTTCAAATCATATTTAATATTTTATTTACATTAGCTAAGTGTATAAAGAAATATATTTATAAATAATATTAAATACATTAATTTAAAAGATATAATTAATTTTATATATTAAAAGTGGTCTGCTTACACCAGTGTGAAACCAAAGTAATTTTATATGCTTTAATATATTTTTGTATAATTATTAATTTAATAACCCAAAACTCGGCCTAAAAATTATAACCCAATGTTGAGGAATTACATTCAACTTGTTTAAAAGCCTTTGCTTCAATAAAACTAAATGTGCTTCGAAAATACACTTTGGCAAATTTTTCACAAACGTTTAAAAAAATTTAAGTCCGGAAAACACTCACTTAAAACTTAGAATTTAAATTCCAAATAGTGTGTTTTGATAATATCTATTTTGATAAATCATTTCTAGTTTAAAGCAAATACTTGTTAAAAATATTTGTTTATTTACAGAAAAACTTGAGTTACTTAGTTTATAGCGATTTTAGAGATTTAATTTTGAAAATCAGAATTTTAAATTGTTAACCCACCAAAATTTATCACAAATATCAATATCGATGAATTAAACAGAAACCAAAATAAAGCCCAAAATTAAGAAAAACAAAAAATGTCAGAGCATTACCTTAGTAGCGACAAATGAAACAAAACTAAGAAAGACCAAAAAATGGAAAAGAATTAAGATGAGTGTAATGAGAGAGAGACCTGAGGATGGTGAATGGAAAAAATGGGACGCTTGAGGGCGTATTCTCAGGAGACAAAATCTCAAAATCTAGTATCTTATTATTATTATTATTATTATTATTATTATTATTATTATTATTATTATTATTAAAACCAACCACTAAATCTATGTTTAAAACAAAACAAATGAAAAAAATTTTACTTTGCACCCACAAGATCAAAGAGTAAGCTAAAGCCTTACTAATGAACCATAAGCTCATCCTTATCATTTGCTAAGTAAAAATAACAAAAAAGTTGGGTCTTCAAAGTAAGAGGTTGAAACAAAAATTAAAAAATATATATATAAAGAAAAAGATTTGAATATAAGACGTTCGGCACACAAACAAATCACTTATCCACTAAACCAAATTAATTCAGTTGACATAATTTTCACAACCTCAAATCACAGAAGAGCACGACCACTCTTGATTTCACTAACTCAATTTTTCTTAACTCTATTTTTGGGATGTGACATTAACCATTGAATTTACCAATACTATTGTACTTTACATATATGTAAAATTTTAAAATGATACGATATTTTTTTTCGTAGAGATCTAAAATATTATATATATTAACATTTATTCAACAATTAAAAATATTTTTAAATAAAATAAATAGTTAGAAATTTTTAATTTATGTTAAAAATATACAAGATTTATTTAAATAAAATATTAAATATGACATTTTTATCATTAAAATAATAATCGTAGAAAAATATACGGAAATGTGTAAACTACTTTATATTGTAATGTACTAATGGAATATTTTACTCAAATCATTTTTAATAAAAAATTCGTTTTGCTAGATTGTCACATTTTATTCAAAAGATTTTTTTTCAAAAAAAAAGGCGATACATAATATTAGAGAGCTTCGAGAAAAATTGTACCCTAACCCACTGGGTTTCGATTTTTCTCGTTGGACTTAAAATATTAAGTATTTTTTTTTTAAATTGAAACTCATAAACTTCAAATCAAAATTTATTCTCATGAATTTAAGATGTTGTATCCTAACTTATTGGATATGATGTTTTGTATCTCGAGATAAGGATTTTCTACCAATAAAGGCAAGCTTATTCTCGAAGTCTTGAAATGTTGCATTCTAACTTATGGGGTGTGGCATTTTATTTCCTTGAGATAAGTGAGTATTGGCTTTCTTTCAATTAAAAGGATCATATTTTTTTAAAATCTTCGACATTAAGACATGAGTTTATCAATTAGGTACCAATTTTTGGGCATCACGAGGGTGCTAACCCTTCCTCGTACGTAACTGATTCCCGAATCTGTTTTTCTTGAATTTCGTAGGCCAAAATCAATATTCTAAATAAAAACAAATATTGTTTTATAAGGTGATCCGATCACACCAAAAAAGAATCGGTGGTGACTCCCATTTTCATTTTTTAAAGTTAATTCTCGTTTTTAAAAAAAAAAAACTAAAAAAAATGGTTTCGACGTGGGTGATGGATAGAAATCAAAAGAATTAAGGTTGAAGAACAAAAAGTGGAAGATAGGAGCTTTGAGAGCAAGGGACGGCTAAAGCATGAAGATGGAGAAGACTAATGTGAAACTTATAGGTGGGGATAATTTTAGGTTGCTTTTTAAAATTTGGTCTAATTTCCTCTTAAAAACTCACAATTTTGACTCTTTTACAAATCAAAATTAAAGGTATTTAAAACTCGTTTTCAGAAATTGATTTAACTTTCTAAAAACCATAGTAAAAAACATTATCATAAACCATTTCGTAAAATTCCAAACACTCTAAGGCTAAAATTCCTAAATTACCCCTAAAACTCCTAGGCCCTATTTTGGGATGTTACAATAAATTTGGTCTCTGTCAATTTTGAAAATGAGGAAATTGATCTCTCTCAAAAAAAATTCAAAATATTTATAAAAGTTTCATTATTTAAAAATTTTAAAAATATATATTAAAAAATCTAAAGAATATATAAAAAATTAGAAAAATCTAAAATTATCATTTTTGGGACCTAAATAAGTTAATTATTATTCAAATTTATCATACTATTTTTACTCTTTCTTTAATGAATTTTTTTGAAACACCCCAAACCCGGCCCACGAGCCTTGACCGGATCTGGTATGTTCCCCGGTGTAAACCGTTTCAAATTCTTTTGTTACTTTGGAAAATCTGGGTTTTTGAAAGAACGATTGGTTTTGGGTTGGGCTTGAGTTGAAAACAAGTTTAACTTATGTTGAAACCCATTTATTTATGGTGACAAAACATTTCGGGTGTAACATCCTAAATTAGGGGTTGTGCTTTTGGTGCATAACCCTGGTGTTAGTAGACTTTAAGAGTGATTTGGATGTGTTTTGAGGGTTTTAAAACTTTAGGGTTTAAAATGGAAGCTTTAGAAAATTTTGAAAATTTCTAGTAAAATGAGGATTTGGGCTTGGGAGTCCTTAAGTAAAATTTTAGGAGTTAATGGACATGAATTTGGGCTTAGTAAAGTGGCTGGGATGCTACTTTGGGAGCCTTGAAGGCTTGCGCAAGAGGGAGGAGGTTCGAGTAACGCAGGGCGCGTAAGTTTTTATTTTTGCGTCTGGAAGGGGATCAGGGCATGGAGGCCTTAAAGGAAATATTTGGCGAGGTTATGGCATAAGAAGCGCTTTGGCCGAGTGGCTAAGGGCGCTACATGGACTGTGGCAGTAAGGTCCCATGTTCGAGTAACATGGAGCGCTTTTGGGGATGTTTTATTTTGGCTTCTGGCATTTGAGGATAGGGAGCATATGAAGGAGTGCTTAAAGGGAATGTGCGGCGATCTATGACACAAATGATGCCTTGGTAAAGTGGCGCGGGTCGTGTAGGCGATTTCGGCAGAGAGGTCTCGCGTTCGAGACCCGAGGGTGGCGCATGAATGTGTTTATTTTTGTCTTTGGCATTAACGCGTGCGGGAGCCAAGGACCGAGTGTTTAAAAGAAATTTCCGACGCCTTTATGTCAGGAAAGGCGCAGTGGCAGAGTGGCAGAAGGCATGGGAAGTCTTCTCCAAGTCTCGGGTTCGAGACCTAGTAGCATCTTGGAGGGATTATTTTACTTTTCCCAATGGCCGGCGTGTTTTTGGTGGCAGCATGGGCATGGGCGCATGAGGCAAAGCTGAATGGGTTGCCTTCTTTTTATTATTCTTATGTTGGAGTATGGGTTTAAAACAATATTGTTATTATTATTATTATTTTTATTATTATTGGAAGAAGGAAATAAGTGATGGGCTAGCTTATTAAACAAAGTTGATTTTTTTATTTATTATTTGGTGATGGGAGAATGGATTAAATATTGTTGTGTATGGGTGATAATTAATTTTGAATTATCACATTATGGGGGGTGATGGCCGGCCTTGTGTTTAGCAAAGGAAAGCATGGCCAAAAATTCATTTTTGATTCCCTCCACCTTAAGCATGGCCGAATGAAGTATGGTCAAAATTTTAGGAATTTGTTTTCTTTCCCTTGCATGGTGATAGTCGAATGAAGGACCCTCTTGGAAGCTTGCTTAGTCGGTTTTGAGGGCTGTAGGAGGTGCCAAAAATTTATCTTTTTGTTTTTCTTTCCTTTCCATTTCTTCTTGGTCGAATTCTCCCTAGTCCACAAGTGCCAAATTTCTTCAAGTCTCTTTTCTCCTTTTTGTTCCTACTTGGCTGAATATCAAGTGGGCATAGGATCTTCCTGGGATTTCTTCTCCAATAGGTTTGTAAAGGGTAAATAGACTTGGCCGAATGACTTTTGTTTGGTTTCGGGATTTATGGTTATGGCCGAATGGCCTATGACTCATATTAATGAGTTTAAGGCCGATTGTAGGAAGAAGGACAGTCTAACGCTGGGGATATTTGGGCTTTGGTAATCGATCTAGGTAAAGTCTCAATATTCAAATCTGTGCTAAATAGTTTAAAAAGCCGAAGGCTAGTGAGACCTATTTGGTTGTTGGCCGATTGTAGGGGGAGAAACGGGCTCGCATACGTTGCGTAGAGAGTTGTTTTTGTAAGGCAAGTGGTACGGATGATATAGCTTATGCATAACCTCATCTTTCGGGATTTATTGGTGTGGCCGAATGGCCTTGGTAATGACCCCACGGTTTGGCCGAATGTAGGGCAAGGGGATCTAGTGCAGTAGATCGATCCTTCAGGTTTCGTTATTGAGTAGTTCGGGATCCGCTTAGACTTACGTTTAATCAGGTGTGTAAACTCTTACACATTTTATTAGCATAGACTGCCTATTATATTGCTATAAAACCTCTCGTGTAGTAAATTTTGCCTTGTGGGCATAAGCTTGGATTTCGGGTAAGTCCCCTATTACTCGATCTATGATGTATGTAGTGTACGCCATCATATGCTATTAAATGCTTTGCTATATGTGAATGCATGATATATGAGATCATGATACTGCTATGTGAGCATGATGATGGTGGGATTGATGAGAGGAGGGAGATGATCTCTATGGACTGTCACCATTGGTTTGGTACCACACGATGGGTTGGCCCCATCATTTGATATTCGTGACTTCGGTCACCAGTGGTTTGGCACCACATATTGATAATTGTGACTAAGTCTCAGTGGTTTGGCATCACATATTGATATTTGTGACTTCGGTCACCAGTGGTTTGGCACCACATGATGATATTGTGATCTATGGTCATCAGTGGTTTGGTACCACACGATGGGTTGGCCCCATCATTCGATATTTGTGACTTCGGTCACCAGTGGTTTGGCACCACCAGTGGTTTGGTACCACACGGGGTAGAAAAAGGAGTATGGATGGCTAGCTTGGGTTGCATAATTGCATGTCTTACTAATATCTTGTGTATGAGGTGCATTTTCGGGTTGGGGATTTATACACACTGAGTCTTGGTGACTCACCCCTTCCCATATCTTTTTGCAGGTGAGTAGATCGCAGAGTTGGAGCCGGAGAGGACTCGTGGCGGCCATGCTTGTTCCGTGGACTTGAAATTTTATTTCGCCCCGTTTTAAGCTTATGATCTACTAAATTTCGATTGGGTTGTAATATGGTCGCTTATTATTATTCGTATGTTTAAGTAGTTGCTTTTACTTTATTTCTATTATATTACTAATGAACTTATAAACTGTTAAGCAAATCGGTTAGGAGTAACGTTTTCAAAATAAGTACTCGAACGTGTTTTCAAAGATGCTACCATCGGGTAACAAAATTTTCTAAGTTAACGATAACTCTGCCATTTCTAAAAATCTAAATTTTCAAATGGTTTCAACTCAATCGTGTTTATCAAATCAACCCATCTGAGTTTTAGCAAACACCGTTTTATAACTTCAGCAAATTTTCAGATTTCCACTGTTAATCCGAATCCTTCAAACGTTTTTACTCTGTGACACACCAGATCTAGTCAAGACTCGTGGGCCGGGTTTGGAGTGTTGCAAAATTGGTATCAGAGCCCAATTCAAAACTCGGCTGTGGGGGCCCAAGGCCCAAAAATGTTTTCTTGATAAGCCTCTGAGAAATATTATGAAAATGGTTTGTTTTAAACAGCATGGCATCGAGTCTCCGGCACCAATCCGCTCGGGTAAGTATTTCTAATCTGTGTAAAGGGGTAGAAATGGAACGTAGATAGTATAAAAGGTATGTGAACCCTAGGACTAGTTTATCCCAACAATCGCATAAGATTTTAATTGCCTAATTAAACAAACCTATGACTAAGTCGCCGAGTTAGGATGTGGTAACCTTTGTGCGCATGTCTAGGATTGGATCCGGAAGAGCCTGGTATTTAAGTAGTCCTAGCGACTCACCTCCTCTTCGCAGGAATCCTACCTGGTGCGTAGCTTCGGTTTACCCTAACCGTGAGGACTTGTTCATGGGCTAAACCCGATTATTAAAACCCGAAAGAGAACTAGCCGTATTTTTATAAAAACTCCAGTTTTAAAACTTTTAAAAGTTTCCCTTAAACTTGTGAGTATTATTTTACAAAATTTTCGATAAATTTTTTATTTATGAAAATTACAAAAATACCCCTAGTGGAAAAATTACAAAAATGCCCCTGGTTTCTAAATTACTAAGCTACCCCCAAATTCGACAAAATTTTTCTTATTTTACAAACATACCCAAAACCCTTAAATTACAAAAATAAAAAATGCCATGATTTTGGAAATTTACAAGATTGCCCCTAATTTACAAAAATTACCAAAATAACTCTGGTTTTCAAAATCTTTACAACACTACCAATTTGGAGAACAAATTTTCCAAAAAAGAACCCTCAAAGTTTTGCAACTTTTGAAATGCCTCGGAATTATTGAAACCTTATAAAATTTCCCCAGTTTATTACCAAAATACCCTTGTAGGGCAAATGACGAAAATACCCCCGGGATGGGATTTGGGCAAAAGGTGATGGAATAAGTGCATGTGTGTCTTTGAATTAGAATAGAAGACTTGAAACTTGTTGATCGAAAGAACAACTTCTAAACTTCGTTCATAAAATTTCTTCCCTAATGATCAGTGGAACAATGGCTAACTCATAAAACTTTTTAGTCAGATCACGTGATAAGAAATGAGTTCTAGAGGTCGCGGCCGTCGGGGACGCGGTAGTGGCCGGATGGCTGTGTCATAACCCGTTAGGTCAGGCCAGGGATCTGATAATGAGATACCACCTCCATCACCACCCCCAACTTTTGGTGTTGGACAACAGGATCAGACGGGGGGCGAGTCAGTATTGCAGGCCATGCTGCGAGTTCTAGAGATGATGGCTGAGATAGGTAGAGGTACAGGAGCTCAAAAATCTATACCTGAGCGACTCCGAGCGAATGGAGCGGAGATATTTCGAGGTGTATCAGGTGTAGCCCCCAGTACGACGGAGTATTGGCTGGAATCGACTGAGAGGATCATGGATGACTTGGATTTTTCAGCTGAGGAAAAACTGAAGGGTATAATCTCTCTACTTCGGGATGAGTCATACCAGTGGTGGCTCACCGTAAGGGACGGAGAGACAGGGGAGGATCTTACATGGGAATTCTTTAGGGCAGCCTACCAGAGGGAATATGTAGAAGCTAGCTACGTGGATGCACAACGGAAGGCTTTCTTGAACCTGGTTCAGGGTAATAAGATGGTGGCCGAGTATGAGGCTAAATTTCTTCGATTGAGTAGGTATGCTCGCGGTATTGTGAGTACCGAGTATGAACGCTGTGTCAGATTCGAAGATGGGCTGAGAGATGAGCTGAGGATGATGATAGCTCTGCAACAGGAACGAGAGTTCGATGTCCTCGTAGAGAAGGCCAAAGTTGCTAAAGGGGTAAGACAGTCTTTTAGACGGAATCAGGATAGGAGCTGAAACAAGTGGAGCTCCGGATCTTTGAGGTTTTCTAAAAATCAGCAGAAGAGGACAAGGTATGGTGGGTCAGATCAAGCTGCTAGGCCTACTGCTGCTAATGCTCAATGACCGCCCCGGTGTGCTCAGTGTGGAAAGTCTCACACGGGGGAGTGCCGGATTGGTAATCGGGGATGTTTCGAATGTGGATCCGTGACACATCGAGTTAGGTACTGTCCGAAAAAGGCAGCAAGGCTAAAGTCTGAGGGTCAGGAACGTCCACTGAATAGGAGGGATAACCAGCAGCCACCGAGAGGTCGTGGTGTAGGAAGAGGAGGTAATGGTGCTGGCAGAGGACGTGGGAGGTTGAGTGGAGGTAACGGTGGTACTGAGGCTAGGCAACCTGGCTTGGTTTATGCTGCGAGGTGTCAAGGGGATGGCGACGCATCAGACGTCATAACCGGTATGTTCTTGATCCTTGGAGTACCCTATAGCACCTTGATTGATGTTGGCTCGACTCATTCATACATTGCTAGTAGCATAGTAGAAACTCTGAACTAAGACTTTGAGCTTACTTCTAAGAAGATGACTGTGTTAAGCCCTCTGGGTCACTCTGTAGAAGTAAGTAAACTCTACAGGGATGTACCCCTAGAACTCCAAGGGGTCGTGTTCTTGGCCGACTTGATAGAACTACCGTTTAGGGAGTTCGATCTGATCCTCGAGATGGATTGGCTAGTAAAGTATCAAGCTAGCCTGGATTGCGCAGCTAAGCGCATGGTGTTAAAGACCGTGGAAGGAGATGAGGTAGTGATGATAGGTAAGAGGAGGGATTACCTATCTAATCTGGTTTCTGCATTGAAGGCGGAAAAGATGGTTAGGAAAGGTTGTAAGGCATATGTCGTGCATGTTAGTGCTTTGGAAGCTAAGGATACAGCGGTGAGGGATTGCGGACTGTAAGGGAGTATGTTGATGTGTTTCCCGAAGAACTCCCGGGGTTACCTCCTGATCGTGAGGTTGAGTTTGGCATAGAATTGTTGCCTGGAACCGCGCCAGTATCTATAGCTCCGTATCGGATGGCACCGAAAGAATTAGTAGAGTTGAAGGCTCAGATCTAGGAGTTGTTGGATAAAGGGTTCATCCGACCGAGTGTATCGCCTTGGGGAGCTCCAGTGCTTTTTGTCAAAAAGAAGGATGGAACAATGAGGATGTGCATAGACTATCGACAGCTGAACAAGTTGACGATAAAGAACCGGTATCCCTTACCCAAGATTGATGATTTGTTTGATCAACTCAAGGGTACATCGGTTTTCTCTAAAATCGACCTTAGGTCGGGGTATCATCAGCTGAAGGTGAAGGAAGTTGATATCCATAAGACAGTATTCCGTACTCGGTATGGACACTACGAGTTTTTGGTAATGCCTTTTGAGTTGACAAATGCACCAGCCGCGTTCATGGACTTGATGAACCGGGTTTTCCAACCCTATCTGGATCGGTTCGTCGTAGTGTTTATAGACGACATTTTGGTATACTCGAAGTCTGAGGAGGAGCATGACGCACACCTTCATGTGGTTCTACAAGTTCTAAGGGAGAATCAGTTGTACGCCAAATTCAGCAAGTGCGAGTTTTGGCTTAAGGAGGTAACTTTCCTCGGGCATGTTGTGTCAGCTGAGGGGATCAGGGTGGATCCTAGCAAGATTGAGGCAGTATTAGAGTGGAAACCACCAAAGTCGGTTACGGAAATCTGAAGTTTTCTGGGGTTGGCTGGATATTACAGAAGATTCGTGGAAAATTTCTCCTTAATCGCAGCCCCGTTGACCAAGTTGCTGAGAAAAGGAGTTCCGTTTGTGTGGTCTGTGAAACAGCAAGAGAGCTTCGACAAACTAAAGAAGTTTTTAACCGAAGCACCAGTCTTGATTCAGCCTGAGTCAGGAAAGGAATTCACTGTGTATTGTGATGCATCGCATACTGGTTTAGGGTGTGTGTTGATGCAAGAAGGAAAGGTGGTCGCTTATGCGTCACCGCAGTTGAGGCCTCACGAAGGTAACTATCCGACACACGATTTGGAATTAGCTGCTGTGGTTTTTGCTTTGAAAATTTGGAGGCACTATTTGTATGGGGAGAAGTCGATGGTGTACTCGGATCACAAGAGCCTGAAGTATCTCTTGACTCAAAAGGATTTAAATCTAAGGCAGCGGAGGTGGATTGAATTGCTGAAGGACTACGATTGCTCAATCGAGTACCATTCGGGCAAAGCTAATGTAGTCGCTGATGCTTTGAGTCGTAAGGTGGTGGCAGATTTGCGAGCAATGTTTGCTTACCTAAGTCTCTATGAGGATGGTAGTCTTCTGGCGGAATTGCGGGTAAAACCGTCTTGGATCAATGAGGTTAAGGAGAGGCAGTTGTCCGACGAAGTTTTGAGTACTCGGAGGTTGCAAGTACAGAGTGGTGAGGTCGAAGGTTTCAGCTTGGGTAGTGATGGAGTGTTGTATTTTCAGGGGAGAGTATGTATGCCTAAGGATGATGATTTGAGACAGCGGATCCTTAATGAAGCACATAGCAGCCCGTACGCTATGCATCCTGGAGGCAGCAAGATGTATCGGTATTTAAGGGAGCAGTTTTGGTGGCTGGGCCTTAAGCGGGAAATAACCGAATTAGTGGGCAAGTGTCTGACATGCTAGCAAGTTAAGGCTAAGCATCAGTTGCCATCAGGGCTGTTACAGCCAGTAAAGATCCCACAGTGGGAGTGGGAGGGGATTACGATGGATTTTGTAAGTGGGCTTCCCCTTACGCCCAGTAAGAAAGATTCAATATGGGTGATTGTAGATCGTGTAACTAAATCGGCCCATTTTATACCGGTAAGGGCTGACTACTTGCTTCAGAAGTTAGCTAAGTTGTATGTGGCGGAGATAGTGAGGTTGCACGGTGTGCCAGTGTCGATCATCTCAGATAGAGATCCCAGATTTACGTCGAGGTTTTGGAGAGTGCTACATCAGGCTTTGGGTACGCGGTTGGATTTCAGTACCGCATTTCATCCACAGTCTGACGGGCAGTCGGAAAGGGTTATTCAGATTTTAGAAGATATGTTGAGAGGCTGTGTTTTGGACTTCAGAGGTAGCTGGGAAGAGTTTTTGCCATTAGCTGAGTTCGCATACAACAATAGCTATCAGGCAAGCATTAAGATGGCACCATATGAGGCATTGTATGGTAGGAGGTGTCGCACGCCTACTTGTTGGACAGAGTTGGGAGAGCGTCAGATGTTAGGACCAGAGTTGGTTGCAGAAACTGAGGATAAGGTGAAGATGATTCAAGCTCGATTGAAGGAAGCTTCGGATGGGCAGAAGTCATATGCCGATCTCAAGCGGAGGGATATAAAGTTTACCATGGGAAACAAAGTTTTTCTGAAGGTCTCGCCATGGAAGAAAGTGTTAAGATTTGGGAGGAAAGGCAAGTTAAGTCCAAGGTTCATTGGACCGTTTAAGGTGTTGAGACGAGTGGGGCCAGTAGCTTATCAACTCGAGTTGCCAACAGAACTGAGTCAGATTCATGATGTGTTCCTTGTCTCCATGCTTAGACGCTATCGTTCTGATCCATCGCATGTCTTGGCAGTTGCGGAAATTGAGTTGAGTCCAGATTTGACGGTGGAAGAGGAACCTGTGTAGATTCTAGATCGGGATGTAAAAGTTTTGCGTAGGAAGTCAGTTTCTTTAGTGAAGGTCTTATGGCAGAATCATGGCGTGGAGGAAGCTACGTGGGAGCCTGAGGAGATGATACGGCAGCAATACCCCCAACTTTTCTGATCCAGGTAATTTCGAGGACGAAATTATTTTTAAGGGGGTAGAATTGTAACATCCTAAATTGGGGGTTGTGCTTTTGGAGCATAACCCTAGTGTTAGTAGACTTTAAGAGTGATTTGGATGTGTTTTGAGGGTTTTAAAACTTTAGGGTTTAAAATGGAAGCTTTAGAAAATTTTGAAAATTTCTAGTAAAATAAGGATTTGGGATTGGGAGTCCTTAAGTAAAATTTTAGGAGTTAATGGACATGAATTTGGCTTAGTAAAGTGGCTGGGACGCTACTTTGGGAGCCTTGAAGGCTTGCGTAAGAGGGAGGAGGTTCGAGTAACGCGGGGCGCGTAAGTTTTTATTTTTGTGTCTGGAAGGGGATCAGGGCATGGAGGCCTTAAAGGAAATATTTGGCGAGGTTATGGCATAAGAAGCGCTTTGGCCGAGTGGCTAAGGGCGCTACATAGACTGTGGCAGTAAGGTCCCATGTTCGAGTAACATGGAGCGCTTTTGGGGATGTTTTATTTTGGCTTCTGGCATTTGAGGATAGGGAGCATATGAAGGAGTGCTTAAAGGGAACGTGCGGCTATCTATGACACAAATGATGCCTTGGTAAAGTGGCGCGGGTCGTGTAGGCGATTTCGGCAGAGAGGTCTCGCGTTCGAGACCCGAGGGTGGCTCATGAATGTGTTTGTTTTTGTCTTTGGCATTAACGCGTGGGGGATCCAAGGACCGAGTGTTTAAAAGAAATTTCTGACGCCTTTATGTCAGGAAAGGCGCAGTGGCAGAGTGGCAGAAGGCATGGGAAGTCTTCTCCAGGTCTCGGGTTCGAGACCTGGTAGCATCTTGGAGGGATTATTTTACTTTTCCCAATGGCCAGCGTGTTTTTGGTGGCAGCATGGGCATGGGCGCATGAGGCAAAGCTGAATGGGTTGCCTTCTTTTTATTATTCTTATGTTGGAGTATGGGTTTAAAACAATATTGTTATTATTATTATTATTATTATTATTATTATTATTATTATTATTATTGGAAGAAGGAAATAAGTGATGGGCTAGCTTATTAAACAAAGTTGATTTTTTTATTTATTATTTGGTGATGGGAGAATGGATTAAATATTGTTGTGCATGGGTGATAATTAATTTTGAATTATCACATTATGGGGGGGTGATGGCCGACCTTGTGTTTAGCAAAGGAAAGCATGGCCAAAAATTCATTTTTGCTTCCTTACACCTTAAGCATGACCGAATGAAGTATGGTCAAAATTTTAGGAATTTGTTTTCTTTCCCTTGCATGATGATGGCCGAATGAAGGACCCTCTTGGAAGCTTGCTTGGTCGGTTTTGAGGGCTGTAGGAGGTGCCAAAAATTCATCTTTTTGTTTTTCATTCCTTTCCATTTCTTCTTGGCCGAATTCTCCCTAGTCCACAAGTGCCAAATTTCTTCAAGTCTCTTTTCTCCTTTTTGTTCCTACTTGGCCGAATATCAAGTGGGCATAGGATCTTCTTGGGATTTCTTCTCCAATCGGTTTGAAAAGGGTAAGTAGACTTGACCGAATGACTTTTGTTTGGTTTCGGGATTTATGGTTATGGCCGAATGGCCTATGACTCATATTAATGAGTTTAAGGCCGATTGTAGGAAGAAGGACAGTCTAATGCTGTGGATATTCGGGCTTTGGTAATCGATCTAGGTAAGGTCTCAATATTCAAATCTGTGCTAAATAGTTTAAAAAGCCGAAGGCTAGTGAGACCTATTTGGTTGTTGGCCGATTGTAGGGGGAGAAACGGGCTCGCATACGTTGCGTAGTGAGTTGTTTTTGTAAGGCAAGTGGTAAGGATGATATAGCTTATGCATAACCTCATCTTTCAGGATTTATTGGTGTGGCCGAATGGCCTTGGTAATGACCCCACGGTTTGGCCGAATGTAGGGCAAGGGGATCTAGTGCGGTAGATCGATCCTTCGGGTTTCGTTATTGAGTAGTTCGGGATCCGCTTAGACTTACGTTTAATCAGGTGTGTAAACTCTTACACATTTTATTAGCATAGACTGCCTATTATATTGCTATAAAACCTCTCGTGTAGTAAATTTTGCCTTGTGGGCATAAGCTTGGATTTCGGGTAAGTCCCCTATTACTCGATCTATGATGTATGTAGTGTACGCCATCATATGCTATTAAATGCTATGCTATATGTGAATGCATGATATATGAGATCATGATACTGCTATGTGAGCATGATGATGGTGGGATTGATGAGAGGAGAGAGATGATCGCTATGGACTGTCACCAGTGGTTTGGTACCACACGATGGGTTGGCCCCATCATTTGATATTCGTGACTTCGGTCACCAGTGGTTTGGCACCACATATTGATAATTGTGACTAAGTCCTAGTGGTTTGGCACCACCAGTGGTTTGGCACCACATATTGATATTTGTGACTTCGGTCACCAGTGGTTTGGCACCACATGATGATATTGTGACCTATGGTCATCAGTAGTTTGGTACCACACGATGGGTTGGCTCCATCATTCGATATTTGTGACTTCGGTCACCAGTGGTTTGGCACCACCAGTGGTTTGGTACCACACGGGGTAGAAAAAAGAGTATGGATGGCTAGCTTGGGTTGCATAATTGCATGTCTTACTAATATCTTGTGTATGAGGTGCATTTTCGGGTTGGGGATTTATACACACTGAGTCTTGGTGACTCACCCCTTCCCATATCTTTTTGCAGGTGAGTAGGTCGCGGAGTTGGAGCCGGAGAGGACTCGTGGCGGCCATGCTTGTTCCGTGGACTTGAAATTTTATTTCGCCCCGTTTTAAGCTTATGATATACTAAATTTCGATTTGGTTGTAATATGGCCGCTTATTATTATTCGTATGTTTAAGTAGTTGCTTTTACTTTATTTCTATTATATTACTAATGAACTTATAAACTATTAAGCAAATCGGTTTGGAGTAACGTTTTCAAAATAAGTACTCGAACGCGTTTTCAAAGATGTTACCATCGGGTAACAAAATTTTCTAAGTTAACGAGAACTCTGTCGTTTTTCTAAAAATCTAAATTTTCAAATGGTTTCAACTCAATCGTGTTTATCAAATCAACCCATCTGAGTTTTAGCAAACACTGTTTTATAACTTCAGCAAATTTTCAGATTTCCACTGTTAATCCGAATCCTTCAAACGTTTTTACTCCGTGACACACCAGATCTGGTCAAGACTCGTGGGCCGGGTTTGGGGTGTTGCATCAGGTTTAGTTTAAAAATAAATTTATTGGATTCGTTAATTAATAATAATTCGTAAACATATTAATTGAAAATAAGAATAAAGAGATAAAACTATGGCCTTTTTGGCCTTATTACATCAAATAATTCTTTAACTTAAAATTAAAGTACTTAGTAAAAATAAAAGTCCCAAATAATAAGATTTTTCCTTGCTATGCATGGCCACCTTTAGCTCCTACCGACCCGGTCCATTATTGCTCATCACCTGAAAAATATTCCCCTACGGGGTGAGTCAAACAGACTCAATGTGTAACCAACACTAAAATTTAATAGATTTAGGCATACCATACATATCATGTTCACATAATAATTCAAGATAATGATGCAATCCCGAACCCAAACCTAGATGCCATCCGCTACACATCCCCGTACCAACCTGCACACCGTGGGGACTACTAAGTCAACCCTCCATCCGCTACACTCCATCGAAGGCCGTCGCTGCAGTCGACGTGCTCATCGCCCATATAAAATTCGTGGCATAGCCACCAGATAATTATGTCATGAGACACCACATTCAGATAATGTAACCAAAGTTACCACATTCAGATAATGTAACCGAAGTTACCACATTCAGATAATGTGACCGAAGTCACCACATTCAGATAGTGAGACCGAAGTCACCACATTCACTTCCCCTTTCTCATATAACCCGAATGCCCCATATTATTCATATCATGCATATCATACTTAAATTCACATTCATGTCACTTTTCACATGTTAAATATAACATATTTCGTAATCCTAGTAGGAGTAGGAAACGTACCTGAGTACTTTGTACCACATTAGGGTACCTTAGCCATATTCACATTCTTATACATACTTATTTTAAATATTGCCATAAAACGTATTAAAAGATAGTGGGGATTACACACCTGATTCGTTTAGCAAATTCCTTGAGATCTCAAAATCTGATCTACCGCTTAGATCCTTAATCCCTACATTTGATTAATCACTTACTAATTTAATAAAAAAGCATTCGGCCATAAATCCAAATCCTAGTAGGATTAGTATACTTAAAACTTACCTTGAAATTCTCAAATCCAGAAATCCTTGTATCCCTCTGTCGAAATCCCTATAACTACATGTTAGATCAATTTCTAACATTTATTCACAACAAATAACCCTTAGCCGAATGTTAAATATGACTTACCTTAAATTCTTAAATTCCGAAATTCATCGAATAACTAGGGAACACGCGGCCTATGGTGTACCTTCGGGAAAAGAACTTCTCCTTCCTTGTAGTCGACACTTAGTAAATCCTGAAAGATCTCTTCAAGGTTTCGGCAATAAAATATTAATGGGGTTAGTCCTAATTTCGGCAAATCTTAGAAGAAAAGGATGAAACCGAATGAGATCTTACCTTTGCTTTAGGAATCGACAATCCTTGCTTGAGCCCTTAACAATATTCGGCTATGGCCTTGATGTGGATTAAAATTTCAGCTTCTTGATGAACAGTAGAGGATTTTTTTGGTTTTTCAAAGAAAGAAGAGGAAGATATAAAATTTAGGAAAATTCGGCAAGACTAGGGGGATTCTGCTTTCGGCTTTGTGAAGAATTGAAAAGAGAAAGAAGAACAATGACAGAGAGAATTCGGCAGAGAGAAAAAGGAGAAGAAAATAATGCTGAATGGCCTCTCTTTTCCTTTTATAGCCAAATTTACTAGGCTAGAGTCCCTTACTTGGCCACCACTCTTCTATTTTGATAACTTTATCCCTTGATTTATCACTTTAATAAAACTTAATCCAATAATTATCTCTTATCTCTTAATAAAAATAATACTAATAATAATCCTCTTTTATCTCTTCCTTATCTATCAAAATAAAAGAAATAAATCCATATTTATCCATCAATTATCTTTAAATAAAATAAAAGAGATAAAACTCCTACAATTTAGCCATGTGCCGTCCCCTTATTCCCTCTTATTGACGCCACTTAGCAAAATAAAACCTCAAAATTTTGCTTCCTTGGTGAATCGAACCTTGGCCCATTAGTACATGATGTGGCATCACTTGCCTGGGCCCTAAGTGGCATCTCCAGGCCACTTCTCCAAGCCCGTTTGTGTGTCAAATTCTTCCTACTAATTTTCTTAAGGCCACCTTGCCTTAATTTTCTCTTTGTAAGCTTTAAAACTTGACTTTGCTTTACATTTCCAAGTTTCCAAAAATTTTCGTTTACCTCTTTAAACTTGACATTTCCTTACATTTCCAAGTTTCCAGAAATGTTTACTTTCCTCTTTTGAATCATTTCCACATCATTTCCTTACATTTTCAGGACATTTCCTCACATTTCCAAGACAAGACATTTCCTTACATTTCCAGCACATTTCCCTACATTTCCAAGACAAGACATTTTCTTACATTTCCTTACATTTCCAAGACAAGGCATTTCCTTACATTTCCTTACATTTCCATACATTTCCTTACATTTCCTTACATTTCCATACATTTCCTTATTTCTAGAATTCACATAACACATTCATAATTCATAAAACATGCCATTTTACCACATGGTTCCTTGTGTCATGCTTCACACGGAGTTTCTTTTAAAGCCCCATTTACCTAGCCCCCCTTTTTACTTAAAAACCAATAATTTTCCAAAGCTTTCTTCTTCCATCCTAGAATTCTAAAAACCCTTAATACACTTCCAACACTGCCAAAACCTACTAACTCATGAATTAGGCACGAACGTATAACCCCTAATATAGGATGTTACATTTTTAATATGATTTCAAAGTTATGTGTTTTAATATAGAATTAGTTAAATTGTAAAAATATTTTAATTTTTTCACTCGATCCGATCGAACGCTCACCCCTAGTGGTCGATGTCCATCTACATATATCCTTTGTCTCCAACTGGAAAGGATCTCTACCAAAATGAAAATCTTAAATTGGAGCGCGTCATATTTATTACTACAAGTCGTTTATAATAGAATTGGACCCATTTAACCTTGAAATCACTCACCTAATGCATGTTATTTGGAAGGTTATTGATGAAGATCGTTGCAACACCTTGAAGTTCTCTACTCCATTTTTCTGTTAACCACCCCCTTGATTATAACAATCCGAAACCTCCCTTACTATAACTTAAAATATTAAAAAAACTCTATAGGACAAAATAAGACAATAAAAGCTTATTTATTTATTTATTAATACACTAGAATTTCACACATAGCCAACGCACACTATATAAGGAGATGCATAGGAAAACAGCAGTAGGTAGATATAAGTCAACAGGCTGTCAAATTTATTCTAGTAGTAGTGCAAAGTTAACTAAACGCCTGAAGTCCACATCTACAGAAACCATGTATATATAGGGTATGAATATATATTGCTAAAAAAAAATATATAAATTCAAACAAAAACCTACCGGTGACAAGATTTAAATCACAAGCCACGATTGCTTCATCATGCATGAAAGGCTGGCCAGGTTGAAAGATTGGAATGCGTGTTCCATGTCCACTGAAGTAGAAAAATAGGACATCTCCTGGTTTAGCCTTGTTCACCATTCTATTAAGTGCATCCTTAATGTTTGCACCAGTAGGCAGAATCGGCGACCCTGGCGCATCGGTGAGGACATTAACATCGCTTTCGTGGAACCCAAAGTTCAGGATCACACCTCTTATGGCTTCCACATCATTGATGCATCCATGCAAGCTGAATTGGGCCTTGGGGTAGTTGCATCCCACCAGAACTGCTCTCTTCGTACCCTTACTCATCTTGCTTCGCTAATTTGACTATTTTTGTGTTGCTTGTACCGTTGTATCAATGTGCTTCCACTATCTCACTAAGAACCTCTATATATATACACACTAATTTACAGCATGTGTACTGACCATAAAGATGACGACATGTAGGTAGGTAGGTAGGCAGGTACAACAGTTTTGTTTGTCATTTGTGTTTTGGAAAATGCATGCGAAATCCATGCATATGCAAACATTAGCATAAAACAAGTTGGACAAAAAATAATATCCATTTTTCAAACGGGTTGAGCCTCAGGTAAGATATTTTTGCTCGGGCCCAACCTGACCTGAATTTGCTTAAAAAATTTTCCTTGTTACCGTTAATTGTTATTTTATTATTATATTGTTATTGTTTGGATATTGTATAACTATTATTTTATTATTAACTTTGCTACTATTTTAGAGACATTTGTTTGCTAAGTTACAACTATCTTAATGTTATTTAAGTATAAAGACTTTTTTAATAAATAATAATAAAAAATATTTCAATATAGGTGAGTCGGGTCAAGCTAAGGTTTGGCATTATTTTATCTAGGTCGGGCTTGAACAAGATTTTAAGCCTGTTTTCGGGTCGGACAGGGCCAGAGCCTAGAAAACGAGCCTAAAATCCCAAATCGATTGAGCCCATAATCAAGTCTAGCCATGACCCCTATCTGCTCTAGTCACCGCCTTTGGAGTCAAGATTAATTCCTGTGAGATTGAAAATAGCGATGGTGATGAGATTAATTACTATAGCAGTGAGATTACTTACTACAGTGATGATATATATTAAAATTAGTGGTGAGATGTGTGTTAGGATCCATACACAACAATGGTAGAAAGATAGTTTATATATTTATAGTAAGAAAGCAAAATGACCATTATGGACATTAAACTAACACTACAACAAAACAGCCCTATAGCGACACTTATGGGGCGGCACTTTCGTAAGTGTTGGGATAGACTGGCCAACATACGCTTTAGCCAACTCTTTTATAAGGGTTGGGATATGCATGCCTAAGGCAACACTTAAATAAGAGTTGGCTTTGTCTAGTCCTAAGACAACAGTTTTGGGGCGACACTTTCCTAAGTGTTGGGATAGACTTGCCAACATACGCTTTTGCCAACTCTTTGTACAAAGGTTGTGATATGTATGCCTAAGGCAACGTTTGAGTAAGAGTTGGCTTTTGTGTAGTCCTAAGACGACAGTTTTGGGGCGACACTTTCCTAAGTGTTGGGATGGACTTGCCAACATACGCTTTGGCCAACTCTTTTTATAAGGGTTGGGATATGTATGCCTAAGGCAACGCTTGAGTAAGAGTTGACTTTTGTGTAGTCCTAAGACGACAGTTTTGGGGCGACACTTTCCTAAGTGTTGGGATAGAGTACACTTTTGCCAACTCTTTGTATAAGAGTTGGGATATGTATCCCTAAGGCAACACTTGAATAAAAGTTGGCTTTTGTGTAGTCCTAAGATGACACTTTTGTGGCAACACTTTCCTAAGTGTTGGGATAGACTATGCTTTGGCCAACTCTTTGTATAAGGGTTGGGGTATGTATGCCTAAGGCAACGCTTGAATAAGAGTTGGCTTTTGTGTAGTCCTAAGACGACACTGTTGTGGCAACACTTTCCTAAGTGTTCCGATAGACTACGCTTTAGCCAACTCTTTGTATAAGGGTTGGGATATGTATGCCTAAAGGCAAAACTTGAATAAGAGTTGGCTTTTGTCTAGTCCTAAGACGACAGTTTTGGGGCGACACTTTCCTAAGTGTTGGGATAGACTTGTCAACATACGCTTTGGCAAATTTTTGTATAAAGGTTGAGATATGCATGCCTAATGTAACGCTTAAATAAAAGTTGGATTTGTCTAGTCTTAAGACGATATTTTCCTAAGTGTTGGGATAGACTTGTCGACATACGCTTTGGTAAACTTTTTGTATAAGGGTTGGAATACGCATGCTTAAGGTAACGCTTAAATAAGAGTCAGCTCTGTCCAACACTATGCCTACAATTTTGGGCTGACACTTTCCTAAGTGTTGGGATAGAATTGCTAACATACACTTTGGCCAACTCTTTGTATAAGGGTTAGTATATGCATGCCTAAGGGGTTTAGGGTTTAGGGTTAGTATTTAGGGTTTAGTGTTCATGTTTAGGGTTTACGAGTTGGCTTTGTCCAATAGTATGTCTAAGGCATCACTTAAATTGGCAAATTAATTTATGTAACAAATATATTCATAAATGATATATTGACACTAAAAAAAATATTTAATTTTAGTTCTTAATGTTTAAATTTTTTATCATTTTCTTTGTATGTACTTGAAGATTAAGAGTTAAATATTAAAGTCATAATGAAAATTTTAGTTCTTAATGTTTAATTTTTTATCATTTTTGCTTTTATTTGTTTATTTTAATTAAATCTAATTCTTAATATTTAAAAAAAGAGTGAAATTTAATTATGAGAGATTGGTATGTTTAAGCTGTTTATTATCAATCTTTAATAGAAATTTGATATGTGAGAGATTGATTGCTTATATTGGATAATTCAAACTTAATAATTAATTATAGCTATTTAGTCATTTGTTTTCTTATTAAAATATACTATACTTATTTTGAAAGTACTTGGTTTCAGGGGCTTAAGTGTAACACCCTGGGTTAGGGGCTGTGCAGATCGGGTAAATCGAGTGTTGTAGGTTTTTGGAGCGCTTGGATGAGTTGTAGAGGTTTTCAGAAGGTTTGGATGAAACGGGAAGAGCTTGGAAAATTTTTAGAATTTTAGTGTGAAAGGGGATCGGGTCAAGGGAGGTTTTAAGGATTATTTTTGGTAATTTGTGGCACAAGAAAGGATCTGGCATAGTGGTTCATGCGCTGCATTGAGGGGCTGGAAGTAGCGCCCTTGGGGGCCTGGGTTCGAGACCAAGTGGCAGCAAAAGGGTTTTAATTTTTGGGGTATGGCGCTACGGGGTAGAAGGCCTTAAATTATTTTGGGGCGAGTTTTGTCGCAAGGAGCAGCTAGTTCAGGTGGTGTCTGTGCGGAACTTAAGCGCTGAAGGTGCGTGTGGGCGCTGGTTCGAGCAACGGAAGCAGCATTTTGGCGTTTCATTTTATGTGCGGCTGTGGGGCTAGGCTAGGAAGGGTTAAGATTTAATGTTGGGGGTTTTTGTCACAAAAATCAAGCTGGCCGAGTGGCCTGGGCGCTGGGGGGAAAGGAGCAGCAGCTTGGTCCCAGGTTCGAACCTGGAGAATGGCAATTGGAGTTTTAGTTTTTTTATCTATTTTGGGCAGCAAATTGAAGTGGACGGCACATGTAGATTGAATTGGAAGATAAGGATGAGTTGGTTGTTATTTCTTTTGAATTCGGTGGGTTATGGATTAGTTTTTTTAGTTTTTATTTTATATTTTAAATTGGAGGGGTGGTAATGGATTAAAGGTGGGTTTTATTTTTAAATTTTGAATTGTTTTAAAATGGTTGGCTGGGAGCAGATTTGGGGGTTTGATTAATTCAATTTCGGTTGAATTAGTGGTTAGGAAAAATTTTAGGAAATGGCCGGATGTTGGAGTCTTCAAGGGGAGGGGTTGCCGAATGCTTTAAATAGGGGAAGGGCTCACCTTTTTGTTCCTTTTTGACCAATTGCTCTTTTGCCGAAATTGCTAGTATTGCTAAACACCTCTCTTCCTTCATAAAAATCACCTTAGCCGAAACTTTAAGCCATCTATTCCCATCTTCTAAAGTTGAAAAGCCTTTCTCCTTTATGTTGTGTTAGCCGAACCCCTTGTTGAGCCTTACCCATACTTTTCCTCCTCTTCATTCTTTTCTAGAGCATTGATTCTCAAGGTTACTATCAAGCCGAATTTGGGGTAGTAAGGTGGTAAGGTTTCCTTTCTTATTATTGGTTTTCTCTTCTTTCTGTGGTTGACCGAAATCATGTAGCTAATCATGTATTCTTTTGTTTGGCCGAATCATGGAGGGCTAGGTGGGGGTTCTTTTGCTTTTAGCTAGCGTTAAAAGTGCTAAGGGGCTCTCGGGATTCGTTTTACCAGGGATTTTTCGACAAGGTTCTTAGTCAAGTATCGTTTGCGGGTTTTGATCGATTGTGCTAGTAAGGTGCGTAATCATCGCACTATTTCTCGGTTTGATTGCTAACGTTTAAAACCTGTGTGTTATGTGTGGTAGCCATTTATAATGGCTTAAGTGATGAGTACCTGATGGTGGTAAGATTATTTGTTATGTATATTTACATATGTGTATATTTATATTCCTATGTGATACAATGACTTAACATGTAGCATCCATATATTTGCATGAGGTTGGGCTTGATACGATGAAGGCGGGAGTGTACACAAGGTGTACGTGGTCTAATGATAGCTCCGGCTACATTAGCGCTTGATGGTTAGCTTTGTGCTACCTCAAGGGAGATGTTGGCTTGGTGCCCATCTCGGCGGTTGATAGCTATGTGCATCACCGTAGGCGGATTTTGATATCGGGATCACGATTGGTTGATCGGTGGCTCAGCCACGGCCTTGAGCAGTGAGTTGCCAAGGTAAGGATTTTGGATCACGAGGTGATCAGTGGTGGTTTATCCACGGCCTTAGGCAGGGAGTCTGCCAAGGTTGGAGTACGGTTGGTTTGTGGGTTGGGCTGAGATGCATATGTGCATGATTTACTATGTGAATTGTTTGGTATGGGCCAAGCCCATACGGATGGAAATTTGTGTTGTGGTTATGCACTGAGTCGGTGGACTCACTCTTTCATTAACCATTTCAGGTGAGGCGTAGATCGGACCGGGATCGGAGAGGACACATGGTGGCCCATGCAGGAAGAAGAATTTAAATACTTTTAAGTTTTTTTTTATATTCAAAGAATTTGGATTAAATATTGTGTAATAAAGGCCTTTTTACTCTTATTTATTTTGAGTTATTATTTTATGGGTATTTATTATGGTTTGATGAATTTGAAACACTATGTGGAGATGATTATATTTTTCCAACCTACTTATTCAATTTGGGTTTGTATGTATATATTTTTTTAAAATGAGTATATTTTAATAACAAAGTTTTACTCATAAGTTTAAATAAACATGGATTTTCCAAAAGTTAGCAAGTTTTTTTTTTCTAAATTTTTCTAAGTTAAGAAGATTTTCAACCGTCTTTTCCTCAATAACATAACCAGATTCGGTCGTAACGAATGGGCCGGGTTTGGGGATGTTACATTAAGAGTTATATTTTATGGTTTAAGGGATATGGGATAGGAGTTTAGGTTTTAAATTAATTAGTGTGAAAAATTATGTTAAAATTATTTAGAATAACTTTAAAGTTTTTTTTATGTATATGAGTGATTGTTTTTTTATGTATATGAGTTTATAAAGGTTTATGGTTTAGGGTTTCGAGGTTTATAATATTTTAAGGTTTAGAGTTTTGAATTATGTGTTTAGGGTTTTATAGGTTTTAGGGGTTTAGGGGCCGACTTAGGGTCTGGATTTAAACAAACCGGTGTTGTATTGCTCCTTACAATCTGATCCATCATCCAAGTGGCCATTATGTATTATTTTCAAAAACTCATGCAGTACTCTTTCATCCTCTTTGATCTATTATTATTTAACTAATTTTTTATATTAATTAATTAAAATAAAATTTATTTGTAATTAGGGGATAAAGGTTTTGGGTTTAGACTAATTAGTGTGAAAATATATGTTAAAAATTTGAAATACTATTATTTAAAATAATTTTAAAGTTTTTTGGGTATATGACTGATTATTTTTTAATTTATATATAATTTTCAAGATTTTAAAATTTATCTAATTCTTTTAAATATTAGTTAAATTTTAAAAAATTATTTATTTAATAAAAAATTAAAATACTATAATTATTTAAAATAATTTTAAAATTTTTTGAGTATATGATTTATTATTTTTTAATTTATATTATTTTTAATTTATATATTAAATTTTAAATTTTAATAATAGAAAGTCTAATTGAAATAACATTTTAGTTGAACGAGGCCATTAAAATAATATTTTATTTAATTTATATATTAAATAATTTTAATTTTAAATTAGTAGAAGAGTCTTCTTTAATACAAAAAAAAAAAAAAAACTACGTATTTTTCATCAGGATATATCTAACTCGAATTTTTATATTATTTAAAATTATTTTCGTACAATATTATAAAAATTTACAAATTAAATATATTGTATGGAACAAAACAAACTTAATTTAAAAGAATTTAAGAAATGATTAAACCTTTGAAATATAGAAAAAAAAAAGAAATAGATTAATCAAAATGGCACCATCTTAATTTTTCCCCCTAAAAATTTTCCCCTACAAATTTCCCCCAAACCTTAAAATTTCCCCAAATCAAAATCCATCCCTGTATCGTCAATCTTATTTTCATTTCTTTATACTCAAAAAAACAAAATCCCTAATTTCTCTCCTTTTTTGAAAAAAATTATTCTAATAATTTTATTCTTAGTTGTAGAAGAAGTAGCCAGAGCTATTCACCGTTGCCGATCGAACATTTTTATGTTTCCTTCTCCGATCGGTCGGTACCTTATTCGCATTTCTCTCATTTTTTTGTCTTGCTTTTTGAATTTTGTTTTAAACTTGGTTTTAGAGAGCTGGTTTGATTGTCTGGTTCCATAAATTGTTGGTACAAATACTTTTTTTAATATTTAAAAGAGTTGAATCAGTTATATTCGTTTTAATTTAATTTAATTTAATTTTTCCTTCGAATTTTTTCTGGAAAATCTCGTTTATTGTTCTGTCATTTTTTGTTAGGAATGTATAACAATTTCTTCTCTTATTTTTTATTGGGTTTCGCTCGAGTTTTCTACTAAATATATGAAAACTATACTTTTTTTAATGAAAACTTATTAAGAGAATGTATGATTTATTTAGTACATATTGCTCTGTTTTACTGCTTAAATTTAGAGCTTTTGAAAATTTTCGTGTTTCTATTTGCAGGTTTTTGATATTAAATAGCCTTTTGGTACATGTAAGAGCCATTATCACTGTAAAAGGGTAGTAAATTTGTGTATGGTGGTTTTGAAAGGGTAGTAATTTGAATGTGTTTTATCTTTGGATCTTAGCTTGCGTACTGTTTGTACACATGGATAAATTTATTGGGTTTGGTTTATTAGTTGCTTTAAGTGATATGTTTTAGATATACTTGAACATTTGTAATGTTCAACCTTTAAATTGTCAGTTTTGTTTTTATCCTTTTCTTCTACAATCTCAGAAGTTGCAGATTCACTGGAGAATTTGTCTATGGATTTACAAGCCAAGACAACAAAAGTTCCTGAACCTATTAAGAAGGTAGTGCTTGGATTTTGAGATGCTGATTTCTTGTTCTTGTCTTGGTAAATGTTTTACTTTTCATTAGTTGGATTATTCGGTTATTGATTTTATTAGATTGTGTGCAATTTGAGCTGTTAATTTCAATTTGGCTGGTTGGTTACTTGTATGGCTTTGTTATTGTCAACAACCCTCTTTGTGTGGGTAAGGATGTGTAGTATTGTCCTTCTGCTACCATTAACACACAATTTCTATGTCAAAAGGGTGCTGATTGATGAGATGAAAATTTCTTAGAGATAAATGAATATCTATTGTAGTATCACTGTTGGTTTAGGACAAATGATAATGCTTTCTTTAAGTTGCTCCAAAACTTCATTGACAATGGCCCTCTTATTATTGACTGTCATCGTAGTAGCAAATGTTCTCTTGCTAGCTGATTTACAAGCAAAGTTCTGATGTATGTACACAACTGTATGAGAAAGAGCTCTTGACAGAGAAATCATATCTCCATATACATGGGGTTGTTACTTGCTAAGGCTACATGATTTAAATAAATATTACATAATTTCTAAATAACTTTGTTTTTTTCTATTTAATATAGGTTGCAGGTGACTGGTTTCAATGCTGAGCAGCTAGCAGTTGTTGCTGTAAGTTTTTGTTGATTTCATGTCTACTTGGCCCTTTGTTTACTTTTAAGATAACACACGGATTGGTTGGTAAATCATAAGAAATGTATAATTTTAATTCAGAGAACATATTTGATATACAATAGCCTTACTAGTAAAAAATAGATGATATCCCCTAATCGTGCGTCTCACCTAAATGGTTTATAGGGGCTTTGTGAATGGCGAGACATTATTGCTCGCGCAGAGGATGAAAGTACTGGTTATGTATTGCCAAACAAGACGCTTCTTAAAATTGGTAGGAACTTTCTTGTTTTTATCAATTTCCAGTATATTTATCTTCTTTTTTCATACTGCTTATTGGTATATTTCCTGAAGCACTTTTTGTTTTCCTTACTTGCTAAAAGTCAAGCAGATGCCTGTCGCTGCTCACAGGTTACGTCAATTGTTGAAATCTAGACACCCATAAGTGGAGCGAAATCTTGGTGCAGTTGTTAGCATCATCAGGCATGCTATGCAAAATGCTGTTGCATTTGAAGCTGCTGCTCAACGGCTTAAAATGGGACATATGCTAAATGTAAGATTAATTACACTGATTTGACAACCCTGATCGTATTGTTATAATGTATTTTGTTAAATCTGTTCTATTTGTTATTATCTCATTTTTCTTTTAGTCATCAAATGAGTTGTGAATTGTGATCATTGTCCAGAAGTAAAAATGAAAGCATTTTGAGTTGTAGTAGGTTGTTTGTATGACTTATAAAACAAAATCAATCTAGTCAATCATAATGTTAACATAGGAAAGCTACAAACATGAAGTGTGCTAATTGATTGATTCAGTTTCATGAAGTCTGATAAAATGTCATCGAATAAGCCTATAAGCCTTAGAAACTTTATCTTAGTCCTGAGAATGGGTTGTTACAATGATGATTACCATTCTTTGTGTTACTTCCTCATTACTGTTTATTTCATCGAACTTACAATTGATTGGAATATGCTGATTTTATAATTACTATCTGTTAAGATGACTGTAAGGTTTCTACTGTGCAGGCATCAAAACAACATATAGCAGCTAAAGAGGGAGCTGAGGTCTTAATTCCTGTGACTCCTACAGACTTGAAAACTGCAAATGATAGAACAAGAATCATAGATGATGCTGTAGTAGGACCTGATGGGATAAGTGCACAATCTGCTTCTCTACAACATAAACACGAATCGATCAAGATTGGAAGTGGTATTACTGAACTTGACAGAGACAAAAAACAATGTATTTTAATTGTTGGATCGATTTTTGTACTAATTATTCAATATTTATTTTAATTTTAATTTTAATTTCATATTTTTTAGTTGTATTTAAAGCACAATTCCTATCATTATTCACTGTAAATATTTATAAAAATATATTAATATTGAAATAAAAAAAAATTACATTATACGTGTCTATCCCAATCTTTTTAAGGTTACATTAGACGGGTTTATCTTAACCTTTTTAAAAAGTTGTCTTAGACAAGTCCATCCCAACCTTTTGTAAATGTTGTCTTAGACAAGATCTATCCCAACTTTTTCTAAAACGTTGCCTTAGATAAATTCTATCCCGACTTTTTTTTATGGTTGCCTTAAACAAGGTCTATCCCAACCATTTTAAGGTTGCTTTTAAATGAGTCTATACCAACCCTTTTTAAGAGTTGCCTTAGACAAGGTTTATCGCAACTATTTTAAAACGTTGCCTTAGATAAGGTCTATCGCAACTTTTTTAAAAGGTTAGCTTAGACTAGTCTATCCCAACCTTTTTAAGGTTGCCTTAGACATGTCTATCACAACATTTTTCAAAAGTTGGCCTTGACTAGGTCTTTCCCAACTCTTTTTAAAAGTCGGCATTGACTAAGCTTTTGACAACCCTTCAATAAGGATTGGCTTATGTTGACTTATGGCCAACTGTACTATAGACAACTATTTTGAAAGCGTCGGACAAAGCGTCGCCAAACCTATGCCAACGCTTTTTGCGTCGTCTTAGGTAAAAAAAAGTGTCGCCGTAGGGCTGTTTTGTTGTAGTGAACATACATACCAAATAGCAATTCACCATAATTACAAGTCATATTAACAGTTAATACTAATATAGACAATTAAAGAAAGAGTAATATAAAATGACGAATGATACGAATAATAGAATAACTATATTAAAGCAAACATAAAAATCATAAACAAATAAAAGAGCATGGATAAACAAATATAAGATATAAAGCAATAAATAACGAAAGATAAAAGAAACTACTAAATAAATATGAAATTTTACATGCAAGATTAAATATAAAATAAAATAACAACATAGAATAAGTGACATATACCAAATAATAAATAGATATTACAAATTAAAAAAACATATATATAAAAATGATATGGAAAAATCTAAAAAAATAATATATATATTCATGAGAAAATAAGTAAAATACATCTTTCAATAAATAAATGATATATAAATTAAAATAAAAACATATTTATAATACAATAATCTAATACATATATGCATAAAAAACTATATATTTAAGAATAAACAGTATAAACAATATGTGTAACAGTCTGAATTTGACCCTAATCGGAACGGTGGTTTTGGGATCACGAATTCGAGTCTAAAATATTTTTAAATATTATATTTTGTGCTTATTATATGTGAATTAATGTGCGTGAAAGTTTCGTAGAAAAATTTAATCGTTTGTGTGCTTAATTAAATAAAAAGAACTTAATCGCAAAGTGTAAAAGGTATAAACTATAGTGTAAAGTGCTAGAATGATGATGACTTTTTAATATGGAGTATTAAAAGAGTAATTAACCCATTTTATGAGTTAGTGGGTGGCAAAGGTCAAGTGTAACCTTATATTATAAGTTTTTTTTATTATTAATTAAAGGTTAAAATGGTAAAACATAAAAAAATGTTATTATATGTTATATTATATGAAATTAAAAGCCATTTTAGTTGTTCTTCTTCTTCCATTGCCGTGAGTTAGCTAAGAAAAAGGGGTTTAAAGGCTTAAAACATTCGACCATCATCAAGCTCAATTAGGTATGAATTTTAGCTCGGTTTTTGATAATTTCTACGTTTTTATGATCGTTGCTTCGTATATTATCCGACCCATGCTAAAATTTTTGAGATTAGTGTGTATGTGATATTCGGCCATTGATATGTTCATGTGGTTTTTGATGTTTGATAATTTTAAATTAATGATATGTTAAAGATTAGTGTGTTTTGTATTGGGAATTATAGTGAATTTAAGTATTTTGGGCTAAATTGCAAAAATAAATTTTTTAGGGGGCTAAAATGCGAAATAAATGAAATAAATGGACTAGAATAGTCCCTATGAACATTCGGCTCTTAAGTGTTATAGTGAAATTTTGTGTATTTTGTGTTTTGTGCAAATAGGACCAAATTGCAAAAAATGTGAAATAGTAGGGGTAAAATGGTAATTTGATTGTTTATATATTTTGGGACTAAATTAAAATGAAATGTACTTGAATGAGCTGAATTTTAATGTGTTTAGATCAAGAACAAATAAAAACGGATTTGGATCGAGGAAAGGCGAAGATCATCGAATAGTCGGTATACGTTATCCATCGACGGTCGAGGTAAGTCCTTAAGCAAGTTATTACTGTAAATATTGTTCGTAATATAGTTTACATGTCGAACTTTGAACTGTTGCATTGAAATTTAATCATAGCCGAATGTGACATAAAGATTTGATTATGAATGGTAGTCAAACCTACTTGATTTCATTTTGTACAAGTGATTTAAATTAAGCACGGCACATGTTATATTTGAATTATATCGAATGTATCGGGCTTAATGCCTAGCAGGCTTTGTGCCAGTGAAATGTATCGGGCTTAATGCCTAGCAGGCTTTGTGCCGGTGAAATGTATTGGGCTTCGAGCCTAGCAAGCCTCGTGCCGGTGAAAGGTTTCGGGCTTATTGCCTAGCAGGCTAAATGCCTGTGATTTTTAAATACGAGCTTATGCATATAAATTGGTGGACTTATGTTGACAAAAGGACAAACTTAAGCTTATTCGTATGAATTAAATTACAGAGCCGTACAGGTAAGTATCCGTGAGTTGTTTAATTGAGTTTATATATATATAAAAATATATGTGATGTGGGACGAAAATGTGGTATATGATTATGTATGTATATTCGGCTGTTTGGTTAGGAAATCATATTGATATTTCGTGCATATTGAACCTTTAGAGTGATAAGATGTGAAGTGAATAAGCGTATATATATGCTCTTGTCACTACAACAAAAAAGGCCTATAGCGACACTTTTTTTGACATAAGACGACGCAAAAAAGGTTGCCATAGGTTTAGCGACGCTTCGTCCGACGCTTCCAAAATGGTTGTATATAGTGGGGTTGGTATATGCATTGCGACGCTTTTGAAAAAGCGTCGCTATAAGTCAACATAAGCCTACGCTTATTGAAGGGTTGTGAAAAGTTTAGTCAATATCGACCTTTAAAAAAGGTTGGGAAAAACCTAGTCAAGTTCAACCTTTGAAAAAGGTTGTTACAGACATGTTTAAGGCAACCTTAAAAACGTTGTTATAGTTCTTGTCTAAGGCAACTTTTAAAAATGGTTGGGATAGAGCTGTCTAAGGCAACCTTAAAAAAGTTAAGATAGACCTTATCTAAGGCTACTTTTAAAAATAGTTGGAATAAAGCCGTCTAAGGCAACCTTAAAAAGGTTGGGATAGACCTTGTCTAAGACAACCTATAAAAAAGGTTGGGATAGATCTATCTAAGGCAACCTTAAACAAGTTGGGATAGACCATGTCTAAAGCAACCTTTAAAAAAAATTGAGATAGACCCGTCTAAGGCAACCTTAAAAAGGTTGGGATAGACCTTGTCTAAGACAACATTTAAAAAAAGTTGGGATAAACCCGTTTAAAGCAATCTTAAAAAGGTTAAGATAAATCTTGTCTAAGGCAACCTTTAAAAAAGGTTGGAATAAACCCGTCTAAAGTAACCTTAAAAAGATTAGGATAGACACGTATAATGTAATTATTTTTATTTCGATATTAATATATTTTTATAAATATTTACAATGAATAATGATAGGAATTGTGCTTTAAATACAACTAAAAAATATAAAATTAAAATTAAAATTAAAATAAATATTGAATATTCACTAAAAAATCAATCCAACAATTAAAATACACTAACATTTAGCTGAAATATATACTACTAATATTCAACTCAATGTACAAAAGTAAACAAATAAAAAACTACCTAAGATGATGGACATTGATATTGATGTTGTACTACATAAAAGATAATACATTTTGAAACTACAACTTCAATTCTAGGAAACTCTGTTGATCTCTTATTTCTACCATGAGTGCTAGTATCACTAGCTGTAAGAGTCTTGCAAAAGAACTCAGCAGGTTGCCTACTTTGCTTGAGGCCCATATTAGATGCCAGTAATGCTTCCTTGTATACTTTGCAGAAGTACCATAAAGATTCTTCCCATCTTTCACTGTATGTGAAAATTTAAGAGAAAAGAAAAAGGAAAGAAACAATTCTGCCATATCCATTAATTAATTCTCGAATTTAATAGCTAACCTGCTTTGTTTACAGGTTGAAGAGTCATCTGGGCATAAACCTCATTAGTTTCTGGATCAGCCTGATTGAAATTTCAAAAAATTCAAGACATTAGCCACTTCATAAGATCATATAACATTAGTTGCAATGTCATTTAACCATTACAAAGTTAGCTTGTGATAATGGTGGTATGCTTATTCTTACATGCAATATAACATTATGGACACAAATCAACTTAGAAGGAAGGTTAGGGTAACTTGGTATGAAATCAGTCTCCTTCTGCATTGATGCTGCAACCTGAACAAAATTTATTAATTATAGAAAAATTTGATAGTTGTCCAGATTCAGAATAATTATTCCTTGGGAAATGAATGAAGAAAGCGACTTACTTGTTCGCTGTGGCCTTGAGGAAAATAAACCACCAGACTTCAATTGGTGGCAAAGAAACCAGTGGTCCAGCACAAGCATGCCATAATTCTGAATTGATACTCTTCCCATGTCCTGCTTTCCAAAACCAACCATAACAATATGAAACATCCCACAAAACCACAAAAAGTCATAAAAATTATTTAAAGCATATCAACTACCAAAGATTTCTCTATATTCATATTCTGTACAACTTTAAACCATCGACAAGGCAACAATTAACTGTATAGTTTCAAAGCAAAATAAAAATAAAAATAAAAATCCACAATTTCCTTGCTTCAAAAAAATAATTATCTTAGCTGAGTAGTACTGAAACATATAAACAAGATGAGTAGGATTAGAGACATATAAAGTAATATTTCCTCAAGATCTGATCTGTATATACGTTGAAGCTAAAGTTATAAAGAATTGTAGATCTGTCCAAAGAAAAAATGAACAGCTCATAAGGCACAGAAGTAAAAGAGTGAAAATCAATTACTTTACGTAGGGAAAACTAAAAAGTGACTACAAGCCATCAATAAATTAACTCAATTTTACTTTTAAAAAATTAGTGACTACAAAGTGGGGGGTGGGGAGGGGGGAGAGAGTTAATTAGCAAGAACTACTACTAATTACATATCTAAGCAAAATAAGACCATTCAGAACCAAAACATGAAAACGAAAGAACCCATGAGAAGATAATATTTACATGCTGGAAAAGTAAAGCCAAAAGATTTTTTTTTTGTTTTTTAAAAGGTGAAATTTGTGAAAGCATCAAGTTAGACAAAAAGACTAGAAAAATCCATCAAAAAGGAAACACACATACACACAGGGTAAAGCTCAAAAGAGGCATGAAAAACATAATATTTACAAAAGGCAAACAATAATGACAAAAACCACCAACATAGACAAGCAAAATATAAATGAGTTATAAGTGCAGGTGACCATGATTTTTAGCCAGAAAATAAGTGAAAATGTAAAAGAACAACTTTTATAAGGAAAGAAAATAAAATTTACTGACCCCATAAGATTGGCTCCGAGGTTGACCTTGAGCTGGACAAAGAGGTCATAGAGTTGGCCAAGGTCAGCAGCATTGCCATGAGAATATAGCACAGTAAGGCGTGCAAATGGGTTTTTTCAAATAAAAAGCAACAATCTTGTTCGCACGTTTGGTATCAATCAAAAGCACATCCAAAGAAGGATCATCGGCAATAGAAGCAGGCATCGAAGAAGATGAAACCACCGTGAGTTTCCCATTGTCACCCTTCTTAACCTAATACGTTGGTGGAGATGGTGGAAAGAAAGCAAACTTTGCAGCCAACTGAGAAAACATACACCCCATTCACCCCCCAAGAAGATGAGCTAAGACAACTCCAACTCATTGAAAAAGGAACAAGCTTGAGTGCATGACAGAAAAGGGGAGGAAAAACAAAATTGAGGTCTTTCAGTACTACTGTAGATTTTTATTAATTTCAAAAAAGGAACAAACGCCAAAATTTAGTTCTTTGCTCAGCTGTATTTTTTGTAATTATCTTCAAAACAAGCTTTGATTCGCACAGGATTTCAATTACACGAAGCATTATCTTGTTAAAGACTTATTACTTTCAAGGGTGTGGGGTATATTTTAGATAAAGCTTAAAGGAGGATGCCAACGCAAAAGGTAAAACCATTCATTTTAAATCAGGCTCAGAAATATTACTGTAACTGATGATACCATATACCCAGATGATAAGAAAAACAAAGCAAACTTGTTTGAAAAGAATACCTGGATCAACATTAATGGTTTCATATTCAATACCATCAAGTACAATAGTTGAGTTATAACGGTAGGGTCCTTTCCCATTAATGAGAACTCCATCTGGCATTCTAAGTTCTTCACCAGACTCAAGAGTTGTTCTCAATGCCTAAAAGAATAGTGTGTCAATTTTTAGACTTAAACTGTAAAAAAAAATGTAGAATGCGGAAGGGTCGGCAGCAAAACAGAGAGTGGAAAACGGAGCAATGTGAATCAAAAGAAGCAGAGCCATATTACCAAAAGAAAAAAAACGATATCTTCTTCTTCGCAGCGAAGAATGGGATTTGAATAAAAATCAAATTCCCTTGATGAATCGGTCTGATAGAACTGGCCTTCACTGACACCATCCCTGCATATAGAAAATAAAACATTAATAAATTAATAAAACCAAGAGTGGGAAATTGGGGGGAAATAAAAGTGGGAAATTGGGGGGAAAATAAAGAAGAAGAGATTTTAGGTGGGATTTATGGGGTGGGGGGAAAGGGAAAGAAAAAAGAGATTTCATTTGAAATTTTGGGATAAAAACACCTAATTAAAAAACGACATCGTTTTGCAAAAAAAAAATCTTTATACTATTTAAACTAATTAAATAAATTTAAATTGTATTAGAATTAATATTTTTAATATAAAAAATATTTTTTTAATTCCAATTAAATTAAAAATTAAAAATTCCATTTACAAAACTATAAAAATATATTATTATTTTAAACAGTAAATATTAACTCTATTTCAATTTAAATTTATTTAATAACACAATGAATAAATAGATCCATTTAATAATACAAAGACTAAAATAGAAATTTGTTAGACTTTCACCTTATTTGATAAGGTAATTCTTTTTTATTGAGCGAGTATAAATATAAAAATAAACATTAAAAACATGACTTAATCATGACTTTCATAGACCATAATGACATTGGACAAAACCGACATATTGAAAGATCTAAGCTAAATATAAATCTCAATATTTATACAAAATGAGAGGCTTAAAACTGAGCACTCTGTCCCGGACATCAATTTTTATCAAGAATGCTTAGTGATATGTATTTTAATTTGGACGTGATTGTGTGGTTGATTTTTAAGTTTTTTTTTTATTTCTAAATCAAATAACTAAACAAACCAACATTAATGTTTTTTTAAACCGAACCAGTTCAGCCACCAAATCACCAATTTGACCGGTTCGATTAAAAAATTGTTAAAAATTAAAAAATAAAAACCCCAATTCAACTGTCAATTTAATCGGTCCATGCCAGTTACTGGTCTAACCGAATCAAAGCCATTCTTTAGACTAGTAACCCTGGCTAGCTCCCAATCCGGCCAGCCAATATTGTCCGGTTCAAACATCATTGACCAACACTTAAATAGTAAATTGATTTCTAGAATGGTATCATTATCCAGCCTAACAATGAATGAGAAACCAAAAAACCTGGTCAAATCGAACTGATTAATTCTAATTAGATTAGTTCGATTTCTAACACGAGAACGAACATATGACATTCTAATAACCCTACAAATAAGAGTGAAAAAGGCTTGATTAAAAATAGCTCAGTTTCGATTGACATCGGTTAACTGATTTACAAACCAAATCGTTTTTTAGTAGCATTGGCCTCTCCTTCACTCACGTCTTCATTTGATCTACCCTAAATCCTAAACCTTATAATTCTAAACCCCAAATTCTAAAACACTCACTCTGAACCATAAACCATAACCTTTAAATATTGGAACCCTAAACTCAAAACCATATCTCATAAACTACAAACCCCTAAACCCTTAACTCCAAACCTTAAACCTTAACTTAATTAGATAAAATTTTAATATTATATATTAATTCAATATTTTAGGAAATTTAAATTAACATTTTCAATTTACTAATTAAACTTTTTTCTCTAGAGATGCATGGGTTACCAATTTTTTTAATTTTAATTTTGTTTCCCTAAATTGATTTGTTTCAAATTATGTTATATCAATAATTGTGTTAATAATTTACAAGAACTAGATCAAATTAAAGTTCATATATTCAATTGCACATTAAACCATTGTTCATGTATGCTTCTGGGATTTATCCCATTTTGATATTTTATTATTTGAAAAATAATAATTTATATTTATCTTATTTATTATTAAAATTTTTAAATATATATAACATAAATTTTGAAACATTTATATTAAAAAAACCCTAAAATCCTAAACTCCAAACCCATAATCACAAAATCCTAAAATCATAAACCCCAAACCCATAAACACAAAACCATAAAACCTTAAACAATAAACTATAATCTCTAAACCCTAAACTATAAACACTAAACCTTAAACCCTGAACTAAATTGATTTTTTTGCAGCATTTTTATTAAAAACCTTATTCACACTCGAAGCTATTAAGTTATTTTTAATTTGAATATATATAAATATTCGCAAACTGATTATGTAAAAATTTAAGAATATTCATATTTTAAATTCAATTTTTTGGTGCTATACATTTAAAAAAAAGGAGGAATTAAGGAAATTTGGGACGTTACACCCTTATACAAAGAGTTAGCCAGAGCGTATGTTGACAAGTCTATCCCAACACTTAGGAAAGTGTCTCCCCAAAACTGTTGTCTTAGGACTAGACAAAAGCCAACTCTTATTCAAGTGTTGCCTTAGGCATACATATCCCAGCCCTTATACAAAGAGTTGGCTAAAAAGTAATCTATCGCAACACTTAGGAAAGTGTCGCCACAAAACTGTTGTCTTAGGACTACACAAAAGCCAACTCTTATTCAAGCGTTGCCTTAGGCATACATATCTCAACCCTTATACAAAGAGTTGGCCAAATCATAGTCTATCCTAACACTTAGGAAAGTGTCGCCACAAAAGTGTCATTTTAGGACTATACAAAAGCCAACTTTTATTCAAGTGTTGCCTTAGGCATACATATCCCAACTCTTATACAAAAAGTTGGCAAAAGTGTAGTCTATCCCAACACTTAGGAAAGTGTCGCCACAAAAGTGTCGTCTTAGGACTACACAAAAGCCAACTCTTATTCAAGCGTCGCCTTAGGCATACATATCCCAACCCTTGTACAAATAGTTGGCTAAAGCGTATGTTGGCAAGTCTATCCCAACACTTAGGAAAGTGTCGCCCCAAAACTGTCGTCTTAGGACTAGACAAAGCCAACTCTTATTTAAGGGTTGCCTTAGGCATGCATATCCCAACCCTTATAAAAGAGTTGGCTAAAGCGTATGTTGGCTAGTCTCTCCCAACACTTATGAAAGTGTTGCCCCATAAGTGTCGCTATAGGCCTTTTTTGTTGTAGTGTGTATATGATTCCATTTAAAATGATGTGTATACGAATTGAGTATTTGGCAAGAAATGGATGCTTATCAATTGAATTTTGAGTTGAATTAATGAACTTTTTGTTAAAGGTAGGATAACGAGAATGTTAAGTTAAATACGATATTGAAGTTCAGTAATGTGATACCATATGTGTGATTTGTTAAAGTTTGAAGTAATATTAAGTATTTGACTTGGAAAGTTTAGGTGTTAAATTGAATTATTTTATTTAAATTTGCTTAAGACTTACTAAGCTAGTAAGCTTACTCCGTGTGTGCTCTTTGTTCTGTTTTATAGACATATACTAGTGGCATAAGCTTGAAGACCTTGCTTACCAATACACTACAATTTGACACATAACAAACGCACACTATATAAGGAGATGCATAGGAAAACAGCGGTAAGTAGATATAAGTCAACGGGCTGTCAAATTTATTCTAGTAGTAGTGCAAAACATAAGCAAATTATTATTGATGACATCGACAGCCTGAGCACCAGCATTTTGATCAGAAATTTAAGCTAAGTCACCCAAGAAAGTTGCGTTTGTATATCGCTGAAATAAAGGCAGGGTTCTGATTGAATCCATTGTCCTTCAAAATCTTGGCAGCCTCAACCATAAGTTGTTTGTTGCTTATTCCATCACCCATGCGCTGATTGTGTACGTTAACCACTGCATCAGTGAACCCCCCAAAGGCTCTATTCCCCAAAACCAGGTCATATGATGTCTCATTGGCTTCACACCCACTTAATAAATCCCATCATCCTCCTTCAGTGGATTCAACACCATTAACCCATCTACGTAGTGAGGATGGAATTTGAGACTCACATCTTTCCCGAAGATTCCGAAAATCTTTTGGCCAATATTTACTGCGTCGTGTAGGAGGCCTGCTGCTGTATCTATCTCACCATGTATGATATCAAAAGGAAGACTCTTAGCCTTAACCTTAGACGGTTTAGGCATGTTGGGATTTATTGGTGTCGTCATATGCTCACCATCAAATTGTTCTCTCTCTTTTTCAATGAGACCACCACTGTGGCACGAATCTGATAGGATTGTGAAGCTTGCTCCTTCTGGTAGCCGGTTGACAAAACGCCTGAATTCCACATCTGCAGAAACCATGTATATATATATATAGGGTATGAATATGTATATTGCTAAAATAAATATATAAATTCAAACAAAAACCTACCAGTGATAAGATTTAAATCACAAGCCACAATTGCTTCATCATGCTTGAAAGACTGGCCAGGTTGAAAGATTGGAATGCGTGTTCCATGTCCACTGAAGTAGAAAAATAGGACATCTCCTGCTTTAGCATTGCACGCCATTCAATTAAGCGCATATCCCTAATGTTTGCACCAGTAGGCAGAACCGACGACCCTGGCGCATCGGTGAGGACATGAATATCGCTTTCCCTGAACCCAAAGTTCAGGATCGCATCCCTTATGGTTTTCACATCATTGATGCATCCATGCAAGCCGAACTGGGTCTTGGAGTAGTTGCATCCCACCAGAACTGCTCTCTTCGTACCCTTACCCATCCTGCTTTGGTAATTTGACTATTTTGTGTTGCTTGTACCCTTGTATTAATGTGCTGCCACTGTCTCACTAAGAACCTATATATATACACACTAATTTACAGCCTGTGTACTGTCCATTAAGATGATCATAAAGTGGATAGGGTTTTACTTGTTTTTTTTTTGTTTTTAATAATATTATTTTTGGCTAACATGCAATTTATTTAACTACATTAAGTATACCTAACATAAATTTTAAAAAAATAATAAAGACTGTTTTTATAGATGTAATTTAGTCATACAAACATTTCATAAAATGTGATTGACTTTCTACCCATTGTAAAGCATTAATAGGGGTAAATCTTGGAGCTGGCAAGGGGCTCGGGACGTTAATTTTATTTTGGCTTTTTTTAAAGTTTATAAAATTTTATATTAGTAAAAATAAAATTACACTTTAACTTTTTATAAAAATAATAAAATTTTAATTTAATCATTTAAAAATTATATTTTTATTATAATAAAAATTACAATTTATTTCACCCCTAAAAAAATTTGATGGTTTTTCCCTGTAAAGCACATCAAACAAAAATACAAATTGATACACCTATTCTCCACTTCAAATAATGCAATTTCTTGGTAGATAGAGTGAATAAAATCACTAAATTATATTTTATGTTATTTAAAATAAATCCAATCTAAAATAAGTCAATTAGATCTATGATTTTTTATTCAATTAGTTGGATTGATTAATTTGATAAAAGAATAAATTAAAATTTTAACTTTAAATAAGTATTAAAAATATTAATAATTAATAAACACATTCATTTCAATTAATTGTATACTCTAGTAAATGGTAAGTTGTTGTTTATTAAATTGAAAATTAAGTTTGGCCTCCTCTCAACACTATTCATACACCCTTATCCCAAACCAACAGCCAAATATTCTCACAACTACAATCAAGTAAACAAAAATACCAAATAAAAACAAATGTTAAACTCGAATCTGGAAGATTATATTAGCCACCGAAATGACCTAGCATAACTATTAGAGTTTAAAAAACACCTTGTTTAAAACATTTGTTTTAATTTTGGAAGCCGATTGATCTTTAATGGTTGTTTTGTAAATGTAGGATTCTTTATATATATATATATATATATATATATATATATATATATGTATTTTTCAAACCTCATTTACATTCTCATGCAGCAGAAAAGAGATATCAAACATAGTTTTAATGAAAACTAAATTTCATGTATAAATAATTAAAATATGTATTTCGACATCCTAAAGTTTAATTAAATAACAAATTCCTATTACGTAGAGTGAATAAAATATTTTCACAAATTAAGTCATCTTTTATGTCATTTAAAGTAAATCCAATATAAAATAAGGTTGGAAGTCAATTCAATTATATCTATGATTTTCTATTTATTTAAAATAATGTTGAAGTCAAGTTAATTAGATCTATGATTTTTATATATTAATTAGTTAGATGGATTAGTTTGATGAAAAAAATAAAATAAAATTTTAATTTTAAATAAGTATTAAAAGTATTAATAGTTGTGAATGAGGTCCTAAAACTTTAAAATTTTCAAATAGTTTAGTGACCAACTTGTAACTTTTTTTTTGAAATTGAGTGGCCAAATTAAGTGTAAACTTACTAATATTTGAGTGACTTTGGGTGTAATTTACCCTATGATGAATATGAGTTAACAACCACATTGGACATCCATTAGCAACTTAATGGTCCAATGATTTAAATGATAACTTTCAAATACTTCGATGACTAATTTGTAACTTTTTAAATTGAATGGTCAAAATATAAATTTACTAATAGTCGAGTGACCTTGAGTGTAGTTTAACCTCTCTTATTTGACTTAAAAAATCAAATACAAGATCGACTTTTCCACAATAGCCCAACATCCTATAATTATTGATACCGAAGAAGAAATCAATGACTAAATGAAAGGAATACAATACAGAAAAAGTTAATAACCGAACCCCATGTGATAGCCTGAAGGTCAAGGGTGTTAATTGTCCTAGGTGTGGCTGGAGTTCGAGCCGTGTTAGTTGCGTTTGTTGTTCAGGTTTTGTCCTGTTATTGTAGTTCACCAAAAAAATATAATTTAGGGACATGTGACTAAAGGCAGTAGTATTTTAATTTGATTGTTTTTTTATAGATGTAATTTAGTAATACTTTATTCTTTAGCCGAAAAAGATTTTTTTTATAATTTAATTAAAATTTACGATTATGATTCAATCTGGTGTAGCTTCTAGAGATGACAATAAAGCGGGGTAAGAGCAGATATTACTAAATCTATTACTGCTCCATCATTTGCATGTTGCATACATCCATCCCGTCCCGTCCCATCCCACCTTGCATTATTGTAACTGCTTCATACCTACTACCCAAAAGAAAAAATCCATCCTGTTCCGCCCTGCATCCACTTTTCAAACAAAAAAACCCATTTCTTTCGAAGCGAAACAATTCAAAATCTATTATATAATTTGAGTTTTGTCATACCTAATAACTTCAATCCGAGTTCATAATTGAATACTGAGTTTAGATGGTAATTTGTTTTCCAAACTTTTTGATGTCGTGTTCTTCAAAATGCCTATGAACCGTTTCATCATTTGCCTCTTAAAAAACTTCAAATAAGTTGTTTATACTATGTGAAGTAGCTTTAAAACTGTTTCTTTTTTTTTATCTATCCATTACTTATTTGGTGTAAGTGAAAAATCTTTTATGGGTTTGTTTTTAAAAAAAAAAAGTCAAATTTCATCAATTATTTTTTAATCACCATTATCAAATGTGTTTATTAATTTAGCGTAAATATTTTTCATATGTATCATCAAATATTATGATAATTGTTTCATGTTACTTTACTTATTTTTCATATTTTTTTCAACTTAATATTATAATTTATTGTAGGTAACAATAATTAAAAATACATTATTTAAAATTAATTAAAAATTAAATATGTGAAATCACTTGCATGTAACATTAGAAACTAGTTTAGAAGAAATATACCAAACAAATTTTATAATTTAAATTAAATATTTAATTTTTTAACACTTACTTTTTTTTATTTATCAAACAACTTGTAAGTCTAACCTAATTCAAACCAAGGAAACTTATTTGGATTTGTGTTGCAAATTAAATAAAAAAAAATATTCAGTTTAATTACCAAAACTCCAAAATATTTTTTGAAGACACCTAAAAAACCCCTCTATAAAAAATAAGGATAATTTGTGATATTTTTCCTCTTAAATAATATTATTTATATTTTTAATTATATTAATATTTTATTTTACTTATTATTGATTTAGAGAATAATTAGAGGACAAAAGAGCTTTAAAATTTATTTTTGACAAGTTTTACAGGTTGGACTTTCAACATTTACAATATAGTTTTAGTATTTTGGTCATAACTTAAGCTACAAATTTTGGTTTTGGGCTCATAATATATAGATTTGAAGAAAATTGACATAACTAACTAAATTTGTTTCGCGGATGAAGCACAAAAACATCGGGGAGACATCCAAAGATGTCCTGGAAGTTTGATGGAAAAATTGCCAAAATATCTTGAAAAATTTTGTTTTATATAATTAATGGCACTTTTGTATTTTCTCTATTATATTATTATTTTCCCTATAAATAGACATTATTAGGTTAAGACGAGGGGAGACCTAGACTTAACCGTTCTTAGTTTTATTTTATTTTCTTTATTTTGTGGCCTTTTAAACTCTCCAACTAGTCGAAGGTTTTATCAAAATTTGATTGAATAAATTTGTGAGGCTTAATTTTTGCTTTAATTTTTCTTTGCTCTTTGGTATTCATGCATCTTTTGTTTTAATTACAACTTCTCAGGTTTATTGAATGTTCGGTCGATATTTGATAGCTTAGAATGATTGTTTTGTCAATTAGAATTGTTAAATTCATAATTGTTTAATTCATTCTAATACTAGTGACAAACTGCATAATTCGTTTATGTCGTAGTTTATGTTTATGTGGTGTGAATATGTGATATAGCTAAAATGAATCTCACCGGAATGAGTTTGTTGGTTAGAATTTGGACTCTCTCGTTCTTAATGCTGCCGGTAAGTTAAATCTAGGGCGTTGAGTTACTAGGTTATTTATTGATTAGGAAATAATTTCAAATGAGTTTTCTCTTGGTTATCGAACAATGAGAGGTTGGTTGCCCGACACTGAGTCAACAACTAGAACTAATTTATTAAAGGTATTGAAGTTATTTTTGTATTGATGATCGAATCTTTGAATCAAACTAAGATTTTACTTCTAGCTAGAGTTTCTTCTCATTAATTTTCTTTTCTTTTCTTTTATAATTTATTTTTACTTTGTTTTAATTTTATTTTTAATTTTTAATTTTAAACTCTTTTTATATTTTTCATGTAAATTTTTGTTTTTATAAATCTCTACATCCTTGCATTACTTCAATACAACACCAAAAGTACCAAATGTCAAACACTGACGCTTATAAATAAAATTCTTGCAAAAGAAGCCGTTTTATTTTATCATAAAATTATGCATGAAATAGCCATACATGGCGATTACATAAGCTTGAAGGCCTTAAAACACACAGACGTACCATAGTAATAAGCAAACACACACACAGACGCAGTAATGAAGGCTAACTTCAACTTCGTAGTAGTGCACACCGATCGAGCACATTATTATTTAGTTTAGAGTTTCGACCTCTAGTGATCGAAAACCCTGGTTCAAAGCCGGCAGCTTACGCACCTGTAGTGGTGTTGGATTGGTGGCCAAGAAAAGCTGCATCAGCATTCTCATCACTGCAATAAAGGCAAGGGTGCTGCTGTCCAAATCCTAGCTTTTTTATTTCATCCCTAGCCTTCACCACAAGCTGTCTATTGGTTAATGCACCACTGCTCTCCCTGAGGACCTTCAGAACTGTATAGGTAAAGGCCCCAAACGCCTTTCCTTCGGTTTTGTCACTCGCTCGCATATCAAATGAAAACTCATTGGCTTGGCACCCACTTAACAGAATTCCCTCATCCTCCGTCAGTGACCTCAAATTCAAAATATCACGTTCATAATGGGGTAGGAATTTGAGACTCACATTGTTCCCAAAGATTGTGGTCAAAAGAGAGCCAATACCCGTCATATTATCTGCTCCAGTGTTGATGGCATTGTCAACTGCTGTTATGACCAAGGAGCTTTGTGTCGCGCTTATGACGTTGGCTGTTGTTAGTAGGCACTGGTATAAGGTTTCAAGCGAAATGCCCCTAGTCTTGTAATCAACAGGGGGTGCTATACCCCTTAGAGTACTATGGGGTCCAATTTGTTCTTTACTTTTATCAATCAGACCACCACTGTGGCAGGAATCCGAAACGATTGTGAAGCTTGATCCACTTGGCAGTTGCTGAATCAATTGCCCCAAGTCCACGTCTGCACAACCATCGCAACCACCATATGATATAAATAATAGTTTGCTTAGATTGAGAGTATTTTAATAATTTAATTTACCGAGTTGATTACGTACCAAAAATGGGATTGAGATCACAAGGCACAATTGCTTCACCCTCGTTGGAAGGCTGTTGGGGGTCAATGCGGCGCACAAGTCCATGTCCACTAAAGTGGAAAAGCAGGACATCTCCTTCTTTAGCCGCGACCACCATCTTCTTGAGTGCAGCCATAATGTTTGCACGTGTAGGCTTATACGTGGACTCTGGTTCATCAGTTAGGAGCTCAACATTTTCGGAATCAAACCCAAACCTGCTTACGATCATTTCTCTCATGGCTTTCGCATCGTTTACGCATCCTCTCAACTTGTTGATGGTGTTGGGGTAGTTGCATCCGACCAGAACTGCTCTCTTCTTAAATTCGGTGTTCATCTTGCTTCTATTTTGGGTCGCTTGTCTTGTCTTGTGCTTCGGACATTGCACTAAACACCTATATATATACACACACATACACACTAGTTTACACTATGCTCACTGACCATACTCTAATAAATAAGACATCATGTTGGTAGGTACAACTGTTTTATTTTATTTTTTTGTTTAGAAAAAAGCATGGCAAATCCATGTGTGTATATATATATATATATATATACACACACACACACGCAGTTAGTTGTCTGTATAAAAGTAGGATTAATAGAGTGTATTTGGTTTATGTAAAAATACTTTTAATCTTTGAATGAATGTTAATACATACAATATTTTAGGTCGATAGATAAAAATATTATTTTTAATATTATTTAAAATTTTAAATATTATTTTTTTAATATTATGAAATATTTAAAATATATTATTTTTAAAGATATGACCTTTCAAATTTATTATTTGTTTTATAATATTTTAAACGTAAATTTTTAAATTTTTAAATTTTAAATATACTTTTTAAAATTATGATTTTTTAAATTTTCAAAGATATTTAAATGTTTTTCTAAATTCTATTTAAAATTTTAAAAAATAATATGTTTTTTTAGAATGGCTCCACCACTTTATTACAAGTGTAATTTTTTAAAAATATGTTTTTAATATAAATTTTAATATTTAATATTTTATATTTTATTTTGGTGGAGCCATAAGAATGGCTCCACCTCTTGGTTCTCTAGCATATATAGAATGGTGAAATTGTTGTGTTTATTAGGAGAGTTCAAAAATTCTGTTGAAGATGAATAATGAGGTATTTTTTGTGTACGTTCTTTTTTATGGTGAAATTGTAGAATGTGATGTTGGTTGTGTATTTCAAGGTTGGCAAAGAGTAGGGTTGCGATTCAAAACAAATATGAAGCTGGAAAAAAATGAAAAGGAAGATCAGTGCGAAAATAGCTATCCGTTGTGGAAGGGCAATGTCCAAATTATTTTACAAGTTTCCAATCTCTATAGAACCGTTCAAATTTTGTGAGATGCAACTATTAGATGATGATGACTTGGGCACTATGATGAAAATATGGTGGTCGACTGGGAGTGAGAACCCCCAACCAGTTGAGTTATTTGCAGAGTTAGCAAACTTAGAGCCTGTTGATAATGTTAGTCCAATAAGTCAACATCGTGAATTTGAATTTGATCTTAATGTCGGATGGACAGACCGGTTGGAATGCGGAGGGACATCGCAGATACCCAAAAATCCAAATTATGGTGGGAGTTCATATAATAACCTTACCCCAGTCCCCGTCTACAAATACATTCGAATGTGATAATAAGCACAGTGGCAGATGTCAGAGAAATGACCAATAATGGTGAAGATTCTGATCAAGATGTTGAAGATTTTAGTGACCACGATGTTGATGAGGTTCTGGATGATATCAATGATGAAGGGCCAAAGGAGGTTGAAGATGTTCACGGCCCTTCATTCAGTAACCCCGAGTCGTGACATTGTTTTATGAAATGAACCTGGAGGCAACATGTTGAACGTAGATCCAGATACAATGCATGCATCCGAGTTCCCTGAGTACGCCAATAAAATACCTGCTCATAGATTGGCGTCAAATTCTTAGTTGGAGAAGTTGTTCGTTGGGAAATGGTTCGAGAACAAGGCAGACTGTGTGTTTGCCATCAAACAGTACAGCATGAAGTTGTCGATTAATTATAAGGTTGAAAGGCTACACTAACTTATATGTTGGGGAATGTTGGAGAGTTGACGATGGGTATGGTTGGCGGGTTTGAGCTGCATTTATACAGAGGACTCAACAATGAAAAATATGAAAAATTAGAAGGACGTCATACATGCATTGTTGCACGGATATCTCAAGACCACCGAAAAGTGGATGCCAAGAGTATTTGCAACTGCATCATGCAACTAGTGAAAGACAGCTCAATCATTCTGTGTCGATGATCGTTGTTTTCGCGATGTCAAAGTCTTAAAATTTATAAAAATAATGATCGAACTTGGAAACTAACTATAACAATGATTTGAGGCAAGCGCACCTATCGAACAGTAGTATAGTTAAAGCAAGGCCGGAATGTCGAATCCCAAAGGAACCAAAAGTACTAATACTAACTCTCTTTCTATTATCTAGACTAAGAATTAAAGTGTTTTTTATCTAACCTAAGATTAACTAAAAAACTAATCTAAAGACTCTAAGATAAAGAAGAATGAAATTGTGAAAATAACTTGAGGAAAAACCAATTGATTTAGACGACACCCAAGGAAGAATCCACCTAGACTTCACTTGTTATCTAACTCTGAACCAGACGATTTATTCATTTGACTTGATCCATAAGATTCCCTAATGTATATTAAACCCTCTCTCGAAGCGAATAACGTCTAACCCTAGGTTGATTATTGAAATCTCTTCTAACTAAAACCCCTAGAATCATACTAACTCAATCTATGGACTCTCATATTAGGTTTCACCCTAATCCGACAAAATCTCGTCATCCTATCTTTAGGCGTGCGATCAACTCGCTTAATTATGCTAGATCTACTCTTAGGCAGGGACTTTTGCTTCTCCACCTAAGCACATCAAACTTGAATTAATATCCGCAAAATATCAACACAAGAATTAAGAACACATAATTAAGAACAAGTCAAATATTTATCACATAGTTCAGAAAACGATAACAAGATTCATCTTAGGTTTCATCCCCCTCAGGTATCTGATGTTTTAGTTCATAACAATAATAGAAAACATCTCAAAAGAAAAGATAAAACAAAACATAAGAAATCCCTAAAACCCCCTGAAGGAATTGAAGGAGAGATCCTCCGTCTTGAGTATAATTTTGACTTCTTGAGATGAATCAACTGGCTATCTTCGAATAAATTCCCACAACTCTACCTCCTTAGCCTAGCTAGACGCCCCCTGACTAAAAGCCTGGGTTCCCCCTTTTCTGGTCATACTTAGGGGGGTTTATATAGGCTTCAGAATGTGTTTCTTCGCCCCTAAGTATCCAAATCTGAATGAAACTCTTCTTTCCAGTGACAGGGACACGCCCATGGCACACGCCCGTGTAAATTGTGGCACGGCAGTGTGGATTTGGGCCCAGGCCATGTGGATTTCGTGATATGGCCCATTTACTCCGTTTTGGGCCAGTTTTCTATTCTTTTCGTCATCCGGTGCTCTCTTGAGTATAAAACATGAAAACAAAGGATTAAGAGCACCAAATTACATAATTCAAGGCTTAAATCATCCAAAAGTGTGCTAAATGTGGGCTTAAAATATGTTACTTTTACGATTTATCAGTCGACATATCAAATGGATCGGCACATCAAGAGGATCGGCAGTTGGATCAAACGTGGCTTGAGACAAGTTGGAGTGCATGTTATTACCAAACATATCAAATGATATCGATGGTTTCTCTGGGTGATATGAACTCAAACCGCCCATGTCCGGGTGATATGAACTGCTCTGTAACTCATCGCAAAAAGTGTCAACCCATTGGTTCGATGTGTTCAAAGTTTAGTCCTCTGAGTCAGGCTCCTTCATATATTGATCCTCTAGCACCCCCATAGGTTGACTTTCACGTCTGTAGCCGTGATCCGATACTATTATAAGTTGCCCACCATATAAGTAAACGCGCCATCGAGTCATGTACCACTGCATGTATTCAATTGAGAGACTAAAGTCAAACATAGAGGAATGCATCTCAGGCCACCTGTTGTACCGGGCATTACATAGTACTACATAACTTTGATGTTCCACACTCCAAACTGTTGTATGTTTCCCCCTCATGGTCTTACCGTGGACACCAGCAAATTGTTGAGGCTCGACTAGCACAAATTATCTACACCCAAATTGTCACATAACTTGATCGGTGTTGTACCACTCAGCGATTGAGAAGTTGAGCATCGGCGTGTTAATGCACCACACATGGGCTTCGGGGTGAACCCACTGAAGAATAAGGGTTGCAACGTTTGGTGCAAAATACGGTATCCATAAGAACTGTATAATATAACATAATGAGTCAAGTCACATCACATACTGCAAGTGGATAAGTTAAATCAACGTTACTTAAACCATATTAATATATATTACTTTCTCTCCAGCGGACGCCTCTATTATTTGGCGGTAAATGATTAATGTTTGGCTTGCACCAATTCCTGGAGACGTGGCCCATCTGAAACCGAAACAAACATGTTAGTGGTTAAACTTTGGAAATATTATCCACATTTATGTGTCATTAAATGTTAAGTATAATTTTGTTTTTACCTATTTACAAGTGGCCACGAATATGGTTGGTGCCTAACAGCCACTAGAAACGGCATCCTATATAGAGCCCAGAACTGCAGCAGATCTAGACAACCAGCCATGTTATTAACCCCATATTTTGTTGCTCGGCAAGCTCATGGTACAATATGGCCAACACTGCCAATCCCAACTGTAACTATCAGCACAAGAGAAATCCTCCAATAGAAGCAAGTACTTTAAGTGGACCCTATTAGACCTCCCGATCAGCTGCATAATTGTAATGGCCCGTTTTTAGTGAAATCAGAACAGTGGTTTTGGGATCACATATCCGATGTTGTAAAATTTATTTTTATTATTATGTGGTCTACAACATGTTATAATTAATGTATAAAAATTTCGTTAAGAAATTTTACCGTTTGTATGCTCAATTTGTGAAAAGGACTAAATCGCGTAAAATGCGAAAGTGGTGTTCTAGTAGCTAAAGGTATTAAATAGCTATAGAACCTTAATGTGGAGGTCCTTATGCGGTAATTAAACCATTAAAGGAGATATTGGATGTACATGGAGTGTATTCATAAAAAGTTAAAATTTGGTAAGGGTTAATAATTTGATGACTAAAGCTAAAGTAAATAAAATAAAAACAAAATGGCCATCTTCTTCTTTCTTTTTCAACCGAAAATTAGCAAACTAATAGCTTGGAAAGGTTAAATTTTTCATCTAGAAAGTCCCTTTCATGTAAGTGAAATTGGTTAGTTTTTGCTGATTTTTATGTTTTGGAAACCTTGTACTTAATCTAGCTAAAGAGCATTTTTGCAAATGGTTTTTAAATAATAGGGTTTTTCCATGGAGCATGTTAGTTATTTGTGTAATTTAATGGAAGAAAATGAATCCTTGCTGTGTGTTAAACAACTTTTGTTAAGAGACTTTTGAGGAAAATGTGAAATAGGGGCTAATTGTAAATTGTGAAATTTATGAGTTAAATGTGTAAAATTGTGATTTGTATGGGCTAAATAGGGTTATATGGAATTCAACTAGGCTTATAAGTAGATGAAAACTGCATAAATTTCGTTTTACGAGCCTCGGAACTAATTTTAAAAGGTTAAAAGTATATAGGCAAAATCCCTAATATGAAATTGGATTGAATTGAATAGAATAATTATTAAATAAGTTAAATTTGATTATATAGATCAAGAAAAGCAACATTTGGGTCTAAATTGAGGCAAAGATAAAATGGTAGATTGATCGATCGTTTTAATCCGTCCAATTACAAGGTAACTTCGTATGGTTAAACATTTAATGTTTATTTATTAAACTGATGAATGATATTATGAAATTGTTCATATTCATTATTGGACTTGGAAATAGAATTTAAATGTTCAAATAAGTACGTCGCAAGATTGAGTACAATCGTATTATGCAAATGACAACGGATAAGACCATGGTTGGACCATGGCAGTATTTTATGTAAGACAATAGCTGGGCTATAGCATGCAAATGATAAGACCATAACTGGGGGTTATGGCACTACAAATGTAAGACCATGGTCGGGCTATGGCAATTCACGTGTAAGACCATAGTTGGACTATGACAAAAAGAAAATGATGTACTCATATCCGTAAGCCATTCTCAAATTTGGAAGACGAGGTAAGTATATTCATCAATACTTAAATAATTTAATGTGTAATAGCGTTTTTGGTCAAATCAAATAGTGGTTTTGGGACCACAAATTCGAGGTCAAAATATTTTTATTATATTATTTATTATTTACAACATGATTGAGTGATTGTATCAAAATTTCGTTAAGAAATTTTATCGTTTGATTGGTTAATTTGATAAAAAGGACATAGCGTAAAGTGCAAAAGTGATGTTCTGTTCGATTGCCTCCATGTTATCATAGTTAGTTTTTAAGACCCTGACACACGATCAAAATAGAAGGCACTAAGTGTGTGAAATTAAAAACGAGATAGAGTATTAGCACTGTGTGCGAGATGATATAATCTTCAGCTTACTAAATTGGCACTGTGTGTGATATTGATATAATCTCGGTTTAATGTATTGGCACTAAGTGTGCGATGACGATTATGTTATGTTTACAAATTGGCACTAAGTGTGCGAATAAAGCAAGAAAATAGCAAAGGTTGATCGAAATGTAAAGTCGAGTGGTGAATAGCATGGTGGTGACTAACTATGTGTTGGAAAAGGTATGTATGATACCTAGGTGGTTGATGACATTTAAAGTAGATGAATGGAATTCTATGTGAGCATTAGATATGGTTAAATTTATGTGAAAATGATAAATTATCTATGTGATGGTTTAATATGTATATTGATTTGATTCAATGAATTAATTGTATTGTATTTCGAACTTACTAAGCTTTGGAAAGCTTATTGTGATTTGTTTCTCTGCTTTGCAGTGTCAGTAAAGCTAGCTCGGATCCAGGGATTGTCAGTATTCCTATCACACTATCAGAAACCTATTTTGGTATTTTGGAAAGATGTATATAGTTGAAATAGGCATGTATAGGCTAAAAGTTATGATATGTTTTGAAATGTTTAACCCTTGCCATGTGAATTGGCTTGGAAGTTGAATGATGTTGAATTGAGAATGAGCTATGAATATGGTATATTTGATGATTTTGTTGATTGGGAAAGATGTGATTAGAAGATACATTTTGGTATGGATTATATGATGCTTGAATTACATATGCTTTGAGATGTATAATTGTTACTTTGAATGAACTTAGTTGTGATGAAAATGATCATGGAAGTAGATGGTATAGTTGGTGGTTTAATAATATATGAAATGGTGTGTTTGAATACATTTAGAAGCATGAATGGCATTGTTTTGAAGCTTGTTGGTAAACCCTTGTGTGGGTGGCAAATTGGCCTTGTAAATGGCCTGTTTTGCCTACACGGTTATAGCACATGGGCGTGCCTAGTGACCGTGGGATAAAGTCAGTAGCCCAAGTACGCACGACCATGGTACACGGACGTGTTTAGTAGCCGTGAATAAGTCAGTATATTGCCTAAGAGTACACGGCCTTAGCACACGGGCGTGCTTGGTGGTCGTGTGGAGAAGTCAATACATGCTCTATTTTGGCACGGCCTGGACATATGGCCTCAACAGTATTGAAGAATATTTGAAATTTTGAAAACTTTCATTGGTGCTCGGTTTAGTTCCAACCCCTTTTTAACACGTGTTTAAGGTCTCGTAGACCTAGATAAGGGACTATATGCTTATATTTATGTATGTTTGATTTATGATTGACTTTGTGTCTTGAAATGATTGTGAATGTTTCGATGATTAGGTAATGCCTCTTAACCCTAGGCCAGCGACGGTTACAGGTTAGGGGTGTTACAATGTTCATTGATGATATATTGATATATCTCGAGATGAATTTCAGCATCTCGAACATTTGAAAATTGTGTTACAGACTCTGCTGATAAACAATTATTTTCTAAATTTAGCAAGTGCTAATTTTGGCTTCGAGAAGTTGGATTTTTGGGACATTGTTTCAACTAAGGCATCAGAGTTGATTAAAAAGATTTCAGTGGTTGTTGACTGGAAAACACCAAGAAACATTTCTGAGGTTAGAAGTTTCTTCGGATTAGTGGGCTATTATGAAGATTTGTTAAAGGTTTCTCCATGATAGCTACACACCAATGACTCGGTTGTTACAGAAGATGTAAAGTTTGAGTGGCCTAAGAAGTGTCAATAGAGTTTTAATCATTTGAAAGCACTGTTAACCGAAGCACCAGTTTTAGTTCAGCCTAAGTAGGGTAAAGAGTTTGTGATTTTCAGTGATGCGTCATTGAACGTTTGGATGTATTTTGATGCAAGAAGGCAAAGTGATATCATATGCTTTCATAGTTAAAGACTCACGAAAAGAATTATCCTATACATGTCTTAAAGTTGGCTGTAATTGTGTTTGCATTGAAAATTGACAACATCATTTGTTCAATGAAAAATGCCATATTTACTGACCACAAGAGCTTGAAGTATTTGGTGTCTCAGAAAGATTTGAATTTCTGACAGCGAAGATGGCTCGAATTGTTGAAGGATTAGAACTAGTGATTGATTACCATCCAGGAAAAGCGGATGTAATGCTTTAAGCAGAAAATTTGTTTGCTTTACGGACGATGAACACATGGTTGACTTGGTCTAATGATGGTTCGATTTTAGCTGAGTTAAAAGCTAGACCGATGTTTGTGCAACGAACTTGTGAGGCTAAAAAATACGATAGTGATTTGCAAGCTAAAATAGCGCAGTGCGAGTTGACTTCTGATTTAGAGTTTCAAATCGGATCTGATGATTTTTTATTATTCAAAGGTAGAGTTTGCGTACAGAGGAATTTTGAGCTTATACAGAAAATTTTGTACGAAGCACACAATGGTAGTTTGTCTATGCATCCAGGGAGTACTAAAATGTATAGTAATTTGAAATAGACATACTAGTGGTCAGGTATGAAACGTGACATTTCTGAGTTTGTGTCAAAATGTTTGATTTGTCAGCAGGTCAAAGCTGAACATCAAGTGCCTTCAGGTCTATTGCAACCATTAATGATATCAAAGTGGAAATGAGCAAAATTTGGATGGATTTCGTGTCAGGATTACCTCTGTCTCTGAAAAAGAAAGATGTTATCTGGGTCATTGTTGATCGATTGACGAAGTCTGCACATTTTATTTCGATGTGTACAGACTTCTCTCTGGACAGATTAACTGAGTTGTTTTTTTAGATTGGAAGATTGCACGGAGTATCGAAATCCATCATTTCGATAGAGATTCTCCATTTACATCTCGATTTTGGAAGAAATTATAGGAGGCTTTAGGTAAGCAGTTGCATTTTAGCACTGCATTTCATTCCCAAACCGATGGTCAGTCTGAGAGAGTGATTCAGATTCTCGAGGATATGCTTCATTGCTATGTTTAGAGTCTGAATGTAATTGGGAAAGACATTTACCGTTGGTTGAATTAGCATATAATAACAGTTTTCAGTCAAGTATTAAGATGGCACCGTACGAAGCTTTGTATGGTCAAAAATGCCAAACTCCATTGTACTGGACTGAGCTCAGTGAGAAAGAGATACACGTGGTTGATTTGATCTGAGAAATCGAAGAGAAAATGAAAGTGATTTGTGACAGTTTGAAAGTCGCTTCAGATAGACAGAAATCGTACGCAGATTTGAAGCGTAAAGACATTGAATTTTAGGTTGGCGATAAAGTGTTTTTGAAAGTATCGCTTTGGAAAAGAATTCTCAGATTTGGTCACAAAGGAAAGTTGAGTCCGCGATTTATCAGACCGTACGAGATTATCAAGAGAATTGGGTTGGTGCCTTATTGACTTGAATTACGGTCAAAGTTGGAGAAGATCCATAATGTGTTTCATGTCTATGTTACGAAGGTACTGATCGGATCCTTCGCATATAATTTCTCCAACCGAGGTTGAGATTCAGCCAGACATGTCGTATACCGAAGAACCGATCAGAATTTTGCTCGTGAGATCAAAGAATTGAGAAATAAAAGAATAGACTTAGTGAAAGTTCTTTGGCATCATCACGGGATTGAGGAGACTACTTGGGAACCTAAAGAAACCATGAGAAAACAATACCCTAATTTATTTTCTGGTATGATTTTCAGGGACGAAAATTCTTAAAGAGGGAGAGTTGTAATGGCCCATGTTTAGTGAAATTAGAACAGTGGTTTTTGGACCACAAATTATATTTATTGTTTTACAACATGTTAGAATTAATGTGTAAAAATTTCATTAAAAATTTTTACCGTTTGTATGTTCAATTTGTGAAAAAAAATTAAATCGCGTAAAATGCGAAAGTGGTGTTCTAGTAGCTAAATGTATTAAATAGCTATAGAACCTTAATGTGGAGGTCCTATGTGGTAATTAAACCATTAAAGGAGATAGTGGATGTACATGGAGTGTATTCATGAAAAGTCAAAATTTGGTAAGGGTTGGTAATTTGATGAGTAGAGCTAAAGTAAATAAAAAAAACAAAATGGCCATCTTCTTCTTTCTTTTTCAACCGAAAATCGATAAACAAGAGCTTGGAAAGCTTAAATTTTTCAGCCAGAAAGTCCCTTGCATGTAAGTAAAATTGGTGTTTGTTTTTTTGTTTATTTTTATGTTTTGGAAACAATGTAACTTAATCTAGCTAAAGTGAATTGATTTGAAAAAGGTTGAAAGGCTAAGGTTTTGCCATGGAAGCATGTTAATTGTTTTTGTAGTTTCATGGAAGAAAATGAAACCTTGCTGTGTGTTAAACAACTTTTGTTAAGGGACTTTGATGAAAATGTGAAATATGGGCTAATTTGTAAAATGCGAAATTTATGAGTTAAATGTGTAAAATTGTGATTTGTATGGGGCTTGAATAGGTTATATGAAATTCGGGTAGGCTATAAGTGGATGAAATTGCATAAATTTCGTTTTACAAACCTAGGGACTAATTTGTAAAAAGGTTAAAAGTATAGGGGCAAAATGGTAATTTTTCCCTATATGAAATTGGATTGAATTGAATAGAATAATTATTAAATAAGTTAAATTTGATTATATAAATCAAGAAAAACAACATTTGGGTCTAAATTGAGGCAAAGATAAAGTGATAGATTGATCGATCATTTTAATCCGTCCAATTACAAGGTAAGTCTGTATGGTTAAACATTTAATGTTTATTTATTAAGTTGATGAATGATATTATGAAATTTTTCATATTCATTGTTGGACTTTGAAATAGAATTTAAATGTTCAAAAAAGTATGTCGCAGGATTGAGTACAATCGTTTTATGTAAATGACGAATTGACGGATAAGACTATGGTTAGACCATGGCAGTATTTGTATGTAAGACCATAACTGGGCTATGACATTCAAATGATAAGACCATAATTGGGTTATGGCACTACGAATGTAAGACCATGGTCGGTGTAACATCCTGAAATTGGTCCTAGAAGAATTGGACCCAATGGGCCTTGAGCGTAGTAGCGTTTAAATTTTTGGAGAATAAGAGAACGGCTTGTTGGACCTATTAGATAAGTGATTTTGGAAGGTTAGAGGGCTTCTATGAAGTTCCGGGATCGAACATTGGCTTTGGGAAAATTTTGCTTTTAGGTGAAAAAAAACCCTAGGAGTTAGTAGGTAGGCTGTAAGAATAAAATATGGAGGAAAATGACACAATTGGAGTGTGTGGTGTAGTGGCAAAGTGACGCCACATAAGAGGCAAGGGGATGACGCCACAAGGAAGGAAGGAGGTCCAAGGTTCAAGTCTTGGCTCTTGCATTTTGGTTTTCTTTTTAAATGGATTTTAGAATTTGGCTGCAGATTTATATTTAGTTGCGCATGGTTTAAGACACAAGAGGAGCTTGTGGCAAAGTGGCTAGCGGTGGATTAAGCTACAGGGGAGCCTGGTTCGAATCTCATGACAAGCAAGGGAGTATTTATTTTGCATTTGGATGGCAAGAGTTTCAGTTGAATTTAAACTCTACTGACGAAGGGATCCCACATCAGAAAGATACAAAGAAGGAAGGTGAAGTGCTAGCTATATAAAGAGCATTCCAGGAGGAGAGTTAACATACCTTGGTGGGCGTTTGGGCACAGGAGTGGTCGCAGTGCGGTTTAGCACCAAATTCCTATCAGGTGTGTAACTCTCTCTACTCTAGTTGTAGAGCGGCAAATGCGAAGTGCCGGTTACGCAATAGTAGCCACACGAGCGCGCGAGCGCACGTGGGGTTTCACGCGATAATTGAGACCATCAGTAGTATTCTTGTGGTTGAGGCTGCTTGGGCCACGATGGCCGAAGTGGGCCCAATTGAATAAAATTGTATGATGGTGTAATATATAGTGAACTAGACTAGGTGAATCTAATATGTAACTAGATTTGTGTTAGGTGGGCCACATAAGCGTGTGGGCCTAAATGGGCCGTAATCAGGTTTAGGCCCAATAGCCGGTACGCGGGAAATGGTAGCTGAGTCGCTCGGGCGACAGTAGGCCTTAGAAAGGCCATCGTAGGTGAAAAACTGATATACCCTTGGATGGGTAAAATACCAAAATACCCTGAAAGGTAAATTGCGAAAATGCCCTTAGCAGGTAAAATTACGGTTATACCCTTAGAGGTTGATTAGCGTGATTATGTTGTTTTATGTCTATCTGATTATGATGGCAATTCATGTTATACTTATATTTGATATATGTTTAGCATACATGACATATGCATTCACGAATTATTATGTCATATTGCATGGGTATGATGAAGGAGGGGGAAGGTATGATTTTCAGACTGTCACCAGTGCTTTGGTACCACACAGTGGGTTGGCCCTGCTTTCTATGATATTGTGAGTAAGGCTCAGTGGTTTGGAATCACCAGTGGTTTGTACCACATATTTTTGTGACTCGTCCCAGTGGTTTGGTACCACAGTGGGTTGGCCCCACATACGATATACGAGATTGTCATCAGTGGTTTGGTACCACAAAGTGGGTTGGCCACATATGTTATTTGTGACTTTGGTCACTAGTGGTTTGGTACCACATATGTTATTTGTGACTTTCGGTCACCAGTGGTTTGGGACCCACCACTAGTGGTTTGGTACCACAGGGTAGAATTGGGAGTTTCGATGGTTAGGTTTTGGGTTGCATGGCATGCATATTTGCTTATGAAACTGTGTAAGGGCTTATTATCTTCGGGATGGGGAATTACACACTGAGTCTCGGTAACTCACCCCTTCTTTCCATTTTGTAGATGATTCTTAGATAGCGGATATGGAGCGGGACACACTCGAGGTGCCATGCACAATATTTCAGGTTTTTGTTTTAATTATTATTTTGGATTTACTTTGCTTTAAATTTCGGTTTTCGTTTATGTAATAAGGCCATCTAAATTTATTTTGGGTTTATTTATTATGTTAAATACCTTTGAATTTGCGTTAAACATGGAAGCGTGATTAAAAAGGAAAAGAAACTATAAATGAATGTTTCACAAACTTTAATGACTTTTCGGATTTTCCAAAAATTTACCATCGGGTAAGTAGCGAACATGTGACAACAATGAGTTAACTCGATTTTTAAAACAAACTTTGAAATGATTTTAGCAAATTACCTAACTCAACTTCGGTTTCCATAAAATGAAACATTTTCTTGACATTTAAGTAACAACTTGTTTTCCAAAAAGATTGTTCCCTGTGACATGCCGGATCGGTCGTAGCGTTTTGACCGGTTTTGGGGTGTTACAGTCGGGCCATGGCAATTCATGTGAAAGACCATAGTTGGACAATGGCACAAAGAAAATGATGTACTCATCTGTAAGCCGTTATCATATTTGGAAAGACGAGGTAAGTATATCATCATACTCAAATAATTCAATGAGCTGTGATAACTAGGATTCGAGTTAATACGAATTAGTACATGTATTTGTGAGAGTTACAGAATTAATTCATAGTGGATGAAGTTATGCATGATTACCTAATTTCGGTTATGTGTTAGGCTATGGGCCGAATTAAAAATTTACCTATGTATAATTAAGCCAAATTAAATTGTGGATGATTTGGTAAGTGTATTTATTGATTACACAAACTTACTAAGCTTAATTGCTTACTCTTTTTAAATTTCCATGTTTATACTGATTCGGAAGCTCGCTTGATTCGGAAGTGTCAGAGATCGCGTCACACTATCAAATTCACATTTTGGTACTTTGGACTTTTGATTTTTGGTTAAATGGCATGTATAGGTGGTTAGGCTATTGTGGCCTATTAGT